>OZ002736.1:20706552-21306552 GCA_963924305.1 Polygonum maritimum | reverse complement strand
ATTATTTAAATATTTAGACAATAGGGAGAGGTGCAAAGGTGGCTCTTCTATGATTAATACAAAATTATTGTTTGGTTTTAGTTGATAAGGGTCCCCCTGCTTAATTAATTGCCTGGGCCGGCGGCGGGAAGGTCCACGGATCATCATTCTTGAGGTTGAAATCGACTTCACAAGTTCGAATTGAAGATCATTTTCACTCAATTATAAATTTTGAACCACCTACGTCCACTTTCACCAATTTTCTTTATAGAAAAAACTACAAAAACAAAAAACGCCCCTTAATTTGCATCATTTCATGCAAAATTATCCTTAATAAGAAGTGTTACAAACAAGAAAGCTAAGGATAAAAATGATGTGTCCCTTTAGGGTTATACGTACATTTGGTTCAATAATTAAGACTTGAGAGAAATACATTATGACTATTGTTTTGAATCTTGTGGACGGTGATGTATTGTTATACAATCTTAGGTCCCGTTTGGTTTGATTCTCTGGGAATGAGGAATGAGGAATGAATGATTCCAGTATGATGTTTGGCAGAGAAAATTCTGGAATCGATTTCATTCCCAAGAATGACTCATTTCAAGGCTGCAGGCTATATTGATTCCAACCGAAAATGACCGGTATCATCCATTCCAAGAATTATAATTGTTCATATTGAATCCTAAAACTCCACAACCTTAAATTATAGTAATAATTTCTATAAGTAATAAACCCTTGAAAACATAATTAAGAACCCTAAATCTTACTTATTTTAAACCATAATTATTATGAATAGTTCATTCCGACAGCATACCAAACAACATGTCTCTGGAATGCTTCATTCCGACAGCATACCAAACAACATGTCTCTGGAATGGTTCATTCCGATTCCTGATTCCATTCTGATTCCTGATTCCAATCCGATTCCGACAGTGTTACCAAACGGGGTCTTACAACCATCAAGCTATTCTAACCGCTCTTTTGACAGAAAGTGGAATTTGCGAGGAAAATACAACAGAAATGGTTTAAATATTCGTGCGAGAAAATCGATAGAACTTGGAAAACTCCGTACTACACATAGCTAAATTCGTAGGAGACTCGTACATATTTATAATGTATGAAGAAAATCGAAATTGAAACTTTATAGTTGAGAGAATTCATCCTTACCAAAGTTAGGAAAACATGACAATAATGTACTAGCATCTACCACCCGGTACGTACAATTAATCTAAAACTTTATAAGAAAGATAGAACAGTTAAATTGTGACACGTACGTACATTAATTGGGTATCTAGGATAGCGACTTGTATCCCACATGTGTCTTGTAACTAGGGCACATGCCTTATCCTTCATCTCATGAGTCATCATCATTCACGATTACTTTCCTACTTATATACTGTAATGGGATGTTTATAACCGTTAGTAAGCGGTCTATTTCAAATTTACGAGGTCTTGGGTTCAACTCCACTAGAGGTAAAAAATCTTTTTTCGGAGATTCACTTTTCAAAGTCAGATGCACGACCCATTTCAAAGTCAGATGCACGACCCAGATCGAACTAGATGTAGCGAAGATGATGCTCTGGTGAACCAATGAGCATAAAAAACAATACTAAATATGAATTTGTTAGTGATAGGTACATATTTATAACAAGTTCAATACTATTTTATTAATTAAGTCAGAATGATGAACCTTGTTAAAAAGATGTTGAAATGAACGCAAAAACAATTATCATCCTTACTAAACAAAGTTGTATAAAATCATCCTAAAACAACCTTGTTTGTAAAAATTTCGTCTAATCACCAAAAAAACTTCTAAAGACCGTATGCCCAATTTCTTACGGATGGTTTATGCTCTAATGAAGCCCTAATTCACGAATGAAATTTTGGTTTTTGTAATCTATATGTATATATAAACCTTAAGCATTAGAGCCACCACATTGCATCATATAAGATTTTTCCACGTGTCATTCTCACATTTCGTCACCTAAAGTTTTGACACGTGTCAGTCTATTGCTGTTCCATGTCACATATTATTTTATTTTTTTTATTAAGTCACATCATATATATTTGTCCATGTCATATATTTATTGATCCACGTAAAATTTTATTAAGACACATCATATCCATTTATTAAGCAATATCATATCTATTTAACTAAATGAGATTTTTTTCTGCCAAAAAGGTAAATATAAAGATTATTTATAAAACATTATATTTTTTTTGTAGTCGTACAAATCTTATCTATATGATATTAATTAAGAAATGATATTTTTTTTGATAATTATCTTAATTATCTATTTATCGCACTATTAGTTATATATTAATTTATAAAAAATATTAAATTTAAAATTGTATTCAAAAATCATGTACAAGGCACGAGAATTGTACTAGTTAATTTGTCTATGTCGGTAATTTTAACATTTTTTTAGAAAATCTTGAAAATTGACTTAATATAATCAATTTTATTTATGTCAAAGTTTCATACTCCCTTTGTTTCAATATACTTGTGCATATTATCACTTTTTCTTGTTTCTTAATACTATACATGTCTCATCTCTTTTCATTTATACCCCTAATAATGATTTATATCATAATCATTACACTTTTTCATATTTATTTAAAATTAACTCAACATTTGATAGAAGTAGTGGCGGAACTACATAGGGTTGAGTGGGGGATACTGCCCACTCTAACATTTTATTTTTTAGTATTAAATAGGACATGAAATAAAGTTAGTGCAATTGGTTGTAGATGTTGTTTTTGTCCATGCCACTAGGGTTCAAATCCTACTACTTTCATTTGTTTCATCCCTTCCCCTTACCAATATATAATATAATTATTCTTCTTGTACATTAAAGACTATTAATTATTTATTTCGGAAGAAAAGTGGGTAAATTTAATTACTTATTTAAAATATTTTCCCACTATATATTCATATTTTATTATTAAAAATATATGGCAATAACTTTTATATCAACGCCTTGCTCCCAATCCTTCTCTGACCGACATTTTTGATTCCGCCACTCATAGAAGGGATATAAAAATAACATTTTTTCCCCTTACCAATGTCTCGGACAACTATTTTCAAACATAAGGAATAATTAGTAATTTAAGTATATGGAAGCTAGTGGAAATCTAGCAGCAGCAAAATCCGATTCTTCCAATAAACAAGTTTTCTCTCGCACAATAAACTAATGACAAGTCAAGTCAACCCCAAGCATGTAATTCCACGTTGGTATCACAAAAACCTTCTCCCACCTAACATTCACCAATTCTCACTTTTCATCCCTTTTTTTTTTTCATTTCCTACAACAAAAATCCACAAAGAGCAGGTGTGCCATTTCCACAGGGTCCAGGTGTGTGTCATTTCGTTCGTTGTAGTTGTGGCCCAAGGGAAGGGGCGGGCCCATTAAAATTAAATTGTACTAGCAGTATTTGTTTTTTTGAAACGAAAGAGGAGGCAAATTGGCAATTAAGTAAAAGAAAAAGAAAATTACTAGAATTCAACTTTGCTTATAAAGTACGTCTAGATAGAAAAACAGAATGAGAATATATGGTCGTCGTCGTCGTCCAAACCTTTTTGTACAGGCTCCCCTCAAGTGGGTGGCTTCTATGTTTTTGATTTGCAATAAGAGACACGAAAAATCTCAACTTTGGCCCACTAAATATCATTATTCAACAAAGAAGAAAGCCCCCCACATCATTAAATGCTAATTGTCCTCTAACACATGCTAAAAATCTCCATTAAACGCCTTTTGACCCCATCCCTTAATTACCATTACACATTTCCAAAACGTTTCCGATCTCCAGACTCCACTAAAAACGCCACTAAAATTTATAGAGACTAGATTCTTAAAAACCAAATCTTGGATTCACTTGAAACAATCAGAACTCTTATCAGTATTTGAAACCTAACTTCACCTAACTTTGTAAAGCATGGGAAGCCATAAAAATTACATTTCAAAATCATTCATTGTGGGCGGTGGTGGAACTAAAGATACTAATTCCATGTGCAAAATCCCCATGAAAAGGAGACCCTTTGTCCTAAACTCATGTATCTCCAACCTTGTGGAGTTGTATTCTAAAGCCCAATGCTTAAATCATGAGTGTGTTAAACAAAGGTAATACAGAAATCATGCATATACGAACTCTCAACATGTTCATTTCCATACTCATCAATAAAAGCCCCACATATGTCTATCTATATTCATATCTCACATGCTTTAAAGATGACATCTTTGATCTTTCACTCGTACAATTAGCTCAAACAGGCACAGGCAAGAAAGAGACCAGTGGACTGCTCTAACAGCACAGGAAAACCCAATGGCCTAATCTCATGCTCCCTCCATTTTTCAACACACAACATTTACCTAACTCTCTCCCTCTCTCAACACACATATACTTTGGACTTGCAAGAAAATTAAAATAAGAAAACTTACAAATAAACAAAACACCCAACTCAAAGGACCCGAAATTCCAGCCCCAAGAGCAAGATAAGCGCTACTCATAATGATATACTGCTATACTATACTAGACACTATAGTGCTAAAAATCACTCTCTCTTTTGCCGTCCTACAAAACTTGTGGGCAACAAGCAATGCTCAATGGCTCCTCAATCCACGCCAACTCCTCCTTACCCAGATCGAAATCGAAGCCGGGAAGATCACCCGCCCGATCCAGACCGCCAAATCCGCAGATCGGAAGCTCGCTAAACATACTGAAATCATCAAAGACCTGCCCATAGTCATTCACAAACAGCGAATCGAGCTCCATCTGGAAACTATCACACTCAAATTGCTTCTCAACCGACACCAAATCAACCACCCGAGCCCCGTTCACAGCAGACGCATTCTCGCAGCTCTTATCAGACGACAGAACACTCTCAGAGTCCTCCACCACAGCAGCACTCGGGTTCCAGACATTCGAATCAGTGGCGGTAGTCGTCGACGCAGCAACGAGGCCCTCGAACTCGGCTTTCTTGATCCGATAGGCTTCGGCGGCCTCCTCGGCTGTGTTGTAAGTGCCTAGCCAGATCCTAGCGCCCTTGATGGGGTGCCGAATCTCGGCCGCCCATTTCCCCCATTTCCTCTGCCTCACGCCCTTGTACTTGTTGGAGCCAGAGGCTCTGCTAGAGAGCTCGGTTTGCGCAGGACTACTTGAACAAGGTGAGGGTGAAACGGGCAGTTTGATCTCGTGAACGATGCGTTTTGTGAGCCCAGATGGCTTCCTGGTGTGTTCTTCGTCGGAAGAGGAGTCAGTGGCTTCCGGGTCGTAGCAGATGACCCGAATCTTTCTGGTGGAGTTGGAGCCCGCCCGATTCCTTTTGCTCTTGTTTGGCTTCATGTAGTAAGACGAATCTTTCGTGAGCAGCTGCTTACCAGGCACGGACATCTTTAGTGACTTTTGAAAGAAGAGAAAGAAGGTTTTTTGGGGGGTTTTGATGCGGGTTTATCTGCTAGGTGAACCGATCTATGTGAAATCCACCAAAACACTTAACTCCGGAGCAAGTTCTGTAACAATGACAACAAGACAGAGATCAAAAACCCTAGAAAACCCTCACTTTGAATAATTCCTCCCAAAAACACGCCAATTTCAGAGCAAGTTTGAAAAGTAAAAGGAGGTTTACCTTTTAGACCGCAAACGCATCGAAGCGGGCAAGAACACAAGAGGAGTTTCAGAGATTCAGTGACAGCAACTCAAACCCACCCACAAAATTATATCCTCGTCGTTCTTCGTCTTGCTCTGTTTGTTGTGGGAGCGAAGAAAACAAAGGAGGAAAGTGCAAGGGGGTGGGGGGAAACAAATGAGCAGCAGAACTTGGACAGATTTATGGAGAAAACAAATTGAGAAAGTAAAGAAAGAAAGAAAGAGACCCACCACACCAATAGAGAAGAAAGAGAGAAAAAGAAGAGCAATTTGATGAGGAGGCTATGGCTGTGAAATTTCTCCCTTTGTCTATTTATGTTGTCTGGATCAGTCAGTTGTTCGCTTTCGCCACAGTAAAACTAAATATGGGCATTTTTCTTCTATTGCCAGTGATTTAAAAAGGGAGATGCTATACATCACACGCTTTTACTATACATCACATTTAAAATTACCTTAATGACTTTTCTTAAAGCAAAATTAATAAAAATAAAAAGCCTTATATATTAAGTTTTGTTGTTGGATTCAGTGCCTTAATTAAATCTCAATCGGCTTTAAAAGGAAAGAAATAACTAATCTCAATCTATTTATCCCTTATTCTAAACTTTCATTTCTTTTAATATTTTTTTTTACCATTTATTATTACGAAATCATTTATAAAAAAAACTTATCATACTATATAAGAATTAAAATAAAAATTAACTTTTTATAGCGTTGTATATATATAAATAAAATTTTTTTTAGAGATGTTATAGATGACACACTTTTATTATTACGAAATCATTTTTACCATTTATTTTTAAACTTATTGGAGTTTTTATAATAGTAGAAAAACCCATTATATAGATTAGAGTTTTTAAAAAAGGAGAAAAACCATTATATAGCTCTGTACTAATTATATATAATAAGATTAAATATTTGTTTATTGAAAATATTATTTAATGTAGAAAAAAGGATTTGGTGGGTTCAATGTTTGTAAAGTAAATATCTCGTTGGATGTAGTATGTAAATTTTGATTAAGTATATTCTTGTAATTGAAGGTAGTTCTTAGATTTTGTTTAAGTTTTCCAAAATTAGTTTTAAGGGTATTATAGTAAAAAGATTGGAAAAGTGTGAAGGAGATGGAAATTTAAGTGTGATGTTTAGCAGTTATGTTTAAAAAAGACCGTGAGACAACAATACACAAAGAGGCCACAGAGAAGAAGGCAAACGCGGATCTCCATAGAAAACAAACAATTTAAATCTTCTGGGCAGTTGGATTTCCCGGAAAATAAAAATAGTAAAAAAGTCGTGTTCTGTAAAAATAGTTAATACTAGTGTGGTTCCGTCTTCTTCACTGGCAACACGTCTGTGACATGCCCTTCACCTTCCCCCAAGCGGTCAAACCAAGGCGTTAATGAAAGGTGGGTGAATTTAATTTAATTTTATTATTACCGCGCTAATTTAAATTATTATATACTGAAATACACTACTACAGTAGCACTTTTTTTTTTTTGATCAAACTACAGTAGCACTTTGGATAGTACTACTGTGCTCTATTTTTTATTTTTGAAATACTACTGTATTTATTTTTATTTTGTGGGTAACAGCTGGCATGTGGGCCTTGTTAGCATGATACAGCGATGGGCATATCAAAGTCATGCGGATCCTGCGTGCTCTCTGTAATGCGCTTCCTTTTTTTGCGTCCCGAGTCTTTCACCTAGCGCGCGTGTTTCCTACGCTCCGGTAAAAAAATCCCGTTTTAGATGACTGTACGAAACGGAGGAGCACGCCTGGCACGTGCCCGTGCTGGGGGAAACAATCAACGGCTACCGAATTCGCCACGTCAGTCGATAAAGCGATGCCCAGATCCACTGTTGTCTCACCTTTTCTAACTTCCCATGATACGGCACACGCGTCATAAAAATCTTCTATTTTGTGGCATTTTAATTGGGAAACCTTACATTAGTACATTATGTACATAGTACTCCGTTTCAAAATAGTTTATATCACCGCTTTTTTCTGTTTTACACTTTTTGTTCATTTCATTTTTTCTCAATCTCTTTACATTTTTACTTTCAATAATTATATTTATCATAATCATTACACTTTTTTATAATTTTTATTTAATTAACTCTATATTTATACGTATAATATAGAAAAAAAAAATTTTTTAATAGATGTGCAAATACTATTTAGACAACTATTTTAGAACGGAAGGAGTATTTTTGAGTAAAATATCGACACATGCTATATTTCCTCTTGAAAGATTGCTCATCATTTATTTTTTACCATCTCAATAAGATTGTCTAACTTTTCAATGTTTTATTTGTATCATAATTTGCTTACAGTATTGTATTTCTTCAATCACATGTATTAACTTTATTATTCAAATTTTCTCATCACTTATTATTTTTCTCGATTAAATTATCTTTATGTAATCTCATATTAGCTTAACTGTCTTATAAACTTTATCCCTTTTTCACATTTTACTCTATAAGAATACAAAACTACTTTTATCTAAACTCACATTTTACATCTATTATTCAATTTTTTATTTTTTTAAATAATTTACGTGAAAACTATCTTTTAAGGACAAATTGTTTAGGAGTGAGAAAGTAATGGAGACTTGTGACCTTCTAAAATTCTTAAGTATCTAAATTTTTTAAAAATATAAATAAAAAATTAGAATTTTAAAAAATTGTATCAGGTATGGTAATTAACAACAATGTTGTCAGAATCAGGATTCTTGAATCGAATCGTAGGGCATGATAGGATAGGATCGTAGAATCGAATCGTTAGATCATACATTATAACTAAAAAAAATATGATAACATAATATATTGTGTATTTTCTTATATATAATGTCTGAAGTTTTATAAACATTATGAGTAATAATATTTAAAAATGAATGGGGTTAATAATTTAATGGAAAAGAGACATAAACTTTAAGCTTAGTAAAAATATATAACTATAGTAGTGATTGTGTAGGATTGCAAGAATCGTTTGTAGGATCGTTAGAATCGTTGTAGAATCGTTAGAGTAATGTGTAAAATCAAAATCAACTTAGAATTTTATTTTAAATCATTTAAGATCCTAGTTCAATAAGATCCTACTTAGGATCGTGGGTCGATTTATGACTTTTGAGTCGTAGAATCGTTGAAATCGTATGATCGAGTCGGAATTCTGATAACATTGATTAAGAACTTCTTTATTGTAATTCAATAAAAGTTTTGTATTTTACATATATTCTCCGAGTATTCCCATCTTTCTCTCCTTTTCCATACCATTTAAAAAAAAAGTAATTTATCAAAATACATGAATATGAAATACCGTAAAAAAAATAAACTTATGTGATGAAGAGAGAGTATGTAAAAATTGAAACAAAAATTTTAACCCAAAAGTCCATTTAAGATTCATATTGATTGAACCAAGGACTTCATATAGTAGTGGAGGAGTAATTTACTCTGTTCCCCATTAAAGGGCTAGTCACGTGTCTTTGCTGCATGCATTGATCATGCATGAGCGTGTCCCACATTTCTCACATGATCATGCATGTAAACTCCATGGTCCATGGACATACATGCTCGTTAATAGGCATAATACATGGGCAAAATACATACTGGTACTTGTACAAAATGTGCAAACGGGCTCCCGTACTTTTGTTTGTTCTATTGAGCATATGTACTTATCCAATTTTGTTCTATTAAGCACTTGTGTCCCAATTAGTGTCCGCGTGCATTTGACGCACTCTGTTTAATTGCCATGTAATGATCACATAACGCGATTTTTGCCATTTAATGTCAATATAATGCAAATTCAAGCCATGCAACACTATGTAATGCCATGAAACACCGGAAACAAAAATTTAAAACAAAATTGATTGTGGTGTTTTACGGTGTTTCGTGGCATTACACAGTGTTACGTGACTTGAATTTACATTACGTGAACATTACATGTCAAAAGTCGTGTTACATGATCATTACATGGCAATTAAACAATGGGCGTAAAACGCAAGCGGGCACTAATTGGGATACAAGTGCTCAATAGAACAAAATTGGATAGGTAAAGGTGCTCAATAGAACAAAAAAAGTACGGGGGCCCGTTTGCACATTTTGTACAAGTACGGGGGCCTATGTATGTATTTTGCCATAATACATGTACAGACCCCGTACTTGAACTTTTTTTCTATCAACCCCTCGTACTTTAAAATGTTCAATTAGACCTTTATACTCAATTAAATTTGTTCTATTAAACACTTGATTCACTAGACTTTGGGGGGTGTTTTACACGCGCGCTGATGTTGCAAAATCAATTGCCACGTAGACGCCACATAAATGCCACATAAGCAATTTCAATTTTAACCTTTATAATTTCATAAAAAAACATTATTTTTCCTTTTTGGTAGAAACAAAAAAAACATTATTTCACTATTTCACTCTCCGGCTCCGGGGTCCTCCCTCTACGGCTGCAGAGGCTGACCTCTGAGTTCCGGTCGCTCCCGAGCCCATCGATCGGGTGAAGCGCCTCCTGGACTACTCCGCGATGTTCTGGCGTGTTAGGCCGGAATCCGGTACCGGAGGGGCCGGGACAGGGACGGAGGGCGGGATCGGCCGCTTCTGAGAGGAGGGAGGGCCGGGACAAGTACAATGGCCGATCGTTGCTCACAAATGAGATATCCGTGGCACAATCCGAGAAAACACTGAATATCTTCTCGTTAATTCTTCGCATCCTGCAATTCCACAATTCACCGAAACCCTAACTCCAGAGGCCGACACCAAAACATCGAAAACAAACCTAAATCCGATCAATTGAACGCACGCGTACCTGTTGTGATCTCTATCTTGGTGCGGAATGCTATTGAAATTGCTAGGCTGTTCGAACGACATTCGAATGCTGGGGCTGTGTTTGGGAAGAGCATCGGCGACGAAGGATTTCTCCTTGCCTTCGAGCTGCTTCTGGAGCGGGGAAGTATGGTGGACGGATCGGGAGGAGTTGCGGACGGTGGAGACCTTGCCTTTGGAGATGACGTAGACGGTGCAGAAATCCGGGGCGCCTTTGGAGACGACGGTGGGCGTGTCGGCGTGTTTGAACTTCTTCATGAAACTGCCTTTTAAGGAAGGAGGTTGGATTCGAGGAAGGGGGAAGGCGATGGCGTTGCTGAGACCGGGATCGAAGCTCGATGAGGGCTAGGGGAGCGAACGGAAGGGACGGTGACCGGAGCCGTTTGGACGGAGGATTGGATGAGGTTTTCGATCTCGTCGATGTCGGATTGGGAGGAAGGATGGAGAGGGATGGTGTCGCCCTGAGAGTCGGAGCGAGGCATTTTGGTTGATTTGTGGTGTTGCTAGGGTTTGTGAGTGGAGGAATTGCAGATTTGGAGGAGGAGGAGTGTGGATTTGAGGGGAGGAGATGGAGAGGTTTGGAGATGGTCATCAATGACGGATGAACTGCCGGTGGGTCCACTGCCAAATGTAGTTTGGAATTAATTGTAAAGGAGGTTATTGAAAAAATAAAAATAAAAAACTGTTTTTTATTTAAATTAAAGGCTGTTTTTTTTTGTGGGTCCACTGCCACATCAGATATCTAAGCAAATTCCCACTCGCAATACATGCGTCTAACTAATACGCGTCTGTCCACGTATGATAAAAGTGTTCAATAGGCAAAAATAAGGGTAGTATAGGGGTCTAATTGAACATTTTAAAGTACAGAGGGCTGATAGGAAAAAACGTTCAAGTACAATGGTCTGTATATGTATTCTACCCTCGTTAATAGATCTCTACAACTTCCGGCGAGCCCGGCCCGTAAAAAAACGGGTTTGGATATAGGTGTTGGCCCGTATGGCCCGGTCCGCTAAAAATAGGACCGGGCTTGGACAATGTAAAAAGCCCGCGGGCTTGGTCCGGCCTGACTTTTAGATGTTCTTTATATTCAGTTGTTGCCTTAATAATCTTGTTTTTCTATGTTAGGAATAAGTTGGTTACAAAATTAATTCATGTTTAAAATCTTTTGACCATTTAAAATTAGATTTAATAATCGAATTTATAGGCCCGATTGACTCGTGGACAGCCCAACACGCATTTATGGGCAGGCACGGACAAAAATATAGGCCCAAATTTTCGGCCCGTTTGGCCCGGCCCGAGCCCGAAGTTGTACAAGTCTACTCGTTAACACTCAACCACGGGACCCTCCCAAGCTTATCTAAAATGGTCATTCTAATATTTTATTTTTAATTTTTATCTATTAAATACCTAAAATATAAATATTGAGACCTTTTAAACACTTGTACATTGTCATGTAAAAAAAAACTACCACATCAGTGTCAAATATATGTCACATATACACCATATTATTTCTTTAACAAAAACAAAATTTAAAAACAATAAAAATAAATAAGAAAAAATAAAATAAATAAAACTCTAACCTCTCCTTAGCTAGTCGCCGACGCAGTCCGCCTCTCTTCCATCCATCCCGTGCAACCTCTTCCAACTATCCCACTCATCACCGGCACGATCTCACTCACACAAACCCCAATCTCCGCCATATAACAATATTTCTTCTTCATCTACGTCAATCATGTCGCTTGACTCCTCAATCTCTCCTTGGAAGCTTCAATGACTTCTTCCCTCACCATCTCGCTCAAACATAGGGTTGTCATTGAGTCGGGTTATGGGTGGTTGAATCACTTCCACCACCCGACCCACAAGTACAAATGCCCTACCTGACCCACCCGTCACCCGTTGAATGTTCCACCCATCACCCAAACCACCCTGGACCCGCGGGTTTTATGGATAACCCATTCACCCATACATAAACGTTGTACTTTTATTTTATTTTTCACTATATGAGGCAATTCAATACTGATAATTCAATTAAAAAAAATATAAAGATAATGTTTCAATTAGAAAATTATCAATATACTTCAATAAAAATAAAAATCCATAAGCAATACTCCCTCCGTCTCCGAAAGTTTGTCCGCCTTTCCTTTTTCAACGTTTCGATAAGATTGTCCATCTCTCAATCTTTCTATTTACATTCAATTTTTCTTACAATAATACCCCTACTCAATTTCAAATATTACCCTCACTATCCAACTTTCCCATCAACTTTATCACTTTGCTCTACAAAATTACAAATACCCTAATCTAATATCACATATTGCCCATATTATCCAACTTTCATATCAACTTTATCACTTTTTTTAATCTTTTTTTCACTACATAATTACAAAAATACCCTTATCCCTTTTCAATATTACCCAAATTACATTACTTTTTCACTTTTTTCTTAAAAACAATAAAATTTTGTTTTGTGGACAATCAATTGGAGACGGAGGGAGTAAAAAAAAATACATCACAAAATGTTGATTTGCGTTAACATAATTTTTACAACTTTTAACTGGTACAAAAGCGAGTATTCACGGCCGGACCGACAGGTGTAGTGACGAAGTATAGACGACTTGACTACCGGGTCAACGACTTCACAAATGAGAGAGCGAGGGCATCAATGGCTTGAGCGTTGTGGCCTGCGGTGGATTATTGAGCATTAGGAATGGAAGTTACCGAATGCGGATTGCGAACACGAAAATTGGTGAAAAAGGAAAAAAAAATAGTTGAATTTTCTATATATACTATTATACTATACTAGCTAGGGTTAAAATGGGTTAGGTGTGTGGTTCGGGTTAAATGGATGATGGGTTGGGTGGTGGGAGGGTGATGGGTCGGGTTATGTGAGTGACAAACTCGCATCCATATTTGACCTGTTACCTGTTTCACTCATCACTCTTTTACCGTGGGTAGAGTTGCGCAAAAAAACTGTGACCGAATAACTGAACCGATTAACCGATGAACTTTTTTGGTTAATCATATTAAAAAAATCGAAAAACCGGTTACGATTAACCGACCGAAACATTATCCGATTAAACGGTTAGGTTACGGTTACTAGTTTTTTAATGGTTGGTTAACCGAATAAGCGAATATATAATATATATATTTTTAAAAAAGAGAACACCATAACTAGCCTCACTTAATAATATTAGACTTATTTTGATAATAGATAACGTCGTAGGTTCAAGTTATACTATTTATTCTTTACACACTCTATTACAAGCCCAAACTAAATCCTACATACTTTTTCATGGATAGTTTGGTGGTTTTTTTAATTTTTAAAATTGTTGATGATTTATGAAGGTCGTGTATTTGATTCTTTCCGTACTTCATTGCCACTTCGAATGGTAGAAACTTTAGTTTGTGGTCAGAATTGAATGCATAATTCATGTACGCATTTTACAACCGAAGAAAACATACTTCAATTAGAAACTATGGAAGAAGGTTAATTTATTATATTTGTTATTTTTTTTATTTGAGTATAACGTTTTATTGTGTGCTTGACCTTTGTTGCAATTCATAGGAATGAAATGAAAAGGTTGATATTGGAGCACCTTTGATGGAAATCAAAGAGTCCATTTCAATTGAAGGTTAAAGATGCATTTGGACATTTTTAAGTTGTGAAAAAACAATGTTTGTTTTTGTGTTTTTAAATATTGTGACATTATATTAAGACTACGTATGTAAATTCTGTATTTTATCATCTATTAAAGATGTGTAATATGTATTATACACGGTATTAATGATCCACTAAATACTACAATTTATAAGCTTTACTTAAAATATGGTTATTGGTTAACTGAAAAACCATATTGAATTTCTTAATTAACGGGGAACAACCGGTACAGTTATGGTTATCGCGATTCAATAACTGAATTTCTGATTAACTGGAAACCGGCTAAGTAGACATTCGGTTAATCACATGTGCCCACCCCTAATTGTGGTTAGGTTAAAACGGGTGGGTCGATCACCTATGACCCATTGACAACCCTACTCACACAAAACCCATTCGTCTCCCACCATCACCATCACATTCCGAGAGCATCATTTCTTCCCTGCAACAATCATCCTGGTTTTCAATGTAGTCCGACCCCTAGATCTAATTCGACCCTCTCTCCACCCTCGGTCGCTCCGTATTCCAATCACCTCCTCTCGAAATAAAATCTCCAGCCAAGAGTTTTCGATTTTCGAAGAATACTGCCATAATGGCTCTTGAAATCTCCGGCTGCCACTCTCACATTGTCAGCCGAGGTCGTTGCCCCTTGCTCTCCCTCTCAGTTTGCAGCCCCGACTTCAAATTAAGGGTTTTTATTTTTTTCTCTCTTTTTTTTATCGTTTTAAGTGTTTTCAACCTTTTTTATTTATCAAAGTAATAATGTCTTATATATGTGGCACCGACGTGGTAATTTCTGTTTTTATATGTCAACACACAAATGTTTAATAGGTTCTAATGTGTATAGTTTAGGCATTCAATAGGCCAAACCCAAAGATGATGTGTTAAAGTGACCATTTTAAACAAGGTCAAAGGGCCGTATATGTATTTGGCTCTAGGCAACATACATGAACTCACTAGCCATTTCATTAGTCTAAAATGATAACCCATGCTCACTATGTCACTAGGCTTAATATGTAAACAAACTCTTCTATTTGTATTTTCTTTTAAGAAAATCTATCTATCTAAAAAGTTCTATGAAATCCTTCTACCTAAATAAATCTATCCCTTATCTTGTATGATTGTATTTTATCTTGAACTCTATGTAAGATAATATCAACATTGGGCTCCAAGTACCAGTGTGTATAAATATCATTCAGTTTATTAATGCAAGTTAGAAAAACCCTTTCATAAAATCAAATTTTGACACTTTACAATGTTTGATAATGACAAATCCTCGGTTCTTAACGTTGGCACCCCAACCAAGGATATGATCTATCGTAACGATTAGTCATCCATTACGGGAGGCAAGTCAACATGCACTTGTTTCAAAAAATGAAATATTATTGACGATGGATTTAATAAAGCATATTTATCCGAGTAGATGACTCTAGAAAATTTTAAATAAAGGGTCATTTTGTAAAAAACATATAAGCACATAGATTTGTTTATATATATTAAGTCTCTTAGCTTACACTATCATTTTTCTGATGAATTAATGAGTAAAATTATCAGATAAGCTTAGAGGTGTCAAACAGGTCGGGTCGGGTGGATTCGGGTTCAATCTTTTCGGGTTCGGGTTGAGTGTGGGTTCGGGTCCATCGGGTTACAGGTCAAGCCGGGTCGGGTCTTGACAGGTTATCGTGTGGGTTCGGGTCGACCTAACAGGTCAAGAATTTGAATTTTTAATGATTATTAAAATAATATTATGATTAAATAATAATATTTAATAGATTTTTATAATAATATTTTATTTATAATAGGTTTTATGATAAAATATATTACAATATTTACAATATAATATATTTATTATACATATATATAATATATCGGGTCGGTCGGGTCGGTCTCGGGTTTCAACCTAATCGGGTTCGGGTTAATCGGGTTCGGTTTTTTTCTTTGCTCGCTACTATTCGGGTCGGGTTTCAACCCAACAAATTTCGGTCGGTTCGGGTCGATTTTCTGGGTCGGGTCAGGTTTTGATAGCTCTATAAGCTTGACAATTTTTTTTAAGAAGAGAAAGTGCACAAATAGTAAATCTTGGGAAGAACAAATGTTCTTTGTGAATATGCAACATGTAAAATCCTAAAACATAAAAAATGCATGGTAAAGTATCAAAAGTGTATTTATAAATGGAATTTTTACGATATATTGTAAAATATCAAAAGTGCACTTGTAATTTGAATGCAACTTTGACACTTTACAATGCAAGTGTATTCAACGGTTGATAATGTGTTTTATATTACACGTAACTTTTATGTTACACGTGATTCACACTTTAGAATTCATTAGTTGGAAATTGACGAGGTTAGTAAAATAATATACATAAGTAAGGGAACCGAATAAATTAAGGAGACATCAACAATTATACATTTATAAAGCTATTACCTAAAGTATTATCAAATAGAATACAACATATTCTTGCTTCAGTTATACATTCGCTTCAGAGTGCTTTTGTTAAAGGATGTCTGATTCAGGACAACGTTCTTATTGCTCATGAGATATTCCACTCCTCCATAAAAGGAAGAAGGGTCGCCTCGGTTGGATGACCATCAAACTAGATTTAGAGAAAGCTTACGATAAGATAAATTGGAATTTCATCCATTTGGTGTTGACTAAACTCGGTTTCCACCCCAAATGGATTGACCTTGTTATGACTTGTATCACCTCATCGTTTGTTAACTACCACAAAAGCTCACTTCAAACTTCTGCTAATCTTTCTCAACATACATCTGTCGCATTAGCAAGTATCCTTAACATTCAAATTACTTCTTCTTTGGAAAAATATCTTGGCATTCCGATCTTAAAAGGAAGAGTAGAGATTTCAATGTTCTCATATGCAATATCTAATCTTAAAAAACAACTTTTCCAATGGAAAGCAAACTCCATATTACAAGCAGGGAGGGTAGTTCTTATCCAATCATATCTTTTAAGTAAAGTCAACTACCTTATGCAAAGTTTTATGCTACCTCAAGGTATTCTAAAACAGATTGACAATGTTTGTAAGTCCTTCTTTTGGAATAAGTTTACCCCAAATCATCATCCACTCATTAGCTGGGAACGTATTTGCTCTCTAAAAGAGAGTGGAGGGCTTGACCTTAGTTCAGCAGAAAATATCAATCTATCATTACAAATGAAACTTCTTTGGAAGATTGTTATACAACCTCAAAATGTATGGGTAAAGGTTATCACTGAGAAGTATTTATGCTCCGGTTCAATCTTTGACTATCACAAAAACAATTTTTTTGGCAGTTTGACAGATTAATCAACATTAGAAATATCTTTTCCAAGGGCCTTAGATGGCTGTTAGGCAATGGAAGGACCATTAAATTTTGGACTGACCCTTGGCTCTCCAATATAAAATTATTGCCATTTATAGATAATTATGATCCTAATCTTCGGGTATCCAACTTTATTCTTCGGGATAGGTCTTGGGACACTATACTTCTCCGGCAACTACTACCGCCACATATAGTCGATATCATTATTGCTATTAGAATTCCAATTACGAATACTGAGGATAGGCTCATCTGGATGCCTGCGACAGATGGCATTTTCTCTGTTCATTCAGCTGCCTCGCTCTTATCTACCCCCGTCAATCCAAGTAGTAATACTTGTGATTGGATCTGGAAAACTAAATTACCTCCTAACTAAAAAGCTTCCTATGGAAATCTTGTGCTGACTGTCTTCCTACGGCGGATAAAATTAATCTGTTTTATAATACTGTGCCAAACTTGTGTTCGCTTTGTGATCTGCAGGATGAAAACCTTAACTACTTATTCTTTGAATGTCCGTTTATGAAAGATACGATTGTAAGACTATAGAAATTATTAAACTACTCTTTCAAATTAACTACCTCGTATACATTTCACCAAAACATTCACGAAACACTTACAAACAACCAGTTCACTACATCCTTGCGTGTCCTATGGTGGTTCGTTTGGGCGCATAGGAATGCAAAATTTTTTGATCAAGGAAGAATTAACCCTAAGAAACTCCATCTGACTTATATCTTTCTCAAGTGCTTTAGAATTGGACAACTGTAATACTGCTACAAAACAAAGACCAAACAAGCCTTAAATGAAAAATCACACAGTCTGGAAAATACCTCCTCCTCAATGGTCCAAACTGAATTTCGACGCGTCTAGACTTACAACTAGAACAACCCATGCAGGTTCTATTTTACGGGATCACAACGGATTTATTCGATCAATTGGACGTCAACAACTATCTTCTATGACAATAGTCCAAACAAAAGCTTCCTCCTTACTTCATTCTCTTCGAAGTATTGATTGTTCTCAAATTCAAAATCTCATAATTGAAGGAGATAATCTTATCGTAATTAATTAATTCATTAAAACGACTTTGGAAAGTCCCGTGGGAATTAATTCAATCATAGCTGATATAAGAAATTTTATTTCTGTTATCCATTGTGTTGTATTTTATCATTGTTTCAGGGTATTAAATGCTGCTGCTGATTTCCTAGCAAAAAGACACGTCAATCTACAAAGTCTCAATGCAGCCACTCCATTGCTCTCTTCGTCTTTTTCATTTTCTTATTGGTTTGTAACTCAATCGAGGTGTTTGTTGAGTCAACAACCCTCGCTGCTTGATTTTTTCAAGATCATCCTTCGCGACGATTTAGGCTATCCTTGTAACTTATAGGTGACCTAATTTTGGCTTGTTAGAGCTAGTTGCTCTTCAATATCCATGATATTACCATGAAAGTATCCATGATATCCATGAGCTAATTTTGGACTGGAATTAAAAAAACAATTAATCATCATGTATAATATCCATGATATTACCATGAAAGTATTCTCACCTTGCCATTCCAAAACAATATTCTAAACTGGATAAGTAGGATTGTTCTTTTATTATTTAAATAGTTTAACCCCGGTACCATGTACGGGTAAATTTATTATAAACCCAATTTAATAGAGATATGTAACGCCAATGATCACGTTAAAATCATAGGATCATATATATTTATCTTTGTGTTGTGATTAGTGTTTTTTAACCAATAGTAAATCAACTCATAATACAAATAAGTTGGATTTGTTCAAAAATTACTTTACGATAAATATCACGTTTTATTAAATAATAATATTTATTATAAGATTATAACTAATTCTTGGTAAGGGATAATTCATAATTTTCGGTAAGTTTTAAGCAATTATTACGGGATAAGATTATATGAGATTCTAACTGCCTAATTTGTATAAAGGAGGACCCAACTGATTATTTTATTATAGAAATAACACGTGGCGCTAATTTTTATGAAGACATTAATTTCGCTTTATACTATAGTAGAATAGATAATAGTATAGATACTAGGAATTGGTTGAATTGAGAAAAAGTTATTTCTAAATTAATCTTCAAATGTATGGAATAAAATATATTTACCGAAACACTAACAAAAAAGTGTTTGTGGAAACTTAAACATAAAAAAATGCGGCTTTCTAATTCAGTTGGGCCAACAGGCCCAACTCCTAAACCCATCTTGTTACTTCACATTTTCTGTGGTCTTGTTATTTCTCCAAATCTTCACATTTTCCCATTTCAACCTCACTTTCACTCTTTCTTCTTCATACCCATTTCTTTTCTCTTCTCCTTTTCCATTGTGTTGCTCGCCTCCATCGTCAATCGTCGCTTCTCCTATTGACAACATGTCCCGCCTTTTAAGCTTCTCAACTCCATGGACCAATTCAATATATACATGACGATCAATTACTTGCCTTTTCACCTTTGGAAATTAATCCCTAATGTTGTGATTAGTAGTCTTTTGTTGATCATATACCATCCTGTGTATATTTTCCATTGATTTATGACAATAGGTATTTGAGTTACTAAACATATCAGCTAGTCAATATCATCTTGTCAATACTTTTCCACTGGGTACAAGGAGCTTAAGACCAAGGTTGAAGGGGTATTGAAAATGGTTGATCTCTATAAAACCTATTTGTTCTGTGAGGGAATGTAAAGTTCTTGTGTAAAAAACAAACATCGAGAAGGTAAGATTGGCGGCAAGAGAAGACAATGTCGAAACAAACATCTTTTACCTTGATCCTCAAGACATCAATTGGGAGGACTACTTCTTTAATATTCACTCTTCCGGCTTGGTCAAATATGCAATTAAGTGAAAATGGTTCAATTTTCACGTTTGATATTTACCAAAAATACAATAAAAACGATATCTATATCTATACAACACTTAAAATTCTCCCCCTCTTATCACATTAATGACTTCTCTCTAATTGTTTTTAATTTTTTTTTGTTTTGGGTGAATTATCTAAAACTTCAACTCGTATTTTTCTTTTCCTTGTCAAATAAATACATGTTTTTAAATTTTTTTATTTGTTTTGCTTTTTTATTTGTCATTGATTATGAATGCATGTTACTATGTTTTATTTTTTACATACATATATCATGTTATAAACTTATAATATTGTAACTTGAATGCAAAGCCTTATCATTTTTTCTTTTTTGAGCGAGAATGTAAAGCCTAAAGGACTAACCATATGCTTTCGATTTAAATTTCATTCAAAATGTCTATAAAATTATAAAGAGTAATTCCAACACATGTTCATTTGGATAAAAAACTTAATTGTAATAGAAAAGCCATATTATCAAAATAATTCTCATAAGAAAGTAATAAAATCAAATAAAATAATTTCATATTTTATATTTATTTTATCTACTATTTTTGGGACAACTCAATACAAAATACTTACATAATTTATTAGTTAGAACAAAATTATGTTATGATGAAGATTATAACTTTTACCTTCCAGAAAAATACTATGAAAGAAATTGTCCGTCAATCGGACGGGCAAGCTTTCTAGTATGGTTAATTTTAGGATGCATATTCATGGGATTTATGGTGTTTGGCGCATTAGCTCACTGATTGAGTATTTATGGGTGTACCATAAGGTCTCAGTTTCGAGACTCTACGGTGACGGTTTGTCCTATTTTCTTTATGTGAACCTAAGTATTACTTGTGGTGACCCCTAAACCCTTACCTCATCAAAAAAAGAAAAAGGGTTTATGTACAATGTAACACGAATCATTTGCCAAAACTTTATGCCTCTTTCAGTCTTTTGATTGCAACATATATACGGAAAGGAAAATTGAATGAAAATGAATCTAAATCATGTTTAGTAATATACTAATATAAGAAAATCCTCTAAAATCTTGCTCATTGCAGTATGATGGAGTAGAGTGACTCCTCTGCCTTCGAATCCATCCCTATAACGGAGGAATGGTTGAAGTGGAGCAAGCTTAATCTATTACGGATTATAATATTGTATAAAATAAAACAAAACTCAAGTCTTTATTAAAATTTGCGTTATGACACCCATGCTGAATTAAATATTGATTTTATTTTTAAATGATATTTTCTAAAAATAATTCTTATATCTATTTGATTTGCTATCTAGTTTTTGAAAATTTTGATATCTTACTTAATTTGAGTTCTCAAGAAAATATGTCTTTCATTAAATAATTAATTTTTATTTTAGGTAAAAAACATTGTATTTATCATTTTTATGAAACTCTAGATAAATAATTAAAATAATATATTCCATAATTTAAGTGATTATTTTTTATTTAATTATAGATCATATACAAATAGTCATATTATTAAACATAAATAAAAATCTTAATAAAATAATGCAAAAATATTCTAATAAATATTAAGAAATAATATATATACACAACATATGAAAATTGGATAAAATTAATTTAAAATAATAATTATATTAATATATTAATTAAAATTACATATATAGGTCAATAGGTTTAAGTTTGGTTATGTCGGGTGTGAGTCGTATATTCTTGAGTAAAAAGCAGGCTCAAATCAATATTCGATATCAAATTACTTAAATTAGGTTGGAATACATTATCCGTACATGATACGAGATTTATACTAGATTTGTACTAATTGATAATTAATCAATCCATATCCCGCATCATCTTCAATATGTGATTTGTCTTTTGTTCGTGATCAAAGCTTGGACTTTTACCAATTGATCGAGCTTTATCAACATACACAATTGCTTGACCAATTTTACAATGACCATTATGGCATCATTGATGATTGATCTTCGTTGTGCCAATTTACACCCTTTGATTGCTGTTGAGCAAAAATGTACACAAAGATGCAAAACAAATCAAAATTATTTTTATTTTGGTTTGACCTTTTTTTACTCTTTTGATTAAAAGCAATATCGATACAAAATATTTTATGGTTTTTATGATTCGGGTTGCACCCAATTTTATGGGTTGCCTACGTATCTCTTTTCTAGAGAACCAAGCCTTACGTAGTTTAGAGTGATTTATTTATTTATTTTTGTTTGTTTTGTTGTTTATGTTTGATTTTCATGCATCAACGGAATATTCCCGAACCCACCTTCTAGGAAGGGTTGCTCGGACTCAAACCAACTATCATCTGCACAACATGAATAAGATTAAACCCACCTTCTAGGAAGGGTTGTCTAATCTCTTCATTATCAAACATAAGGCTTAAGGTTTATATATCTTTTTTAAGTTAATTTAATTTAATTTGCGAGTAAATACGACACATTTATATTTTTATGTCGTATTTCCTACGTATCCATTTATATGATATGGAATCAAGTCAAACGTAGTTCTAGGGCATATATTTTATTTGAATTGAGATTTACGACTGAATTTGACATATATATATATATATATATATTGGTACCAAGTTTCTTACGTAGTTCATAAAAGAACATCAAGTCTTTACGTAGTTCTTTAACATATTTTTATTATTTTTATTATTTTTTGCTTAACACTGTGATTGAACTTAAAGAGCATGTATTATATTAAGTTTCCAACGTACCCTAAGAATACATAAGTAATTTGGGAAAATGCTAGACGTCTCGCCAATTTTGCGAGAATTTTGTGTCGCGCCTGACGTGTACTGGGCCCCACATGTCTCCGTCAGAATTTTTGTTTAAAAATAAAAAATAAAAAACAACTTTCATTCATCAAGCCGTCAGATATGGAGAACGGTGGAGGGAAGTCCTTCGGCAACCGACGGCGTTCGGATCTAGAGGGCGGTGGGGTGAAGGTGTTCGGCGACGAGGTTGATAGCGCTCGGATCTGGAGAGTGGTGGAGCGAAGGCGTTCGGCGACTAGGTCGACGGCGTTCGGATCTGGAGGCGAAGCGATTGCTGAGTTTTGAAATTTCAATCGATTACTTGCTGCTTTGAATTTCTTTTATTTCACATTCTCATCTGCGCTCTAAACTTTCCCCCCTTTCTTTTGGTTTGTATATGTGTCTGAAGTTGGATGGAAGTAGACATTGGGTTCAATTTCTAGGTCAATTTCTTGAAAGAGTGTCTATTTCTGGTTCAATTTTACATTTACTATGAATTCATTAGAACCTTAGCAATCGATTGTATGGATTTTTCTCACCCAACAATGTATTTCTTGGATCAGCCAAAATCAGATTTTTCCAATAAAAATATGATATTTGTCCGGTGTAGGAGTTTGACTCTAATTGACGAATTTTGATTCCATTTGCAGGTCTCTTCTAGCTCCATTTCTTGGATCTGATGTGTAGTTGAACAA
Organism: Polygonum maritimum; assembly: GCA_963924305.1. NCBI lineage: Eukaryota > Viridiplantae > Streptophyta > Magnoliopsida > Caryophyllales > Polygonaceae > Polygonum > Polygonum maritimum. The sequence continues at coordinate 21,282,816 of OZ002736.1, read as the reverse complement.
CAAGGATAAGATTCTGTTACAGGGAATTATTAGACTATTTGAATTTTCAAATGTAAACCCGATCTGGTTCTGTTTAATTAGTTCATTTTAGGATTTCCGGTTCATTAAGCTATGTTTATAACCGTCCTTGTATCTCTCTTTCAGATTATCAATGAAATACAATCTCCTTTCAATCTCTTAAATCTCTCGGTTCCCGTTCAATCAACTATGGATTGCTTCTTCGGTTGGTGATTCTAATCGCCACTGACCCTTAGCTCTTTGTATTCGGGTTTTTCGAACTCTCAAGCTCCTAACTCGAACCTATCCTCGATTGCACTGCTTTACTGGTATCAGAGCCATCGATTCTCCGACCTGCCTCATTAGAGTCCACCATGGCCGACGAAGAACCCATCTAAGTTAGTGTTGGAAGGAGCTTCAAGGAGATTCGCAAAAAAGTTGGTACCATCTTTTATCTGCAGAATTTCATCATCCGTAACTTCAACCTACCCTCCATTCAACTGATTGAGTGCTCAAATGGGGTTGTAGCTGTCACGAATTTGTTTGACGGGGTTCCCGACGACGTACAAAGCCAAGATCATGAGTCGTTTGACGAGATCAACAAGCTACTTTGTTGGATCTTAGGTTGCTTGGAGATTTCTGAATGCTGGTATTATGTCTCTGAAGTGTTTGAAGAAACGCCTAAGGCAGTTAGGCTAGTTGAAGTTGAAGCCATTGAAACACTAATGGTGTACGGTGAAAAGGAACTCTCAAAAGTGGTCTTCCACCAACTGCTCGATGAAATGTCAAAGTCAGATAGTAACCACAAGTTGGTTGAGCACGATGAATTCAACCCATTGGAGTCTAGTATTGCGAAGGAACTTCCTCACTTGTCTGCCTACAAGGTGCTCGACAAAATGCTTGAGCCAAAAATTGATTCAAAAGTTATAAAGGAGATGAGTTTCGATCCCAGCGGACAACCTAAAGCTTTGTTGGCTGAGCAATTTGATATGATTGAAGAAAATGAACTTACGGATGTTTTGATGAGGAGTGAAGAACCTATTGAAGTAGAGAATCTGGAGGTAAAAAGGGTTACCTCTAATTGTGTTGCCCACCATGTGTTTGGAGAAATGCTTGAATTGCAACCAAAGCTAAAACCGTCTAGCTTGAAGGTTTCTGAGGTAAATTTACTGAATAATGCTACAACATTATTGATGCTTAGTAGTTGGTTTATTACTAAATCAATGAATTATTTGAAAACAGTGTGTTTTGATTCTGGAGGGTTTGCATTTTCACCAGTTATTCATTCATCAAATGAGAAAGATGTTCTTAGAGATCTATGGCTTATTGAGAAGTCATATGAAATAAGATACTTGTTTAGGGCTGCTATTGTTGATCCTGGTTTGAATCAGTTCAGTTTACTTGCTCCGAATTATAGCCATGCTAAGAAATTTCACACTGATATCTTGCATTTGTTGAGTTGTGATACAACTGCATGTGAACGTATAACCTTCATCTTATGCTTTGATGTTATGGGAGTAAAATCAGCTTATGTTCCATGTGTCATTCATTTGTTAAATGACATGCGTGTTGATTTTTGCTATGGCGTGAGAGCTCTTACTGATGAGAGAAAGAATGGTGAAATTGCCACTTTTGATCCCGGAATAGAAGAGGTTATGCTTGGTGACCTTAATCCTTCAAGGCATGAGAAACTCTCCGGCTGTGTTCGACATCACTACATTATTTATAATAATAGCTTATAGTACAATAAATACCATAATCCATGTTTGGTTTTTTCTTTTACTTTTACTCTCTGCACTCCTTTACGTATTGCAGCTTTTGAAAAAGCTCTTTTGCTGAAAAAGCAACTTTTTAACCCATTATCAAAAATAAGTTGCCCTTCCCGAACAGACCCTCCATGTTCCCGACCGGAAGGTTCGTTCGAGAGGCCCGGTGCGCGGTTCATGGAAGGATATGAGAAAGTCCTTTTTTTTGGGGGATCATTTCGTTCTTCAGGATTACATAACGTTTTTCAACTACATCAAATGATCTTTCAAATTGGTCAAGACTCTCTAGTTTATGGTCACTCCTTTTAGGAACATGGCTCGTTCAGGACGGTACAAAGTACACCTCTTCCGTAGAGGGGTGAGTAAGGGGAGAGCCAGAAGATAATTTGTCATTAAGCTCGCGTGTTGATGTATTCTGCCCTTGACTTTTCAAAGCACGTACATACAACTAAGGATGATTGATTGGATGGAGAATCTTTCTCCACTATTTAATTTAGAATAAGTGCATTAAGAAATTTTAAAATTGCAAAAGCAATCCCGTGATGTGGGTTCTTACCAAGTGCAGAGACTTTGATCACAACCCTTCTTTTTAGTTTTCTTCGTCAGTTCTGTTCTTTTTTCTTTTTGGGAAAACAACTGACCATAACTTCTTCCAAACCCAATATATATACGGTAGAGTGAAAAGCATTTACTCTCCCAAAAAAAACAGATCATTAACGGCCGAAGGAATTTCTATTTTGCTCATTTTTGTATTATATTAAATATTAATTTTGATCCTCACCAAAAAAAAAATATTAATTTTGAACATGAAGAAGACACACGAGCGTATATATAATATAATGGTATCTTTATCTTATTTACGCCCTTCCTTATTCAAGTTGAATTTCTTTACTATTTTTTAAAGACTTTTATGCATAATTATAATAGTGCTCTTAATTATGCCATCTCCGCAAATTAACTAGTTTATGAATTTTTACGGTCAAACAATTGCCGAATTGCAATTTTGCATAATCAACCAAAATTGTTTGTTGGCTTGGTCATCACGTGCCATCATCAATCAATGGAGAAATTATCATTCAATCAATTCACACGTATAGGCTAGTGCCGAATTGCACTTCTACCTATATATCCATTATCATATGTGCATAGTTTACATGCATTCTAATCGCTATTACCTCGTACATGGGGTTTTGATTGGATCGAAAATCCAAAATACCTTTTGAAACTTTCATGTATTGATAATCCTTGTTCTTGGACTCAACGATAAGCATCGCTCGACTCGGTTCCCTTACGGTTTGTGTGATGAACATCTCTATTTGCGAGAGGGTCTTGGTCACGGTTTGAGTTGTCTCCGGGAAAGGTGTCTGGTTCAGTCTGCATAATTGTCTGATCTCCCGAGTGAATATCGGGATCAATACGTGTTAGGGTTCGATCCCCCGAGTGAATATCGTAGTTCAATACGCGTTAGGGTTCGACCCTCTAAGTAAATTTCAGAGTTCGTGCGATCGCCCCTTGTACTGCGCTCGCAGGAGGTGGACCCGCTCTCGCGGTTGGTCAAACAACGCTCGCGGTTCTATTTGCTTCAAGGTCCGCACTCGATTTCGCTTTGTGTGGATACCCCTAGATCGTTAAAGACTGCTTCTTGATTTTCAAGGATCGATCCCAAAACCATAGTTGTCTGGATCGAGTACGCTTTCCCATAAACGACGTCAATTGTTAGTGCATAAAAAACCACCTTAATTACACTAGCTAATTGATTACTCTTTTCTTCGTCTTCTACATCAACCGCTTCCTAGTTTGTTGGTTCATAGTTTTGAACTTGTCGGTTCATGGTGTATAACTTGGTTGTTGGTTCATAGTTTTGAACTTATTGGTTCATGATTTGGGATTTGTTGGTTCATAGTGTATAACTTGCTTGTTGGGTCATGCTTGTCAAGTTTCTTGTTGATCCAAATAATATTTAAAAGTACATGTTTATTTTGTTGCTTGTTTCTTGCTGTGGATGACGCTACTCTACAATAATGCATAAAACTAGCCAAACGCATAAACAATAACTCACAGTTAGTTGAATCCGTACCATAATCCTTTAGTTGGTCTTATTGAATGTTTTTTGCTTGATGCTTCTACAACCTTATACAAATCAGACGCTTTTAAGCACTTGATGAACAATGAAGATGTGGAGAACTTCACGTGGCTGCAAATCTTTAAGCAAGAAATTTAGATCAGTCAACATATTGGAATAACCGATTCAGGAAGCCCAACATCTTAAATGTGTTTGACATTGCTATCTTAGTTAGATTTCTCACGTAATTTAATCATGATTTTAGGAGGCATTATCAATGTATCATGTTTTGAACTTGTTCGCATGTTAATCATGGCTTAGGACCATGAGAGGCAGTGTTGCTTGTTGGTTCATGGTTTTGGACTTGTTGGTTTATGGTTTCAACTTGCTAGTTGCTTGTTGAGTAGCTTATAAGCATAGTTTTGAAAACTTATTTGATAGTCTATAATTTCACATGGTAGAACAATGTGTATATTCACACGGATGTGGGTTGAAATCCCTCATAGCCTAATTATTCATATGGTTCATATCAATTATGATTTTGGTATTCTCAGGTTCTAATAAATATAAAAAAGGTTTAAGTCATTTTGTTCGAGTAATGTCATGTGTTGTAGTTTATAGTAGGTAGTTTATGAGTTCATAATTTAGTATGTTTAGTAATGAATATTCTTAGAGTTCATGCTTAATATGGTAGCCTATTATCTCAAATGGTAGAGCAATGTACTTTTGGGTTGTGCACATAGATGTGAGTTCAAATCTCTAGGATAAATCTTTTTATAGCCCATTTTAATTGGTTCATGAAAAATTTTCATCTATATCACGTGGTTCTAAGCCTTGATTTATATTATATCATCTTATGGTTCATAGTGTTTTATTTTGTGGTTCATAATGCATGTTTTTTTGAGTAATATCTTTTATTTATTATCAAATCTTTTGGGTTCATGTTTATATCTCAATTGCTATGATTATGGAGATATTACAAAGGTGAAAAAGATGATTGAGATATTGCTTCCTGACTCGGCTAAAGTCGTCGTGTCAAGATCAAAGATAAATAACCCAAAATTACAAACTAATATAGTAAGTAAGTAAGGGGTCGAACCCAAGAGAACTCAGGCTTTCTTGTATTAACAAATTTATCAACCAAAGATAGAGGGGAAATCAAGAGAAAGATCTAAACTAAACTAAACTTGAAAACAAATAAAACAAACAAACAATTAAGGGAAACAGGTTCATTCAAAAGATCCACTCTGAAATAATCTCTCGATCATAGATTCATCCATTGATTTCATTCACACCTATGTTTAATTCCTATCCTAATCATTAACAATCGCAAGTCCCCGATCCAAGCAATTCTATAACCCTAGGGAAGGACGCTTAACCTAGAATTAGCATAGAGAACAAGGATATGCAGGATACATGCAAAAACAATCAAGCTACGAGTCAATTGCAAAAGCATACAATCAATTCTCTTCTTAATCCTAGTTGCATAGACAACAGGTCTAGGTTAAGTTGTTTTCACATAACAGTTTTGTTCACAGTCCAAACCCAATGCAACAGTAGAACATCAATCAATTCAATAGGTTAGCTATTTCTAGAGAAACAATCAACATTCATAAGATAAAGCACAAGAGAATTAATATTAACCAAAAGATAAAAATCAATTACCAAAATCTCACGAGTTCATGCATCAAGGCTTCTCCCTTGAACAAACCCTAGGAGACTAGCTTTCCATAGAAAAGTAAACTAAAGAATTAATTGAATGAATAATGGATATGAGAAAGATTGGATACCTAAAACCTAAGGCATCCTCCTTATATAGACTCAGGTAACATGCTCCCCTAATCTAATTAGGAAAGAAGAAAGATAAGAAAAATAATAGAAGATAGAAATTCGTGCGTCTCGGATTAGGCATCACCGCAGGCGCGTCGGTTCCGCCGCACCCGCGCTTTCGCGACAAAATGTAAATCCGTCTCTGGGCAGACACCGCGGGGCGGATCATCCACCGCGGGCGCGGATCTTGAACAGTGACGAATACTTGACTTTGGAGGCTGATTTGACCCTCTTCGGCTTGGAATCTGTATTTGGTGTAAAAAGATGAATTGAATCTCTTCAAGTTAACTTTCTAATGACACCAGAAACAGCTCAATCCGAGCACTGTAGCTCCAGTTATTAGCTTTGCAAGCAAGAGGTATCGCACAGACAGCTCAAAACGTCTTGAAAACTCTTGAAACTTGAATCCTTGTGTCTTCGGCCTAGATATTACAATTACGCACAAACTCTAACCTAAACACACTCAATATAGCCCTAAAATACAAGAGTTAGCCTATACTAAAGAGATCATATCACTTCCGAACCCACATTATATACAACAAACACGTACGCAAACATATAAGTTTTAGAAGTGATATGCACAAATATCAAACAAGATAAAGTTTATAGCCATCTTTTTGGTTTACTAACCCATCAATTTTCTTTAGGAATAAATCCAATCTCTATAATTTTACAAATGAGGGAGGTCACTTACTATAATGCTAACACTACAATAGTTAGTAATGAAGCTAGCGATTTATCAAACACTTGGTGTATACCTCCTAAAATTTCAGTAAAAATACCCAATAAAAATGTTAGGAATTCCATACAAATGTCATAGTTCAACATATAGTTCATGGTAATATAAGTGAAGGTTCGTAACGATACGATTGAAAGTCCATAGAAGTGAACAAACAATGCAGTTGATTATAAAAACTCAGTGAAATCAAAATTTAAAAGTACAACGAAAGTAAAAACTCAACAAAAACATACAATATAGGCATACGAGAACCATCATGTCAAATATCAAAAACACAAATAGAGACATATCATATGTAAAAGGAGATGCCTTCATTCAATATGATAAAACATGGTCCTTCATATGGTTTCTACTCGTCTAAAGAAGTGTGAAAGAAATAAGAGCAATCTTCTGATAAGGGAAGGTGTAGGCATCACTTGCGATCATCATTATCAAGTTCATCAATGAAACTCTATCAATACTAGCATCATTATCCGAATGAGGGAAGTTAGGATGATCTAAGTTTAATGTACAACCCACAACAAAATAAGATAAGCTATTTTAGAAGCAGCATGAAACATATGACAAATGTTATAAATGTATAAATACCATTGTTCTTTTGGTTCACAAAGATTGTCATAATGGTTCATAAATTTTCAGAGTAAGGTTCATTGAAAATGACAAAGCGGTTCATGTAAGTTAATCCACAAGATGTGTTGATGCATTTTATCAAAGACATGGTAGGCCATCAGGCAAACATACTTAATCAACCTCTATGTTCGATTGAAACCATCAAAGTCACATCACAATGCAAATTTTTTTATCAGCTCATATGAACACCAAACATACTCTCAAATTTTATCGCATATAAGCATCAATCATACTTTCAAATCTTATCTCAAATTTACAAATTCTCACTTAATTTACTCCGGAAAAAACCTAAAACTAGCTAAGCTTAAGACTCAAAATCAACCAAAAGCACTATAGGAATAATTTACTAGAATAGATTATCGAATGGTACGACTTCGGGGATTAATTATCCAAAAATTACATACACATCCATAGATTAAATAAGTGATAGAACTTCGCCAAAAAACAAGTTTGAAAATATGAAATCATGTACCTAAATCCAAAAGAAGGGAATTGAAGGTAGAAGGAACCGGATTAGGGAAAGAAAAACAATTATAACGTGTTGGAGAAGAGTGTCGAAGAGCCGAAGAGCGAACATGGATAACACCGACCGTCGATGAACATCGTCCAATTCAAAGGAACGTTGAATAGGATATGAATTGGAGAAAAAAGGGAGTTGTATAAAGACAAATATATCCCTTGTATATAAAAAGCTAACTAAAAAGTTGGAGTGCATCCTGACCATTGAGTTTCCAAAATCAAATAGAAGAGATTTGATCTCATTTTACACGTTAATGAGTAATCTCACTTGATCACGTATCTAATATTATAAGAGAAAGACTTTTAAGAGAATATGTCTTAGGGGTAGAGATAGGAATGCTTCTCATTCCTTGGGTTATACCCGATCATATGGTTAATATGGGTTTTAATTAAAGAAGAATGGCTCTCAAACCAATTGACAACGCTCTTACGCTCACCCCTAAGCTTGATCGCCCGAGAAAGCAACCTAAGCTCTCGATCCCTCCTACTTTGGTCTAGAAGAACAAACCATCTTCTCTTTCGGCGCCGACCTTGAAGAACGACGAGAACCAAGCTCTTGAGACCGTCATCGAGTTCGAGTATATTGCTTCCGAGGATCTCAAACCCCTTTCTGATCCCGAGGCTAAAATTCGGGTTTCCCTATCACTCTAATTTTCATTTTCCCTCTTTTCTAGGGATTCTTGTTTTGAAATTTGTTTGGTGTGTTACGTGACTAATTAGATCTGAAAATTTTGGAAGTGTAGACGTTAATTAAGGGTTTGGAATCGAAGGATTGGACAGTGATTTATGATTCATTGAACGATGTTAGGTGATTTGTGCTTTTCCTCGCCGATCTTTTACCCCCTGTCTGTCTTGTAAGCTCTCTTTCCAGCCTCTAAGTAATTTTTCAATGTTGATTTGCATAAGGATTTCTAGAATGAAGTTTGAAATGTGAGCTGATTGGGTGAATAGAGAAAAGGTGAGATGATAACTGTGTTGGTGAAGGCCATGAAGAATCCGAGGAGTACACTGTGCAAGACCTCCATAATGGTTGACGATTTGGACTTGTGAACTGACGACTTGTGCTTTTAGCTTACCATGTGAGATGTGTGGACAAGGCTCCTCTTACTGTTGATTTTTTCGTATGTTGCCCAGCTACTGAAGATTTCTTCGTTTAGGTTTTTACTATTTGTATACTTTCATGAGATTTTGGGGCCCGGCTTGTGTTCAGATTATTGATAAAACGGACGTAGTCATTTGTCTTGGGTTGGCTGATGTATCCAATGTTTTGAGTCTAATTTCTTCAATTTGTTCATTTCAATTATTGATTTTTTCAATTGTATGTCAATTTTGTTCATTCTTATTCCATGTTTGTTCCAGCTTGTGCCAAATTTGTACATCTCAATTATGTTCATCTCTGGTGTTGATTTGTTCTTTTTCATTGTTTACTTGGTCACCTTCCTTATTGATTGTATTGATGTGTCTTATATTACTTGTAATTAGGTAAAAAACAACTGAAACATCTTCCTGAAGTTAAAAAAAAGGTGAAATATCTAAAATTTAGTACTATGACAATTGGAGAAGATCGATGGTGTGTAAATAGAAGAGGTTTTTATTATATCATGCATATATCCTGTGGAATTACATATCCGATCCCTGATTTTGTTTTGTGTTTTTACTGATTTTCATTTACTTTACTTTCAGAAATAAGGAGTAAATCTTCTCAAGATAGGAGCAAGACTCAACCTGTAAATACGTCAGTTGACACTGAACTTCCGATCTTAAGGATGATTTCAGTTGTTTTAGAAACGAGGAGCAAGTTTTCTCAAGACATGAGTGTTGGACCCAAGGCTTGAGGCCCATAATCCTTACTGAAGCCGTATGCATATCTGGATAGGCCCACGAGATTCGAAGTTTTTACATGAGACAATCCACCATATTGAGGAAAATCTTATCATATCAAGAAGAATATCTTATCTATTGTTGGGCCTAAAAGCCCACAGAGCACACTAGCGCAGCCCGTAGGAAGTGCACGGAGCCCAGCGGCGATGTTCTAGAACATGATCCGAGTAACAAGTCATAATTTCGATATATTTGACCATCCAAGTATAAGATAGACTTAAATGATATCTTATAAGGTTTATCTCCATCCGATGTAACAAGAATCGTATCTTAGGGATATTTCTATCCAATAGACGCATATCTATCTAGTTAGTCACATATCTTGTAGATCACTCTATCTTTAAGGACCCCTATATATACATAAAGGGGGTCACGCATTGTACAAGGGACGTACACAAAAGATCACACACGTTAATATACACGACTTCACACATTCAATACAAATTTACACGTTTTCTTCTTCAATTCTTTCGTTCTTGTTGCTTTGTTCAAGCCCGATCTAGGCCAAAGGGTCACCAATCTTGCTTGGTAGATTTCTGGCACTAACAATTTGGCGCCCACCGTGGGGCACAGAATTTAGCAAATAACGAACGAAAGCAAACAACTTTCGGTACAATCGACAACATATACTCGTTTTCACACGACAGGTCGGCTCTACAACCAGAAAGCGATCCCGGGTTGCGCCGCCAGACTTACCGGAATGGCGAACTGCCCAGATCGCACGGCGTATGGACAGAAGACGAAGAAGTAATTCCAAACGAAAGCAAACAACTTTCGATTCAGTTAACATCCATGTTGGGAGCAAAAAGACAACATCGAAAATCAAGACGATGCTGGAAACGCCCGGCACAAGGAACAATAGGAGAAAGCTCGGGGCGAACAAGATGGCTTGCTATCGGCGCCAACCAGAGATTCTCCAGGAGAAATCAGATTGACATCGAACTCTTCTACACCGGAGACAGCCAATCAAGAGATCCAGGACACAATCAGAATCCTAGGTGAAATCAAAGTTTCTACGCGAAATCAAGGTTTCTACACGATCACAGTTTTTACACGCGATCGGAGTTCCTGGACGGAGTTTCCAGACGGCCGATCAAGTTTTTACACGTAGTCGGAGTTCCTGGACGGAGTTTCCAGACGGCCGATCAGGTTTTTTACACGCGATCAGAGTTTCCAGATAGCCAATCAGGTTTTCTACACGCGGTCGGAATTCCTGGACAGAGTATCTAGATGCGATCACAGTTTTTACACGCAATCGGAGTTTCTAGACGCCATATCTAGTTACGACACCCCTCTGACTGGCTTGCTCGGGGAGCAAGCTAATCCAGCCAACCGTTGGGGTGCTTCCAGAACACTAGCTTCTAGACAAGTCACAGAGGCGTCCTCGAGGACGGACCTTGATGGTCGCAAAGGAACATCAATACACGTAGCGGCTTCAACGCCATATCTTGGAGAGACGCAATGTGAAGCCAACCTGGATGCAACCATGTCGAACAGATCCAGATGACCCTTCTGGAATCAGGATCACGTTCCCGTCCTTCATACACTGGTTTCCTCATTCCTTTATCTCACAATTCATTCCATACTTTTATTTTGCTCAAAGATCATCTCTCTTTCTTATAAGCATCGATCTTTTACGCTCATACGTATTTACTGCTCTCTAGTTTCAATTGCTAGATACATTGAGCAATCATATTAACCTAGATGACAAATCGCTTGATTAAAGCATGATTGATTGATCTATGTTTTTGAGGATATTCTAGACTCCTCCTAGACTAACGTCTTACATTCACTCTTATGCCCAAGAGACAAGAACCTCACATACGGAAGTTCATGACCTTTTGTGACCACAAAGGATCCGTGCCTTTAGGTTATGCGATACCCGGATGACCTAGTAAGGGTTCTACATCTTCAATACTCAGGGAAGCACCCTTAACCAACACCTTTCGACTCTCATGTCAATTTCTTCCTTTTTATTTTCTGGATCTGGTCTGGAGCATATATACTCTCCATCCATTGTTGTTGACAAGTTATCTAGAGTTACTACTATTACGTGACACTGTTTAAGAGCTAATCCAGATTTTTCCCTGTTTCGGTATCTAGACTCTGAAACGGGCTAAACTTTTCCCTATCTAGTACTCAGTTGCTAATGCTTATATTTTTGAAGATTAACTTCCATACTCATGGTTACGTTGTTCTCTGATAACGCCTTAAGGGCATTTCATGCTAATTCTCATATGGCTTCCAAGCATTATAGGGGGAATCTTTACACATCGACTATGCAAGAAAGGCTCGTGCCAGCACCAAGCACTGGTCGCCAGCACCAGGCACTGGTTGTCCACGAATCTTCAAAGTTCACAGGAAAGTGGTCGGAACATAGACCCAGGACACTACTCGCCAAGCTTCAACCATAAGGCACGGGTATTGCTTTTAATACCAACACTTTATTGCTTAGTCTCTTACTAGATACTCTATCCGCAAGACATCTTGAGTAACTCAGCAAAGGCTAGTTTACACTCCGAAAAATACATTACGGAAGACCTCCTAAGAGGGTTACACACCTTGTCCAAGGCTTGGTCATCTCAGAGGTAGCTCCCGCTGGGGTAGATCTTTCGCCAATCACTACACGAAAAATTCCTATCGATAGAAACCTAACACTTATCGCTTAAGACGCGAATAAACGCTAACAAAACGCGTTAAATAGGCAATCGCCACGCAGCGAGCAATGGCCTAAGTTCAATCTCCCAATAGGCGTGCACACTCCCTTAAGACAATTTACCGCTTGAACGCGAAAAGTTTTTACTAGGGCACATACCTAGTAACCCTGGCAAGACCAGCCAGGAAAGCGCTAACAAAACGCGTTAAACAGGCACTTGCCCCAAAGCAAGTAAGAGCCTGAGTTCAATATGGACAGTGTCATGCACAAACAAGCACGACACAAAAAGTCCTTTCTAGGATGCATACCTAGTAGCCCTGATCAGGCTAACAACGGGTTATAACACCACTACACACACATAAGCGCATGTTTCCGCAAATCTCGCGGAAGATATCCCGCAAATCTCGCGAGAAAGGATATTCCCACAAATCTCGTGGACGTAACATTTAGGTTCATAAGTTGACCTAGGCATTTATCGCCAGATTATCCCACAAACCTCGTGGACGTAACGATTAGGCCCATAAGTTGACCTAGGCATGTATCGGTAGTATTGCAAAACTCGCACGGATAATTGGATCCATAAATAAGACACAATTCGCCTGACACATATGCTAGCATCCGACGGATTAATCCACACATACTACCTAGTTCTATAACCTAGATACACCATCAAAATTTAACATCATGAAGCTAACGTTAGCACATCGTACAAACAAGCTTGTTTAGTGATATCACAACAAACGACCGCTGCGACGCATTAAATACCTTTAAGGACTCTGTCACAAGCGTATACACCGCTCGAGCAAATACACACGTAAGTCTCTAGATACACTCTCTAGACACGGTATCTAGAATACATACCCATCCTAAAAACCGCCACGATCACGTAAGTCGGGTACGAAGACATCTTACCAGGCAGTTCCCCTGGAACGGTTGCCAACACATATTACCAGACAGTTGATGTATGACACGCTAGGAGATGGCTCCTTGTCGTCACACAATCGCGAACGGAAACAGATCTAGACCTTGCACCAAGTATAGCCTTGAACTTCTCGAATCATAACACAATCAACAAACTCACGAGATCGAACACTTGAATGAATCAAAGCAAAGCTTGTATAAATAAAACTCAAGTCTCAAGAACGCAGGTCACAAAAGGGCGCAGGAAGAGAACTCTGTTCTCTTCTCAAAATACGCTGTCAAACAAATAAGGGAAAACTAGAGTATTTATTCTATCCTAAAAAAGAAATCCTAAATTATTATCATAAGATATAAATAATATCTCATAATAATAATTGTAAATCTAGAAAACCAAAATATGGAAATAGTTTGATAACAATAAAAGGAAACAGCTTGGGACACAAGGAAACCACGGACGCAGCAGCGATAGCCCTCAGGATCGACCCTATGAGGGTCGTGCTCGACCCCCCCTCAGGGTCGTGCTCGACCCTATGAGGGTCGTGATCGACCCCCCTCAGGGTCGGTCCTGAGAAGACCTTCCTTCGTCTTCTTCATCTTCCAATGTCTACTTGACAAAGGTTGATGCACTTCATGTAGCTTCTTCAAAGCCTCCTTATACTTGAATGCTCGGGACCTCTTGTAAGGTCTAGGCCTTCTTCTTGAGCTCGTCTTCCTCCATGAATCCCTTGAGTTAGACGTATTCCTTTGTGTATCATTCTCCTCCACTTGACTGCAAATCGTCCTCGATTTGTCGAAAGGTGTAGAGAAGAACTCAAACTCTTGCAAAGAACTCCAAGAACTAACCTCGTACTCAGCTCCATACTCCGGATGATAATAAGCAAAGCAATCATCAAGCACATGATCAAAAGAATCAAGTAATAACGGCGTAGAATCATCCAAAGACAAGCTGCATGGTTTGCCAAGCAAACGACCTCCAAACTGGCTGAAATTTTGTGGAGAGACTAATTCTGCAGTATCAAGATGACCCACAAAATTTGGCATTAAAATCGTGAGGGAAACCTGAGGAACGATCAGCATAGTCAAGGAGTCGGTGTTCGGCAATGGCTGTGGCGAAACCAGGGGCAAATCATCTCCAAATTGGCTGAAATTTTGCGGAGAGCTTTCAACATCAATATCACAATGCTCCACAAAGTTTGAGTCGGATTGGACAAGTATTTTCTGCTGAACCGTGCTAACAATCCCTGGCGCGTCGATGCAAGATGATGGCTCGACGTCATAAGTTGCAATAGCAATGGAAGCCACCTCCTCGGCTAGGGCAATTGATTTCTCCTCCTCCACTTGAGGTGGAGCTATGCTCATAGCAGCCCGCGCCATCTCAGATTCCTCAAACCTTTGAGCACGATAATGAAAAGCCATAGCAACTCGGACCAACTCATTAACATCATCTCTTGGTTGGTTCTCCAAGACCGCTTGGTAAATGCAATTCAAACCATCATAGAACCGAGAGCATAGTTGTTGAGAACTAAGTGAAATACCAGCCAAACTAAGCAACTCTTCAAGCTCCATGAAGTATGCAAGAGGCGAATGATCATAGAAACCTTGATGACACTTGTTGCACATCTCCACTCGTCTAGCATGCTCGATAGGAACAAACTCTCTTCTCATCAAAAATCTGAGTTGATTCCAAGAAATAATGTGTTCAAGACCATGGAGACGACGTTGATAAACATCATTCAACCACCAATTATAAGCATCTCCTCGAAAAGAATCAACAACTGCCATGAATCCTGAAAGACCATCATAGCCATGATACTCCAAGCAAGCATTAGTATTCTCTTCCCAAGAAAAATATGAATACGGATCATAATCTCCATAAAAGAGATCAATTTGACTCGGAATATCAGTTTGAGACATCAGAGCTTCATGGAAGACAAACAAAGACCAAACTTGGGCGCCAAGGCAAGCAAATTGATCCCGGCGGCAAATTAGGGTTTCAGGAACACAACTTGGTATTTTGACCTTTTTAGGGGTCAAACGAACTCCGATTTTGACGAATCTTATATGCCTAGACTCGTATCGAAATTCTCTACAAGAATATGTAATCAAATTTTCGAAATTACCTCAGAAAAAATTTCGAAAATTTCAGAACCTCTGACGAACGTGTGCAAACTTTCTGTTGTTGATGTAGTTCGCAGATTGTTGACAAAAGCAACTCGACTCAACTCGGTGTAACTCAAGGTCGGATGGCTCTGATACCACTTGATGTATGAGGGTCGTGATCGACCCCCCTCAGGGTCGGTCCTGAGAAGACCTTCCTTCGTCTTCTTCATCTTCCAATGTCTACTTGACAAAGGTTGATGCACTTCATGTAGCTTCTTCAAAGCCTCCTTATACTTGAATGCTCGGGACCTCTTGTAAGGTCTAGGCCTTCTTCTTGAGCTCGTCTTCCTCCATGAATCCCTTGAGTTAGACGTATTCCTTTGTGTATCAACAGTTCACTCTGGTATGATCACAAAAAGTACCCTACCAGGCAGTTCCCCCTGGTATGGTCGCAAGAACATCTTACCAGGCAGTTCCCTTTGGTACGATTTACATACTAACAAAGCTCTAGAGCATACTCACACCGAGTAACCACTATTGCGGGACGCCTCATCACACTTACGTCCTGGGTACAATCCTGGATTAAACTTACAAAAACAC
This sequence comes from Polygonum maritimum, assembly GCA_963924305.1. Taxonomy (NCBI): domain Eukaryota; kingdom Viridiplantae; phylum Streptophyta; class Magnoliopsida; order Caryophyllales; family Polygonaceae; genus Polygonum; species Polygonum maritimum. The sequence goes on along the minus strand of OZ002736.1, from coordinate 21,267,115 downwards.
GTTCGAGACATGCATCGACCCACACCCTACCATCGAAGAACGAGTGTACCATTCAACAAAAGACAAAAGCGAAGCAATCATTTCTAGATACAGACTCTAGAAATACACCTCTCTGCTTCGAAATAGGAACCATTAATGGCCTATCTACATTATTAGAAGGTAATCATAATACTGATTAACCTTATCACTACTAAGACATCGACTCACTCCATACAACTAGAAAACGATACAATAGAACAAGACCGAACGGTCGCCTCTGGATACAATCTCTAGAGCATACCTACCCTGAGTTGCCAGGCTCAGTGCACTTACTTTGCCAAAACAATAGATTTTAGACATCTATCAAGTTTTCGGTTAGTTAGACAAGCGCCATGGAGACACCCTTGGCGGAACATTGATGGTCTCCTTTAGTCTAAGCCTATACGCTAAGACTCTAAGACCACGAAGTACTTTTTTGAGTGTCACAAAACATACATGAGTATCAAAGCATAACTGGCCATACAAAGGGCCGACATGGTTAGACACGGAGTCCAAGTACATGGGGTATAGAACACCACCCCACAACCCAGGGTATGGTACTAGTACCACACCAGAGAACGTCTCATCGACATCAACAAACCGGAGTTATCAACAGAACATGGACGAAGTTACGCCACGGAGTTTCGTCCAACAGAAGGGTTACATTTCTGGATCACATATCAAGAATGCGAACCCAGACAGGGGTACGTACTTGAAGAATCCAAAGATCTACAAACTGCTCGTGAACGTTTCTAGATCAGCAGACTGGAATTCAGTAAAGCAAGCCCATCATGATCACAATCTAGCTGATCATCTCTGACCTAAGACAGGGATTCGAGTACATTCTGGGAAGTCCCCGAACAGCACTACATACGTCTGAGGTACGTTTGCAAGAGACACGTCTTAAAGAAGAGCCTAGTAGTAGGGTACTGGGGTAGAGATACGTAGTAGAGTTGTTCTTCCCAGCAGCTAAATCTCAAGACAAGTCTTCATCAAATACTAAGCAACCACGACGGCTACCACAATGACCAAACACTAGACAAGCAAGGCCAACCAGTTTTACTACCTTAAGAAGTCACTTCTCGACGCAGTTTTCAAGACATAAGCTTTCAAGCTAAGACATATTCTTCAGTTTCTTAAACATCTACCAAGAGTGTTCAAACTCTAGAATTCTCTTTGATGATGGTTCTGGACAAGTCAGCAAGGTTTTAACACAGCAGAGACTTCGACGACATATTACGAATCGGCTTCCAACTCCATAGCAGATATGGACTTGCAACCCGATCCGGGGGTATTGTTGGACCCAAGGCTTGAGGCCCATAATCCTTACTGGAGCCGTATGCGTATCTGGATAGGCCCACGAGATTCAAAGTTGTTACATGAGACAATCCACCATATTGAGGAAAATCTTATCATATCAAGAAGAATATCTTATCTATTGTTGGGCCTAAAAGCCCACAGAGCACACTAGCGCGGCCCGTAGGAAGTGCACGGAGCCCAGCAGCGATGTTCTAGAACATGATCCGAGTAACAAGTCATAATTTCGATATATTTGACCATCCAAGTATAAGATAGACTTAAATTATATCTTATAAGGTTTATCTCCATCCGATGTAACAAGAATCGTATCTTAGGGATATTTCTATCCAATAGACGCATATCTATCTAGTTAGTCACATATCTTGTAGATCACTCTATCTTTAAGGACCCCTATATATACATAAAGGGGGTCACGCATTGTACATGGGACGTACACAAAAGATCACACACGTTAATATACACGACTTCACACATTCAATACAAATTTACACGTTTTCTTCTTCAATTCTTTCGTTCTTGTTGCTTTGTTCAAGCCCAATCTAGGCCAAGGGGTCACCAATCTTGCTTGGTAGATTTCTGGCTCTAACAATGAGCATGAACAAATTATACAAAGTTTTATCTCTATAAAATATGGATGAATAAATTGATAATAAAGATAAACAAATTGGCAATGGAGGTGAACAAATTGGCAATAGAGGTGAACAAATTATACACAACTCGATCACTATAAAATATGGATGAAAAATTTGACAATAGAGATGAAAAAAATGGCAATAGAGGTGAACAAATTGGCAATAGACGTGAACAAATTGACAATAGAGGTGAACAAATTATGCAAAGTTCTATTACTATAAAATATGGATGAACAAATTGACTATAAAGCTGAACAAATTGACAATAGAGCTGAACATGCAAATTATATAAAACTCTATTGCTATAAAATACGGATGAACAAATTTACCATAGAGGTGAACAAACTGAAAATAGAGTTGAACAAATATGGATTAACAAATTTCTAATATACGATTCTATCCGGTTCTGTTTCTGGACCTGTAAGTTACTCCAAGTCTGACTACTCAGTTAAGTAGAAAGTTTTTAACGATAAAAATTAATTATTTAAAGTTTTTGGATAAGATTTGTGATAAAGGAAAATATAGGATGGAAAGTGGAATTTCCAGAAAGGTGCATATATATGATATATCTACATGTACGTGTATGGATATTATGAAGTGGGCCAAATTAATTTCATAAGCATGAAGCTTCGACCCACGTCGCTGATATGCAGTGGAGATCGAAAGAAAAATTTATTCGTTCGGCCCTTTGTCCATCGTCCGATCCATATCTCCGAGCACAGTGGGGATCGAATTCAGGCGAGCGCTCTAGTGGAGGTTTAATGTTGATGGTGAGTTGTGATGGATAGTTTGTGTTGAGATTGATGGTTGGATTGAGAATAGATGGTTTAAGAGATGACCCGTCTCTGAGTCCGGCGTGGGATTAATACGCCGTTGTGATGGCATGCAGTGTTGATGCAAGGCTGCATAGCCTAGGTAGCGTAAAGGTAAGCGGTGTTGATGCAGTGCCGCATATCATAGGTAGAGTTTCTGATTGCGTGTCTTATATTATGTGTCTTATATTATGTCGACTGAAGTGAAGAGTATGACCGTATGTGTTATATTGATGAATGTGTTTGGATGGGTTATTAAGTGATTGTGTATAATAGTTTAATTATCTAGATATGAACTTTGGAACTGATCGTGACTAACTGGACTTAAGACTAGACTCGACAAAAAGTGACCCGAGCCCGAAATCCGAATCGAACCGACCCGAACCGAATCTAAAATTGGAAACTGACCCGAACTGAAATGACCCGAATAAAATATAATCCGAAATCATCCGAACCGAGCTGACCCGAACCGAATTGACCCGAGCTAAACCTGACCCGAAACCACCCGATCTGAAATGATTCGATCCAAAACGACCCGAACTAATTCTGACCCGATCGAAATGATCCGAAATCATCCGAACTAAATCTTAAGGGTAGATATACTATTAAAAATTAAAAATAAAAAGTAATGGTACAAAATATTAGAATGGTGGTGCACACAAACAATGTATAACAAAAAACCGCACAAGTACGTTCTAAGAATTCTCTTGAGTGTGGTATAAGTGTAAGTCATCATCCTATTATATATTAGACCGATTGACCGAAAACCACCTGTATAATAGGCCACATTGCTCTAAACCACCCCTTATATACCTATTTACCGAAAACCACCCATATACCTCCTTCCGTCAAAAAAAGACCACCTCTCCAAGTTTTTCCGTTAAAAAGCCGTGAACGCGCGCGTGCGACGCGTTGTTAAACTCTGATTTTTTTTTTGCCTTTTCTTTCTATCTCACAAAATCATATTTTTTTGCCTCTTTTTTTTGCCTTTGCCTCACCCACTCTCGCCGGATCTGGACTCCGTCTCCCCTGCACTCCCATGCCCGACGGTGACCTCGCTCGCCATCGGATCCATTCTTTTTCCCGCATCCTTTCTTCTTTCTCCCAAATCCGGAACTTGTTTGGTACCTGAAAGAAGTTGTGCTTGTGGTTGTATATGGATCTCCCCCAATTTGAAATCTGCTCCTATCATCAGTCCAACCTCTTCTTCTTCCGTTTGATTTAATTTCTGGCCCAAAAGGAACAACGAATATGAAGAATCCCTTGCCTCCGCTTACATTGTCATAATCTGTTGGATTGCAACTTCATCGATGAAGTCAAACACAGCTTCAACAGCAGCTGGGTGAAGACGGAATTCATGAAATCGGAGAACAGCATGTCTTCTCCCCCATTCTACAAGCCACCAGCGCCTAATCTGAGCTTGGTTGGCTCCCAAGTCAACAGATTCGGCGACAGCGTGCTGAAGCTTCCCAACTTCAGAGTCTTCTCCAAGCACTCGGCCGAGGACACCGACTTGCTTGGCCAGCCATGGTGGAGGAAGATCCTCGACCCTTCTAGCCAAGCTGTACTGAAATGGAACCGGATTTTCCTAATCGCCTGTTCAATTCCCTCCGCCAAATCCCTCGGTGGCCGAAGCCCTCCACCACATCCCTCGGTGGCCGAATCTCTCCGCCAAATCCCTCGACCTCGCTCGCCATCCCGACATCGCCGCCAGTGAGGCTGGAGGCGGAAGCAGGCAACGGGAAGGTCGGCGGTGGTGGTTCCAGCCAATCCAGCGATAGCCCAATTTTTGTTTTTGTTTTTTTTAATTGATGAAATAAGTTTAGATTTGATAAAAAAATAATAAAGTTATATCAAATTGTTTTTGATTTTTTAATTTAGAAGAAAAATGAGAAATATATAGAAATGGGTAGAGAAATACGCGTCACACGCGCGCGTTCACGGCTTTTTAACGGAGAAACTTGGAGAGGTGGTCGTTGTTTGACGGAAGGAGGTATATGGGTGGTTTTCGGTAAATAGGTATATAAGGGGTGGTTTAGAGCAATGTGGCCTATTATACGGGTGGTTTTCGGTCAATCGGCCTATATATTAATAGCTTAATATGTATTGTTTGTTGAGCTCACTTAATGAGTAATATACTTTTGTACTTAGATATATGATGTATTTAATTATTATATCTCCTTTACTATAAAATACATGGGATACAACAATTCAGTATACAAATATACTTGTCGAAATAACTTTTTGCTATTAAACGATGTTTACATTAAATAATCGAGTGTAATGTCCAAAAGATATTTTTTAATTCGTTGTATTGTATATTGATGAATTTCTTGTTGGATGCATGTATATGTATTAGTGGGGCACTGAATAAAGCACAATTTTTGTTATTTGCACGGAATTTAGACACCAATAGTATTTATTATATTTTTTTTTCGCTTTCTACATAAGGGACGCCATCCAAGATTCCCGCCATCCATTTTCATTTAAACTAATCAAAAAATATTTCAAACTTTTGAATTCCGTGATATGCTCTCTTTAGTATAGTATAACTCTTGTATTTTAGGGCTTTATTGGATGTGTTTAGGTTAGACTTTGAGCTTAATTGTAATATGAAGACCGAAGACACAAGATATGAAGATACGAGAGTTTCCAGGTCAAGATTCAAGTGAAGTGTAGCCACTGTCCCAGAACCACTAGCGCGGTAGCAGCCGACCTAAGGAGCCGAAACCCACCGTAACCGCGGGTGCGGTTTGCCAGGCACGGCGCAGTTTGTGCCAGATCCGAGTGGACGTGTTTTTCTATCTTGTTTCCTTTTTCTTATCTTTGCCTCTTACCTTATCTGATTCGGGGAGCGTGTCCCTTGGGTCTATATAAGGAGAGCCTTGTCCTAGTTTTTAGGCATCTTATTATTCATCAACTAAATTGTTTTAGCTCTCTTGTATTATGGAGAACTAATCTCCCTTGGAGTTTATTCAATTAAGGAATCCTTGTTATGAAATCGTGAAATTCTGGTAACTTCTTTATCCCTAGGTTTTTATTGATACTCTTGTGTTTCATCCCATGATTTTTGTTTGATTCTATAAGCCTGATCAACTTGTTTAATTGACTTAGATCTATTGTTTGAATTAGGATTGGTTGTTGTCTATGCATCTTTCCTATTCTCGAAACAACTCTTATTTAGGACCGTGTACTAGGTTTGAGAAGAGTATCCAATGGTTGTTTTATGAATGAGACTCGTAGCTTGATTGCATGATTCAATTTCCTATTATCCTTGTGTTCATTGCATGATTTGGATTAAATGTACTTGTTCATATCATAGTTTCGCTAGGACCATAGTAAATAACTAAGATAAGGATTAGAATTGACCTGGGAATATAAAGAGGTGGATGAATTGATGATCGATTGATTATAAAGGTGGAATTGTTTAAATGAACTCTGCTCTCTAAATATTGATAACAACCTTCTTAGAAATCCCCCCTGTTTGTGCTTGTGATTGAATTGAAACTGTATAAGAAACTAGATTCGCTTGAGTTCGACCCCTGCTTGCATGCTATACTAAGTCTGTTAGTTTAGAGATTATTTTTGATATTGGCACAATGACTTTAGCCGAGTCATTCCGCTGACCAGATATTTGTATATTTGCGAAACTCTATGAATTATGTAATTCGATGTTTTGGTATGTAATTCGATTACGTATTTCAAGAATGTATTCGACTATATATTTTGATTATGTATTGTGACATATATCAGTCAAAATGCATGTATTAAAAATAAATATTTTTTTTTTCAAATAATGGTTAACCGTTTAACCGTATCGATTTTCATGGTTAACCGATATCGGTTAACCGGTACATAACAGTTTGGTAATGGTTATCATAATTTGACAACCGAATTTCCGGTTAACCGATATCCGGTTAACTGAATTTCCGGTTAACCGATATCCGGTTAACTGAATTTCCGGTTTCCCGCCCGTACCTACCCCTAATTTGAACTACACATTAAATGGATCCAAAACTGATGAACCACTTGCATAGTGTCACTGGACCACTGCCCACTGGGGATAACAAATACGGAGTAGTATATCACTAGCTAGGTTCACTTGCCCAAAGTTATGTATATGATTCTTAGTCACTATATTATTTATCCACTTGGCACTTGCCTTCAAAATCAAATGAATGATCGGTCGATCACTGGCCACATTCCATGAGTTATTAAATATTACTCCGATAGATGACAATAAGTGAAATTTTCATATCCATAGCACCATATCTATCCTATCTTTCATATCTCTGATTTAGAGAATTGTTCCTTGGCTCCATAGCCGTGCGCCCCTATTGCACATGGATAGAAGACTATATTCAACGTATATATACCAAACTGATGATAATGCACAACTTCAATTCGTCGCATTAGGATAGAAGACTATAATACCAAACTCATGACAAGAATGAGTCAATTTTTTTAAAAAATAAAAAAATCAAAAATTTTAGTTTTAGTTTTCATTTTTATTATTTTTAAAATTATTTTTGATTTATTTTTATTTTCAAGAAAATCGATAATATAAAAAATTAACTTATAGTAACTGTTAGTACACAAAATATGTCGGTGTACAAGTCTCAATTCCTTCTTCAATATCCTTCTTCTCCAAGCTTCCTTCACCTTCAATGACCTGCAAAACAATGGACAAAGGGGGCGGGGACCCCCTAATCCACCTCCGATGCCTAAGTTAGTAGAGTATTCGTAAGGGTAAACTGTAGAGAGAAAGGCGCAGGGCTAGGGCGATCACAAGCGATGATCAACCCCTCTAGAGTCAGGGCGAGCGATTATCAGCCCCTCTAGGGTTAGTTCTTGTATGGTAGCTCCTCCTCTTTCTACATGGCCAGACCATGTATTTATAGTGGAGAGAGAGGGCTAGGGTTTCTTCCTTGGAGCCCAATCAATAATTCTATCTTCTTAAATAAGATAGAATCTTCCAACTATTGGATAGCTACTAGGATTTAATAGGCCAATAAAGATATTTATTAGATATGCTTACCTGGCTGGCGGAAATATTATCCTTATTTATGACGGTAAATTACCCACCTACAAATGCCCCACCTACGTCTTAGTTGCGTAACTAAGACGTAGGTACTCTAGGATTGACTTGGCGTGACTTGCATAGATTAGGAGACGGGCACGTTTGCACGTTCATGAGCGAGTATCATGAGAACCCCCGTGAGCGAATATCACGGTCCCACCCCCCCCCCACGAGCGAATATCATGGGGGATCCGCGAGCGAATATCGCGGTCCGTGAGCGTAAACACGGGAACCACCGCGCGAGCGACGCGGGAACAAACTCCGTGAGCGTAAACACGGGAACCTCCGTGACAAGTAGTCACGGGTACCACCGCGAGCGAATATCGCGGGAACAAAACTCCGTGAGCGTAAACACGGGAACCTCCGTGACAAGTAGTCACGGGTACCACCGCGAGCGAATATCGCGGGAACAAAACTCCGTGAGCGTAAACACGGGAACCTCCGTGACAAGTAGTCACGGGTACCACCGCGAGCGAATATCGCGGGAATCCCCTATGTAGCTAGCATACGCAGGAGTCCGTTAGTATGATGAACTAACGTTGCATTTACCCTTGAGCGCGTCATTTGTTGAGATTTCAAGAAAACAAAACGATGAATAAAACGAAAAGTTTCCTGACCAGGATTTTGTTTAAGAAAACGAAAGAGCACAAAAAAGCGAAGGTTTTCAAACAACTCAACATCCGCGCGAGGGCCTCATGAAGAGTGCGCAATAGTGATACCGCCATCATGCCTGCATGGGCCGCGGTGACGATTTGCCATCTTTGTCTCGCATTGCCCCTGCTGTAATTCCGTGCTCGCGGAACGAGCGGCGCGCCCGTGATTTTGCCCCGGGGAGGGGGATCCACGCTCTGGGCCGGAATCGCGGCCGCGGTCTGGAGCCCCGCGGTTGCGGCCGGGCGACCCGCGGTCGCGGCCTGGAGACCCGTGGTCGCGGCTGGCGACCCGCGGTCGCGGCTTTGATCTTGTGGGCGCGGTTGCTCGGTCCGTCGCCTTTCTTCAATTCGCCCTCGAGCCTTCCCTAGATCCCATGATGAGCGCTCTTCCATCATGGGGCCCTCACGCCGTCACGCTCGGGTGAGGCCTAAGGCGAGGCTGCTCGGAGACATCTTGAGTCATCCCGATCGGACACCCGTAGCTCACGAACGAGCCTGCACAACAAAGCAGTGCGCTGCTGTCACTAGAGCGAGACTGCTCTGTCTCAGGCTGCGAGTTCGGGCTGGTTGAGGTGCGACTTGGGTCTGGATGTTAAGAGAAGATTTGTAGTCGACTTCTTCAGCTTTCCAGATATGCCAAGCCCGTGATTTTTCGACGTCTCTAGCTCCCAAACGAGGGGCTAGAAGCAGGCTTCCCTGTTCTGCGCGTTCTGCAGGACAGCAGCCTTCGGACGTCCTTTTGACCCTCTTCAAGAGAATTTCTGGGGCTGTCATCTAAAGATGGATTGAAGATCGCTCTTTCCTCTTTCCATTGATATATGGATCGTCCGATTCCAATGTGCGTAGTTCCTGGACGACTGGTCGGAAGTTTGCCTCGCCATCCTGTCCGTGAAACAGGTTGCGGTCTCTTGCGGCGCGATTTCGACCCGGATGCAGAAAGTTTCCGGTTCTGATGTGTGAACGAGAAACGTAGCATTCGGAGTCTACTTCCCAGCGCTTCTTGAATCATCTTGTTCCGACCACCGTGGAGCTCACACGGACTATTACAGCGTCGTGGGTTCCGCGTTGATCGTTGAGCGGCGATCAAGCCCTTCGACCTTATGAGCCCTATCTCTTCCCGTCATATCGCTCGTTGGTCCCGCGGCATCCCTCAGCCCGACCGACTCTCTCGTTCCGCGCGCACCGTTCTGGTGGGCTAGCGAGCTATCGTGGTCATGCGAAGGCTCCTGGATGCGAAGGGACGAACGATCATGCTCACGATCTCTTGCCCCGGTGGACTCCGAGCCTTCCCAAGATCCAACACTTGCTTCGTCGTGCCCCTGCGTCGTACACCTCAATGGATTGGACCAACCGCTCGCCCGCACCGGGCTCTAGCGATCGATCGCGTCGTGAGGGCCGATGGGCGCCGTTGCAAAGGATCGGACCGACCGCTCGCCCGCAACGGGCTCTAGCGATCGATCGCGTTGTGCGGACCAATGGGTGCCGCCGCCCCTACGTGATCCGGCTCCATGTATTGCGGCTCGATCGGTGGCGCGGCACTAATCAGGCCCCGGGTGAAGGGCTCGACTGGGCCGGAGGCGTACCGCGCGCTCGTCCGCAGCGCGGGGCAAAAGAACTTGATTTCTGGATTGTGCTGTTCGTGCCCAGTTTTGACTGACTTCGAGTAGGATTCTTCCTTCGACCTCTGAAGATAATTCGTAGCTTATCTCCTCCTCTTTCCGGCGATATGTGGATCGTCCAAATCCGACAAGCGTAGCTCCCGGAAAGTGAGTCGGAAGCATGAGCGGTAATCCTGTCAGTCTCTGACCCGGGGTCGCGGGTGGCGAACCGCGGTCGCGTGCGACGGCGGACCGCGGGTCTGGGGCTGCGCTAAGCGAATCGCGATTGCCCCCGGGTTGTTTCGCCGTTTCGTCCGGCGGCTATCTCGATCCGGGCCTGTGGACAAGCGATCCATAGCCTCCTCAGATCGGTTCTCGTAGGGTTTACGAAGGTCGAAAACCTGTTCGTTCCCCACGGACGGCGCCAAATGTTAGTACACAAAATATGTCGGTGTACAAGTCTCAATTCCTTCTTCAATATCCTTCTTCTCCAAGCTTCCTTCACCTTCAATGACCTGCAAAACAATGGACAAAGGGGGCGTGGACCCCCTAATCCACCTCCGATGCCTAAGTCAGTAGAGTATTCGTAAGGATAAACTGTAGAGAGAAAGGCGCAGGGCTAGGGCGATCACAAGCGATGATCAACCCCTCTAGAGTCAGGGCGAGCGATTATCAGTCCCTCTAGGGTTAGTTCTTGTATGGTAGCTCCTCCTCTTTCTACATGGCCAGGCCATGTATTTATAGTGGAGAGAGAGGGCTAGGGTTTCTTCCTTGGAGCCCAATCAATAATTCTATCTTCTTAAATAAGATAGAATCTTTCAACTATTGGATAGCTACCAGGATTTAATAGGCCAATAGAGATATTTATTAGATATGCTTACCTGGCTGGCGGAAATATTATCCTTATTTATGGCGGTAAATTACCCACCTATAGTAACAAAAAGTGAACTAACAATAGTAAAACAAATGAACTTATTGTACAAAAAATTGAACTCGTACAAATGACAGAATTGAACTTCTAGTACACGTAATTGAACTTTTAACATATTAAAATGAACTTTTGGCTATAAAAATTTTAACCACATTTTAAGAGTTATTTTTTTGTGAAGAAAGATTTTTTCTATCTGTTTAAATGTTTTATCTTTTAAATTTTTATTTATGTATCACAAATCACAATTATTATTTTTTAGCAAAAAATATTTTTGAATTAAAAAAATATTTAACTAAAATAGTTTTATTTTTGTGAACATCGAATTATATATGAAATGAACTCGAAAGATATAAAACATGAACTCATAGAACAAAAAGTTGAACTAATAGTTAAACAAATTGAACCCATATAATATTGAAAATTGAACTCATAGTATTTATTAAGTGAGCTTTTAGTATATTAATTTAATCTTTTAGTGTAAAAAGTTGAACTGTCGTACTTAAGTGTTCTACCTTCTAACGGTATTTATCAGAAAAGAAAAAAATATTGTTTTCTAGATAAAAAAACCGGACCATCATTTACATAGTAAGGAAGCAAATCGAATGGATGAGATTACTCCTTACCACAAGGAGTTCTCCTTAACATAAGACTAGTCTTCACTTGAACCAAAACCTATATGTATAATATATCTATTTAAGTGATATTATGCATATATATAATACAAAATCCGTTTTCCTTTAGCCGAGTTCTTTCTAAATAACGATTTTATACATTATTATTTTATTACTGATCCTTATTTAAGTCATATCATATATAATATGAATTTAAGTTTACTTTTTACATCAAATCACAATCTCTGATAAAAAAATTCAATATTGATGTACTAATAATACTATCATGTAATATTTTATCAATTCAACCCCTACGTTGATAAAATGTTATTAACCATCAATCTCATACAGAATACGGAAACTGACTAGTAAGTACCCATTATAGTACAATGATTTTTCTATTGTGTACCCTAGGGGCACACTATAATATATCAAAAGTTAAAAAGATTTGGTAGATCTTAAAATTTGGGATTTTAATTTTTTTAATGATGGGTTCATTATTTTCTCTTTAGGCTTTAGTTTTCTTATAACCTTGTTTAGTATTCTTATAAATTTATAATGTGCCCACAGTAGAAAACCAGATAATAAAATGACTTTCCACTCTAATTGGTAAGTATGATATTCGGTGATCACGAATAGCGAGTTCAACCATCCCTCGTCCATGGTAACGGACCAAAAAAAACGATAACACATAGATTTAAGTAATTTAACTAATCTTATGGGTCTATGTTATTGTTGTTGTTGAACTAATCTTATGGGTCTATGAAAGTACACGTATGGGATGTTTAAGAGCCAAGTGGTTCGTATCTAGTAACGAACTCTTGTCAATAATATCTAATCATCTTTACTATTTTATTCCAATAATAGAATTTAGGTGTCATATTAGATCTTGGATTTTAAACATAGATCCTCTATCTATAAATAGCCCTCGCTTCTTGGTGTTTCCCCTCATCATCATACGGGTCTTTGAAATTGCATATGATCAGTAGCATTTGACCTTCTTTTTTCTCCTACTATCATCTTAAGTTGACGTTATAATTTATTTGATCTTGGTTCCACTCTTTCAATTAAGAGCAATGGAGTTAGGAAGTGTTGTAAAGTTTCTTGAGAACAAGACTTTTTGGTCGCAGGAGCTACCGGCTTCTTAGCAAAGAGTAATTTACCCTAGCTTTTAATTAATTTTCCATCCCAGCTTGTTGTATCTTTTCACGTACTTTTGGTAGCTAACTAGGATGATAAATATTTGCTATATGTACACTTACTATATAGTTTTGGTGGAGAAAATACTGAGGACCCAACCAAATGTGAAGAAGCTTAACCTTCTTGTAAGAGCAACCGATTGTGAATCTGCCAACCAACGCTTTCAACATGAGGTATGCTTACATTATATATGTAATTGACTTTTTCTAATAGCTATATATATTGTTTAAAAATTGAGATGTTAAACTTTATAGTGCTTTTATTACGTTTAATTGACTTATATATACATGATAAGTTATGTAGATAGGTTAAATTTACCTTAACTTTTTGTATATTTGATACTATAGATTTAAGTTCTAGTACGTAGTATGCCCTCTTAGGATGCAATGTGCTATGTTTGTGTATATCAATTATATGCTTCTATGAAGATTTCTATATCATATTATATTGCGAATAACTCAATCCTGCGAACAACTGTATAAGACATGATGAACAAATTTCAACTATATAATGGCTAAAACACATGTACGTAATTAACATGCTAAATAAATATTAATAATACTGTTATTAATATCATAAGATTCATAACAAGCTTAATAAATATCTATTATGTTATTCATGATGTCATGTAGAGCTATTCAGGAGATCGAATTATTCACACAACTGACTTTTAGTTGTTCATCATTTCGTTTAGAGTTATTTATAAGATCGAGTTATTCAAAATACGACTTGACGTAATTCATAAGATATGTTATGTTATATACGATGGATCGTATTCATCCTTCGGTTGAGATTTATTGACACAATTAATAATACCACAAGGACAATAGCTTTTCAACCTACTTTTATATATTGCCTTAATTTCTCGTAATCTTATTACATAATTATCTTAGGTCCGTTCGACAACCAGTGATTATTGTGCTTATCGTATTTATCATAAGTATCAAAAGTCACATAGTACCGTTTAGTAATTTAAAAAAAAATGATTTGTGCTTACGTAAACTAATTTTGATAAGTTATCCCCCCACCTTTTCGAGCTTATGTCTTATAGCACCATTATTTTTATTTTTCCAACTCAACCCCCCAATTCTCTCCCCATGTCTTCTTCCTCCTCTCCTCTCCTCCCCTCTCCCCGCCATCCACCCCGCTTCCATCCACCCTCCCGCCGGCCACTCACCGCCGCCGGCCAGCCTCCATCGCCGGCCACCCTCCATCGTTGGCCACCCTCCGTCGCCGGCCACCCACCCACCGCTACTGGCCACCCTTCATCATCGACGACTCTTTCCCCGCCACTATCCTCCGCCGTTGTCCACCCTTCGCCAGTTGTGGTAGGAGGAAGAAGGAAGAAAGGAAGAGGGAGGAAAAAGGAAGGAGGAAGAAGAAGGGTATTTTTATATATATTATGTTTTAATAAATAATGTCCTTTTTGGTCATTTTACACACTTTAAATTCCTGTAAGCAACCCATATTCCCGAACACATTTTTCATAAAGTGTTCAGCTTCAGTACTATTATAAGTATCTACTATCAGCATCAACACTGTCAGCTATAAGTCTCAGCTTCAGTATCAACATCAACACCAAATTGTCGAACGAACCCTTAATCTTCACTATTGCTATTTTTATTTCACAGGGTGGGATGGAGCGGACCTTAGCCCACCCTTTTATCCATATATGTCTTTACCCAGCTATACATGTTGCCAATATATTGTTCATAACATACTTAATGATTGATTTACCTCTCGATATATCAGGCCATAGAGAAAGATTTGTTTAAAGTGTTAAAGAAACAAATGGGAGACGGTTTTAACAACTTCATCCAAGAGAAGGTGAGAATGATATCAGGCGATATCACATGCCATGACTTGGGCATAAAAGATGTCCATTTGAAGTCTGTAATGTTCAAAGAACTTGATGCCATTGTCAACACCGCTGCCACTACCGACTTTCGCGAAGGGTAATGTATTTTGCATCAATATATGGCTAAAGTTATATACAAGTTACCACTCCTCGATCATGTATGATAAATCCGTTATCTTATTAACTAAGTAAATCGTATCTATTATATAGTGAAATTTATGAGACCTCTGGTTACTACCTTAAAGGCTTAACCGATTGACTAAATATCCGAAATCGTTTTTAATTGGTTTTTAGAGGCATGCTAATTTGCAGGTACGATGTTTCCTTGTTTCTCAATGCTTGTGGAGCCAAGAATGTTTTGGACTTTGCTAAGAAATGCATCAACTTAAAGGCATTTGCCACGTGTCTACTGGTAAGTGCTCCAGATTCTTCTTTACTTTCTAGCTTTTTATATAGAGGCCTCGAGTGAAAATTTTAAAAATACCTACTTAAAATTATATATGCCGAATATGCCCATAATTAATTAATATCAATGGATTTAATTCTGGTGTTAATTAATATTATGAAACTCCAGCATATGTGTCGGGTGAACAAGGTGGGGTGATACTAGAGAGCTCATACCTGCATAGCGCACCCGGACTCGAAATTGAAGTGGAGAAGAAGGTTGTGCAAAAGAAGCTAATTGAGCTCAAAGAACAAGAGGCTAATTCTAATGACATTAAGTTGGCTATGAAGGATTTAGGCCTTGAAAGGTAATCTTAGTCAACTAATTATCTATGTGAATCTTAGCCATTCCATTATTTGACTTGTCACTTATAGACAATTTGGGTGGGCGAGGTAACTAATTCGAAGAACATTCAATACAAATATTTGAAAATATTGAGAAAATAACTTCTATTTTGCACTATTAATTAAGTCCAAATAATATTAACAAATCTCAAAAACTTACTTATATATGGATTTCACATTTTTGTCACAAAATGGAGACATGAGATCGAATTGTACCCAAAATGCGAGGGTAGAGCTCGCAACAACCATTAAAGTATATGATATTATGATTTTGAAAAAGTTTGACTAGAGTACACAACTACATAAAAAAAATTAGGACAAGGTTGCACGTGTTAGTCAGAACGAACCGTTCCATAACAATTCCTTGGCAGCAGAAAATTAAGACAAGTAGGCAATTAACACGACAATAAGGAACAATAATAGACAATGGAACAATTATGGATACAATTCCGTATAGAGGAACCTCTCACAAGCCAACTAGCTTGTTCGAGTAAACCTCTACCTTCCTTAGAGAATTTTTGAATGTTTTTCCTCGTATAAATGATATGACTTTTACAAATTCAAGCAAACTAAATCATGTCTATGACACGAAAATGCTATAAATGTGATTATCAAACCCTGGATAAAACATTTGATATATGTGTATATTTATTTCAAATATATAATTAGGGCAAGGAAGTATGGATGGCCAAATGTGTACGTTTTCACAAAGGCACTTGGGGAGATGCTAATAATGGAGCACAAAGAACATCTTCCTGTTGTCATCATTCGTCCAACAATAATCACAAGCACCTACAAAGAACCCTTTCCTGGTTGGATTGAAGGCGTAAGGTATTTAATAGTTAAAACTCCAAGGAGATAACTAAATTGACATTCAATTCATTACTTTATTATATACATGCTTCTTACTCGCTCATTCCAAATTGCAATGCAGGACAATTGATAGCGTTGCGCTGGGGTATGGTAAAGGGAGAATGCTGATCTTTGTTTGCAATAAAGAATCTATAATGGATGTGGTACACAAAATGTCATTAATTATGATTCATGCATCTTAATTTTCATTTAGCTAATACTCTAGAATATGCACTTTCCTCCTATTATTTAGATTCCGGGTGAATTGGTGGTAAATGCAACCCTAGTAGCAATGGTTGCCCGAACGAGAAAGCTTGGTGAAACTACCATCTACCAAATTGGTTCCTCCTTACGAAATCCTTTCAGGATCGGAGATCTTTCCATGACAATGTACCATTACTTCGCAAAGCATCCATTGCTTAACAAGAAGGGCGAGCCGATTGTCGTTGATAACTGTAAGCTTCTCACCTCCATGGATCGCTTCAATAAATACATGGACATCAATTACTTGCTTCCACTAAAGGTTAGTTTTCCGTTTTGTAATTTAATTCATAATGTTAGCTAATCAATAGTCTTTCATCGAACATTTTATCATCAAAGCTTTGTATGTTTTTCTGACAAGTAGGTATTTGAGTTGGTAAACTTAGCATCGTGTCAATACTTTGCAACAACGTGTAAGGAGCTTAGGGCAAGGGTTAACTGGGCAATGAGAATGGTTGATTTGTATAGACCCTATTTGTTCTTCAAGGGCATGTAAGTTAATTTATTGTGTAATAAGTTTCACATATAAACATAAATTGTGATTCTTAAGTAACTATGCCATTAATTTTCTTGTAGTTTTGATGACCTGAATGTTGAGAAGCTAAGATTGGATGCAAGAGAGGGCAACGTTGAAACTGACATATTTTACTTTGACCCTCAAGACATCAGCTGGAAGGACTACTTCATTAATGTTCACTTCCCCGGATTGTTCAAGTATGCATTGAAGTGAACATGGTCCCATTTTAACATTGCTCAAATAAAGACATCTATTTGCAATATCTATTTGTGAGATTTATGCATGGAGTACATGGATTACTAGAAAATCCTTAAGAATGGATCATTTTCACATTGCTTATAATAAAGATATCTATTTGTTCTATTAGGTGCATATCTTTTCTACCTAGTTTTTGCGTTGAGCTGTCTCTCGTTCCTATGTCATCAGCTATATATAAATTATCACTTCAAGTTTATTTACTTGTTCTAATTACCTCTTATGCCAATATAATATATTATGTAACATACGTACCAAACATAGTAATAACAATCTTAATAATTGGAATAGATGTTGGATTCTGGTGTTGATCCATGCGTTGATCCAGCGAGCGCTGCTGCATCTGTTGATCCGTCTTCACTTCAATGCAGAACACCTGGGGAACAATCAATGATGTCTGTCTTCGGATAATATTTGAGTCGTGTAAACACTTTCCGAAATCAGAATTTTGCCCCTTATAAGCCTTAG
The DNA here is from genome assembly GCA_963924305.1 of Polygonum maritimum. Taxonomy (NCBI): domain Eukaryota; kingdom Viridiplantae; phylum Streptophyta; class Magnoliopsida; order Caryophyllales; family Polygonaceae; genus Polygonum; species Polygonum maritimum. Next base: position 21,249,260 of record OZ002736.1, on the reverse strand, counting down.
GGAATCCACAAAATCTGAAATGAGATAAAACAAATCTGCTGATCCTTTCCAAGGCTTGTGGTAAGGATCAAACTATAGAATGATGTATTGATAGATGTATGACTTCGACTTGGTTTAATCTTCAGAGAGATTGTGTAACCAATCAACCAACAGGACCCTATCTTCCTTTGGTCCTTATATAGGGCGTAGGAAAAGCTTGGGAGCAGTTTCTACAAGTTACCGCTGATCCTTTGCCTCCAACGGCTCTCTCTTGGAGAGACACGTGCCCCATCTGAAACCAATGATAAAAAGAAGTTACTCAAGTAGTTATACAATGGTTATATTGGCAGTTAACCCACGTGACCAATATTCAAACCGCTAAATGACTGATCCCGTTGGTACCAGTCAACCAGAACTCTTGTTCTTTGTACTACTGATCCCAGAGTTACTAATCCTTATTATTCCCACTAGATCCCAAATATACTTACACAAGCGTGTACTCCACACCCCCAAACTTGTGATAAGCTATATGAGACCTCATAAAGTCGCATGAATCCCGATAACACTAAATGACCATTGATCCCTCAGGAACCATCACTGATTCCTCAAGGATCAATCACTGATGACACTAAAATCACCAACAATCCTCCCCCATTTTAGTGTAATCCTTGATTCACAAAATAAGTAAGTCTTCATCCCAAACTCATGCATAAACACAAATGTCGTGACGATTGAATTTGTGTCTTAGTGTAATTACACATTTCATACACCTCGGAATCATGGTGTCCTAAGGATTGAACCAATCAACCTCTTTAGATGCATAAAGATAACACACACATAAGTTACTATACACTTTTATAGTCTAACTTGACTCCATTAATGGTCCTTGAGTCCTTATCCATTCATGAACGTATGTGAAGCCAACCCAAGCTTCATGGAGCGACCAAAACCTCCACGTCCACATAGGTAGATCCTTTAGTCGTACACCTACATTGTACTTTTTCAAAGGAACTATTAAGAAGATATAATCTTCAACCTCTGATCCTGTAGGACAAAGCACACATTGGGGATTGTTACATTGTGCTCACAGTTTCTAGATATGGGCTTTCCACATTGAAGTCTGTTCTAATTTTCATTAGATAGGAATTGGGTGTCCCACCCCTAGAAAGCTATATGGGTCTTTCATTCTCATCCCCTTAGGACCAACCACTTCGTCAAGTGATCAGCCAACCTTGTATTTCATCGATTCAGCCAACCAAAATCACACTATGTGTCATGAATCCTCGAACCATGCTATACCTCACATCAAAGACGAGACCTGGTATCAACAAGCATGGTCGACCCCCTCTGGCCAGAGCTACTATGTTCACTAAGTTGAAATCAGTTTCGGCCTTAACGAAACATGGTAGATTTAGTTCATAGTCGTTACCTTCGTTCAGGATACAGCTCACACTACCAGCTTCGATCCCATTGTCAAATCAGAATGCTAGATCCTTTTCCATAATTCAGGATTTGGAACTGATCCCAAGTAGAAATATCCATCCACCTTTCAAAGAATAATTCTCAAACTTGATCCAACTTGCATTCAATATTCCTTTATATCCAAGGAAATAACTACACTGTCAACATGGAATGTTGAGGGACACATTTCTAAACAAGAAACAATCATTCATGTCAAAAGACATCGATCCTGAAGGACAATCAAAAGACATCGATCCCGAAGGACATGTTTCCAGTCCTATCTAGGAACATTGATCCCTCAACCTCGTCTCCTAACACTTTCTCAATGTAATGAGACTGAGATCAAGATAAAACTCATCTTTCCTCCCCTTTTATCTTAATCCCTAAGATAACATCAGCCTCTCCCATGTCTTTCATGAAGAATAGTGATGACAAAAATTTCTTCACACGTTCTAGTTGTCCTTGATCCTTTCGAAAGATCAACATGTCATCTTATACATTTGTTCATAGCACAAGCATGTCAAAATAGACATTCACTTCATTTCCCTTTAGGAAAATAGTTGTAGAACAAATTTCCTTGATCCTACGAGATCAACCTTGCAATAGTGTGCAATTATCACCATTGTTGATCCGAACAAGGTTATGAACCTTAAACAAATGTAATTGCTTCATCATTAACCTACAATTAATCAAATGTAAGTATAAAACTCAAACAAAATACATCAACAAAATGGAATAACACCGACTAATTTGTATGGAAAAAGTAGAGTCGAAAATCCAAACTGTGAAACACAGTAGGTCCTGAACCAGTGAGTAATCTGTCCAACAGGGAACAATAGACTTCTATTGAGTAATCTAAATTTAAACATGAGTAATCTACACACGAGGTATAGTAGACTCATTAGGAACCTCCCCCTTTCGAGGAATATTATCCAATTTCAGTTTATCTTTGATAAACTATCAGTTTCCATTGAGGGAACAGTGATGTAGATACCACTATCGTTGTTACCCTTTGATTTACGTGAAGTCATACAGCATATCAATGCAAATAGTCATTCCTTATCATTGTCTAATGATAAATCACTCAATAAAATGGACTTATTCTGTTTTGGATAACAAAACAAACACATTCCCTAAACATTCTCTTTTAGGGAACAACATCCATCGATCCCTTCTCGGGAACATTCATCCGAATTTCGAACATTCATCCGAAAATCAATTTGATCCAAAAACCCATTTGGCCTTACATAATCATACAATAATCTCTTTTATATGATTATCACACCCTTAGATATCACACTAAACCATTCTCATTATGAAGTAACAAGAAAACATGGACTTGTGTTCGAAACACTTCCATACATGTGATTTTCTTATCTCATGATCATAGGATCATACATGGCTTAAAATCCACCATTACATATCATTTTTCAAAATAATATCAAGACCAAAAGTCTTTCCTTTCTCAAAATCAAACTTGAGAAAACATGGATCAATTTCCATCGGATCTTGGGTTCTTTTGTAGGACGATCAAAGTACCATTGATCCCTTTCAATTTCAACCCGATTGTCATCTCATACACAGACGTCATTGATAAAAAAAAATCTGATTTCGATTGTTGGATTCTGGTGTTGATCCCCGCGTTGATCCAGCGAGCGCTGCTGCATCTATTGATCCGTCTTCACTTCAATGCTCACCTGGGGAACAATCAATGATATCTGTCTTCGGATAAGATTTGAGTCATGTAAACACTTTCCGAAATCAGAATTTTACCCCGTATAAGCCTTAGGGAATCCACAAAATCTGAAGTGAGATAAAACAAATCTGCTGATCCTTTCCAAGGCTTGTGGTAAGGATCAAACTATAGAATGATGTATTGATAGATGTATGACTTCGACTTGGTTTAATCTTCAGAGAGATTGTGTAACCAATCAACCAACATGACCTATCTTCTTTTTGTCCTTATATAGGCCTTAGGAAAAGCTTGGGAGCGGTTTCTACAAGTTATGGGCGGTTATTATGGCGGTTAACAGCGGTTACCGCTGATCCTTTGCCTCCAACGGCTCTCTCTTGGAGAGACACGTGGCCCATCTGAAACCAATGATAAAAGGAAGTTACTCAAGTAGTTATACAACGGTTATATTGGTAATTAACCCACGTGACCAATATTCAAACCGCTAAATGACTGATCCCGTTGGTACCAGTCAACCAGAACTCTTGTTCTTTGTACTACTGATCCCAGAGTAACTAATCCTTATTATTCCCACTAGATCCCAAATATACTTACACAAGCCTATACTCCACACCCCCAAACTTGTGATAAGCTATATGAGACCTCATAAAGTCGCATAAATCCCGATAACACTAAATGGCCATTGATCCCTCAGGAACCATCACTGATTCCTCAAGGATCAATCACTGATGACACTAAAATCACCAACAATAGATTGTGTAAAATACGTACCATAGTAATAACAATTAATCTTAATATTGTAACAATATGTACGTCTTTTTTTATATGTTTAACTAGTATTAGTGTTCGTACCTTAGAAATAAAGTTTTGGTGTAAAAAAAATTATTTTATCTTCTTTAATTTATTTCTTATTGGATCTAATATTTCTTTTTACAATATAGTGTTTTAGCTGGACAAAGATCTGTAAGATTTTTTTTGTATAGGGGTTAGATAATTGTTTTTATCATTAAACTTCTTTATTTTATCATTATTTCGTATATTATAGTTATTTTGGGAAAACAATCTAGATCCGAATTATACGCATATAGAAAAACTATATGTTAAACCAATAAAAATTATCACAATTAATTTAAAGCAATCAGTTTAATGAAAAAATGATGATGCTGTGTTATTTTACGCTAGTATTTTAATATTTGATTTAGTATACACAAGATTAATATAGTTACGATAACTATATTTTTCAATATAAAATAAAAACCTTGTATAATTTTGAGGACTCGAACATTGAAAAGCTAAGGTTGGCTGGAAAAGACAATGTTGAAACTGACATCTTTTATTTTGATCCTCAAGACATCAATTGGGAGGACTAGTTCTATAATATCTTCTTTCCCGGCTTGGTGAAATATGCAATTAAGTGAAAATGGTTCAATTTTCACATTTGATATTCCCCAAGAATACAATAAAAAAACGATATATGCTTAATTATAGCACGTGGATTCATGGATAGAAGTTTTACAATTACAAGCACAGTTGACAGAAGTTCACAAAAAAACAAGTTTTAAAATTTGATAGAAGTTCAACTGTGCTTGTAATTGTGAAACTCGATAATCTATGGATGTTTTCGTTTTAATCTACTCTCTTTTGTGTGAACTCGTTAAATTTGCGCCGTCGAAGGGTTATGACAACATGAATAACTCAATTTTGATGGTTTCGATTGAATAGCTATGGCGAAAGTTCATTCTTGTCTTGTTGCCCACCATGTGTTCGACAAAATGCCTCAACACACGTGTTTTAATTTACATGAACCATTTTATGGCTTTAAATAAACCTTTCCTTGAAACTTTATGAACCATAATAACATTCTTTGTGAACCAAAAGAATAATCGTATTTGCCCATTTGTAGGACTCATTATGTGTTTCATGTTGCTTCACACATAGCTTTTACGTTTCTTTTGTAGATTGTTTATGTCTTTTACATTGCAAATTGACAATTTCGATTAAATAGAGAGGTTGAAAGCGCATGCTTGTCTGGTTGCTCACCATGTGTTCGACAAAATGCCTCAACACATGTGCCTTAATTTACATGAACTGTTTTATGGTTTTTAATGAACCTTTTCATGAACATTTATGAACCATAATGACATTCTTTGTGAACCAAAAGAAGAATCGTATTTGCACATTTGTAGTACTCGTTATGTGTTTCATGTCGTTTTACACATAGCTTTACATTTTTTTTTATTGCTCATCAAGCTCGGGTCATTCTAACATGTCTCATTCAAATGGTGATGCTAGTACTGATGGAGTTATTTGAAGGATTTTCATAATAATACTAGTACCATTGGTGGAGCCCCATTGGATGATGATGAGAACAATCGCGATGCCTACATTCTTCACTTATCACAAGATTGTTCTTATTTCATTACGACTTGTACGGTTGAGTATAAACCTTAAACAATGTTTTGTTATGTGTGTTTGAGGATTAAGTTATCTTCTATACACTTTACAACATTAAATGAACTGTATAATTACACGATATGGACCTACAAAGCGGAACAAAATGAACCAAATTCTTTTCTTTTACACAATTTACGCATTTTGTCACATATGAACCGAGTGATTTAAATTTATGAACCATTAACGTCGAATCCAATGAACCAAATAATTAAACTTCATGAACTTAAAAACAATGAATTCAATATTTTTCTTTTATACAATTTACGCATTTGGTCATATATGAACTGAGTGATTTAAATTCATGAACCATCACGTTGAAGACAATGAACCAAACAATTAAACTTCATGAACCTACAATCAATGAATTCACAATGAACTTACAAGTGCAATACAATGAACCTACAAGTGGAACACAATGAACCATTTTGGGTCAAAATTAGTTTATTTACAAGTTTGCCACCGTCTATTCCCTTTTCTATATTTCCTCCTTTAATCTCTACCGTTAGATCTTTCGAATCTAACGGTAAAGATTATTTCTCATTTTACACTGTAAGGGTTATTCTTACCAGAACCAAACTCTCTCTCTCTCTCTCTCTCTCTCTCTCTCTCTCTCTCTCTATATATATATATATATATATATATATATATGTTAGGAAAGGGGATCAGGTGAGATCAACCCTTAAATTATAAAATGAGATCAAATCTCATCCGTTAGACATCCAGAATTCAATGGTCCGGATTGTCTCCACTTTTTAAAGCCCCTTTTATATGTAAAGGACATTTTTGGTCTTTTTCTACTCTCAGTCTTCCTGATCGACCTACTGCTTTGTGTGTTCCCAATTTTCTCAATCGTTCTCCTTTTGAAAACCGACATTCATCCATTGTTCTTCCCCCAAGTTCATCCATATATTAGTCTTCTCCAACACAATTCCCTTTAATTTCCTTCTCCAATCTGATTCATTTGACCTCCAATTCCCTTCTTATGGATTTAGGTAGATGATTTCAAATTTTGAAACCTATTTTTTGTGAACTTATATCAATTGTGCTTGTAATTGTGAAACTCGTTAATCTATGGATGTTTTCGCTTTAATCCGCTCTCTTTTGTGTGAGCTCGTTAAATTTGCACTGTCAAAAGGTTATGGCAACATGAACAACTCAATTTTGATGGTTTCGATTGAATAGCTTTGGTGAAAGTTCATTCTTGTCTTGTTGCCCACCATGTGTTCGAATAAATGCCTCAACAAACGTGCCTTAATTTACATGAACCGTTATATGGCTTTCAATGAACCCTTACTTGAACATTTATGAACCATAACGATAATCTTTGTGAACCAAAAGAATAATCGTATTTGCCCATTTGTAGTACCCATTATTTGTTTCATGTAGCTTCACACATATCTTTTACGTTTCTTTTGTAGATTGTTTATGTCTTTTACATTGCAAATTGACAATTTCGATTGAATAGAGAGGTTGAAAGCGTATGCTTGTCTGGTTGCCCACCATGTGTTCGACAAAATGCCTCAACACATGTGCCTTAATTTACATTAACTGTTTTATGGTTTTTCAAGAACCTTTCCTTGAAAATTTATGAATGATAATGACATTCTTTGTGAACTAAAAGAAGAATTGTATTTACACATTTGTAGTACTCATTATGTGTTTCATGTTGCTTTACATTTTTTTGTTGATTGCTCATCAAGCTCGAGTCATTCTAACATGTCTCATTCAAATGGTGATACTAGTACTGATGGAGTTTCATTGAAGAATTTTCATAATAATACTAGTACTATTGGTGGAGCCCCATTGGATGATGATGAGAACGATAATGAGGCCTACATTCTTCACTTATCACAACATTGTTCTTATTTCATTACTACTTGTACGGTTGAGTATAAACCTCAAACAATGTTTTGTTATGTGTGTTTGAGGATTAAGTTATCTTCTATGCACTATAACATTAAATGAATTGTATAACTACACGACATGGACCTACAAGTGGAACACAATGAACCAAATTCTTTTCTTTTACACAATTTACGCATTTTATCATATATGAAGCGAGTGGTTCAAATTCATGAACCATTACGTCGAATCCAATGAACCGAATATTTAAACTTCATGAACTTAAAAACAATGAATTCAATATTTTTCTTTTATACAATTTACGCATCTTGTCATATATGAACCGAGTGATTTAAATTATTGAACCATGACGTTGAAGACAATGAACCAAACAATTAAACTTTATGAACCTACAATCAATGAATTCAATACTTTCTATTGCACAATGAACCTTACAAGTGGAACAGAATGAACCTACAAGTGGAACCTAATGAACCTACAAGTGGAACACAATGAACCTTGTGAGTGGGGGCTTTTTTGTCTTTTTGGGTCAAAATCAATTTATTTACAAGTTTGTCACCGTGTCTGCCTTTTCCTTATTTCCTTCTTTAATCTCTACCGTTAGATTTCTCATTTTACACTATAAGGGTAAATTGCACCAGAACCAAACTATATATGTTAGATGGAAACTTTTTTATTCTACCAAAAAAAGATAAAAATTTTTTAAATAGGAAATAATATATATATATATATTTTTTGAAAAGGTAATGATTAGGGGACCGCCCCTTACGGGGGGCGCCCTAGAGCATCCTTTCGGATGAGAACGATAAGTTCTGGAAGTGTTGAAATGGTAGTGCTTGGGAGACTATGGCCCATTTTTGCAATCAGGTCGGCCACAGTGTTACAGCACCTACTCACATGAGAAATCTTAACGTTTTTAAAGTTGAGCAACGAGACCATTATGTTAGATCTAAGCATTTCTATTTCCCAAGAGCATAATCCTATATTTTTAACAACTTGGATTACTGTTAGGTTGTCGCCTTCTATCTCGATATTCTTTATTTTCAGTTGTATGGCTCTCCTGAGTCCGTCTCGCAACGCAAGTGTTTCGGTTTTTAGTGCCGAGACATTTTGGTACTTGGTTGTTGCTATATCAATAACCTCTCCTTGAGTTCCCCTTATTATACAACCAGATACCGCCGTTCCATCAGCTAGCCTTGATCCATCTACATTCAGCTTGCAGAATCCATTTCTTGGTCTTTGCCAAATCTTGTTTTTCTTTTGTCGTCTGTGTGGTTGTGCATTCTTGTATCTTTGGGAATTTTCCTCTTCGTTCCATTGTTTTGCTTGTCCCCAAATATGAATTTGTGTTTTTATGTACTTTGCTAAGTCAGGAATTATGTCATTTGAGTCTTGTTGAAACACAAGTTTGTTTCGTTGGTGCCATATTGCCCACCAGATCGTGGCCAATTCTGTGAACTCCTCAACTGTCAGTCTTTGTCTTAGCTCTTGAATGATTATTCTCGGATTTTGTAAGTTTGTGTTTATCTGTTGCATTGTATTTGTGTTAATTTGTTTTGTAATCTCTTTCGTGTGGCTGCAATCTATAAATAAGTGTCTTGTGTCTTCATATGTACAAGTACATAGAAGACAACCCCCTGGAATCGGAATTTGCTTATCTCTTTGTCGGTTTTTTGTTGGTAATCCATTATTGATCATTTTCCATAAAAAATTCTTTACCTTTGGGATAGTATCAAATTTCCAAATCCATCTGTTATCATTTCTTTGGTGCGAGTCTATTTTTGTAATATGATTTATTGCAGAGGATGTTGAGAACCAACCATTCTTGCTTGGAGCCCAGTATAATCTATCATAAATTTCATTATCTGGGATAGGGGTTGGCATAATCGATTCTACTATATTAGTTCGAAGGATTCTCCTCAGTTCGTCTTATTTCCATGTTTTATTACTCGTTATATAGTGTTGGACTCTCTGTCCTTTATCAATTGTCGTTTGGTCATCAACATGCTTTTCTAACGGTTCAACGGATACCCAACGGTCGGTCCAAAAACGAATGGTCTGACTGTTGCCTACCTGCCAAATTAAACCTTCCTCAGATTTATTTCGTAGATTCATTAACTTGCGCCATTGCCAGGATGTGCTAGACTTAACTCTATATTCAAACAAATGATCTCCCTTCAAATATTTCTCTTTTATAATTTGGACCCAAATATTGTTTGGTTCGAACAGTATTTTCCATAGTAATTTCATTTGAAGCGCTTTATTCATATGTTCAGCTTTACGGAGATCAAGGCCAGCCTGAGATTTGGGTCTGCAAATTTTGTCTCATCCAATAAGTGGTTTATGGTGTTGATCCTTGTTCCAGAAGAAGAATCTATTAATTTTGTCCAGTTATTCATGGACATTTGTTGGTAGCATGAAACTCAACATCACATAGTTAGATTTTGCTACGAGATTTGCTCTAATGAGAACTGTTCGTCCTTCTTGTGAGAGTGAGTTGCTTTTCCATTTACTTAGTTGGGTTTTTGTCTTACAAATCGTTTCCTCGAAAGTTTGTTTGTTCACTTTACCATTGATGATAGGGCAACCTAAATATTTTTCAAGATTAGTCATTGTCGAGATGTTGAGGACTTGTTGAATTGTTTGCTTTTGTTTATTGGATACCAACTTAGAAGTTTGGAATGCAGATTTGTGGTAGTTAACTTTTTGCTCTGATATCGCACAATATTCCCCAATTATTTTCTTCACTGTTGTGCAAGCATTTCGGGTTGCTTTAGCATATATATATATGCATGTATATATATGCATGTATATATTGTTAGATAGATAGTAAACCATTATCTTGAATATGTACGGTAATCAAATATCAAATTTGATGAACCATATGTAATAAATCTATTAAGCAAATTCCAAGTGATAAAGAAACAATTGAATAAAATTTATTAAGATATGATATACATGATACTTTGGTTATATCAAAAATTAACGTACGTGATACATGGTAATCATATTTTCAATTGTATTCAAATATGATGATATGATGTGGATGATGCGACATGAGATGACAAAGATCACATTTGGCTTTTAATAATTTTTTTTTGTACGGTAAATCCTTTGGCTTTAAATTGGTACATAATATAGATATATGTATATATTATTAAATAGATCTTCCTATAGGTATAAATATAGATATGATTTCAAAGATACTATGATAAAGATCAAGTTTTATTAAATAATACTCTCTCCGTTTTTCAATGTTTGATGTTTTAGCCTTTCAACTTGAAATTAAGAAAGCCTATTAAATTACTTAATTACCCACATTAAATTGTTTTGATTTCATAGTGGATTAAGGAGAGAATCTGTTAAGGAAAGATTTATATGGGGCAAATTTGGAAAAATAGATAGTTAAAAGTGTAAAACATCATACATTTCTAACAAGCTTAATTAGCTAAAACATCAAACATTAAAAAAATGGAGGGAGTAATATTTATTAGAAGATTACAACTAATTATGTACACGAGGGACCAGTTGATTATTTTATTAAAACTATGACACGGTGCGCAAATTTTTGTGAAGACATTGTCTCCGCTTTATATTATAGTATATAGATTGTCTACTTCAATTCATTCCTTGATATGTTATAGTATAACATAAGTGATTATATATTATCTATCTTATATATCCTACATATGTATCTATCTATCTATGTACATGTAAATTTATATTATTTTGGCATTACAACAACAACAACAACAAATAACCCAGTGGACATCCCCTAGCGGAGAATCTAGGGGGTCGAAATAGTGGTACCCCTGGCTAAACGCAGAGGGGGGGGGGGGGGCGACTAAGAGACCCAACAACGAAACACACAAAGCACACAAACCAAAAACAAAAACGCAAACAAAAACACCAAGACCTAGATCAAAGGCAATAAAACGCAAAAACCCAAAGCTCAATAAATTTATTTAATCTAATATGCTATTTTTATTATTATTTTATACTATAATATTTATCATTATTACTTTTTATACTATATACTATCCCAATAAATTTATTTAATTAAATTTTATTATATTCATTCTAATATGATATTGTTATTATTAGTTTATTCTATAATATTTATTATTATTATTATAATTAAATTGCATTATCTTTAATCTAATATTTTTTTTATCATTAATTTATACTATAATATTTATCATTATTATTTTTTTCTACTATATGTTATGTCAATAAATTTATTTAATTAAATTGTATTATGTTCAATCTAATATAGTATTGTTATTATTACTTTATACTATAATGTTTATTATTCTTTTATACTATATATTATCTCAATAAATTAATTTATGATTATATTGTTATCACTTTATACTATATATAATATACTTTATCTTTTTAAATTTATTCCTTATTATATTGCTATAATTAACAACAACAACAACAATAGTCTCAGTGTATTTCCCCTTACGGAGAATCTGGGGGGTCAGGATGGGGGCACCCCTGGCACGGAGCAGAAGGGGTGCGTCCAAAAGACCCAAAAGGAAAAACCTCAAAGAACCGAAAATCCAATGACACAACCCAACCTTGAGCGCAAAACCAACCACCAGACACAAAACAAAGCAGACAAAAACACAGACAAAGCAAAGACAGAGTGAAACGAAGCTAAAACCCAAAACCAAAACTTGCCGGCCTGATCGAGGACTAGCCATCCACCACTCGAATCTTCTCCCTCCAAATATCTCTGCATGCTGCCAGATCTGGTGAAATCCCCAACTGTCTAACATCCTGATTTATACTGTCCTTCCAGCGTTTCCTCGGTCGACCCCTCCCTCTGCGAATAGCTCCCAAGTCTTGGCATTCACACCTACGAACAGGCTCTGTTAGGTCCCGCCTTTGAACATGCCCATACCACCGCAATCGAGATTCGCGAAGCTTGTCCTCTAGGCTAGCCACTCCAACTCTGCTCCTGATCACTTCATTTCTGATTCTATCTAACAACGTGTGCCCGCTCATCCATCTCAGCATCCTCATCTCGGCAACTAATAACCTCTGTTCTTGAGCCTTCGTGGTGGCCCAACACTCTGCCCCATAGAGTATGGCTGGTCTGATCACCGTTCTGTAAAACGTCCCTTTCAGCTTCAGCGGGATCTTACTATCGCACAAAACCCCCGACGCCGACCTCCACTTCTGCCAGCCCCTTTGGATCCGATGCGTGACATCCTTGTCGAAACCACCATCGCTCTGCAGAACTGAACCCAGATATTTGAAACTCTCTTTCCTTGCCACGACTTCCCCTCCTAGCAACACATCTTCACTTAGGTCTACATCTTGCCCGAACTTTAACACCATATATTCCGTCTTGGATCTGCTCAGTCTGAAACCCTTAGACTCCAACCTATCTCTCCAAGCTTCAAGTCTGTCGTTGTCACCAGCTCTGGACTCATCTACCAAAACAATATCATCTGCGAACAACATACACCATGGAATCTCCCTTTGAATATCCCTTGTCAGCACGTCCATCACCAAAGTAAAAAGGAACGGGCTAAGCGCTGAACCCTGATGCAGTCCTGCCTCTACCTTGAAGTACTCAGTATCCCCGCCTGGAGAGCACACACTGGTCATCGAACCCTCGTACATATCTCTGACTAATCTTATAAACGTCCCGGCCACTTCTTTTACTGCCAAGGAGTCCCAAATCAGTTCTCTCGGCACCTTGTCATACGCTTTCTCCAAGTCAATGAAAACCATGTACAGATTTTTCTTCCTCTCTCTAAACTCCTCTATCATTCTCCTCAACAGATGAATAGCTTCCATAGATGACCTCCCAGGCATGAAACCGAATTGATAAATGTACTATTTTACTCTTATCAATAAGTATTTAGATATATCTTATATATATATATTATCTTATTGAATACATTTCTGATTAAATGATGCAGCCTAAAAATGTCTATTTATTTGTTTTATAATCATTCATGTCTTTATTATTAACTTGAGGGATTGGGGTGGGGAGGGTGAATTGGGGGTGAATTTGGAGAGGATAGGCTAGCTTAAAAATAAATGAAGTGGGAAGGCTTTTCTTCCACTATAAAACCCTCAAACTCTCTCTTTTTCTCTCTCTTCCTCGTTTTTTTTTCTCTCCTTCCTCTCTCCTTCCCCTCACTCTCTCCCTCTCCTACACTCCCTCCCTCTCATCTCCATGAGAGAGACGAAGATCCCCGCCGCCCGCCCTCCCTCTCCGTCGCCGCCGTCGCCCGCCCGCCCGCCATCTCTCTCGCCACAGTCGCCCGCCCGCCCTCCTTCTCCGTCGCCCACCCTCCCTCTCCATCGCCGCCCGCCCTCCCTCTTCGTCGCCGCCGTCACCCGCCCTCAGGTTCGTCCGCCATCTCTCTGTCTCTCTCTCTCTCCATTCTCTCCCTCTCTTCCCTCTCTCCTAGATCCGGGCTCCTACGAGCCGGATCTAGCCGGATCTGGACTCGTACGAGCCGGATCTAGCCGGATCTGGGCTCGTACGAGCGAGATCTAGCCGGATCTGGGCTTGTACGAGCCGGATCCAACCGGTTGGATTTTTGGGTTTGTGGATTTTTGAGGGTTTTGGATTTTTTGGATGACAAATTTGTTTTTCGGATTTAAGTGATGACAAGTTTTTTTTGTGGGTTTAGGGGTTTTGAGTTTGTGTGTTTTTTGGATGACAAGTTGATTTTAGGGTTTTCGAAACGATTTTATGATTTGGGGTGATGACAAATGCTTTTTTATGAGTTTTGAGCAATTTAAATTTGTTCTACGGATCTGATTGATGACAAGTGCGTTTTAAGGTTCTGTGTGATGACAAGTTGTTTTATATGGTTCTGGGTGCTGATAAGTTCGTTTTTATGGGTTTTGGCGATGACAAGTCCGTTTTTAATGTGTTTTGATGATGACAAGTTGTTTTACGGTTCTGGGGGTGATGACAGGTTTGTTTTAAGGTTTTTTGGATGATTTTATGGGTTTGGATATGTTTTTGGATTTTTTGGATGACAACTTTGTGTTTCGGATTAAGTGATGACAAGTTTTGTTGTGGGTTTAGGGGTTTTGAGTTTGTGGGTTTTTTTGATGACAAGTTCATTTTAGGGTTTTTGGGACGATTTTATCATTTAGGGTGATGACAAGTGATTTTTTATGAGTTTTGAGCAATTTAAGTTTGTTCCACGGATCTGATTGATGACAAGTGCGTTTTAAGGTTCTGGGTGATGACAAGTTATTTTTTATAGGTCTGGGTGATGACAAGTCCGTTTCCATGGGTTCTGGCGATGATAAGTCTGTTTTTAATGTGTTTTGGTGATGACAAGTTGTTTTTTGGATGATAGGTCTGTTATAATGTTTTTTGGATGATTTTATGGGTTTGGGTATGTTAGATTTGTATATATGTTACTTATAATTATGGCCTATTAGCTCAAATGGTAGAGCAATGTGCTTGATGCACAATAATGTTGGTTCAAATCCCACATAGGTTAATTTCGTAACTGGTCATCACCGATGACAAGTTTTTTGCGTGAATGATGGGTTTTACCTCAACTTGTCATCAGATGACAAGTTGAGTACGTGAACGACATGACAAGTTTTTTGTATGTGGACTGATGACAAGTAACGTGTCATCTGATGATAAGTTACTTGCCATCACTAATGACATGGTGGTCAACGCCGGTCAACGCCGATAGTGGTAAGGGGTGCTGACGCCATCATATGCCATTGATGACGTCATCTTGTAAAATTTAAAAAAAAGGTAGGGGCAAAATTGGAAAAAAGCCTATGGGGGCTCATTTTTTTTCCTTGTAGCCTATTTGCTTCATTTTTTGTTGCCCATAGCCCATATACCCATTTTCGTCTATTAACTTAGACTATATATGTTATTGAATTATATTTTCTCTATATGCATCAGAAACTTGTATTTTAGGACAATGAGTTCCATAATAATCATTTAGATTTAGATTTTTCTTATTAAATATTGAATATTATATTATAAAAAAATTAATAAGATTCTTTTCGAAATCTCTCTATTAAATTAGTTTTTGGATTGTTGGATCGTAAGTCGTTAGAATGGGCGTCCTTAACTGGATTAAGGGTGTTCTTAAGTGCAGCGGAAAGTAGACTTAACAGGAAACAAGATAAGAGAATAGACGCGAGTATTTATAGAGGAACCCCACTAAGACCAACTAGTCTTATGGGTAAACCTCTACCTCCGTTGGAGGATTTTCAATAGCCGTCCCTTATCTTATTAAGAGCGAGTCCTTACAACTTAGGCGAGTCGTTACACTTCTCTGAGCTAAGCGTCCGTCCTTAGCCTCACTAGTAACACTCCTTTCCACCTAACAAGTAACCTAACACTCTTAGCTATAAGGAAGCTATCACTCACGTCTCTCACGGTTCATTGTGAGAGACAAACTACAACTCTAACTGATTTGTGGTTTGTTTTGGATTTGATGTGGTTGGACTTTCTTTCTCTTGCTTCAAGCTCACTTGATCTTCTTGATCTTCGTTCGTGTTCTTGAATGCTTCGGGAGAGCTTGAGAGAAAGTCTTCAAAGTCCACGCCGCTATGCATACCCTAGGGGGGGTATTTATAGCGGAAGTGGTTCTTGTCCTCTAGCGTCCTCTGAGACTTGGTCGGATGCTTGATCTTCCATCAACGGTGCGATGAGCTCCTTGAGGAAGTCAACTCTGTTGACGCTTGGGAAGCCTCCGCGTGGGTATGGGACCATCGCTGGGAAAGCGACATCTTTGGAATAGTCTACACGTGCCCAGACAAGGGAAGCTTCCTTCTGAGGACTACGGCCGAATGTGATGTAATCATGTTGGGGCGGCCTTGATTTGAATTTGAACCTCGTCCGTGTTTTGGCGCGCGTCCCTTCTTGATAAGGACGCCGTCCTATCTTCGCAGGAACTTCGCCAATTACGATCAGCTTTGGAGGTTCTGATGACGTGCGTCCCTACAGCTTAGGGACTGCCGTTCACTTGTTGTCCTTTTCGTTCATGTGCATCCTTTGGACTTACCTGAGATCAACACTTAGACATCTTATCAAATACCTTTGAGTTTGTCATTATCAAAACAAGGGACGATCATTATTGGTTTAGATATTAATGACTGGCGTCCTTAATATCGTCCCAACAATTTCCCCCTTTTTGATGATGACAAACTCCTTTAAGCAATGCATGTAGAAGTAAAGCTTTTAGCAAGAGAGACTACACTTGGATTTTCTTTTTCAGCTTAAGTTGACATGCAATACATTCTTTTCAAGTGCGTCCTATTTTATTCTTAACTAGCATCCTTTGAACTTGGCCGAAATTCCCCTTAAACACATGCTTTCTATGACAACTTAAGAAACAGTCGCATCTTTGCAAAACTATACTTCCCCCTTTTGGCATCATCGAAAAGGAGAACAAGTTGTAAAGCATATATGTATGCACAAAGTCATAACTATAGAAAGGAACACTTAGACAAAATGAATCACAAATGTAATGAACTGCATTCATGAAGAAAGTACGATCATTACATAAAAACACACATAAAACGGTCCAAAAAGGGACTGCGTCCCAAAGTCTTAAACACAAAACATAACAAAAGTTAAACTTTTTTAGGATGTGGAAGGGGAGGAGTGATCATTTGAGGGGACGCTTGCCGAGAGCCTTGAGATTTTGCTCCTGAAGGTAGTTGTTCTGCGCAAGGAGCTCGTTGTTGCGTTCAAGAAGTTCTGTGTGTTGATGGAGAGTGTCGTGGACTTGTTGGATGAGATCGATCATCATACACTGATTCTCAATCATCATTCCAAGCAGATACTTCTGTGAATGCTTCTCAGCTTCGTGAGGGACGCTCATGCCATCCAGTTCATCTTCTTCAGCTTTAGCATCAGCGTCCTCAACTGGCGTCCCAACTACTTGCAGATTTTCGACCTCAGGATCTTCTTCCATGGTCTCAGCCGCAGCAGCAGCGGCCTTAGCTCGACGTTCAGCCTCTTTCTTCTCCTTGGCCAGTTGCCTCTTCACGGAGGGAAGTGGCTCATCAAATCTCATCTTGCCAACTGGAGGGGCAGTGATCTGTCTAACGTCCCAGTGAATCCCAAACGACTGTTCTGTTTTGGGGACGTAGAGGCCCTGCTGCTTCAGGATTTGCTTCACTAAGCCAGGGAAGGGGAGAGAGTGGCGTCCTCCTGTGCACTTACCCATGTGTTCCAAGATCACCCGCAGCAAGTTGATGGGCTTGCGCTGTAAGAAGGCGTCCAATACGATACTATCGGTAATCTGGACTATGGACTTCTTCTCCTGACGGGGGACGACCATGCGCACTATGAAGTGGTGCGCAAGGACGCCTGTCTTGGAAAGACAGTGAGCAACCCTGTCCCTAGCAACTGGCTGTCTCCCGTTGAAAATGTTGTTGAAGATGTCTTCCTGGGAGAAACGGCCAAAGTTCTTGTTGGACAGATCATGAAGGGCATCCGGAGGAGAAGGACGCAAGCCGAGCATATTTCGGACGGTACCCTCAGCAATCGAGTATTCGTCCCCATCAATTTCGAACGTCCCTTGAGGCTTCCCTTTTACTTCTGATATTTCGAATTTGGAGTAAAAGCAGAGAACCTGTTCGGGGTCTACCTCAGCAGCTTCAGCACCCAAGTGCGTCCAACCCTGGAACTCTAGTAGGTCCAAAAACTCTGTGCGTCCATTCTCCTCTAAGAACTGGGCAGTGAAGAGGAGCGGCGATAAGATCTTCTTGAGCCTTTTCTGCTTGGAGCCGTTGCTGATGATGACCTCGTCACCAGCGTCCTGTTCATCACCATCTCCTTCCTTGTCCTCAGGCTCCTCATCCTGGTGAGGGGCATCCTCTTCGTCTGGGACTCGGCCATTTCTTCGTCCTCAGCAGTGGACGCCTGTGCGGGAAGAGGTGCGTCCACAGCTGGAGTCCTTACCAAGGACTCTGTAGGGACGGTTGAAGGAGGCGTCCCTTGGACTTGAGCAGTTTCCTTGACGGCCTGAGCGGGCGGAGGAGGAGGAGGAGTTAAAGCTCTGGGAGGAGAGGGAGTGGGAGTTCTTATTTTTGCTTTGGTGGGGGCAGAGGAAGAGCTGGGTGGAGCCATGGAGATGGGCTTTACTTTGAGCGGAGCAGGGGGAGGAGGCGGCTGCTTAGCAGGAGAATCCTCAAGAGTTATAACTTTGGGTACAGCGTCCTTGGCCGGGGCCTGTACTTGAGGAGCGTCCTTTTTGACCTTTGGCATAGGCTTTGCCAGGTCCGCCTCAATCTCCGCGTCCAGCGGGTCCACTGCAGCGATAGAAGTAGGAGTTGTGTCCTCTACCCTTGGAGGAGGTGGAGGGAGTCGTGGGACTTCCTGCAGACTTTTTTGGATCGCCGCAGCAATGGCGTCCTTTTCTGCTTGCTCTTGGCGCGCCTTCTCCTCTTTCTCAATTTGGAGTTCGGAGAGGCAGATGGCGGCCATTTGCTCTTCAGTGACGCCCTCAAGTTGAGCAGACGTCTTCAACCTTCTCTTTGGGGCGGGAGGCGGGGAGGAAGGGATAGGCTTTGGGAGAGAGGAGGAAGGGCCTTTAATTTGGAGCTGTGTGGAAGGAGGAGGAGAGGACGGGCGCTTTCTTTTCTGAGATGGGACGGAGCCCGCAAGAGCTACCAAGAACTCCATGATATCAAGGAGGAGCTTGGCAAGCTCATCCACCGTCCCACCGAATGAATCAGAAATGATGCCTGGCCCCATGAAGGGTGGATTGGTATGGTTGGTTTTCTCTAGGCGGGGCTTGACATAGGTGACCATAAAATAGTGGAGGAGGCGTTGGACCTTTGGGGGATGGTCATGAGCGGACGCCCGTAGGCAAATATTGGCGAGCGTCCTTGGCTCTTTTTCTAGCCAGTCCTCAACGAGTGGGTCGAGAGGAGGACGGCGCTTGGGTTGGGCAGGAAGCCTAGAGACGGAGCCTTTGGCGACATTGTCGGGTTCGGGCTCGGGTCTGAAGGGCTGCTCAAGGAATGGGAAGCGTTTTTGAGCGGGTTTGGATTGGGATCGGGAAGACTGGGGTTTTTGTGGAGGAGGTTGGGAGCATTGTGGCTGGGGAGAGGTGGTGGAGTGGCGGCGTTGGGTGGTTTGTGAAGAGGAATGGTGGCGAGGGGGGTCTTGGCGCCCAGTAGGTCGCCCTCTCGAGTCCATGAGGACCGGCCTTTCACCGGAGGAGACTTTGAGGAGCTAGGGTTTTTCGCCGCCGGAGATGGAGATTGGTTCTTGGTTGCTCTTAAGTTGGCCATTTGAGAGGGTGGTTTATATAGAAGAAGATTAGGGTTGAGAAAGTGATTTCGGGATTTGGGTTTGAAGATTTGGCAAGATCTTGAGAGATTGCTAAATGTGTGTAAATAGCAGAGGAGCGAAGAAGGTTTTTCAGAGGATGCAGGGGCGTATTTATAAGAAGAAGACGAAGAAGAACGGTCAAGGGTAATAGGGTATTTTCATATGGCTTCCTCCATCTGCAATCCCGCACGTGGCTTCCTTCTTTGCTAAGAAACACAGCTGTTTTGCACCTGTTACACATATCCCGAGATCTGCGTTCAACTTCTCCAAAACGGTTCAACTTCTCTCTTTCAACTTTCAAAACTTCACAATTGTAAAGGACTCTGTCTTGGCGTCCTTTAGGCACACAACACTGCATTACTCAGAACTGAACCACGGCGTCCCAGACACTGATCTCAACCTCTGAACTTAGAACTCTGTACGGACAGATCTCAACTCTTAACACGCGTCCCTTTGATCACTTAGAACCATTTTTGAAAATCAAGCAACTACGTCCCGTAAAGATAAGACAAAGAACACTCATAGGACGCGTCTGCAAGATTCTCGGCTTAGGTAAGCTTAGAGTTCCCATCATTTCGGCTTGTAATGAGGGTAGGGTGATCAGGGATACTCTTGAGATGAAAAGCGAAATGAATATCATTCAAGACACAAGCAAAGCAATTGTCTTAGACTAGCGTCCTTTAAAGATGACTTTAAATCCATGACACACTTTAAAACGAGTTCTCAACGAAACATAGCCAATCATGGAGGGAATAATAGAACGGGACTTGATCATTTAAAAGTTATCATCCCTAGAAGCAGCCGGAGGTGCTCGTAGGGACGTCTATCAAGTGCTTTTGTGAAAATATCAGCCACTTGATCCTCAGTCCTAACATGATCCACTCTAATTAATCCAAGTTCAACATTGTCACGAAGGAAATGATGTCTTATATGAATATGCTTTGTTCTAGAATGATGAACAGGATTCTTGGCAATACTTATAGCACTGGTGTTATCACACAAGATAGGGACTGTGTTGAGGAACGTACCATAGTCTTCAAGTTGGTACTTGATCCATAGGACTTGTGAGCAGCATGAAGCAGCAGCAACGTACTCAGCTTCCGCGGTTGAGAGAGCCACGGAGTTTTGCTTTTTGGATCCCCAAGACACAAGGCAAGAGCCAAGGAATTGAGCCATTCCTGAGGTGCTCTTTCTATCCACCACATGGCCAGCGTAATCTGCGTCAGAGTACGCCACCAGTTTTAGGGACGTCCTCCTGCGATACCATAGACATAGGTGATCCCGTCCCTTGAGATATCTGAAGATTCTTTTGACCTCTTGCATGTGGGACTCCTTTGGATTTGCTTGGAAGCGGGCGCACAAACATACAGCGAACATGATGTCGGGACGACTTGCCGTTAGGTATAGCAAGGATCCTATCATTTCTCTGTAGAGCTTTTGATCTACACTCTTGCCTTCTTCATCAGCATAAAGGCGAGTGTTGGGAGAGATGGGGGTATCAATGGACTTTGACAAATTCATCCCATACTTCTCGAGCATTTCACGAATGTATTTCTGTTGGTGAATGCGCGTCCCATCCTTGAGCTGAGTGATTTGAAGTCCCAAGAAGAAGTTGAGTTCTCCTATGAGGGACATCTCAAACTCACTACTCATCAAGTTCTTGAATTCCTCTACAAGTTTCATGTTAGTGCTTCCAAATACTATGTCATCGACATAGACTTGGACAATCAAAACATCTTTAAGGACTTTCTTTAAGAACAGAGTTTTGTCAATGTTACCTCGTGTATACCCGTTGGACAAGGGAAAGGACGCAAACCTATCGTACCATGCACGAGGGGCTTGCTTGAGTCTATAGAGTGCCTTGTCCAAGAAGTATACATGATCAGGGTGATCAGCGTCCTCAAATCCTGGAGGTTGAGCGACGTACACTTCTTCTTTAAGCTTGCCATTTAGAAAGGTTGTCTTGACATCCATTTGAAAAAGCTTGAACCCTTTGTGAGCGGCATAGGCGATGAGGAGGCGAATGGCTTCAATTCTGGCGACAGGAGCGAAGGTCTCATCATAGTCGATTCCTTCCTCTTGCCTATAGCCTTGAGCCACAAGCCTTGCTTTGTTTCTTGAAACGCGACCACTCTCATCAAGCTTGTTCCTGTAGACCCATCTCGTCCCTATTATGTTTTTGTTTCTTGGACGAGGGACGAGGGTCCAAACCTTGTTTCTTTCAAATTGATTGAGTTCTTCTTGCATGGCTTGGATCCAATCAGCGTCCTAAAGTGCTTCCTTTATGTTCTTAGGTTCAATTAAGGACACAAAGGCGTTGAATGCACAGAACGCTATGTTGGCATTATGGGACTGATTCACAGCTGATCTTGTTTGGACTCCTTTTGAAATGTCTGAGATTATTTGATCTGTTGAATGAAGTCTTGAAAGGTTGGATCCCCTATGAGTAGCGTCCCTTGCAGGAGTACACCTAGGGTCCGTCCAATCAGACTCATCGGAGTCAAAGCCATTGTCTTCATTGAAAGGCTCGATGTGTTCCCCCTCAGATTGAGCGTCCACACTTTGACGTTGCTCGCCTTGTAAACTTGATTCAGCCATATCTTGTTGAACTGGAGATTCACTTTGAGAAGGAACTTCCTGAACAACACTAGGAATATCCACTGAGACTTCTTCAGGATTGGAGTAGCGTCCTTAGGAACATAGTATTTTCCAGAGGACCCAACATCAACTTCGTCGTCAGAGTCGTCCTGCTGTTGAGAAGAAGAGCGTTCTTTCCTACTTGATTTTTCTTTATGAGAGGAACTCTCTTTGAACACAACATGAATGCTCTCCTCAAGCTTTAGAGTCCTTTTGTTGAAAACTCTATATGCTTTGCTGGTGAGGGAGTACCCAAGGAAAATGGCTTCGTCACTCCTTGCATCAAACTTTCCAAGTGTTTCTTTATCATTGTTGTGAACAAAGCACTTGCATCCAAAGACTTTGAGATAATCAATGCGAGGCTTCCTTCCATTCAACAACTTATAGGACGTCTTCTTCAGCAAATGACGGATCATGGCACGATTGATGATGTAGCAAGCTGTAGCAATAGCTTCCGCCCAGAAGTACTTGGGAACGCTATTTGCTAAGAGCATAGTCCTTGCCATATCCTCCAGCGTCCTATTCTTTCTTTCCACAACTCCATTTTGTTGAGGAGTCCTTGGAGCTGAGAAGTTGTGCGAGACTCCATGTTGATCACAGTAGGCCAAGAACTCTGAGTTTTGAAACTCCGTCCCGTGGTCTGATCTTATGGATTTGAGAGGCGTCTCAAGAGCAACTTCCACTTGTTTGATGAAGACTTTGAATGCGTTGAAGCAATCTGTTTTTGAAGCTAAGAAAAGAACCCAGGTGAATCGAGAAAAATCATCTACAAGAACGTAAATGTACCTCTTTCCACCATAGCTCAACGTCTTCATTGGTCCACAAAGATCCATATGGAGAAGTTCCAAAGGCTTCTTTGTACTGACATTGTTCTTGGATTTGAAGGACGTTCTTGTTTGCTTCCCTTTGATACAGGCTTCACACTGTTCAATTTTCTCAGGATCAATTTGGGGAAGACCTTTCACAAGATTTCTTTGATGTAGCTTAAGGATTGTGCTTGGTCCAGCATGGCCAAGTCGGCGATGCCAGAGATCAGCGTCCTCCTTTGACACAGATAGGCACAACTCAGATTTAGGCTTGAACTCCTGGTTGAAGATGTAAACATTGTTCTTTCGGACTCCTTTGAGAACAACTTTGTTTGATTTCTTGTTGATAACGAGGCACTCCTTTGAGTCAAATATGACTAGGTTTTCACCTTGATCACACATTTGGGAGACACTTAGGAGGTTGAAGCCAAGTCCTTCAACAAGGCTAACGTTTGTTGCTTTGATGGACGGATTGAGAATGGCAGTTCCCGTCCCTTTGATCTTTCCCTTGCCCTTGTTGCCAAACGAGACAGTTCCTCCCGTGGCACTACTTTGGATAGAAGTGAGATGGATCTGGCTTCCTGTCATATGATTTGAGGCGCCACTATCAATGATCCATGGGCGTCCCCTCACTTCCACCTGCCAAAACAAAGTTAGTGTTTGGCGACCCAGGCAAGGTGTTCCTTACCTGGTTCGTTACAGAAATAGAACTCTAGTTCTGCATGTAGTCATTTATATTCACATCATTTGAAATGGCATGCTTTCGGAAGGACTTCTTAGAACGTCTAGGACGCCTAGGGTTAGCTTTAGGGACGGACTTATCATTTTCAATGTTAGTCCTAGCAGCTTTTCCACTTTCAATGTCTTCCTTCAGTTTTAAACAATCATATTTGAAGTGATCTCCTCGTCCACAGTACCAACACGTCCTATAGTAAGTACCAAGGTAATACTTCTTGTTGGGACGTTGGATTTTGTTCTCTTTCATCTTTTGAGGGTTACAGACTTTTGAACCCTCCCCCTTAGCAATTTTCTTATAGATCCTATGACTGGTGGAGTTAGTGTAGTAGTCCTCTTGACCTTTCTCTCCACTTTCTAGGACTCTAATTCTTTCAAGAAGATTCTTTGTCTTTTCTCTTTCCAATTCAAGTTCTGAAGTTTTGCTTGCCTCAAAGTCTCTAGGGAGGGAGTTCCTAGTGTCAGAGTCATAGCCTAGTCCTCTCTTGGCTGGGACAAACACCATTGGTTGAACTTCCTCAATGGCTGGGTTCTTTCCAAACACTTTCACCTCTTCCCTAAGCTTAGCGTTCTCTAGTTTAAGACACATCACTTTAGTTTTCAGGGATTTGATTTCGACACATGAGGACTCTAATTGTGATGACACGGTAGCACAGTTCTCACATTCAGCTAAAATACTTTCATTTTCAAGTTCAAGTTCATCCATTCTATGTTGCATGACTACGCTTTCTTCCATGATTCTATTAATGAGTTTAATAAGTTTGGATTTAGAACACTTCTCCAAGGAATTCCTCATGGATTCACGAGTTACCTCTTGTTCTTTTTCAGAGGCGTCCTCTTCAACAACTGGGGCGTCCTCCACAGCCATGTATGCCACTTGTTCATCATCTGAGGCGTCCTCGATGGCTATGTACGCCGCTGGTCCTTCAGGTTCTTCATCATCAGAACTCACATTATCCCATGCGGCTTCACATGCTCCCAAGAGGGCCTTCATCTTCATTTCTTTTGAGTTCAGTCCCGTAGTACACTTTTTGGCAAAGTGTCCTTTCTTGTTACACTTGTAGCAAGTAAGTTCCTTCATTTCTGCCTCTGTATACTTGGGACTCTCCTTTTTGTAGGGCATCTTGTTTTTCCTGAATTCTTTGGTCCTTTTACCCCATAAGCGAGCAACCTTGTGTAGAAGGGCAAGCTCTTCCTCTTCTTCAAGCTGTTCCTTAGTCTTGCTTTCCTTCTCTCTTAAAGCTTGAGCGCACATTTTTTCACGATTCTCATTTTTGTTTGCTTCCACCATTAAAGCAAGTTCTCTTTGGTGACGCAGATACTCAGCGTACTCTGGTGTTGCTGTCATCAGGGCGAGATCTGTCTGAGGGTTCCTAGCCAACTCGGCCATATCGGCGTCCCTTCTTGCCTCATAACCTCTCAGCTTCCCATAGATCTCTTCCATATCCAGGGTCTTGTTAGCAATGTTCTCCTTGAACGTAGTCCTATCAAAGTTCCATTTCCCTGTGAGTCCATCAATGACCACTTGAACTCTGTTCCTCATTGAGATTTCAGCTTCTGGGATGCCCAAATTCCGCATCTTAGTGACAAGAGCTTCAAAACGGTATGAGTAGTCCTTGACCGTTTCATTGGGCAACATTCTGAAGGCATAGAACTCTCTTTTGATTTCAAGCTGAACGTCCTCCTTCATCTCGGCCGTACCCACATGATACTTCTCGAGAGCTTTCCATTGTAGTTTGGCTATTGCCAAATTGCTAACTCGGGTGGCGTCCCTCTCGCAAAGGGACGCTTGAAGTAAGCATATTGCCTTGGCATTTGTTTCCAGGAGCTTGAATTCATCGGGACCCCACTCGTCCTCTTTATCTTTCTTGTCAGCAGGGACGGTAAGGTCACCTTTCATGATCACTCTCCAGCATTGATAGTTCTGACTTCTGCAAAAGTTTTCAAAGCGGATCTTCCAGCGGTTGAAGTTGCCGTCCGTCAGGCGTGGAGGCTTCACGAAGGAGATTCCAATAGGTTCCATGTCCATCTTGTACCTGCAACTCAACAAAATCTAGAGCGCCTGCTCTGATACCAATTGTTGGATCGTAAGTCGTTAGAATGGGCGTCCTTAACTGGATTAAGGGCGTCCTTAAGTGCAGCGGAAAGTAGACTTAACAGGAAACAAGATAAGAGAATAGACGCGAGTATTTATAGAGGAACCCCACTAAGACCAACTAGTCTTATGGGTAAACCTCTACCTACGTTGAAGGATTTTCAATAGCCGTCCCTTATCTTATTAAGAGCGAGTCCTTACAACTTAGGCGAGTCGTTACACTTCTCTGAGCTAAGCGTCCGTCCTTAGCCTCACTAGTAACACTCCTTTCCACCTAACAAGTAACCTAACACTCTTAGCTATAAGGAAGCTATCACTCACGTCTCTCACGGTTCGTTGTGAGAGACAAACTACAACTCTAACTGATTTGTGGTTTGTTTT
The DNA here is from genome assembly GCA_963924305.1 of Polygonum maritimum. Taxonomy (NCBI): domain Eukaryota; kingdom Viridiplantae; phylum Streptophyta; class Magnoliopsida; order Caryophyllales; family Polygonaceae; genus Polygonum; species Polygonum maritimum. The sequence goes on along the minus strand of OZ002736.1, from coordinate 21,222,840 downwards.
GGAATTGATGTGGTTGGACTTTCTTTCTCTTGCTTCAAGCTCACTTGATCTTCTTGATCTTCGTTCGTGTTCTTGAATGCTTCGGGAGAGCTTGAGAGAAAGTCTTCAAAGTCCACGCCGCTATGCATACCCTTGGGGGGGTATTTATAGCGGAAGTGGTTCTTGTCCTCTAGCGTCCTCTGAGACTTGGTCGGATGCTTGATCTTCCATCAACGGTGCGATGAGCTCCATGAGGAAGTCAACTCTGTTGACGCTTGGGAAGCCTCCGCGTGGGTAGGGGACCATCGCTAGGAAAGCGACATCTTTGGAGTTGTCTACACGTGCCCAGACAAGGGAAGCTTCCTTCTGAGGACTACGGCCGAACGTGATGTAATCATGTTGGGGCGGCCTTGATTTGAATTTGAACCTCGTCCGTGTTTTGGCGCGCGTCCCTTCTTGATGAGGACGCCGTCCTATCTTCGCAGGAACTTCGCCAATTACGATCAGCTTTGGAGGTTCTGATGACGTGCGTCCCTACAGCTTAGGGACTGCCGTTCACTTGTTGTCCTTTTCATTCATGTGCGTCCTTTGGACTTACCTGAGATCAACACTTGGACAACTTATCAAATACCTTTGAGTTTGTCATTATCAAAACAAGGGACGATCATTATTGGTTTAGATATTAATGACTGACGTCCTTAATATCGTCCCAACATGGATAATTAAGACCAAGACCACTCCGTAGAGATCGAACATTCAAGTATAACATGGTCTTGAAAAATATTCATCTTGTTCATCACCCATTATCAAGCCGACATTGGAAGATGAAGAGCGCTTATGTGCGTTAATAAGACTCACATGCAAGAGTTGTTTGCACGCTTATCTGAATTCGAGTAAATCAAACTCCACTTCACTCGTGTTCTTCGTCCAACAACAACTTCTCTTCCCTCGATCATCATCTTCATCAACAATTCTACACATATCAAACTGAGATCCATACCCTGGGAACTTCAACTCATGGTTCATTCTCCATAACTGCACCCAGCCTTTATCTTATACATAGAAAAACAACGTTGCACACAATATCACACTCTCACAAGCTACAAAGCAATCTCGCAATCCTTAACGATACAACCAGAGACAATGATAAAAAAAAGTCAAACAAACCATCACAACATTCGTAACAAACCCATAACACATCAAACCCGCACACAAACGACCAACATTTGATGCTCATTCTCAACTGGCAATTAAGGACTACTCATTTTCACAATCAAATCAATCAATCATTCATAAGACATGTTCACTCATAGCACCACAATCATGAAAAGCATTTCAAAATCAATCTCATAACCACAATGCAAACCCTAACCAGCTAGAACAGAATCGAGTAAGCCAAAAACCGACTTACCTCCAAGATGAACCTTCAACCGCTCAAATGAACTTGCTAAGACAATTCCCAAGACGATGAATGAAGGAGAGCGCGAAGACCTTGACTCCCGGTGGAACAAGGCAACGATACCATGCAAGAAAGATGGTGGAAGGAGGTTTCTATGGTGGTTGAGCCAGCCAACGATGTGTGTGTGTGTGTGTGTGAGAGAGAGAGAGAGAGAGAGAGCCACCCCCCTTCCTCGAAGAAGAGGGTGAGATGAATATATAGGGAGAAAAGAAGGACGTGGAAGAATCCAAATTGTCTTCCTTATCAAACTTTAGGATGATGTCTATCAAACGTCTTTTAAAGAGGATAGAATCAAACTCCAAGATGATGTCTATCAAACGTCTTTCAATGAGGATAAAATCAAACTTCAAGATGACGTCTATCTTAAACTTAATAAGGAAATAGTATTTCTTCACCTCTAAGAATCGACGCATGGATAACTTAGACAAATGAAAGCATTTCATAGTTTAATACCTCGGCAAAAACATGGTTAATTGAGATTACTTCAAGGTTAATTAAATTAGGTATGTTTTCGAGGAATATCAAAATATCAAAAATACATTCACTAGATTCCTCTGTAATTATAGTTTTAGTAGTACGAGACTACACGAGGTCACTTAATGACTAAGAAACCCTGGCATGAATTTCGAGAAACCGAAAAAAATGTCAAAATTTTCCTGAATATTACAAGATATGAGTTCAAATCTCGCATATGCTAAATCATTTTATAGCCCATTTTAATTGGTTCATGACAAGTTTACTTTTCTTTCATGTGGTTCTAAGCTTTGGTTCATAATATCTCGTCCTATGGTTCGTAGTATTTTCTTTTGTGGTTCATAATGGTTATTGTTTTGATTAATGTATGTTATTTCATATCAAATCTTTTGGGTTCATGTTTATGTCTCAATTGCTATTATGGAGATAATTACAAAGGTGAAAGATGATTTAGTTCTTGTATAACTTATATAGCTTTCGAACCTGACATCGCATGCAACAAACAGGTATGCACGCATACTTTTGAATTAATAAGCTTTAGAAGTGATATGCACAAACATCAGACAAGATAAGGTTTATAGCCATCTTTTTAGTTTACTAACCAATCAATTTTCTTAAGGAATGAATCCAATCTCTATATTTTTACAAATGAGAGAGGTCACTTACTATAATGCTAACATTACAATAGTTAGTAATAAAACTAGCAATTTATCAAACACTTCGTGTACACCTTCTAGAATTTCAGCAGAAATACCCAATGAAAGTATTAGGAATTTCATACAAATGTCATAGTTGAATATATAGTCCATGGTAATATAACGAAGGTTCGTAAAAATACAATATATATAAAGTCCATAGAAGTGAACAAACAGTGTAGTCGATTATAAAAACTCAGTGAAATCAAAATCTTAAAGAACAACGAAAGTAACAACTCAACATAAACATACAAAATAGGCATACAAAACCATCATGTCAAATATCAAAAACAAAAATTGAGAAATATCACATGTAAAAGGAGATGCCTTCATCCAATGTGATAAAACATGGTACTTTAAATGGTTTCTACTCGTCTGGAGAAGTGAGAATAAAATAAGAGCAATCATTTGATAAGGAAAGGTGTAGGCATCACTTGCTTTCTCATGATCATCCAATGGAACTCCACCAATAATTACATCATTATCAAAATCATGTAATGAAACTCCATCAGTACTAGCATCATTATCCGAATGAGACAAGTTATGATGAACTACGTTTAATGTACAACCTACAACAAAATAAGGTAAGCTATTTTAGAAGCAGCATGAAACATATGTCATGTATTATAAATGTGTAAATACGATTGTTCTTTTGGTTCACAAAGATTGTCATTGTGGTTCATAAAGTTTCAAGGTAAGGTTCATTGAAAATGACAAAGCGATTCATGTAAATTAATCCACAAGATGTGCTGAGGCATTTTATCAAAGACATAGTAAGCAGTTAGGAAAACATACTTAATCAACCTATATGTTCAACTGAAACCATAAAAGTCACATAAGAATGCAAATTTTTTATCATCTCATATGAATACCAAACATACTCTCAAATCTTATCTCATATAAGCACCAACCATACTCTTAAATTTACAAATTCTCACTTAATTTACTCCAGAAAAAACTTTAAACTAGTTAAGCTTAAGATTCAAAATCAACCAAAAGCACAATAGGAATAATTGACTAGAATAAACTATCGGATGGTACGCCTTTGGGGGCTAATTATCCAAAACTTACAAACACATCCATAGATTAACAAAGTGATAGAAGTTCGCCAAAAAAACAAGTTTGAAAATATGAAATCATGTACCTAAATCCATAAGAAGAGAACTTAAGATCGAAGGAATCGGATTAGGGAAAGAAAATCAATTACATCATGTTGGAGAAGAGTGTCGAAGAGCTGAAGAGCGAACATGGGTAGCACCAAACGTCGATGAACATCATCCAATTCAAAGGAGCGTTGAATAGGATATGCATTGGAGAAGAAAGAGAGTAGTATAAAGACAAATATAACCTTTGCATATAAAAATCTGATTAAAAAGTTAGAGTGTTGAATGCAACCAGACCAAGGGTTATAAAAATCTGATTAAAAAGTTAGAGTGCTGAATGCAACCTGACCAATGAGTTTCCAAAATCAAACGGAAGAGATTTAATCTCATTTTACACGCTAAGAAGTAATCTCACTTGATCATGTATCTAATATTATAGTATAATATACTGAGGATTTGAATCAAATGAAAACTTTTCTTAACCTATAAACTAAAAACCATGAACATGAAATAGAAATACATGAACGTAAAATAAGTATACATGAACACAAAACACCAAATACGTGAACTCCCAAAATGTTTGTGTTTGTGTTATTATGTTATTGCATATATTAATACGATCCATAATAAAAACGTGATTTTGTTCACTTATTTCTTCCTATTATTCACATATGCATGCATTTTGTTCACATTTTTAGTTTATATGATAAGAAAAGTTTTCACCTGAATCAACCTTAATATACTAATCCTATATGATAAAAATAACATATAATATTCTTCACACACACAATTCTTATTTTGCACAATTTACATTATTCTTTAAGACTGGCAATAGTTAGTCATTCGGGCAACCAATAAGATTGTTTGAGACATGCTAAAATTAGTTTTTGACTTGGATGCACCATCGAGCAAATACGGGCACTAATATCGATCATATACTAGAGCTGTATTTTTTAAACTACCATATTATATATATTTATGAATATATATATTTAGCCATATTATGTTATACTTAGACCTGTCAATCGGGTCGAGTCGGGCAGGTTCGGGTCGGGTCGTTCCGTGATCGGGTTGAGTTCGGGTTCGGGTCAATTGGGTTACGAGTCAAACTGGGTCGGGTCGCTTCGGGTTTTCGGGTCGGGTCGGATCAACCCAACGGGTCAAGAGTATCAATTTTTTGACCAAAATATAAATAAAATATTATTTAAATAATAAAATATAGGAAAATTCCGGATGGTGCCCCTGAGTTTTGGGCTTTTCCGGATGGTGCCCTCAAAATAAACTTATTCCGCAAAATGCTCATGAGGTTTTCAAAATTTCCACAACGTGCCCTTCTATACAATTTCCCCAAAACTTCCGTTAAGCAGTAAAAATAAAATTATAAAATAAAGGAAAGAAGGGGGAACGAAGACAAAGAGGGGCCGCCGTCCGCATAAACACTCGCGACCTCCTCTTCGCCTGCCCCCACTCCGCCTTCCTCTGCGCGGCCTGCGACGCCGACCTCCACCCCAATCCATCAGCCAGACTGTAATCTCCCTCCCTAACCAGATGAAATTCGCCTCAAAATTTCAGTATTCCAACAACAACTGCAAATTGACAGATCTAGTACCGGAGGGAGCTTCGAATTCGGTGGTGGAGGTGTCGAACTCCACTGACTTAGCCTCTAATGAGGAAGTAAAATTCTCCGACCAGACACTGACTTGGTGACAATCCATCTTCCTTGAGCATTGACATAGTTTTGGTGAGAAATTAGCATTGTGACACATGAGAGCAGCATTTCAAGTACACCAGAGTTGTTCTCGAGTACTGAATTTGGTGGAGTTTGTTTTAAGGCCACAATTAGTTTTTGTTGTTGTTGTTGTTGCTCATTCCTCCTGTGTTACTGTGAAATTGTTTAATTGTTTACATTATGCAGGTTGTTATGTCTGCTCTTAGCCTGTGCAGATACCAGGTCACAGGTAGAGAAGGCATGCACATTCATGAAAGTGCAGGAAGCTCGATCCAGGCCGAGACCGCTCGTGCGTGGTTCTCACCGACAACAATGGCCTCACCTCCACTCAGAGCTACGCTAACGCCCTTGGCTTCGTTCAGGAGTATTCCTTGGCCGCTTGCACTCAGCTCCTCCAGCAATACGAGCTCAACGAAGACGATATCTAATAAGTTAGGCTTAATTTTTAGATTCGTGTTGAAATCTCTGCCTATTTAAGTTATATATCAATTGGCCTGATTTGTTTGTGTTAGAGTTTTTGCTTTTGTATTTGTTGCAACTCTGCTGTTTTAAGAAGGAGAAATCCAATCTCAGGTTTTTGCTTTTGTATTTCTTGATAAAAAAAAAAACTCTCTTTTGAGTCTTTGAGATGTTATAAGCAACTGCAAGTCTGCTGCGATTAGCTGAAATACATTGAATTGCATTGAGACTGTGATTAGCCAGAGGCCCAGAAGTGAAAGAGTGGAAAGACGAAGGATACATTGTTATCAGTGCTATCTTAAAAAACTCAACTCAAATTTGGCACTCCAACAAGTATGGATCACTATATGATCAGGATATTCTCCATAGACATATATAAGACAGCTCACAATCTGACATACGTACATACAGTTGAAATATGCCAATTAACTACCCACAATTAACTACCTACTGATGGATTAGCTACCCACATACGTACATACAGTTGAAATATGCCAATTAACTACCCACAATTAACTACCTACTGATGGATTAGCTACCAGGTGTACCAGTTGAACTAATCCATCCATCAGTTCTAATCATCATATATTTTACTACAATAGCTACCTTGGATTGTCAACATCCAATTCCTTCTACATTGAAATCAGTTTAATTTGATCAATCTCTATAAGCACTAGCTGTACGTCGTCTAACCCAGCTTCCAGGTGTTCTTGCAATGGATGCACATGACATAAGTGGTCATGGGCTCATCCGCACTCCTCATGTGCATCTACTGATGCGTGCACTCCCACATCCCACACCGCCCGCACTTGAACTCATCCGTCGTCGCCTTCAGCTCTTCGTCCCGCCACACTTGAACAGCGGCTTCACCCGGATCCCCTCGATCTCCGCCTTCCTTTTGTCGCTCGCCATCTCCTCGCTGCTCAGCTCTAGGACTCTCTCTGCCTCCACTGCTCCGAAGAGCACCTTTCGACGGAAGGCCGGGTTCAGAACATCCTTCAGGTTGAATAGGATGCTTCGGTACTTGGCCCGGTGAGCCCTGACCTGCATGGGCCGACCCAACTTCTTGAAGAGCGCCCTCTCTACGGAGACTGCAACCGGAACCGGGTCGCAGAGTCGGACCTTGTCCTAAACAATCTCATCATCGGCTTCTCGAGAGACCTTGCAGAGCGCTTCCTGGATTTGGCTTCGCACTTCTTCTTGCTGTTGTTGTTGGCTAGTCTCTCGAGACACTTGTTCTTCCAAATTTCAATCAGATCAACAACAATTGCTTGAATCTTCTTGCGAGGGTGCTTTGCGAGCCTCCGAATAATTTTGGCAGCTTGAGATTATTTGAAATCATTGATCAGTAAACACAAGGATGTTGATATCGAGCACTGAAATCATTGATCAGTAAAATCGATCACATTGATTAAACAAACTGAGATGGCTTTGATCATTGATCAGTAAAATCTTCTTGTGAGTACTTGTAATTTGCAAGTGTTAATTAGTTTCAATTCTCATAGTCCAAATGAATCTAATCAAAGTCGTAGTGCTGAAATACTCATCCCAACATTCAAAGTGAACGAGTACAAAGAGAGAACAAAATAGATCAAGGGAAACTCCCATTACACGTATATACAATGGCAGAATACATGTTTAGACCCCTCAACTTGTAACTTTTATGCAAATAGACCCTCCAACTTTAAACATTACCTATCAAACCCCTAAACTTAACATTTTTGTCCTATTGAGCCCCTTTTGCTGATCTGATGAGGCGCGTGCAAGTCACTCCTCCAGCTGGCTGTGAAAGTTCCCCAAAATTACTTACATGGCAAAACAAATATGTCATGTGGAGTCCCAAACCCTATCTTCTTTTTCATCTTCTTCCTATCCACAATCCCCCCATTTTCAGATCTGGGATGTCAGGTGGCTGCTGAGTGGAATGAAAATGGCCCCGGTCAGCACATGTTATTCACAATACGAAAAAAGAGGGTTCATTTGCAAAAAAGGGCTCAATAGGCAAAAAAGTAAATTTTAGGGGCTCAATAGGAAATATTCAAAGTTGGGGGGTCCATTTGCAAAAAAGTGACAAGTTGGAGGGTTTACAGACGTATTCTGCCTATATACAATACAACAGAGCTGAAGAGCCCTCAGTGAAGCACACACAATCATTGACCTCTTCACAATGCAAACACATAACCAATACTTGCAATCACATCAAACCCACATACAGCTTGTGCAGGAGAACAAAAAACCTCAAAACAAAAAACCCTATAATCAAATTTAAACCCTTTTATCTGGAAATTTGCAGATCTGGAGATTCGATTATCCAGAGAATGTAGATTTGAAGTAATGTAAGGAAGGAGAAGATGTACCTGCGATGTAGGAGGTGACGGGAGTCTCGAGACCAGCACAGCAGTTGTCGCAATATACGCGGCCGTGGACGGAGTACGGATGGGCCACGGGACGGCCGGCGGAGAGCACGACCGTGGAGAGAACTAAGCAAATGCCGACGATGAGAAAGTGTTAGTTTTGGGACTGACGAAAATGGGAGAAAGTGTTAGTTTTGGGGAGAGAAAGGACATGGTACGAACCAAAACAAAACCTCAGCGGTATTTGGCGGAATAATTTTTTTTCCTGGACACCATCCGGAAAAGCCCAAAACTAAGGGGCACCATCCGGAATTTCCCTAAAATATAATAACAAAATATTATTTTTAAATATTTTAATAATAAATATATCATAATTTTCTAAAACAAACTTTATATATTGTTATATAATTAAAACCTTTGGGTGCACAATTAAACTGTATTCTAAAATAAGTTATCCACCTTATGGATTTCTTGATCCAATGGGTTTGACCCGACCCTAACCTAGAAATTTTCGGGTTTAGCGGGTTCGGGTTCAAACTGGGTTTCGGGTTCAAATTTTCGGGTTGAAACCCAAAAATTTCGGGTCGAATTGGGTCGGGTTTACGGGTCGAGTCAGCTTTTGACAAATCTAGTTATACTTAAGCCATATTATGCATATTATGCATAATATATATATATATATATATATATATATATAGGGTTGAGTTCAAATAAAACAAGTCTTATAGTGCTACACAGTGAATAAATCTGGACCGTTGATCTATATGCATGATCTAACATGTCATATGCACGATTTTGGTAAAACAAATTAGGTTCCTATATGCATGATACAACACGCTGTATGCATGATTTGAATACGCTATATGCATGATTATAAAGGTTATATGTATGATGTTTTATTAGTTATATATTCGATGTACTTGATGACGGCGAGCGCGTTATTGATTATCCACGAGATCGGAGCGAGCTCGATTTGGATCCGCTCCATCGGGCCAGATCCGGACTCGTCGAGGTCCGCGAATCCATCGATGCATGTGTTCTCGTTGCTCATGGCATATACAATTTTGTTTCATGCATATAATTACTATGTTTTATGCATATAACTACTATGTTTGATGCATATATAACTCCGTTTCATGCATATACAACTCTGTTTAATTCATTCATATAACTAGTCTATTTTATGCATATACAACTCCGTTTCATGCATATAACTAGTCTGTTTCATGCATATACGATTCTGTTTCATTCATATAACTAGTCTGTTTTTTGCATATAACTACTATGTTTCATGCATATACAACTCCGTTTCATGCATATAACTAGTCTATTTCATGCATATACGATTATGTTTCATGCATATAATTACTATGTTTCATGCGTATATAACTCTATTTCATGCATACAACTACTATGTTTTATGCATATAGAACTCTGTTTCATGCATATATTTTTTATGAACCATGAACATGCATATCCCATATAGTAATAACGTAGAAGCAATCCACATGTAGCCATATACTACTGCTAATAACATCAAATCAATCCACAATGAAGATGACGGGAACGAGAAGAAGAAGATCAAAACACTACTAATGAAAGCAATCCACATGTAGCCATATACTACTACTCAGTCTAGCTAAAACACCTTCTTGAACCGTCCAAATCCAACTCAATAGTAAACTCTACCACTACAGTAGTTCAACAACAACCAATTTCAACAAAATAAAAAACAAAACACTATTAAAAACAGATTTGTGCAGCAGAAGTGGAACCCAGATCAGATCTAGAACAAATTGCCGAAACCAAGGCAACAACGGCGAATGATCCAGAAGTGAACTTGCACAGGGAAGCGCTGTTGGTGGAGGCGGAAGGAGAATCGATCGGATTTCCGGTGATTGACGGAGAACGCTCGCCGGGAGAGGACGCTGGAGGAGAGGAACGAGATGAGAGCAGAGACGACAATCAGGGAACTACAAGTGTCCGGTCACCGGCCTCATCCTCCTCACCTTCGACCTCATCCCCAACCATCCCTCCGCAAGATGATTCAGGATTGGTGCGTAGCCTCCGGCGTCGAAAGAGTCCCCACCGACGACGGAGATGATCTCAAACCGGCTAGGGGAGGGAGAGGACGGAGGAGGCACGAGTGACGGTGATGGCGCCGGAGTAGATGACGGTGACCGCTGCCAACGGATTGTTGGTGGATACGAGATCTGGAACGATGTAGATTGGGAGAAAATTGGGGGATCGGGAGAAAATTATGGGAGGATGGGGTAGAGTTAATTTGGAGGGTTTTGTTTTAATCTTGACCATTGATCTTGTTTTAATCCAATGGCTCAAATTTATTCACTATGTATCACTCTAATATAGTGTATCACTTGAACCTAATTCTATATGGAATATATATATATATATATATGAATTATATTTAAGCCATATTATGCATATATAATATGAAACCTGTTTTTATTTCGCTAGTTTTTTTCTAAATAATAATCTTATACATTATTATTTTATTAATGATTCTTTTTTTTAAATGGGTAAAATTTCCATAAAAGAAAAGAGATTACAAGCAGTTGTGCATTACAAAAGGGCAAGAGCACGAAAGTGTAACACCCAGTCTTCCTGACGAGGCGTTACTCGGTCGTAGACCTCACGAGGCACTACCAAGCTAATTTGACAACCGAACAACTGGATCTTGCAACGCGGGCACGGCGAGAAAACAAGCAAACATCCAACTCGTACAATAAAAGAAATAGAATTTATAGTTTACAAACCAAAATGCTATGAATCAATCCCCAAGAACAACACCAGAACAATTTCTAACAACAACTCAACTAACAACAACTCCAAGCCCAACAACCTATCCCATTCATGCTCACTTAACCATATCAGAAGCAAACAGGAAGAACTAGCTAAAGAACAACCCCGAGATCTAATCACTGTGACACGCACTGTCGCTCTGCCCACCACTTCGCCGAGGCTCGATCACGACACCTTGAGATTACCTGAACTGAAAAAAAAATAGTGTCCCCGAAGGGTCAGCTGCTACCCTAACAAGCTAGACTAAGCACAGCAACCACAGGACAGTTTCAAAAACAGTTTTAATTCTAAGGTCAGCAAACAAAAGTCCACAATCACACGCATAACTCTAAATCCAGTCCTAGGTCCAGTCAGTCACGCACATTCCATTTACTAACATAATCATAATCACAAGTCCACTTACGCACACATTCACAGAGACATATTCACACATACGCACCATACTTGCACATACCTTCACTGATCCACACATTCACATACACACACCATCCTGCTTTCACATCCGACCATCTCCACACAACGACATACACCTCCTCACTTACACACCCATACTCACACAAACATATACCTCCACTCACTGTCGTAGTGAGGGTGGAGCTACAACTTTCGTTGCGCTCCTAACCGGCAATGCAACCCTTCTCCATCATTGCACCCCGATTGGGCATACAACCCTTCTCCACCATTGTACGTCCCCAGTCGATGCAACCCTTCATCTTCACTGCACCCGGGATTTCCTTTACATATTAATCTTAGCTTCCCTGAAGCCTCAGTCACACTGTAGTACACTCAACCACGTTTTCAATCATGAAACATAGAGGAACAACGTTGCATACAATATCACACCATAGCAGAAATCATTTATAAAAATAATCGATCGGGACTAGTTCCCAAAACCAATCCTACAATCACAGCACATAGCCTAACGAGCTAGAATAGAACTGAGCAAGTCGAAAATCGACTTACCTTGAATACGAAGAACCGCTAACTATAAACCAAAATTCAACTAGATCACTACGAGCTCCCGGATTAGTCAACTCCATCTTTGACTTGACCCCAATATATACTTGATCCAACCTTTATCTTTTTCTGCTAATTACTAATTAGCACTTAGCTTCTCCAAGCACACCCAGGACTCCTTGCCCGAATTATGGCCGTGGCCCCACCTCCCTCACAAGCTCACACCCAATCACCCTCCTCCTCTTTCTGTTCTTTCTTTCCTAGCTCTTCACGCCGGCCACCTCGACATCACTGACTAGTCAACTACCTACCCGGACTCCGAGCGACGGCAACTGCCATACCCGCTACACTTGCCTCCACGATTTTGGTCCACTTCTCCTTTGTCCGAATGTTACCGGCGGCCCCCTGTCGACGACAACCCCACCGGTGCTCTGCTTTTCCGGCTCCAAGACCCTCTCGGCGCACCTCCCCCAGGCCGGCGACTCACGGCCCCGCTCCGACTTACCCCGAAGATCCACGCTCCTCCACTGACTCCGCCCAAACGCCGCACGTATCTCGACGCCTGCTCGAGTTCGGATCTCTCCAGACAACCCCAACTCCGGTGGAAACGACCGCCCTCGACCTAACCCGGCCCACGAAGAACGGCGCCTATGCTCGATGGATAAGAACGAAGGAGGCGGATGATACATATATAAAAAAAATCAACTTTGCCCCCAGCCTTCCAATATATATCCGACGAAGTCTATCAAATCTTAACAATTAAGACATACGTATCCTCATACACATCCATCCGTACGTGATATATATGCACCTTATGCAAATTCCACTTTCCATCCTCTATTTTCCTTTATTGCCAATCTTACCCAGATGTTTAATTATCTAACTTTATCTTTAAAAGCTTTCCACTTATCTGAGTAGCCGGACTCGGAGTAATTTATGGGTCCAAACATAGAACCGAATATTACATACCACCCCCCTTAAGAAAAGTTTCGTCCCGAAACTTACTCGCAAAACGAACTCGAAAATGGGATCTAAACGAGACCCGATGTCTCACAACCTGGTGGCAACGACAATCTGTAAGCTGGTTTGTTTCCCTCCCCAAGATCTTATATGGGCCAATATATTAGTTACTCAACGTTTCTTTTACTCCAACCCTCCAAATTCCCCGAGTAGACGATACTCTCAACCACACATGTGCTCATCCCTCAAATTCTAACGGTCGTCGTCCCTTGAATGCATAGAACCTTACATGACCCTGAAAAGGTACAATCTACTATCTGATCAAGGCCACCTTCCCAACTATCTCCTCGCTCATTTGGCCCTACTCCGTCTACATCGGTTAGCTTACCTCAACACAACGATATCTTGCATCAACGACCATACAAAACCTCATAGGGTACTATCTGAATCGAGGAGTATCAACTGTTGCTATAGACAAACTTCACCAGCTACCACACAATCTCACATGATCCATAACTGTACACTCAGGCACATGATCCAACAAACCATGACGACATTCATAACAAATCCACATCACATCAAACTGCACACAAACTGGCAACATCTGTTCCTCATTTTCAACTAGCAGCTTCCACTACTCATTTTCCACTGGCAACCTCCGCTACCCATTTTTAAGATCCCATCAAACAATCATCAAAAGGCGTTTCAAAATCGATCAAGATTAGATCTATAGCTTTAGTACTTATCTAAGATTCGACACAACCAGCCATAATCACTTCCTAGGACACTCTCTTCTTTTCTCGATTTGCACCACCTGTTCCCAACAAACTCTTAGGTTCTTTAAATCCATAGCTCATGAGTTTTACACACCACCGCTATCTTTCATCAACCATACAGTCTTCTGAACGGAACAAACCCTTCCCAGTCTAAGAGTAACCAAAGATGTCACTGATCAAAACCCATACCATCGATTCAATTTAGTCGATGTAGGCTCCAACTTAATAAACTCTTAGCCTTATCTAATCTTCATAATATCCATTACCACACTCGTAAATTATCGCGCCCTACGCAACTATCCTTCAAACATCCTCTTCTCAAAATCTTTAACTGCAATTAAACCGCCCTTGAACCCAATCTAGCAATTTATTGCACTCCACTATGATCAATTAGCTTAACCTTCAATTCAAGACAACCGATTCTCAATCTTGTGGCAAGTTCAAGTGTTGCCCATCCATACATGATCGTCTTAGTCCAATCTTGATTCTTATAAACAAAACATAACCTCACATGGAGTTGAACTCAATGTGCCTCCTCTTTCATTCAGCAAGTCATTTTCCCGAATATCTAATTTGTCCAAACAGTATGGAACCCGCTCAACCGGTTTTTATTCCCAACTCAAATCCGCTAACCAGTTTTTATCTCTAACTCAAATCCAATAACCGCCATCTACCTTTTCCTAGGCTCGCGGTCGTAACAACTCCTCAAGAAACATTTTCCTAATGTTCTATCATATAAACATGAGTGTCACAGTACTCCTACTTTTTAGCACTTCAACAAATATTCTTGTACCCATGTCGATCACCACTTGAGGTTCCACTGTCCAGCTCGACTATTCAACTTCCAGTGGGTCTCATCTCCTACTAAATCACTTCTCAACTGAGTCATCTAGTTCTACACCATTATATTACTTCACAATTTCGTCTTGGTGACCTCAATCTCCGCGCATTAGCTGACACGGTGAAAATCCCTAAAGGACAATCCTTGCAGAACACGCAACTTCAAGTCCTCTTGATACATAACGCCACGACTCTTATAATACCAAAACTAAAGCACATAACCATCCTTTCCCAACTTAACCAAAAAAATTTACACTTAACTTACCAACTACACGAGATCCTTCGGCTGATGGTGGCGAAGCCGCAACGTGTCACCTACCCCACCTAAATGCAACATGACTACCCAATGAAAACGTTTGAAAATACTGGCCAGCTTTAGTTCAAGTGGGACCTCGTGTACACTCGTTGGTCAGTTCCATGTGCCCTTGTTGTCAACCACGCTCTGATACCAATTTGTAACACCCAGTCTTCCTGACGAGGCGTTACTCGGTCGTAGACCTCACGAGGCACTACCAAGCTAATTTGACAACCGAACAACTGGATCTTGCAACGCGGGCACGGCGAGAAAACAAGCAAACATCCAACTCGTACAATAAAAGAAATAGAATTTATAGTTTACAAACCAAAATGCTATGAATCAATCCCCAAGAACAACACCAGAACAATTTCTAACAATAACTCAACTAACAACAACTCCAAGCCCAACAACCTATCCCATTCATGCTCACTTAACCATATCAGAAGCAAACAGGAAGAACTAGCTAAAGAACAACCCCGAGATCTAATCACTGTGACACGCACTGTCGCTCTGCCCACCACTTCGCCGAGGCTCGATCACGACACCTTGAGATTACCTGAACTGAAAAAAAAATAGTGTCCCCGAAGGGTCAGCTGCTACCCTAACAAGCTAGACTAAGCACAGCAACCACAGGACAGTTTCAAAAACAGTTTTAATTCTAAGGTCAGCAAACAAAAGTCCACAATCACACGCATAACTCTAAATCCAGTCCTAGGTCCAGTCAGTCACGCACATTCCATTTACTAACATAATCATAATCACAAGTCCACTTACGCACACATTCACAGAGATATATTCACACATACGCACCATACTTGCACATACCTTCACTGATCCACACATTCACATACACACACCATCCTGCTTTCACATCCGACCATCTCCACACAACGACATACACCTCCTCACTTACACACCCATACTCACACAAACATATACCTCCACTCACTGTCCTAGTGAGGGTGGAGCTACAACTTTCGTTGCGCTCCTAACCGGCAATGCAACCCTTCTCCACCATTGCACCCCGATTGGACATACAACCCTTCTCCACCATTGTACGTCCCCAGTCGATGCAACCCTTCATCTCCATTGCACCCGGGATTTCCTTTACATATTAATCTTAGCTTCCCTGAAGCCTCAGTCACACTGTAGTACACTCAACCACGTTTTCAATCATGAAACATAGAGGAACAACGTTGCATACAATATCACACCATAGCAGAAATCATTTATAAAAATAATCGATCGGGACTAGTTCCCAAAACCAATCCTACAATCACAGCACACAGCCTAACGAGCTAGAATAGAACTGAGCAAGTCGAAAATCGACTTACCTGGAATACGAAGAACCGCTAACTATAAACCAAAATTCAACTAGATCACTACGAGCTCCCGGATTAGTCAACTCCATCTTTGACTTGACCCCAATATATACTTGATCCAACCTTTATCTTTTTCTGCTAATTACTAATTAGCACTTAGCTTCTCCAAGCACACCCAGGACTCCTTGCCCGAATTATGGCCGTGGCCCCACCTCCCTCACAAGCTCACACCCAATCACCCTCCTCCTCTTTCTGTTCTTTCTTTCCTAGCTCTTCACGCCGGCCACCTCGACATCACTGACTAGTCAACTACCTACCCGGACTCCGAGCGACGGCAACTGCCATACCCGCTACACTTGCCTCCACGATTTTGGTCCACTTCTCCTTTGTCCGAATGTTACCGGCGGCCCCCTGTCGACGACAACCCCACCGGTGCTCTGCTTTTCCGGCTCCAAGACCCTCTCGGCGCACCTCCCCCAGGCCGGCGACTCACGGCCCCGCTCCGACTTACCCCGAAGATCCACGCTCCTCCACTGACTCCGCCCAAACGCCGCACGTATCTCGACGCCCGCTCGAGTTCGGATCTCTCCAGACAACCCCAACTCCGGTGGAAACGACCGCCCTCGACCTAACCCGGCCCACGAAGAACGGCGCCTATGCTCGATGGATAAGAACGAAGGAGGCGGATGATACATATATAAAAAAAATCAACTTTGCCCCCAGCCTTCCAATATATATCCGACGAAGTCGATCAAATCTTAACAATTAAGACATACGTATCTTCATACACATCCATCCGTACGTGATATATATGCACCTTATGCAAATTCCAATTTCCATCCTCTATTTTTCTTTATTGCCAATCTTACCCAGATGTTTAATTATCTAACTTTATCTTTAAAAGCTTTCCACTTATTTGAGTAGCCGGACTCGGAGTAATTTATGGGTCCAAACACAGAACCGAATAGAACCGAATATTACAGAAAGAGTCCAAAAGGTTTATAAGGGAAAACCTCCGGCCAATGGTGCACGTTTTAACTTATGAGCGACAAGGCTACTATGAAGATGGGAGATGATGGCGCAAGAGCAAGTACGGGGGTAGGCCTGGGCGTTATCGAAGGCGACATCGTTCTGACTCTTCTAAACAAAGTAGATGAAGGCGGGGAGGGAGACAAAGTAGATGAAGGCTACTATGAAGATGGGAGATGATGGCGCAAGAGCAAGTACGGGGGTAGGCCTGGGCGTTATCGAAGGCGACATCGTTCTGACTCTTCTAAACAAAGTAGATGAAGGCGGGGAGGGAGACAACGACTAACCGAGAATTGATGCCTTTCCCGAGGTGACAGTGGTTGATCCACTCAAACGAGCCATTGATTTAGGAAGCACGATAAGTGATTTGAAGCCAGTTGAGCACATCATCCAAAACAGAGCGAGAGAATGTACAGTCACTCCAAAGGTGGTATGAACTTTCATCAGTAGAGTTGCATAAAACACAAGGCATGGGACCATTAAGGAACCGGCGGTGAAGACGGTCCTTGGTAGGTAAGCGCTGATGCAAAGCAACCCATGTAATGAATGAGAATTTGGGGGTGTGAAGACCCTTCCACAAAGAAAGACCCCATGGCCAATAAGTACCTCTTTTACGCATGAGATTGCATGTTGCTGGAGAGAAGAACTCACCGCCTTGAGAAGAGAGGTTGGAGACGATGCCACTCGAGGTTTGATTCTCAAGCAACAGATCCCTTAGGACGAGAATGGATCTCCAACCCCACCTGTCACTTTACCTAACATGGACAGACCAGATGTCAGAGTTGTCGAGGTAGTTCGTCCTCGCCCATCGCGTCTAGATATTGCGAACTTGGCTGGAAATTTTGAGGAGAGATCGGAAAAAGCAAGCTTGGTTCCATGCAAGCATCTCCTTGAAGCCAAGACCCCCCTCATCACGTGGTTTGCATGCCTTATCGCAAGCAATCGGGCTCTTAGGCGAGCTGGTGGTCCCGCTCTAGAGAAAAGATCGAATAGCGGACTCCACTTTTCTCACCACCTCCTTAGGAAGAATCAAGGCATTGCATTAGAAAGTGTTAATACCATAAAGAACGGACCTAACCAGCTCAAGACGGCCAGCGTAGGAGAGGTTTTGTGTGGTCCAAGATTGGATCTTGGTTGTCATATTGCGAATGAGTTTGTCGTAATCCCTACACGCCAGCTTACGGGAGCGCATGGGCACCCCCGGATACTTCAAAGGAACGGACCCTTGCATAAAGCCAGAAGTGCTCTAGAGTTGGTGGGCTATGGTGTCATTAACACCCCCCAGGAATATGGAGGTTTTAGTCGGATTAGCTTGGAGCCCTGACATCGCCCTAAAAGAATTCAGAACTTGAATAACAATTGAGAGACAGGATGGATCACCCCTACAAAAAAACAATGAAATCAGCAGCGAAAGCAAGGTGGTTGACGCCCAAGGCTGAGGTAATCCGTGACGAGAACGAATATGTAAGGGGTGTAATATCCGGTTTCGTTCTTCACCTGCAAGCTATTTCTAGTCTGGCTACCCAAGTAAGTGGACCATATGAATTGCCTCTTAATTCGAATTAATCCAAATTAATTATTGAATAAGGAAAAGTGCGAAATTGATAAATCCTTTATATTTCCCTCCCGTGAAAATAAGTGTATCTTCTATAAAAAGATGTAGTGTACTTGGTTACCAAGCTAACTAATTAGATTAAAAGAATCATAAAATGGAAAAAATAGAACGCGCCTCACGCGCCCCTTTTCACCGAAGGAAAGCGAGACGTGCCCTAGCACAGGAGAAATCGCCGCCGTCGACTTGCAACGATGGAGCCCCCCAGACCATGTCTCTGTCGATCGAGACTGCCAAAGCTAACTGGTTCGCCGCGCTTGAAACTGGAATAAGGCACACATCTGGAAAGACGTCTGCTACTATTGCTCTGGAACTGTTAGCCGGCTCCGACTATCTCAAAACGAAGCTGCAAATTCTCGCCTTGCTGATTGAATCTCTGTTTGGAGGGAGATCTGGAAAGGCAAAACCAAAAGGCAAATCATCAAGTCCCAAGCCTGTTCAGTATGACTTGGTGCCCAAGGATGCTATGCGACGCGGCGCTTTCTCGCTACAGGTTGCTTGTTTGTTCATCCGTCCCAAGGTCGGGGGGCTCGTCTCAACGCTTCTCCTTCTTCACTCTGCTTGGCTGTCGTGGAAGGCTCTTGATCTCCATAAACCGCTTCCTTTGCTCGACTTTGATCCACACGTCCCACCTGATCTTCTCTTTCATTCCTTTAGTGCTCTCACTCTTGGTTTCCCTCGTCTCTCTGCATGTGATTCCATCGCCCGCTTGCTGTTTGTTATGGTTGATAAAAACCATTCAAATAGTACCACGCAATCCACTGTTCAAAATGGCAAAACTTGTGGATCCGGTGCGGCCAATCATATCGCCCCACCAACAAACACCACTCCAACAGTAAGGGACAACCCCCACCCCTTCAAGGGAACTGATCGAAACCCGATCGCAAGTCGCCTGTCAATCCACAAAATTGACCTGAAAGCTTTCCATTCACATCTGGCTAAAGCCAAGGAGACCACTCAAAAAGCCTTGGATGCATCAATTATGACTTGTGCTGTCGGAGAGCCGATCGAGTTTACAAAAACAAGTGCTAAAATCCGAAACCAGTGGCGCTACATCGCCAAAACTGAGTACTCTAAACGCCACAATTTCTGGTTCGAAACCCTCTTCATGAATCCGAAGGATAAAAGGAAGAGCTGGGAAGCCCGATCTTACCACGTCATGGGCCAACCCCTTGTCCTGAGGGAGTGGAATCCCGATTTCATAACTCGCTCAGCACCTGCACATCACCAAGTTTGTGGCTCCATTACACACAATTGCCTTGCTTCTTATTTCTGCTTCTGTCAGTTTCCTGTGGCTTCTGTGCCGGTTTGTTTTAAATTTCAGTTAGCGTCTTGTTGTTTCGTTTGGTTTTTGATTCTTGTCTGTAGCGTCGTTGTGAAACAATTAACGGAGCTTGTGTTGTGTTTATGGTTCTTGTTTGTGTGCTTTTTGCGCTTCTCGTTCCTTCCCTGCAGTTTTCTGGTGTGGTTGGAGGCGTCGGCCTTGTTTATAAAGGGCCCCTGCTTGCTAGTTAACCCCGTCTTCTATTATGGTTTAAATCATAGCATGACTTCTCTGCTTCTAGGCATAGACTTTTTCATTCGAAGTCTCACTGCTATCTTCCTGTATGTCCTTACTTTGCATTTTGCAATGGAGGGCTGTCACCAGGGGTATAATCTTGTGACTGGCAATTTTAGGTCAGTTTTTCAGCTGTATACCAGCTGCTGTAGTATGGATGGCCTGCTGTGGCACTCCGGACCCATCTTGTTCCACACTGGCTGTTGCTTATATGTAGCGGTCACAAAGTGGCACCCAAACGTGCACCCATGTACCCAGGTTAGGCTTCTTGCTTCTCACCCTTTAAATGTTTTTGATGTTTACTGTTGTGTGAGAGTTGTGCTTAGTCTTTTGCCTCTAAGGAACTGTCATGTAACGCATTGGAGGACGGTTTTTAACCACTGGCTGATGTGCTGTCGTAGCTATGTAGTGGCTGCTGACCATGATGAACTGAAATTCACAAAGCTTTCTTTTGACAAAATTGACCGAGAATTGAGTTGGACTTGTCAGGTCTTGATCAATACCATCTCCAAAGTGGATCTAAGACATGTGTTGGGCTGTAAAACACCCATGATGAATAAAGGCCATCCAAAAGCCACAATTCAAATTAATTTACAATGGCCAAAACAGGATTTACACAAAATCGGATCATGGATTGTGTGGTGCCGTGATTTAATTGTTGGTGTGATTCTAGTTGCTGATGTGGACTTGCAACATAGCTATCATGATTGCCTTTACTTCATGTCATGGCACATTCACAAAAATAAGCTATTTATTGATTTAATCATGAAAGGCATCTTTTACATGGTGTTTATGATTTTTAACATAATATTGGTGATGTTTTGTGTGTTTGTGTGTACTGGCTGTCAAAGGATGGTACGTGGGAAGTTAAGACTTGGTATAATCAAGTGCCATTACAAAAGGCAATTTGGTAACATCACTGATGTGGTGAAAAATCAAATACATGCGGCTATCAAGCCAGATCACAATAACATGGCTAATCCATACCCTCACACCCATTATATAATAAGAATTACAATTATAAAAAAAATTCTTGTTAACAGATATTGGCCCAAAATTAATGTGAGTGTTCACAAGAAACCACACATTCACAAACAAGCTGATATCCAGCGATCACACTATGGAAAAATGGAAAAGTGGGACATAAACCCAATCAAAAAAGGTTTAATATGAAGATTTGCCTATGGAATTGTGGAGGATTGAAAAAACTAAACAGATGGACCGAAATTAACGCCATTTGTAAAATAGAACACCTCCAAATGATTGCCCTTGTGGAAATTAAGTGCCCTCAGTTACCGTTTCTTAAGAAATGGACCAACGCGGGTTTTGACTCCCATGAGTTCGTTCCATCGAATGGTATGGCTGGAGGTCTTCTAATCGTTTGGAAAAACCACCAATTATTGAACGAAGCTATCCAAACGATCCATAAAGAGGATAGATTTGTTGCGTTCAAGTACACAAATCTTGATAACCATAAAGAACTTGTCATTATTTTTGCTTACGCACCTCCGAAATTACAAGACAAAGATCTCTTCTGGGACAAGCTTAAGTTGTTCATTAACCAAGCCCAGTTCCCTTGTGTTTTACTGGGGGATCTGAATGAAATTCAAGGACCTGATGAAAAGCAAGGAGGGACAATACCGTCTGTGTCTAGATTCAACAGACTTCAAAACTTCAAAGATGATTGTAACCTAAATGATATTCCTACGTTTGGGAACAAATTTACTTGGAGAAGATCCAAAGAAATGGATAACAACAATACATTTGAAAAACTTGACCGTGTTTTGGTTAGTGACCAAATCATTCAATGGTTTCCTTCAATTTCAACTAAAAATCACAACTTCTCTTCTTCAGATCATTGCCCGATATCATGTGAGATACCAACAGATTGTGTCACTAAAGCACGTCCGTTCAAATTTGAATCCATGTGGACGTCTAGAAAGGATTTCGAGAATATAGTGAAACAAGCTTGGAGGCATAACCCGAACGGGTCTCATATGTTTAAATTGGTAAAAAAAACACATCTTCTTAAAGTAAAAGCTAAAGCTTGGAACAAAACAACTTTTGGAAACATTTTTGAACAATTTAAGAAGGTTAACGATGACTTGCTAAATGTTCAGAAAGAAATCATTGAAGATAGAAATCACTCACTCATTCAAAAACAAGAAAGATTGAGTAAAAAGCGAGAATGTCTTATCCAATTCCAATACTCATATTGGAAACAAAGAGGGAAGAACAACCATCTCAATCTCAATGACAAGAATACCAAATACTTTCACCGCGTTGCGAGCGGCCGAAGAAATAGGACTAACATCCGCGAACTACTAACTAGCGATGGAATTCATATCACTGGATCAGGTAACATTAAACAAGAAATCTTGAGGGATTTCCAGAAACGTTTCTTGCACACAGATATCAACAAAAGGAAAATGATTGAGCTAACACGAAACATTCATAGCCAAATCATGGAGGAGGAAAACATGGCTATTACTAAACCAGTGACTAACTTGGAAATTAAATCAGCAGTCTTTGATATTGAGGAAGACAAATCACCAGGACCAGATGGTATGACCTCTTGTTTCTACAAAAAATACTGGCACATCGTAGGACCGGATGTCACGAAAGCTGTTAAAAGCTTTTTTCACTCTGGAAAGATACTCAAGCAGATTAACCATACTTTAATTACCTTGCTACCAAAATGTGAAAATCCAAGCTCCACAAACCATTACAGACCTATAAGTCTGTGTAACACAATTTATAAAATCATCTCCAAAATCCTAACAGCTAGACTTAAAAAAGTCATGGGAAAACTAATACATCCAATGCAATCAGCATTTTTAGAAAACCGAAGCATCCATGACAACACCCTCATCGCACATGAGGTCCTTCACTCATTCCGTAATAAGAAAGGTTTGGGTGGGTGGGTTGCTATCAAACTTGACATGGAAAAAGCGTATGATCGGGTTAGCTGGGAATTCATGGCGCATGTCCTTGAAAAATTTGGTTTCCATGAAAAATTCATCTCTTGGATCAAAGAGTGTATTGAAACAGTGACATTCTCGGTCCTTGTCAACAATGGCCCAACGGAACAATTCAAACCACATAAAGGTCTGCGTCAAGGTGACCCCCTCCCACCATATTTGTTTATACTAGCTGCTGAAGTGCTAGCTAGGCAACTGCAACGGGCTAACATGGACCCGAAAAGCGGGATTGGTATTCAGATCACGAGGGGAGGTACCAAAATCCCTTTCCTTGCGTATGCAGATGATATTATCATCTTTGCAAAAGCAAATAACCATGCTTGCCAGAATGTTAAGAGCATTATCGAGGATTATTGCCATGCCTCTGGTCAGAAGGTTAATCTTCATAAATCAGCGTTCCAAGCTACAAAAAATATAAATAATGCAACTAAAAATCAGATTAGACAGACCCTACATATAACAAACACCACATCCCTGGATAATTACTTGGGATGCCCCCTAATAAATGAAAGGGTTACAAAAAACACATTCAATGCTTATACAGCAAGAATAAGGGACCAACTCTCGAAATGGAAAGCGAACACCCTTTCCCAAGAAGGTCGGACCACTCTGATTAAGGCTAACCTGTCCGCACAACCAAACTACCTGATGCAATCCTTCTTCCTGCCTAAAGCCACCCACGACGAACTGGACAAGATAAATCGTGATTTCTTCTGGAATAAGGCTAGCGGGTACAAACCGTTGATTAGCTGGAATTCGATATGCAGGCCTACTTACCACGGTGGACTTGGTATCGCTAAAGCAGAGGAGATGAACCAAGCGTTACAAATAAAATTATTATGGAAAATAATTGCAGACCCGGGGAACATATGGGTCAAAATTGTTATGGAAAAATACCTCAAAACAAAAAACCTTTGGAATTACAGCAAGCAACAAAACACCTCATGGCAGTGGTCCAAACTTATGAGCCTAAAGGACCTTTTCCTTTCGGGCCTTTTGTGGCAAGTTGGGGATGGTAGTTCAATCCGGTTCTGGAAGGACAGTTGGATTCCTGATCTCAACATAAAACCCAAAGCGGAAGCTAGCCATATGATAAATGAGGAAGAACTTGTGTGCTCATATATACGAGTTGATAAAACATGGGATTTGCATAAACTAAGACAAGTTCTAAATCCTGACGATGTTGATAAGATTGCCAAGATAACCTTACCAGTCAATAACTTAACTGACCGATTATACTGGAAAGCAAGTAAAAGTGGGTGGTATTCAACCAATGCCACTATGAAATGGATCCAAGACAACAAAACAAGTCCTAAAGTCGATCTTAAATGGCTATGGAAATTAAACATCCCTCCGAAGCAGAGAAACTTCATATGGAAGATTTGCCGTAATGGATTGCCTACCAAATCCAGATTGGTTGCAAATCTTATCGCAGTACCACAAGGATGTGGATTCTGCACTTCACAAAATGAAGATGCATTTCACCTTTTTGTCGAATGCTGTCATGCGCGCCATGCTCTCAGAGTTCTTAACCCCGCATTGGAGCGAATAGTGGGACAACTTGATTCTCAAAAGCGTTACCCACTGGACTTTGTCAATGAGTTGCGAGCTAGACTCACCACAACTCAAATTGAATCCGTGTTCAACCTCTGGTGGTGCATTTGGTACCTCAGGAACAAAAACACCTTTGATGGGACTGGCCAACCTCACCTAAACCCTAAGGAAACAATGGAATTTGCATGTAAGCAAATGGCTGATTGGAAAAGAGCGTTGGATTCAAAACAATCCGACAAAGAGGCAAAAAATGTAGGCTCGAAAACTGCCTCCCAAACTGACAAAAGGGGGAATGCGAGATGGACCAAACCCCCATGCAATTTTTGTAAACTTAACTTTGATGGTGCCGTAAACTCCTGTGGAGTGGCCTCGTTTGGCTTTATTATCAGGAACTCTGCAGGCGACACTGTTGCTTATGATGGTGGTTTCCTAGGGCGGCGTTCCGTGGTGTTTTCCGAAGTTTATGCGCTTCGGCAGGGGATTATTGAAGCTACTCGGCGTGGCATTCCCCGTCTGGTGATTGAAGGTGACAACCTGCAGGTGGTAAATGCAGTGTTGGGGGATTGGAGCTGTCCGTGGGAAGTGGAGCTTATTCGGGCAGACATTCAGCTTTTGGTCAGTAACTTTCAGAGTTGGGGTATCCGGCATGTCTTCAGGGAAGCCAACTCAGTTGCAGATCATATAGCGGCCTCGTTCCGTCATGTGCAGACTTGCTCGCTCAGTTCTGATCCGGTCCTTAGGGACCTCATCCGTTTGGATGCCATAGGATAGTCTCTTGCCGTGTAGGAGCTAGCCTAATTCTTTCCTTTATCAAAAAAAAAAAAAAAAAAAAAGATTAAAAGAATCATAACCCTAGATTATAAAAGGAGGGTCTCGTTCGGTTTTTCCCCAATTGCCGTCGTCACCTAAAGCAAGCCCACCCTCGTTCATCTTCGTTCGTTGCCTCCCGCCCGTGAGCTCCTTCTTTTTCAAGCAAGTTCGCCGCCAGCCATCGCCGATCAAGTTGTAGTGCTAGCCGTCGTCGGGTGGTGCCAGCCCGATCGTTCCGCTCCCCTTCGACGCATTGTTATCGTTCTTGCGTACCGTGTGGCACGAGCCGCGGCTGACCACACCTCGACGGTAAACGTCAACCCTTTGGACTCTGAACTTTCGCCAAGAACCCCTCTCGACGTTCCAGTCTCTGGTCCGACCACCCTCCTCATGTCTGTCCCTTTCTCCGGTAAGCCGTAGCCCCGTTCTCATCCTTTTGCTTGTGTATCGAACTCGTCTTTTTTATTTTTTTGAGGGGGGGATGGGTAGTCGGAGTTGTGTTGAAATTAGGAACTTGAAGTCGTAGGTTTGTAAGAAAGGAAATTGAAAAGGCTACGCATAGCAAATGCTTAAATCAAAACAGAATCACTTAATAAAGGTTAGCGAGAATTGGTTGTATGATGCTATGCAAGGATTAGAAGAAAATCAAGAATGGGAGTGAGTGACGTGGGTAGATTAGAATTGGTGTAGGCTAGATCATGAAGAAAGGTGTTGATCGGTGGATTGCATGTGTTCGTCTTTATTTTTTTTAGCAAGTCTCCTTAATTACTTAGTTAATTAGCCTTGGTTAAGTGGAGCACGGGTTAAGGTCGGTTTGGGTTTTCGAGTAGGTTTCGAGTCTTTGCAAAAGTGTTCATTTCCGTTATTAATTTTATCCAGGAACCCTCTAATTCTTCCCGTCAATTTCTTGAGAACTTGTCGTAGAGTATTCCATCATTTTCGAGGTAAGTCGTTCCGCGACTTGCTCGGCTAGGTGGTTCTATTCAATTCTTGTTGGATTGCATCTTGTGCTGGTAGCATTGATTTTGGGGAATTAGTCCCTACAATATTATTTTAACTAAAAGATTTTATTAATATATGTATATATATGTGTGTATGATCGTATGTGTTTATGTGTGCAACTGGTTTTCAAAAGGATTTTATCGTATGAAAAGTTTTCACGCGTTTTCTGTGTGTTGGCATCTACCGGTACGGCCTTGTTCTCGGATTTTCGAGGAGAAGGGGACTTCTAGAGGCATGGTCGTATGGCAAGGAGAGCCCCTTCAAAAATTTATAAAAATGTTTTGGCGAGTGCTCTAGTAGGGGCTCGACCAGGGGTTAGAAGTGTGTGTGGAAAATGGATTGGCTGGAGGATGCCTTAGATGCGGGTGCTGTGGGTGGAGGCCGTTAACACCCCACCTAGGATTTTGTGTGTGTGTGTGTGTGTGAATGTGTGGATTCGTGAATGTTTGTGTAAGCGGATTTATTATTGTGATTCTGCTAGTGATTTGAATGTGTGTGACTAACTGGACTTAGGACTGGACTAGAGCTATGCGTGTGATTGCGGACTTGTTTGCTGACCTTAGAAAACTCGTTTTGGAACGTTCTATTAGTACTGTATGTTTTCTGACTTGGATTAGGATAGTAGCTGACCCCTCGGGGAACTATTCTTCAGACTGCAGGTATCTAGGAATCCGTGTGGGGACTTACCGGATTGGTGGTGCGAAGCGGCGATGCATGTCATAGAATGGTTTGGGTTTAGGGAATGATCGTTATATTTTGATTCATGATTATTGGTTGATACTTTGCATAAGTTTATATCGTAAGTTGTTAGTTATCGTAATTGGGGTTTAGGGAAGTTCGTAACTGCTAGTCTTGTATTGGGTTGGGATCATGAAATGTTTTGTAAAAATTTTATCTTGTAATACAAGTTG
Source organism: Polygonum maritimum (assembly GCA_963924305.1). Taxonomy (NCBI): domain Eukaryota; kingdom Viridiplantae; phylum Streptophyta; class Magnoliopsida; order Caryophyllales; family Polygonaceae; genus Polygonum; species Polygonum maritimum. Next base: position 21,195,155 of record OZ002736.1, on the reverse strand, counting down.
GACGTTTTTCAATGTTTTCTCGCCGTGCCCGCGTTGCAAGATCCGAATGTTCTGTTGTCGAACCAGCTTGGTAGCGCCTCGTGAGGTCTACTACCGAGTAACGCCTTGTCAGAAAGACGGTGTGTTACAACGGGAAAGCGGGTCCCCCTTCCGGAGTCCCCTCTTTCCCAAGAAGAAGCCGCGATGCTCACCGTTAATGTTGATGGAGTAAGTGGGAGATAAGATGTAGAATACGATCCAATTGGTGATGGATAAGGAGCAACCATGTAAACAGAGAACATACTCAACTAAGTGTCATCCCACACTATCGAAAGCTTTACGGAAGTCAATCTTAATGTCACAACTAGGAGAGATGCTCTTACGCCCATAGTACTTGAAGAGATCTTGACAAATGAGGATATTATGATGGATAGACCGCCCGTGCATAAAAGCTTTTTGACAGTCGGAGATCAAGTCAGGCAAGATAAGACGGACCCGCTCAAAGATGTTTGCATATGGTTTTATAGAGGGTGGTGCAACAAGAAATAGGGCGGAAATCGGAAATGAGATTCGGGTTGGGGACCTTAGGAAAGAGATTGATTGTGGTGTGGTTAATTTGGCAAAGAAGGCGATTGTTATTGAAGAAGTCCTTGATAGCAAAGATAACAGCGCTCCCGATAATCCCCCAAGCTTTGCGAAAGAAGAAGAAATTGAAGCCATTAGGATCCGGGGTCTTGTTAGGGTCAATGCCAAGAATCGCTTTTTTGATGTCCAAAGTAGAGAAACGACCTAGAAGAAGTGTTAACTTATGGCTAGAGACAAGAGGTCCTTGAGCAAGGCTATGGGTTGAGTAGTCCGAGGCGGGGGGGGGGGGGTTGGGTACCGAGGAGGTTTTGCAAGAAGGAGACGATGTGGTTAGAAATCTGCTCGAGATTAGTAATGAGGAGACCTTGAGAGTCTAGGAGAGAGATGATATGGTTACGGGAACGACGATTCTTGAGAGAGTTGTAGAACACCAAAGAGCATTGGTCCCCTTCCTTTAGCCAATTCAATTTTTCTTATTGTCTCAAATGGGAAGAGAGGGCGTTGGTGTCTGATATGATGAAATGAACAGGGGGGGCTCTTGGGAGAGGAGACCGGTTTTAAGTGGTTGGGACTGGGCTCGATTTTGAAGGGAGGAAAGAGCGGATTTGTTGGCTTTGAGATGTTCCGAGATAGATTCAACATTGCCATCACTAACATGCTAAGTTTAGGTTTGAGCAAACGCAGTTTGGAGACCATCCGAAACATTGCATGCCCATGGATAAGGGTCTCCCAAATACTAGCAACAGTATGGAGAACCTGTTCATGGGACGCCCAGGAATTGCTGAAACGGGAGGTTTTCTTTTTGTGGCCAGCAAAGGGGAAGGTGATTATGATAGGGTTGTGGTCCGAGATTCCCGGCAGAGCGAAGAAGGTATTGCTTAGGGGGAAGGAGCTAAGCCACGCAACATAGATGAGGGTACGATCAAGCTTGCTCCAAACTTTGTTCCCGTTCAATTGTTTATTATTCCAAGTGAGTTGAGCACTAGTGCATTTCATATCAAAGAGCCCGGTATGATCTAGCAGAGAGGAGAGCTCTGGACTGAATGAAGAAGAGAAAGCTCTCTCTGAGATCCTTTTAACAGGGCAAAGGATCACATTGAAGTCGCCGATGAGGAGCCAAGGGTCTAGGATGTTGTAGTTGAGAGAACGGATATCCTCTCAAAGTTCAAAGCGTTGCTGGGGGCTATTGAAAGCGTAGATGAAGGTAAAAAAAAAAAGTTGGTGCGTGATCAAGTCAGTGATCTGGCAATGAATGAGTTGGGGGAAGAATTAGATAACAATGAGGTCAATTTTGGAAGGATCCTAAAGGGCAATAATTCGGGTATAGTTACCAAGGCCTGTGTTGGAGGAGGAGTTCCAACCTCTGTATAGGTTTTTAGTAACAAGGTGAAGATTTTGTGGGGAGGCATGGGTTTCGAGCAAGGAGATGAGGTTGAGATAGTGGGAGATAACAAGATCGGAGACCGCAATACACTTGGCATCGTGCTTGAGCACCCGAGTGTCCTAACATCCAAAATTGATGTTACACATATGTAACCGATGGGGTTGGAGAGGCGCTCCTTGAGCGGACACGAACTGAGGGGGAGGTGGTCGAGAGAGGTGGTGTGGAGGAGGAGCGAAGCCGGGACGCCACAATGATGGTGGCGGGATTCGGGGGCTAAGTAGGTTGAGGGGGAACGGCGATCTGACAGGTAGGAGGCGGTTGGGGAGCAGCGAAGGAGGCGAAGGCGATAGGGTGACTTGGCAGGGCGAGGGGGGGATTGGTTGGTGGGTGAAGCAAGAACGGAGTAGGAAGAGTGCAAAAGGGATGAAGGTGGCGGTATAAGGCGAGCGGGGAGGGGCATTGGGCGAGATTTTACTAGGGGCTGGAAGGCTTAGTGCACTGATTATCTTTATGGCCAAACGCTTTGCAAAAATAGCAGTGGGAAGGGATCCACTCGTAAAGGAGAGGTTGGGTAATGACTTCCCCCCGGGAACGAATGGTGACTTCCTGACGGAGCTCTGAGGTGGCCAAGACCTCGACAAGGATGCGAGCAAAGGAGGCCTTGTCTTCATAGGCAGTCGGCTTTTCCATTTGGACAAGGGTGCCAATAGAAGACCTGATACGACTAAGCATAAGGTCGGATCAAAAGCGGACATCAAGTTTCGGCAAGGTAACCCAGATTGGAATGGCTTAAAGACAAGACAGATCGAGCGACATCCCTACAACCTAGTGTTTGAGGATGAGAGGATGGAGTCCAAGGAGGAACCAGGGGCCCTGTTCAAGAATCGCCAGAAGGTCCTTCTCCTTAGCAAATCGAAAAATGTGTAGTCCCTTGTCATTGAGAATGATTTTTTGGGAGGACAACATTGGTCCAGTTGGTGAAGACGTAGCGCTCCATGGCATAGAAGGCGGCCTTTTCACCCATCGGTGCCCCGACAAGAGAGACTCCACTTCTCGACTTGCTCTGCAATGTCATCATCGTCGAAGGTGATTTCACCATTTTCAAAGCCTTCAATGAAGTGGAGGGCGAGATTGGATTTCGGATTTGCGAACCCACTAACGATCTCCGAGTAAGAGCGGGGTTGAGCGGGAGGGGTGGGTCCGCCACCAACGGCGGGTTCTGTTGGACCCAATACTAGGGGTACACTCTAGCTCAAAACCCGTGGACGTATCTAGACAGGCCCACGAGATCCGAAGGTTCCATGCAGGAAAATATCATCTTAACAAGGAAATCCGAAGTTGTTACCCATGACAATCCACCATATTGATGGAAATCTTATCTTATCTAGGAGAATATCCTATCTATTGTATCATATCTATCTAGTTGTATGAGATCTTGTAAATCTCTATCTTTTAGACATCCCCTATATATACAAGGGAGGGTCATATGCATTATACACATTATCATTCACGCATATCAATATACACGATTACACACATTCAATACAAATTCACACCTTTCCTTCTTCAATTCTTTCGTTCTTTTTGCTTTGTTTTAGGCCGATCTAGGCTAAGGAATCTCTAATCTAGGTTGGTAGATTTCTAGCTCAAACAATTTGGCGCCCACCGTGGGGCTGAGAATGAAGTAATTCCGAACGAAAGCAAACAACTTTCGATACAATCAACATCATATACTCGTTTTCACACGATCAAACGACTCTACAACCAGAAAGCGATCCCGGGTTGCGTCGCGAGACCTGCGGGAGTGACGAACTGCCCAGATCGCACGCCTGGATAACAGACGAAGAAAGTAATTCCGAACGAAAGCAAACAACTTTCGGTCCAATTGACATTCATGTCAGGAGCGGAAGACAACATTGAGAATCGAGACGATGTTGGAAACACCCGGCAAAAGGAACAACAGGAGAAAGCTCGGGGCGTACAAGATGGCTAGTGATCGACTCCGTCCAGAGATTCTCCAAAATAAATCAAATCGACATCGAACTCTTCCACACCGGAGACAACCAATCAAGAGATCCAGGGCGGGATCAGAGCTTCCAAACAGCCGATCTGGGTTTCTACAGGCGATCGGAGTTCATAGACGGAGTATCTAGATGCGATCGCAGTTTTTACACGCGGTCGGAGTTTCCAGACAGCCGATCTGGGTTTTTACACGCGATCGGAGTTTCCCGACAGCCGATCTGGGTTTTACCCGCGATTGGAGTTTGCAGACAGCCGATCTGGGTTTTTACACGCGATCGGAGTTTCCAGACAGTCGATCTGGATACGACTATCCAAAAAGGAGAACAACGAAGAAGATCATAGAACAACGCGATGTGCAGGAACGTCGATCTAGATACGACTATCCGAAAAAGATAATAGAACAGATGACTAATCAGATATCTTCAAGGCCAGACCTTGGTGATTGCAAAAAGACATCAATGGGGGTAGCGAACTCGACCCCAAATCTAGCTATGACACCCCTGTGACTGCCTTACTTGGGGAGCAAGCCAATCCAGACGATCGATGGGTTGCTTCCAGAAAAATCACAGAGGTAACCTCAAAGCTAGACCTTAATGGTCACAAAGAAGCATCAAGGGACATAACGGCTTCGACGCCATATCTTGGAGAAACACAACGTGAAGCCAGCCCGGACAAACCATGACGAATCGACCTAGACGACCCTTCTGGAGTCAGGATCACGTTCCAGTCCATCACATACTGGAACTTCATACAGGGAAGTTTACGACCTTTTGTGACAGCAAAGGATCCGTGCTCTCAGGTTATGCGATACCCAGATGACCTAGAAGGGGTTCTACGTCTTCAACACTTAGGGAAGCATCCTTAACCAACACTTTCTTGACTCTCATACCAGTTTCTTCCCTTTTATTTTCGGGATCTGATCTTGAGTACATATCCTCTCCATCCATTATTGTTGGTGAATTATGCCAGAGTTACTACTATCGCATGACAGTGTTTTGAGAACTCATCTAAAACTTTCCCTGTTTCGGCATCTAGAAACTGACATTGGCTAAGCTTTTCCCTATCTAGTACTCACTTGCTAATTCTTATATCTTTGAAGATTGACTTCTATACTCATGGCTACGTTGTTCTCTGGTAGCGCCTTAAGGGCAATCCATGCTAATGCTCATATGATTTCCAAGCATTACAGGTGGAATACTTACACATCGACTACACAAGAAAGGCTCGTGCCAGCACCAAGCACTAGTTATCCACAAAACTTCAAAGTTCACAAGAAAGTGGTCAGAACATAGACCCAGGACACTACTCGCCAAGCTTTAACCATAAGGCACAGGTATTGCGTTTTACACCAACACTTTATTGCTTAGTCTCTTACTAGATACTCTATCCGCAAGACTTCTTGAGTAACTTAGCAAAGGCTAGTTTACGCTGCGAAAAATACATTACGGAAGACCTCCTTCGAGGGTTACACACCTTGTCCAAGGCATTGTCATCTCACGGGTAGCTCCCGTTGGGGCGGATCTTTCGCCTATCACTACACAAAAAGTTCCTATCGGTAGAAACCTAACACTTATCGCTTAAGACGCGAATAAACGCTAACAAAACACGTTAAATAGGCACTCGCCACGATGCGAGCAATGGCCTAAGTTCAAACTCCCAATAAGCGTGCACGCTCCCTTAAGACAGTTCACCGCTTGAACGCAAAAAGTCTTTACTAGGGCACATACCTAGTAAACCTGGCAAGACCAGCCAGGAAAGCGCTAACAAGGCGCACGAAACTGGCTCTTGCCCCAAAGCAAGTAAGAGCCTGAGTTCAACATGGACAAGTGTCTTGCACAAGCAAGCACGACACAAGCAGTCCTTTCTAGAATACATACCTAGAAGCCCTGATCAGGCTAACAACGGGTTATAACACCGCTACACACACATAAACACATATTCCCGCAAAACTCGCGGAAGAAATCCCACAAAACTCGTGGACGTAACGATTAGGCCCATAAGAGACCTAGGCAATTATCGCTAGAAATCCCACAAAACTCGTGGACGTAACGATTAGGCCCATAAGAGACCTAGGCAAGTATCGCCAGTATTGCAAAACTCGCACGAAACAATGGATCCATAAAACAAACAAGGCAAAAATCGCCAAAAAACACACACAACTTACACGGATTAATCCACAAGAAAGCTACACAACATATCCTACCAGGCAGTCCCCCTGGGACGGGTACAAATTTATCTTACCAGGCAGTCCCCCTGGAACGGTTACAAAACACATCCTACCAAGCAGTTCCCCCTGGTATGGTTACAAACACATATTACAAGACAGTTCCCTCTGGTATGATCACAAAAAGTACCCTACCAGGTAGTTCCCCCAGTTATGGTTGTAAGAACATCTTACCGGGCAGTTCCCCCTGGTACGATTTACGCACTAACGAAGCTCTAGAGCATACTCAAAACGGTAACCACTATTGCGGGACGCCGCATCACACTTACGTCTGGGGTACAATCCTGGACCAAACTTACAAAAACACTTTCGAAACATGCATCGACCCACACCCTACCGTCGAAGAACGAGCGTACCGTTCAACAAAAGACAAAAGAGAAGCAATCATTTCTAGATACAGACTCTAGAAATACACCTCCCTACTTCGGAATAGGAACCATTAGACATGGCTTGCCTATATTATTGAAAGGTGATCATAATACTGATTAACCTTCTCATTACTAAGACATCGACTCACTTCATACAACTAGAAAACGATACAATAGAACAAGACCGAACAGTCACTTCTAGATACAATATCTAGAACACATCTTTCCCGAGTCGCTGGACTCAGTATGCTTACTTATCCAAGACGATGGATTTTTTACATCTATCAAGTTTTTGGACGAAGTACTAGTATCACACTAGAAAGTGCCTCATCAACATCAACAAGCTGAAGTCATCAACAGACAGAAACAAGTACTAGCAAAGGAGAACATAAACAAAGTTATGCAAAAGAGTTTCATCAAGCAGAAGGGTTACACTTCTGGGTCTTATATCAAGAACGCGAACTCATTCAAGGGTATGCAGAAACTCTTACAAAATGAAGACGTCACGACACCACTACAACGGAAGTTCTTGGCTTAGAGGATGCAATACACAATGGGGTCGATTCAAGACCAGCGTTCTATAAGAAGGAAACAATAACATCATAGGGGTACTTGAAGAGTCCAGAGATCCACAACTGCTTGTGAACGTTTTTGGATCAGCAAACTAGAATTCAGTGAAGCACGCCCATCATGATCACAATCTGGCCGATCATCTCTGACCTAAGACAGGGGTTTGAGAACATTCTAGAAGGCCTCAGACGACATTATATTCGCTATTTTGTCTAGGGTACGTTTGCAAGAGACAAGGTCTTACGGAAGCTCCTAGTACTAGCATTGGGGTAGAGATACATAGCAGAGTTGTTCTTCCCAGCAACGAAATCTAAAGATTCTCAAGGCAAAGGCTTCATCAAATACTAAGAGACTACGTTGACCACCATGTTGTCCGAACACTAGGTCACCTTCACAGCTTCTCACAGCTTCAATTCCCGAGCGCAATGCAACTCATTGAGTACTTGCTAGCTGATGTAGAGAATCTCCGGAACACAGCTTCCAAGACGTAAGCTCTCAATCTGAGACATATACCTTCAGTTTCTCAAGCATCACCTTTGCATGATAATAAGTGTAAGCTCCTGGTTTGTGACTTTAGCTAAGTCTATGCTATGGGCTAGCGACTTCGATCAGGTTAACGCCCGATGCTCACGGTTATCGTCAAGTTAACATGCCCAAGGCGCGCTACACAACTTCAATCACACCAACGATGGCGGCAAGAAGCTTTGGTCAGGTCCGTGCCTATAGCTGACGACTTCGATAGAGTCCGTGCCTCTAGTAAACACTTCAATCTTGTAAACATCTACTAAGAGTGTTCAAACTCTAGAATCCTCTTTGACGATGGTTCTAGACAAGTCAGCAAGGCTTTAAGACAACAAAGACTTCGATGACACATTACGAATCGGCTTCCAACTCCATAGCAGGTCTGGATTTACAACCCGATCCGGGGGTATTCTTGGACCCAAGACTAGGGGCACACTCTAGCCCAAAACCCGTGGACGTATCTAGACAGGCCCATGAGATCCGAAGCTTCCATGCGGGAAAATATCATCATAACAAGGAAATCCGAAGTTGTTACCCATGACAATCCACCATATTGACGGAAATCTTATCTTATCTAGGAGAATATCCTATCTATTGTATCATATCTATCTAGTTGTATGAGATCTTGTAAATCTCTATATTTTAGACATCCCCTATATATACAAGGGAGGGTCATGCATTGTACACATTATCATTCACGCATATCAATATACACGATTACACACATTCAATACAAATTCACACCTTTCCTTCTTCAATTCTTTCGTTCTTTTTGCTTTGTTCTAGCCCGATCTAGGCTAAGGAATCTCTAATCTAGGTTGGTAGATTTCTAGCTCAAACAGGTTCCACAAAAGAGTGGGGTGTTGAGATAGAGAGAACAGGAGTGGTATCCAACAAAAGAGAAAGGGAAGAGAGAGAAGGAACAGAGGAAGAACGGCTAGGCAAATCAGTGGGATTCACCGATAAATGGGAACATTCCTTTGTAGAATTTTCAAATCCAGAGATAATGAGAGGAAGGGACAAGGTAGGTGGGGGAGAGATAGGGGAAAAGTCCAAGATTTTACTCCGAGCAATTAATGAGGAACTTGAGAAGGGAGTTTTGAGAATTTTGAGTTGTTGGAACACATGAGATCAATGGGGATAGGGTCGAACGAACCCGAACCATCAGAGGCGGCGGAGGACGGCGTGGAAGGGGGAGGAGGACAGGTGGGTGGGGCAGTGGCTACATGGGTTGGGAGAGTGGCTTTGGTGGCGGAAAAGTCAGACAGCTTTTTGGAGCGCTGTTTCTTGAACATACTGCAGGCGGCGCGAGGACAAACCACAAATCTCGCTTTTGGAGAGATGCGCGTTCTCCTGCACTCTTGATTTCTTTTATAACATTTATTAATGATCCTTATTTAAGCCATACCATATACAATATGAATTTAAGTTATTTTTTTACATCAAATCACAATCTCGGATAAAAAACATCAATATTGATATACTAATAATACTATAATGTAATATGTTATCAATTTAACCCCTACATTAATACAATATTATTAACCATATCTCTTATAGAATACGTGAAACCAGCTAGTAAGTACCCATAATATAAAATGGAGTCTAAGTCTTTCCACTCTAATTGGTAATTAAGTATGATATTAGGTGATCACGAATGGCGAGTTCAAACATCCCTCGTCCATTGTAATGGACCTAAAGACGATCGCACATGGATTTAAGTAATTTAACTAATCTTATGGGTCTATGAAAGTACACATATAGGATGGTTAAGGGCCAAGCGGTGATCGTATCTAGTAACGAACTCTTGTCAATAATATCTAACCATCTTTACTATTTTTCCAATAGTACAATTTAAGTGTCATTTTAGTTATTGTATATGGAATGTCATCTACATATATCCTCTGTCTATAAATAGTCCTCGCTTCTTGGTGTTTCCCCTCATCATCATATGGGTCTATGGAATTGCATATGATCAATAACATTTGACCTTTTTATCCCCTCCTACTATCATCTTAAGTAGACGTTATAATTTATTCGATCTTGGATCCACTCTTTCAATTAAGAGCAATGGAGTTAGGAAGCGTTGTAAACTTTCTCGAGAACAAGACCTTTTTGGTGGCAGGAGCTACCGGTTTCTTAGCAAAGAGTAATTTACCCTTTTAATTTTCCATCCTAGCTTGTTGTATCTTTTTAGTTTTTACATACTTTAATTTTGGTAGCTTATAGCTAGGATGATAAATATTTGCTATGTGTACACTTGTATATATAGTTTTGGTGGAAAAAATACTGAGGACCCAACCAAATGTGAAGAAGCTTTACCTTCTTGTAAGAGCAAGCGATTGTGAATCAGCCAACCAACGCTTTCAACATGAGGTATGCTAACATTATATATGTAGTTGACTTTTTCTAACGTACAGCTATATTATGTAGAAATTGATCGAGATGTTAAACTTTACGGTGCTTTTTTAGTTTCGGTTGGCAGGCGATTTGATGGTTTTTAGGGATCCTTTGCAAAATTTTCAAGTATTCACCGCCTAAATATAAATTTGATGACTATTAACTAACAAAACTTTATGACCAACAAAACGGTTTCAATTAAATATACAATTTGGATCACATGTGCAATGAAAGTTACCTACGAATATACGACAATTAATGTGTTTAGTGAAATCTTAAATGTGTACATAAAGGAACCAAAGTACATTCATGAATGACACTATTATAATGAATTGTATAATATTAGAAGTATATAATCAAACATAGTGCATTCGTAATTTAAATACATTTTTAACACTTTACATCGCACTTTTAATCCGAATCATAGATACGATGAAGTGCATATAATGACTAATTATACACCGTACCTCATATTACTAAGCACTTATATGATGCACCTGATTTACCGTCTCAAACGTAACCATACTGTTAGTTTGTGATTGTTTAATCAAAGTAATGTGGTCTTTAACGACCAAGCTATAACGACGAAGTGAAAATTTTATCGTTAAAGGTATATGTACATCCTTTAATAACGATAAATATAAATGTTGGTCGTTATAAGCCTGAAAGTAAACTCCACATACTTTTAGTACCGTCGTTATTGATATTGAATAAAATATAAAAAAAACAAAAAATTAAAGCTGTCTTTAAAGATAGATCTTTGATAAAAAAAACTAAAGATAGATCAAAGCGGGCAAAATTTTACGCCAAAATTTTCACCAAAATCCAAATTGTACGCCAAAAGCAAAAAGATACTTCGATCTGAAAACCTACTCAAAGCACAACCCCGATTGAATTTGTGTCCTGCGAGTTCGTTCGTTTGATTCACGTAAGTTACCTATTTTCGCTTTGCTAGTGATAGACTATCTTTCCAGTTCGTTCGTGCCAATAGAATCTGTGCCCTACTTGTAATTGAGCCCTAGTTCATCTCAATCTTGATCCTTGCTCCATCTAATTTTGTTGATTTGTATTAATTCTATGGATTTGATTTTGATTTTGATTTCGTTTTGCTGTTTGTGTTTCCCGAACTCTAGTCTGTCGTCAATTGCTTGGGGAAGCTTTCAAACTCCGAGAAACTGGTACGTACTCTCATCTTCTCTATTCTGCTCTTGCTGACTTCTTGTTTGTCTCATGGTCGATGATTGTGTTTTGCTTGTTGAATCTGAACGGTCGGTTGTGGAATCTCAACTTCTATTGATGAGCAATCGAGGTTTCTGACAAATTTGAAGTTGACAGACCTGAAGCAGAAGAAATTATTAGTTAAATTAGAGATTCCTGGCAAAAGATGAGTGTTAATAGATGAGCGTTAATAGACACCCAGTTTAAATGTCAAACAGTTCAGATCAACCTATTCAATCATAAAAGGTGTGTATAAATTCAGAAGCTGTTTTTCTAGAGAACTTATTACTGTGCAAGTTTGTTGTCATTATGCATGATGGGATTTGATGTGAAAAACCTGCCATTCGATTTTAGGATAGCTTTGGAAGTTTATGGGATAAATAATCCCCCTCCAAAGAAGAAGATGAAGTGAGGGAAATTTGGAGAAAAAAAAAATCCAAGAAAAATGATACAAGTACAGTATACTACTAGATGACAACTCAAAAATTGCAATTTTCATATCCATTGCTTTCATGGCATTTAACAAAGGGGTTGGAAGATGTTGATAATTGGTGTAGATGGTGGTGACCTGTGCATATAACTTCAAATTATTTTCTTCACTTCACTTGTCTAGTTCAAATCAACAAGCAACAAAGGGAAAGAGCTTTATTATTCTGTCTAGGCCTTAGATTTCGTTGAACAAGTTTATGCAATCCAAGCTTCAAAGTATTAGTTTGGACTGTCTTAATTTTCCAGGATTTAAAGATTAAACATACCCAAATTTTTCTGGTTTGGTATACATGAGTTTTTGCTGTCTTGTTTGCCTTAAATGTATGCATTTGTGTTGAAATTGTGCTCTGTTTTTGCTGTCTTATTTGACAAAAGAAACCAAATTGTGCTAAAAACCAAATTATGCTTTTGCTGTCTTATTTGCCACATGTATTCATTTTTTCATGGTTCTTTCTCCAATTTGCTTTTACTAATAAATATACTATATTTATGTGCACGCTTTGGATCATCCTTATACTATTCATTCACTATTTCAACCAAAAAAAATACTATTCATTCACTATTGACGACATCAGCAAGCTAATAGGAAATTCTTTGTGATTGGCTTTTTTACTTGCTATTCTCTCCCATGAAAAATGTTTCATACGTAATAGGAAAAGTACACTCTAATAGGGAAAAGGCACACCAATATATAGTAGGAGATATCAAAAGGCAATAAAACCTTTTTTGCTGGTGACATTTTAGACATTATCTCAAAATTAGTAGCTAGAATTGGGTGAGTTCACTTCTTGACTAAACAATTAAGTAATTGGGTATTAAATCAGGAAATTAAGGAGGCCCATCTTTTTCTTCTTCTTCCATATTGCTGTAGCATAGCTACAATTTGGCCTTGAGTTATCTTGAGTAGGAGGCCCATCTTTTATTATTTCTTACTTTTGAAATCATCTTTAATTTTCTCATTTCCTACCAAATCTATTAATCTTTTTTTTTTCTCTATAAACAGTAACCCAATTAAATTTAAACTCAGCTAAGTTTATGTTTTGACTTTCTACTTGATACACGTTTCCTATTCAAGAAGGCAAATTCATTTTTGTAAAATCTTCTATGTTAAGACTTGAAACTTGCTTATACTACTCAAGATAGTAGCTAATTGACTAGGAATATATTTATTCTGCAATCTGCCAGCTTAGTCTTGTGGGTTTGTGCTATACTTCTTGTCCTGTCATGCTATTGGGAATTCTATGTTGAGATTGACTTTGCTTGTTATAATTCTATGTTGGATCTGATTTTATAATCTTTAATTCGAATGCTCATCTTGTTAATTGATTGCTGTTTGTGTTGACTTCCTATCAATCCAATATCTGGATTCTATATTTGTTTGACGTTTCAGCTTTTATGCATTTAGATAATGCATTATTAGGTTTTGTACTTGCTTGAATTTCATATTTAATTGTTGTAGTGTAACTAGTCTTTTAGAACATATAATGTTTGCATGAACCTTTACTTAATAGTTTGCAAATATTTAAACAAAGATTATTATTAATTATGCCTAAAAGTTACTGCAGATTAGAGCTAGTGTTATCCGTGATGTTGAGTCATGATTGTATACTAAAAACACAATTTGGTTTACATTACTTAATAGATTTTTCACATCTTTCTTTGCAGATTTATTATTCTATTTTTATATTACTTCACGTAATTAAAATGACCCCTACTAAGGAGTGGATGAGTATAACAGATTATGTTACTAACGAATCATATGAGGCTGGGATAGATAGTTTTTTAGATTTTGCTTTCAAAAACTTGGGAACCGAAACGATTCGCTGTCCATGCTGCAAATGCGTAAATATAGAGTTTGGAGACCGTGAGAAAGTACGGGAACATTTATTAGTTTTTGGCATAGTGAAGAGATATACCTTTTGGTATCATCATGGTGAGAAGTTGGACGAGCCTCAAATAGAGTCGGATGGTAATGATGATTTAGAGGGGAGTGAAAATGATGATGAAGTACATGGTCTTTTGAGAGATTTATTCCCGATGTACAATGATGATGGACCTTCTAGTGTGAATCAAGTTGAGGAGCCTAATGCTGATGCCAAGATGTTTTACGATCTGCTAAAGGATTCACAAGATCCTGTATATGAAGGTTGCAAGAGTACAAAGATGTCTGCATTGTTAAAACTTCTTCATATTAAGACTCTTGGTCGCTGGAGTAACGAGTCATTTACCATGCTCTTGCAATTCTTAAAGGGGGAGCTTCTACCTCAAGGATCAAAACTACCGGATTCGTATTATGAATCAAAAAAGATGATGAAAGATCTTGGGCTGTCATATGATAAAATTGATGCGTGTATAAATGACTGCATGCTCTTTTGGAGGGAGAATGAGGATTTAGATGCATGTAGAATATGTGGTGCATCTAGATGGAAAGTTAATAAACATAATGGAGAAGATAGGTGTAAGAAGAATGGTAGGAAAATACCTCAAAAGATATTACGATACTTCCCTTTGAAACAAAGGCTGCAGAGATTATTTATGTGCTCAAAGACAGCTTCCTTGATGACTTGGCATCATAACAAAAGAAAGGAAAATGGTATGATGAGACATCCTGTTGATGGATCTGCATGGAAGACATTTGATGAAGAGCATCCTGATTTTGCAGTAGATCCTCGCAATGTTAGGCTTGGGCTGGCTAGTGATGGTTTCCAACCCTTTGCTAATTCAAAGATCTCATATAGTATATGGCCTGTTGTACTTGTACCATATAACTTGCCCCCAGAGCTTTGTATGAAGCAGCAAAATCTGATTTTGTCAATGCTTATTCCGGGTCCTAAAGGTCCTGGTGATGCAATCGACATTTACTTACAACCTCTTATTGAAGAATTGAAGGAGTTGTGGGAAACTGGTGTAGAGACATATGATTCAACAACAAAGTCTCATTTTCAGCTACGTGCATCTTTGATGTGGACGATTAACGATTTTCCAGCTTATGGAATGCTGTCTGGATGGAGTACTAAGGGATATATGGCATGCCCGCGTTGTTTAAAGGATACATGCTCGAAAAGGCTAACCTATAGTGGCAAGATATGTTACATGTGCCATCGCCGCTACTTGCTGAAAAATCATAGATGGCGAAAGGATGCTGATTCATTTGATGGAACTGTTGAGTTAGGCAGTCCACCAAATGCTTGTTCAATTGATGATATTCTTGACCAGCTTAAGGATCTTGAGGAAATCATATTGTCTAGAGATCCACAAGTAAAGACTAAAGTTTCTCATCAGGTTAGAGGGGACAATTGGAATAAGAAAAGTATTTTTTTCAAGCTACCATATTGGAGGACCCTAGAATTACGACACAATCTAGACGTGATGCATATTGAAAAAAATATATGCGATAGTATTCTTGGAACAATTATGAATGTGGCTGGGAAGACCAAGGATAATTTAAAATCACGTCATGATTTGGAAGAGATGGGATTGAGGCCTTCCTTGCATCCTATAAAAGAAGGGGACAAATATCAAATACCCCCTGCTCCATATACTCTGTCTCCTTCTGAGAAGAGAATATTTTGTAACTTTTTGAAAGATTTAAAAGTTCCTGATGGGTTCTCATCGAACATATCTTATTCTATCAATTCCAAGGAAGCTAAAATTTCTGGTCTTAAGAGTCATGATTGTCATGTTATACTTGAGCATCTCCTTCCTTTAGCAATACGGGGTCTTCTTACTCCTCTTGTACGTGAAGCATTAATCGAACTATCAATGTTCTTTAGTCTGTTATGTGCTAAAGCTCTGAATGTGGCTGATCTGGAGCAGCTTGAATCTCAGATTCCCATCACTCTCTGTAAATTAGAAAAGATTTTTCCACCTTCCTTCTTTGATGTTATGATGCATTTACCGATTCATTTAGCTAATGAAGCTAAAATTGGAGGACCTGTGCAGTTCAGATGGATGTATCCCATTGAGCAATATATGTATAAGCTGAAATCTTATATAAGGAATAGGGCTCGTCCAGAGGCTTCGATTGCTGAGGGTTATTTAGCAGATGAATGTATGACTCTTTGCTCAAGATATTTGCATAATGTGGAGACAAGATTTAATCGTCTTGACCGAAACTATGAAAATTCAAGTGGCTGTCACAATGCCTTACCAATATTCAATCATCCTGGTCGAGGTTTAGGAGCTCCAACTATTCGAGATACTCAGAAGCATGAGTTAGATCAAGCTTACATCTATATTTTGAAGAATTGCGATGAGGTTCAACCTTTTCTTGAGTAAGGATCAAAGCCTAAATAGTTCTTTTGCTAGCATTTTGAGTAATCGATTTTTTTATTTTTTTTTCTAGTTTATAGAGAATATTCAGTAATTCATGGATCAACTGAGTCTGAGGTTTCCGAGGAGTAATGGTGTAAGAATTTCAGAATTTGGTTTAAAAACAAAGTGAGTAGCTTAATTACAGATTACTGGATTTTTGAAACAAGTAGTTTAGACTTACACGGATGTTCTTTTATTTGGTTATTGTTCTTTCTTAGGTTGCGCAGTTACATGAGAATGATAAGAGCATTAAAATGGAAGATTTGCTCTCCTTATCACGTGGTCCAACACAATATGTGACATCTTTTAGTGGTTATATTGTTAATGGATATAGGTTCCGAGTAGAAAGTCGTGATAAGACTCTGAGAACACAAAACAGTGGTGTAGTTGTGGTTGGAAATACAGGAGATGATGAGAACATAGATTATTATGGAGTAGTGACAGAAATATTAGAGTTACAATATCTTGGAGGAAGGCGAATTGTGATATTCCGTTGTAAATGGTGGGATGTGTATGATAAGGTGAGAGGATTGAAAACTGATGAATATGGACTTGTTAGTGTGAACTGCAACAAACAATTAAAAGGAGATGAACCTTTTATATTAGCTAGTCAAGCAAGACAAGCTTTTTATGCCACTGACACCATTAATAAAGGCTGGCAGCTCGTTTCAAAGTGTCATCCGCGTACCTTTAGTGAATCAGATGACGAAAATAATGGTAGTGAGGAAGGTGAAGCATATCAGCATGGTGAATTCTTCACGTCTACATTTGTTGCGTCCTCCTCATCAAATGCAAGTGCTGAGATTTGTAGAAGTAGGGATGGTATTGACCCAGTTATTGTGCAGGACAGTTCAAATAAGAGTTTTGATCAAGGGCCTACAAAGAGGAGAAGAAATGCATAGTTCCATATGATCGTTTTTGTATTTTTTCTAGGTTTAAATATAGAGAAAAAAACAGAGTATTTTAGTAAAACAACAGTAGTCATATTAGTTTTTTTTTTTGGTTGAAAGTAGTCATATTAGTTTGAATTATACTGAATAAAGTATTTTTATTAATTATAGTATTGGTTCAATTTATGAGATGTGATTCTGAATTTGTGATGTGTTATTTGTGCTGAGTTTTATGTACTTTTTAAACTAAATTTTCAAAGTTGTGATTCTGAATTTTTTGAGCTAAATTTGTTGATATACTAAGATGACTGATGATGATTTGTGCTTTTCTGAGCTGAGTTTTGCTAATTTACTTTATAAAGGGGGTATAATATTTTGCTTATAAATGATTACAGCTGTTTATGTTGATTTGCATAATGTTTAACTATTTTTTGATATACTGAGATGACTAATGTTTATCTATTTATCTCATTAATCTGATCCTGTGTAAACAATTTTCTTGAATCTCAGGATTGAAGCAAAGGAGAAAACAAGTCTTCTGGGCAATCACCTGAAGGGGATAACAAGGTTTACCCCATGTCTTTCTATTGTTTTTGTAAACTTATAATTTTGAATCATCATATTCCTATGGCCTAAGTAAAGGTATATGTTAGTTGAGTTTAGAAGGTTTGCCTTGATTGAATAGTTAGGTTGAATGGAAGGAAAAACATGAACTGGCAAGATAAAATCGGTTCAGAATTTTGAATATAATATATACATAGTTTTGGCAGTTCAAGCACTATATATAATATATATAGTGATTTCAAACTCACTGATCTTGTTCTAATATCTAATACTAAGTATTAAGTTCAAATAGAATTACTTTCTCTTCTTTCTTTTTTGAAACTAATGATTGCCCGACAAGTTGATGTGACCATATAGGTCTATTGAAATGAATAGACCTAGTGTTTTTTTAGGATCGATTGAGTCATAATCAGTGTGAGTGTGTAAACTGAAGTTCAGTGTATTTACGTGGTGGTGGTAGTAGTAGTACTGGGGTAGGGGTACAAACTATATATATATATGAAAAATAGATATTTCTGATCTGAATTTTGAGTGAATTACTGATTTGTAATTCTATTTTCTGAATATTTATGAGTTGAATTTTGCTTATTTTCTGATTTCTGCTTTCACTTTTATGTTGTGATTAACATATAGTGTGCTGATATAGTGTGTTGTTAGCATCAACACCCCACTTTAAGTGAATTACTGATCTGTAATTGTATTATTATTTATATTCAATTAACTAGAAAGTTGACAGAATTGTATTATTATTTATTTCTCTTTTGCTTTGATAAAATGCTATGTTTTTCTTTTTACTGGCCTGCAATTTTTTACATGAACTGTTTGGCAAAGAAGGTGTTTTTTATTTGTTAAACCCATGCCCTTCGATTTGGGCTCTACTTGATATTCTAAATTGATGATAATTACTGGATTCTAGGATTAATTGACAATAAGGCAGTAGGATATAAAGGGTTGATTGCTGCTAAGTCAGTAGAATATATAATAAGGCAATAGGATAATAAGCCAAATCAGTAGAATAATAATGCAGTAGGATATAGGATTCTAGGATTAATTGATATATTGAATTTTAGGCTTCGTAAAGTAAGTTCTCCGTAGCTTATCCTTTGCTGGAATCATATAAACAACATTACAGTCTTCATTACACGAATCAAATGCAACTATTTTTATATATATCTTTGTGTTGTGCTCCTGAGTTATTGATTGATTGTTTGGATTACATCAATGAAATTGGGCTTACTTTTTGACTTTTACAGTATGTGTTTCACTTTTATGTGTTTGTGAACAAAATTGTAGAAATGGTGACCAAAAATCATGAATCTCTGGGAAGACCTTCTTTGCCAAATTCAAAAAGACAATATGTATCTCCTCTTTTACTGGCAAGGGGACGTGGAACAAAATTGAATGAACTGAATTCTTGTAAGAGTTTAGGTGGAGTTAAGCCAGGTATTGGAAATGGTAGTAAACTCTTGAAAAACAAAGAAGGTTCGGTAATCCACTCTAAAGATCGCCATAAGGAGGTCAATCCTTTTGCTGTTGATGTTGATGATGATGGTGATAATTCCTTGGATCCATTGTTCCCTCCCCTCACTCAATTGAATGAAATGCCTATGGACGATAAGGATTCTTCTACTGAGTCAGTTCATGAGGATGATGCAGCCAATAAAGAGATCGATTCTTCACCTGAAGATGATGATATCCATCTCAATGATAATGGGATCAATGCTGATAATAGTCATGACCTAGAAGATACAAATGAGAACATTTTAGCTAATGCTAATCGCAATGCAAATGATAGTGTGCCAGCTGACATTTCTCCCATAATTGGACAAAATGCCAATGGTATTGTTAAAGTTTTAGCATGTTTATATTTTTTCTTATTTTGTGTATTAATATTATTGCTTATTTCTGGAAAACATAGGTGACTCATCTACTAAGAAGAAAGCTGATAATGAAAAGAGGAGGGGAAGGAACAAATGCAAGGAAATTGCAAAGTTGAAGCCTGGTGAAAAGTTGGAGTTAACTTTCTATAACAATAGAGCTGTAGGGAAGAACCACCAAGTATTTGCAAGACATTTGGGAATCATTGTGCGAGACACAAATATGTGCCCTGTGAGAGTGCATAAATGGAGTGACATCAGAGAAAATGAAAAAAATCACATGTGGAGTGCAGTGACGGTTAGTGAATCACATGCGTGACCTTTCTCATGATTTGTTTAAAAATTATATTACCACCTATTACATTCTGTTTCAATCACACTACCTGATTCTTAATACATTTTTTAATTTTATATTATTGCAGGATGTCTTCTCCAATGATAATATGGAATCTTATCGTGAGCATGTTTTTAATCACATGAAAGAGTTATGGACAAATTGGAGATCTGACTTGCTAAGATATAATGTTACTAAGAAGAACATCACCTTGCGAGCTGCTTTAAAAAATAAGCCTCCTAATGGACTTGACAAGAATGAATGGCAATGGTTAATAAAAGAGATATATTCTAACTCTGAATTTCAGGTAAATATTATTACTTAGTTTAAAGTCTAATTTGGAATATGTTTGTGATATATTTCATGTTACCTGTAATTTCAGAAAAAGAGTGCAAGGAATTCTATAAATCGAGCTAATTATAGAAAAGCATTGAGTCATCGAACTGGCAGCAAACCGTTGAGACAACTAATATGGGATGATTTGGTAAGAAAAGCTAGTTATGTGTCCTTAAGTCTCTACAATTATATGTACCAAATTAAATTTTTTACAACTTTGTTAATTTTTACGACTCTTTACAATTATATGCTCAGGTTCTGTCCCATGAATTAATTTTTTTACAACTCTGTTATACAGGGAGCAAGTAAGGGGATCAAACCAAAACTGATTGATATATTTCATTTAAGTCGTAAGAAAGGTGATTCACTTCCAAATGAGGAGACAAAACAAAAATATGTAAGTCCATAACAAAGCTGTAATTCAAACTTAATAGTTTAATGCATGATGAAAAGGATCCTTCACTTAGAGTGTAGCTTATAGCTTTGTAATTTGTCCTTTGGTTATAATGCAGAATGAAATTCAAGAAGTAATAGAAAAGGATCCTTCACTTTCCAATGTTGAGGTAACTAGCTTATTCTGAGAACTTTATTGTTATGTGAGTTCTTTTTTGTCTATTTTCTGCCAGTTCTGATAAGTTCAAGCATCCTACACTCATATTCTGCCAGTTCTTGTTTATTTTTGCTTGTTGTTATTGTTTTCCTGATTTTGATCTCTACACAGAATTGAGATATTGTAAATACGTATATACATGAACTGAATATATTTGGTGTTTGTTTCTGTTCTTGTCTATTACCTTGCCATGATTTTGCCTATGTTGTTTTCTGATGCAAGTGGGAGTAGAAGAGTGGTTTCATGATGAACAGAATCTGTTTGATGTTTGTTTGTGTTCATTGTATGTAATTTTTATTCGTTGGCAGTACCTTCTTTGTTGAATTGTTATAGTACAACTTGAGAATGGGTTGCTTTATCCTTATGGGAATCTGTTATGTATTCACTTGCTTCGTAGAAGTCAACTGGGATTAGTTTCTCTGTGTGTTTCTTTGTCGGTCATCCAGCTTTGAATAATGTGAAGTATGTGAGCAAAATGGACATCTAATTTATAATTTGCATATTGGGTCTACTTACTTCAAGTATGTCCTTGGCTGAATGAATGTAAAGAAAGCATGAAATGCCAAAATCAATTGAGTCTGCCTTTATCAATCAAACTTTTCACCTTCTTCTCTTCAGTTTCTGATTTAACTATACTATTTTCACTGTTGCAAGATTAAGGAGGTGACTTTGTGTGTATAAAAAAGGATAATTACTAGGCTGGCATGCTTTTAAAAATAAAGTCAGGGTAATGTATGTTAATTCTTCGTGATTGCTCCTAGAAAAGATCCAGATAAGATAAAACCAAAAATTTGTTGTTAACGTACAGATTCAGCTATTGATGTTGATATCTGAGGTTGACCACTAAGGCTGTGTTGCTTGTGTTCAGTGGTAAGAATAGGTCTTTCATAGTGGGATCTTTGATTGATGGTGTGGCTGAGTATTGTGATAGTTTTCTTAGTAGATTTTATTAATTATATGCATCCCATTTTAGACCTCAAGTGCTAGTGATGGTTTTTATAAACAGGTTGCACAAAAGGTATTCAATTCAAAGTCTCGAGATCGAGTCATTTGTATGGGAGGAGGAATAAGACTCAAAGATATAAAAGGACCACAACCGAGTAGGGAGGAGCTTGAATCTGAATTAAATGCTACCAAAAAACAAAATCAAGTTTTGACTAGCCATGTGGAAGAAATTCAAGGAGAGAACAAAGAACTCAAGGATCGCATGAGTTCGGTGGAAAATTCAATGAAAAAGCTTCAAGATATGCTGGCACAACAATTTAATGTTTCACTGCCTTCACAAAATGAGTTGAACTCACAAGGTATATATTTGCTTTAAGTACCGAGATACTTTGAATTGTCTATATTCATGATTTGCCTTGCCTCGTTTATATTCATGATCAATATGTTACTCACTTTTGTATTCTGTTTTGATTTTATAGGTACTTGAAGATGAGAAGCGCAAGGTCATGCATTCATTGTCCAAATCTATAATTCGTAGCCTATTAGAACATATATATATATAAATGCTTTTAGAATTAGAATATTAGATCATACGGACTCCTTTATTTTATTTTGCTTTGGATATATACAAAAATTGTGAACTTTGAATGTGAATTGAATTTTATGATTAAATATATAGTTTTAAGAATTTATATATGATTTATTTGGTTTGTTAAGCACTTAGATGATCAAATTGTGAGAGTAATGCTTTAAATCCCGATTCAAATAAACATTGTTGAGCAGACATATATAACGATGAAAAATGTGGTCGTTATTGTACAATATTTCACCCATTAGAATCTTTTCCACGAGGAATTATTTTGTCGTTAAAGTTCATGCTTTTGTCGTTAATGATTAACTAACAACGACGAACGCAAATATCGTCGTTAACCAATAACGAAGAACAAGCATGTCGTCGTTAACCAATAACGATGACAAGCCAAGTTGTCGTTAATGCTTAACGACAAACCTCCATATTGTCGTTAATGTTAACGACAAACAATCATCTCGTCATTAATAATTAACGACGAACATGGTCGTTATAACCAATAACGTCAAGACCAATTGCAACGAACAAACGACGAAGTTTTTGTCGTTGTTAATACCTTAAACGACGAGTTTTTTGACATATAACGACAAGTTTGTTGGTCGTTAAAGACCCCTTCCCTAGTAGTGATTGATTACAAATGTAATGGTAGGGATAAAAAATGTAGAAAAAATAAATTTAAAATTATATATCCACATAATTAAAATTTAGTAATTAAGAGCATAGAAAATGTCAAAATTACACCATTAAATATTTAATTAGATGAAACAATACGTTGAAGAGAAAAGTTTTTTATTTTTATTTATCCATGCTACAAAAAATGTAAAATTTGCCGACCATTGAGATTAAGTTGGCTATGAAGGATTTTTAATAATCTTAGGCCCTGTTTGGTATGTCTTCTGGAATCGGAATGGAATCAGGAATCAAAATGAGCCATTCCTTGAGCTAGGTGTTTGGTATGCTTTCAGAATGAACCATTCCTAGCCATTTTGTTTTTATTAATAGTTATATACTTTATTTTTGAAACATATTTCATTTTTTATAAATACCTATATACTTTAGTTATTTTTAATAATAAAATATAATATAAATAATAAAATACTATATATTTTAATAATAAAATAAAATAAAATAAACTAATACAGTTTAATATAATATAATAACAATATATTGTTTATATATATTTTAGTAATAAAATATAATATATAAATAAAATATTTTTTTTATATTTTTTAATAATAAAATAAAATATAAACAATAAATATATATTTTTAATAATAAAATAAAATAATATAATAAAAATATTGTTTTTATATATTTTTTTAATAAATACATATTTTTTAATAATATAATATAATAACAAAATATTCTTTTTATTTTTAGTAATAAAGTATAAATAATAAAAAAAATATTTTTAATAATATAATAATATAATAATAAATTATTATTATATATTTTAAAAATTAAATATGTAATATAATAACTAAATAATATTTTTTATATTTTTATAATATAATAATATAAAATAATACAATATAAGATAATATAACAACAAAATTTATATATTTTTTAGTAATAAAATATAATATACATAATAAAATATAATAATAATATGGTTGTAGTGGGAGGGAGATGAAATACGTGACTTGTGGAATGAGTGATACCCTAGGTTTTTTGATGGAATCAATTTGTTCTTTGGGCTTGGAATGGCCCAATCTATGGAATGAAACTGATTCCAGATTTTTCTCTAACCAAACACAAAATTTGGAATGGGCCATTCCCATTCCCATTCCTCATTTCATAGGAATGGAACCAAACGGGCCCTTAGTCACCTAGTTATCTATGTGAATCTTAGCCCTTCCATTATTTGACTTGTCACTTATAAACAATAAAAAACGTGTATTTGCAAAAATCATTGCCAATGCAAGTTGAGCATGGGACTTGATGGTCCCAGACATAAAGCTTTCACCAGCTGTGCTAATTCATCCATACAAACATGTTATACACGTTTTGTAAATATATTTCAAAAACCTAGATTTTGGGGCCCCAAATTTTTGAGAGCCCTATTCAATTAGGCTCTTTGTACAACCCGATGGATTGGCCTGTCTGTTAGGGTTGCAATTGTGTCTCCCACATGGAGAGTTGGGAGGAAAACAAGCTCTCTTATAAGTATATGTTTTACTCCGGCTATTGTCAATTGGTTTTGGGATGAAACCTCATAGACTTGTGATTTGGGCTTGGCAATTGAGCCCATCTCCACTCTAACAGGTTCATCACATTAGTTATCACTTATTCTATCTTGACTTTATAAACAATTAATTCTTGTTAGTTGTTAGTTGTTAGTTGTTAGTTGTATGATTTATATTCGTAATATGTATTTATCATAATTTTCACTTAAATATAAATAATAAGTTATGTAGATATGTTAAATTTAGTTTAACTTTTTATATATTTGATACTATAAATTTAAGTTCTACTAGTATGCCCTCTTAGGATGCTATTGTGCTATTCTTATGTATATTATTATATGCTTCTATGAAAATTTCTATATCGTACCATATTGTGAATAAGTCAATCTCGTGAACAACTGTAAAAGACGTGATGAACAAGTTTGAACTATACAATGGCTAAAACACATGTACATGCTAAATGAATATTAATACTACTAGTATGAATATCATAACAAGCTTAATAAATATCTACTATATATATATTATTCATCACGTTAAGTAGAGCTATTCATAAGAACGGATTATTCACACAACCGACTTTTAGTTGTTCATCATTTCGTCTAGAGTTATTTATAAGATCAAGTTATTCAAAAAATGACATCATATTATTCATAAAATATGTTGTGTTATTCATGATGGATCGTATTCATCCTTTGGCTGGGATTTATTGACACATTAACTATACCATAAGGACAATAGCTCCTGAACCCACCTACATATATTACCTTAATTTCTAGCAATTTTTTTACATTAATCTTCACTATTGTTATTTTTTTTTACAAGGTGGGACGAAGCGGACCTTAGCCCACTCTTTTATCCATATATGTCTTTAGCCTATACATGTTGCCAATATATTGTTCATAACCTACTTAATGATTGATTTACCTCTCGATATATCAGGCAATAGAGAAAGATTTGTTTAAAGTGTTAAAGCAACAAATGGGAGATGGTTTTAACAGCTTCATCCAAGAGAAGGTGAGAATGATACCAGGTGATATCAAATGCCATGACTTGGGCATACAAGACGTCCATTTGAAGTATGAGATGTTCAAAGAACTTGATGCTATCATCAACACTGCTGCCACTACCGACTTTCGGGAAAGGTATATGTACTATGTGTATGTATGTGTATACGTATGTATTCTTGCATCAATATATGGCTAAATTTATATATAAGTTACCACTCTTAGCTCGTGTATGAGAAGTTTGTTATCTTATTAACTAACTACATCGTATCTATTAAAAAAAACATTCATGAGACCTTTGGATACTACTCTAAAGACTTAACCGGTTGACTACATGTTCAAAAACGTTTTTCGTTGGTTTTTACACACATGTTAATTTGCAGGTATGATGTTTCCTTGTTTCTCAATGCTTGTGGAGCCAAGAATGTTTTGGACTTTGCTAAAAAATGCATCAACTTAAAAGCTTTTATCCATGTGTCCACTTGTAAGTGAATTTCTTCTTTAATTTCTAGTTTTTTGTATAGATACCTCGAGTGAAATTTCAAAAATTTACCTACTTAAAGTTATATCTACCGAATATGCCCATAATTAATTTATATCAATGAATTTAATTTTGATGTTAATTAATATTACGAAACTCCAGCATATGTGTCGGGTGAACAAGGTGGGGTGATACTAGAGAGCTCATACTTGCAGAGCGCACCTGGACTCGAAATTGAAGTGGAGAAGAAGGTTGTGGAAAAGAAGCTAATTGAGCTCCAAGAGCAAGGGGCTAATTCTAATGACATTAAGTTGGCCATGAAGGATTTAGGTCTTCAAAGGTAATCTTAGTCACCTAGTTATCTACGTGAATCTTAGCTATTCCATTATTTGACTTGTCAATTATAGACAATTTGGGTGGACCAGGTAACTAATTCGAAGAATATTCAATAAAACTATTAAAAAATTAACTTCTATTTTGCACTATTAATTAGTCCAAATAATTGATTACCTAATTATCGATAAACAATCAGAATAAAAGTAATACCAAGAGTTTAGACAAATTGAGAATATTATAACGATCACATTAATTCTTATAAATGAATTTTTATTATTTTAGACCTTATCCAAAATGCTATTAGTCTTATTCGATATTCAAACTAAAAAGTTTTAAAGTAAAAATTATTTCCACTAAGAATGTTTTAAAATCAAAAGAGATTTAAAGTGATCATTTTCAATATTTATTCCTATAATGATAATATTAACAATTTTCAAAAACTTACTGATATATGGATCTGGCATTTTTTCCACAAAATGGAGACAATAGAATTGTACCCAAAATGCGAAAACTTCGAGGGTAGAGCTCGTAACAACCATTAAAGTATATGATAATATGTGAAATTTGAAAAAGTTCGACTAGAGTACTCAGCTATATAAACAAAAAAATAGGACAACGAGCACACACAGTAGTCAGATAAGGAACTGTTCCATAACAATGATAGACTTTTACAAATTCAAGCAAAAAAATTCTATGACACGAAAATTCGACTACACATTAAATGTTATAAATG
Organism: Polygonum maritimum; assembly: GCA_963924305.1. Taxonomy (NCBI): domain Eukaryota; kingdom Viridiplantae; phylum Streptophyta; class Magnoliopsida; order Caryophyllales; family Polygonaceae; genus Polygonum; species Polygonum maritimum. The sequence continues at coordinate 21,168,192 of OZ002736.1, read as the reverse complement.
TGATTATCAAACCCTGGATAAAACATTTTATATATGTGTATATTTATTTCAAATATATAAGGGCAAGGAAGTATGGATGGCCAAATGTGTACGTTTTCACCAAGGCACTTGGGGAGATGCTAATAATTGAGCACAAAGAACATCTTCCCGTTGTAATCATTCGTCCAACAATAATCACAAGCACCTACAAAGAACCCTTTCCTGGTTGGATTGAAGGCATAAGGTATTTGATAGTTAAAACCCCAGATCATTTCAAAACATATATTATATATAGCCTTGTTTAAAGGATATAACCTAATTGACATTCATTACTTTAAATATATACATGTTTCTTACTAGCACATTCGAAATTGCAATGCAGGACAATTGATAGTTTTGCACTGGGGTATGGTAAAGGGAGAATGCCATTCATTGTTTGCAATGAAGAATCTATAATGGATGTGGTACACTAAATGTCATTAATTATGATTCATGCATGTTAATTTTCATTTAACTAATACTCTAGAATATGCACTTTCCTCCTATTATTTAGATTCCGGGTGATATGGTGGTAAATGCAACCCTAGTAGCAATGGTTGCCCGAACCAGAAAGCTTAGTGAAACTACCATCTACCAAATTGGTTCCTCCTTACGTACTCCTCTCAAGAGCGAAGATCTTTCCATGGCAATGTATCATTACTTCACAAAGCATCCATTGCTTAACAAGAAGGGCGAGCCGATTGTTGTTGATAATTGTAAGCTTCTCAACTCCATGGATCGCTTCAATAAATATATGAACATCAATTACTTGCTTCCATTAAAGGTTAGTTTTTCATTTTTGTAATTTAATTTATAATGTTACCTAACCAATAGGATTTTTATGGAACATTTTTATCATCAAAGCTGTGTATGTTTTTCTGACAAATAGGTATTTGAGTTGGTAAACATAGCATCATGTCAATACTTTGCAACAACGTGTAAGGAGCTTAAGGCAAAGGTTAAATGGGCAATAAGAATGGTTGATCTCTATAGACCCTATTTGTTCTTCGAGGGCATGTAAGTTAATTTCTTGTGTAAGAAGTTTCACATATAAACATAAATTGTGATTCTTAACTATGTCATTAATTTTTTGTAGTTTTGATGACATGAACGTTGAGAAGTTAAGATTGGCTGCAAGAGAAGGCAATGTTGAAACTGATATATTTTACTTTGACCCTCACAATATCAATTGGGAGGACTACTTCTTTAATGTTCATTTCCCCGGATTGGTCAAGTATGCATTGAAGTGAAAATGATCTCATTTTAACATTGCTTAAAATAAAGATATCTATTTGCAATATCTATATTTGAGATTTATGTATAAGGTACATGGAGTACTAGAAACTCCTACATCTCTTTTCTACCTAGCTGTTGCGCTGAGTTGTCTCATGTTCCTATGTCATCAGACCTAGGTGCATCTCTTATCTACCTATGCGTAATTATATGATGCACTCAGTTGTCTCTTATTCCTATGTCAATAGTGATATTATTTGTTATGGTTCACATGTTGTGATCAGTTATCTCTTATGTTGGTTAATTTGGATATTAATATTAATGGATTGGGTGATAAGTGGGTGACTGGGTGGATCACTTCTGTCACCCGTTCATTAATCTATTTTGAATTTATTTTATCTGTTTTACCCAACTTGTTGGGTAAATCGAATGAGCCGAGTAATCCACGTGTAATTACATATACGCTTTCGTATAATGCGAGTTTGGTGCAATTTTATACATCTAATACAAACTTCTTAATGTCCCACAAATAAACGAAATTATACTACGTGCTTAATTACAAGAAATGATAAGATATTTTAGTACATAAGTAATTTGTAAATGCTAATTAAACAATTAGCAACAATTTACTCATATATTTAAGGGTTAAGTATAAGTAAATTGTGATACGTATCTTTCACAATTATATGTACCGATGTACATTTGAAACAAGGAAATATGGGAATGATTCTGATCGTATTATCCTTATGTGAGTCAAATATATCTACATCAGCAATCTCAAAGATTTGATCGCGTAGAGATTGTTTCTATCTAAGTACAACTGAATATAAACTATCCTCTAATACTCCCCCTCAAGTTGGAGCATAAGGCTCATGAATGCCCAACTTGAAATGTAAGAAACGAAAATGTGACTTCCCAAGAGCTTTAGTAAAGATGTTGGTAGCTTGTTGATTGGTAGAAATATGATGTGTGGCAATCATACCGTTAACAACCAAATCCCGAACAAAATGACAATCAACTTCAATGTGTTTTGTCCGTTCATGAAACACAGGGTTAGATGCAATATGGATTGCAACCTGACTATCACAGGACAAAGGGATGGATGCAGACTAAGAGACACCAAGACATCAATGTAAGGAATTGAGCAATATAATCTCTCCACACGCAGAGACCATAGAACAGTATTCCGCTTCTGTAGACGAGCGAGATACGATGACCTGTTTTTTAGTCTTCCACGAGACAGGAGATTGGCCCAACGTAAAAAAATAGCCAGTGATTGATCTTCGAGTTAATGGACATGAGGCCTAATCGAAATCACAATATGCATGAAGTCGAAGAACACTTGTGCCCATAGGAATAAGCCGAGACCCAACTACCCTTTAAATAACGAACAACACGAAGAGCCGCCTGCTAGTGGGCTTCCTTCGGTTGCTGCATAAATTGAGATAATATATGAATAGAATAGGAGAGCTCAGGTCTTGTGATGGTGAGGTAAATGAGCCTGTCGATCAACTTGCGATATTGCTCAAGAGAAGAATAATCAAGACCTCCAGCCGTGGCCAACTAGTGATGAGAGACTATGGGAAAGTCGTAAGGTTTAGCACCAAGTAATCATGTTTCAGCTATGATTTCAAGGGCATTTTTCTATCAGGACAGTAGAATACCATCAGGACTACGAGTAATTTTAAGGTCGAGAAAGTATTAGTGCACCAAGATCTTTCGTGTGAAAGCATGTGTGCAGATATGATTTAGAATCAGAGATAGCTGAAGTGTTGTTGCCCGCAATAATAAGATCATCAATGTAAATGAGTACGTGAAGAGCTGTATCATGCCGAGTTAGAGAAAATAGGGAGTAATTTGCCTTATTTTGTCAGAAACCAAAGGTACAAAGAGCAGTAGCAAGTTTTGCGAACTAAGTTACGCGGTGCCTGATGCAAACCGTATAGGGATTTTTGTAGTTTACAGACATAGCCAAGATGAATATCGTTGTAGCCAGGTGGTGGGCGGATATAGACATCCTCATCAAGATCCCTATGAAGAAAAGCATTGTCTACATCCATTTGATGGAGTTCCTAGTTTCGAATCGATGCTATATAGAGAAAAACCCGAACGGTAACTATTTTAGCAACCGGTGCAAAGGTCTTTGTAAAGTCAATGCCCTCAACTTGTCGATTTCCAAGAACAATAAGTTATGTTGTAGCATTCAATAGTACCAGTAGATGTCTGCGTAATTCGAAAGACCCACTTGCAACCGATCGCTTTCTTCCCACGAGGAAGAGGTGAAGCGATCCAAGCGCGATTTTGCTCCAAGGCCGACAATTCTTCATACAGGCATGGCGCCAGTTATCATGTTGAGCGCCCTCATACTACAAGGTAGGCTTGGTGATAGCAGTGACGCCTACAAGGAAATTCACATGACAAGGAGAAAATTAGTACACAAGAGGGAATTTTGAATCGGGTATTGAGTACCTGAGGACGGTGATGATGTTGATGGAGTGGGAACTGGAGGTGGGGTATCATTTGATCGATAAGTATGGCATACAAAATCTTGTAGTAGAACTAATGGCTGCCTGATATGTGAGATCTGGCGAGTCGGGACAAGACATTGCGCCACAGAATCAGGTGAATCAAGGTCAGATTCAGAGCTAGACGACAAGGCTACAGACTCAAGACTCCCCCTAACTTCAAGGGTCGTGAAGGGAATGTCGGGAGTAGATGGGACGTCATCAAAGATAGCTGGAGATCGAGCAATGATAGAATCATTCGTCGCATCAATGTTGGATGAAGTAGCCGAAGAAGGTTGCTAGGGAAAGATGTCCTCAAAGAAAACAACGTCCCGTGAGATGAAATTTTTCTAGTCTTCAAGATCAAATAATTTGCGCCCCCCTTTTTCCTATTGGTTAGCCAACAAAGACGCACTTCATGCTACACGGTGCAAACTTGTCCTGGCTATGTGGGATTTTGGATGAAAAGCATAGACGTCTAAATGCTTTGAGATAAGAGTAGTTTGGCTCATTTCCATACAAGAGCTCAATTAGAGATTTCAACTGTACTACATGCTTTGGTGTGCGATTTATCAAATATCATGTTGTAAGAACGCACTCGCCCTAGAAATCAATCGGCAAGTTGGCTTAGAACCGAAGCGCACGAGCAACATTAAGGAGATGACGATGCTTGCACTCAACTCTACCATCTTACTATGGAGTGTAGACACATGTGGTCTCAAATAAGATTCCTTGTTGAGCAAAATAATTTTGAGGACAAAGAAATTTAATGCCACTATAAGAGTGGAAACGTTGAACTTTGCATCGGAACTGAGTTTGAACCATGCCACAAAAGTGTTGTATCAATTGAGCAACCTCAGAATTCTAAGCCATAAGAAAAACCCAAGTGGCATGTGAGAAGTCATCAATAATAGTCAAAAAAGAGGAGGCGCCTGTTGAGAGGGTTTACCTTAACAAATAAATTTGTCAAGACCCCGCTGAGTATAGCGAAGTCAGGATCGTCCACGGGAGCTAGTAGTTCTATAGTCTAGCAATCATACTACGAAAACAAAAAAAAACAAAAACAAAGCAAAACAAGCAAGCAAACGCAAAACCACACGCCTCAGGAATAGGTCGAGGCCGACCCTAGGGAGGTCGATGCCGACCCACAACAGAACACAACAAAACACACGGAAAACACTACAGAGGAGGTCGCGGCCGACCCTGCAACTGGTCGCGGCCGACCCTTTTTTGGGTACGAAGGTTGGTTTTGTAAAATCAAGGAAAAAACAACTAGGGGAGGGGATTCACCACACCACAAGTGTACATTCGAACAATGATAAAGAACCAACTTAACTTGAAACCTCATGGGTGACTTTCACCACAAAGGAACACATCTAGAGCCTCCATTCACATGAAAGGGTTGACATGCAATCCAACTTGTTCTTCGAAGGGTTCGACTTTCATCTAACCCGGATAGTCCTTGTTCACAACTTAATCTTGCAATTAGTTTGCAAAGAAGAACATTCCCCCTTCTTCAAGGGTTTTAAGCACACAAGAGGGATTTAAGGGAAGAGATTTCAAGTCAAGCATAGATCTAAGACAACCAAGGTCTCAAATGCACTTTCATGGTGGGTTTCACCCCAACCCTAGCAAGCTAAATACTCACACATAGTCAAGCACACAAACAAGAAAGGGGAAGAGGAAATCATCATCCAAAGCAAACAACTTCAATTAAAAACAAGATCCAAACTTACAAACTCAAGCAAACCCACAAGTTTCTTCCAAACACCATTGTCTTCTTCTTCCTAGAACATCAACTAAACCAAGCTTTCTTCTCTACCACCTCTCCCTTCACGAGTTCTCTCTCACACTCACACTCCTCTTCTTCTCCTACACGTTCTTCTTCTTCCAACCCTTCTTCTTCTTCTTCCAGCCCACTCTCCCCTCTCTCTCCTGAGCCTTTTCCCTCCTTGGAAAAGCTACTTTGCAAGGGAGACAAAATGGGTTTTTAGCAGCCCACAAAAGCAAGGGAGGGAAGCTTCCTCCACTGCCACATCTCTGCCACACGCCTGCCACAGCCGCCTGCTTTTCGGGTTTCGAAAATCCCGCCAAAAGGCATTACTTGCAGCGCACGGAGTTACTTTCGGGTGCTGAGAGGGGTCGGCCGTGACCATATGGGGGTCGGCGCCGACCTTCTGCAGGACGTGGACTTTCTCGCGTTTTGCTTCGGTCTTGCTTCAATTGATTGGACTTTTGTTGGGTGCTTTTGCCCTTTTGCTCCTTGATTTTCTTTGAGTTCTTGACTCCATTGAGCCTCACTTGGTTGCAACTCTGGATTTTGGCTCTTGACACCTTGACTCTCGACAACTATCGGTTCCTAGAAAGCTCCGAAAATGCATGAAAACGTCTCCAAAAAGCTCCAAATACCTACACAACACGAAACAACACACAAACGACTCCAACTCTCGAAAGAGAGGTGAAATCTTATGCAAAACACACAAACACAAAGGGAAAACATGCAAAACAAGCTAGAAAACTACCTAGAAAAACAACTAAAAAGCGCGACATCAGCGCCTGTAGTGGACAGAACACTGTAAGGCCCCTAGACGTCGCAATGGACTAACTGAAACAAATTATCGGCTTTATTAGAACTCAAAGGGAATACATTACGAGTCTGATTAGCTTGAAAGAAAATGTCACAAGGCAAAGACTAGTTTGTCTTACTAACAACAGAGCCTAAAGAAAAAATTGAAGCTAAAACTGGGGAAGATGGATGCCCAAATCGGCGATGCCAAAGGCTTGTCGTACAAGATGACGTGCCTGCAAAAACCAAACAAACACCCGGGATTGATCGAAAACCATGCAACCAATATACCCCACTTCGTTGCTCACCGACTCCAATCACCGTCCTCGTACTTGGTTCCTGTATGACACACAGATTGGCCATGAGTGTTACAAAGCAACATAATTCAGCAGTGAGTTTAGCCAGAGAAAGCAAATTGCAGTTAAGAGTAAGAATGAGCAAAATATGCTTAATAAACAATGAATCAGCTAATAACAAAGTTCCTTCCTCTAGAGCAGAAATATAAATCTGATTAGGCAATTTAATGGAAATAGGAGATATAAAGACAAGGTCCTAGAGTAGTGTCTGATCACCGGTCATGTGATACGATGCACCACTGTCAAGGATCCAAGAAAAGAGTGTACCGCCTGTGGAATTTGACTTAGAATTTGAGGAATTAAACAAGTTAACCACACATTGTCATTGATCCTTCGTCAGATTAAGAGTGGAACGATCCAAAGATGTTGGCTGAGAGGAACCTTGAGATACATCATTGCGTTGGACAGAGTTGGCTTGGCCCGAGTGTCCACGACCGCGCCCACAACCAGCAGCACCATACCCTTTGCCACCATTAGACTTAGCCCAGAAATTCACCACAACCTTGGACATTAGACTCGCCATGACCCTGGTGACTCGGGCAAATTCATTGTTCCCAAACCAAAGATAAAAACCCAAACACACAAGCAAAGTATAGCAAGTAAGTAAGGGGTCAAACCCAAGAGAATCAGTTTCTTATGTTGATTTTAGTTCGATCATGCAAACATAAGTAAAGGGGGTTTTGAAGGAGGTTTTCAATCAATATAAGCAAACAGAGTTCATCCAATCAATTCCACTTTGTTAATTCATCGACAATCAATTCATCCACTTCTTTATATTCCTAGGTCAATTCCAATCCTTATCTTAACTAATTGCTAGTCCACGATCCTAGCAAAACTATGATTATGAACAAAGATGCTTAATTCAAATTATGCAATGAACACAAGGATAATAGGAAATTGAATCATGCAATCAAGCTACGAGTCTCATGCACAAAACAACCATTGAATACTCTTCCCTAATCTAGCCCACGGTTCTAAAATAGAGTTGTTTCGAGAATAGGAAAGATGCATAGACAACAACCAATCCTAATTCAAACGATAGATCTAAGTCAATTAGACAAGTTGATCAGGCTCATATAATCAAACAAAGATCATGGGATGAAGCACAAAAGTATCAATAAAGACCTAAGGATAAAGAAGTTACCAGAATTTTACGACTTCATAATAAAGCTTCCTTGATTGAATAAACTCCAAGGGAGATTAGTTCTCCATTACAAAGAAAGTTAAGAGTTCTATTTGATATGAATTGAGATACCTAAAACCTAAGGCAGGCTCCTCCTTATATAGACCCAAGGAACAGGCTCCCCGAGATATACAAGGAAATAGGCAAAAGATAGAAAAGGAAACAAGATAGAAGAAAACACGCTCGGCTCCGGATAGGACACCAGCGCGCCTGCGGCGGATCGGTCTTCGGGTTCTTTAAGACGGCTTCTACCGCGGTTGCGTCCAAGGCGGCGCACCTGCGGCCTTCTCAGGGTGGAACGTCGTCACCTCTACTTCACCACGACCGCGGCTCGGACACCGCACCTGCGGATCTGGGACAGTGGTGAACTTCTCTTGATACTTAGCCCGAAAAACTCCCGTAACTTCAAATCTTGTGTCTTCGGTCTTCATATTACAATAAGGCTCAAACTCTAACCTAAACACACTCACTAAAGCCCTAAAATACAAGAGTTAACACATACTAAAGAGAGCATATCAAATTCCCCCATACTTAGATCTTGCTCGTCCTCGAGTAAGCTCAAACAAAACATAACAAGGAAGATCTCAGGAAATACAAGTGAAGACAAAAACACTCAACTCTAAATCTGAACCCAAAAATAGAGAAATCATGAGAATAAAACAATGAAGCTCAAACACACACCTCACAACATGATAAAACACTCAATCTCTAAAAAGTGTAGAGCAATCTAGGATCTACCCAAATCTACAATGTAAGCCCCAAAGTCCCAAAGCAAGAATGATCCTAAACACTCGAATTTTTCCGCTCAATTCTTCTTAGGTGCCCTTTCGGGTTTTCACCTAACCGCTCTTTTCATTTTTCAATAGGTGTGCTCACAAAACTCACAATCACTCATGAACCTCATATTACCCTAGCCTAATGCTGGTCCAGATTACCTGCTTATTACATGAGCCGCCCTTTCGGGTTTTCGACTCATCCTAGGATTTATATGCCTTTTTCCAATTTTTTTGGCTTTTTCTATCTTTTTCTTTTTCTTTCTTTCCTTATTAATGCAAAAAGTATGGTGCAAGTACTCCATGAAAAGAAGAAAATCAAAAATCCGAAGCCAATCTCTAACTATATTAACTAGGATAAGCGAATGCGAGTACTCTCTTCCCCATACTTAAATCCTTCATTGTCCTCAATGAAGCGAAGAGAAAGGATACAAGCAAGGAAGAAGAAAATCAGAAGACTCACAAACGAAGAAGAGTGGTGGAATGGAAGAACTCTTCAAAGGTGGAGAAAGAATGGAAAAAAAGGAACTTGAAATACCGTTCTGATGGCTAACCACAGGCGCGTTGTGGGTGGCGCGGGCGCGGAAACAAGGCAGACAGCAAAGTCGTCTTCTGGTGGACCACCGTGGGCGCGGCTAATGATGCGCAGGTGCGGAAATCGAGCAGTAAGGTGCTCGTGACTCAATTTTTTTTTTGAACGATAAGAGAAAGGGTAAAGGTCACCCGATTAACCGAGTAACGTTGGATACCGCTAAATAGAACCCTCAACTTCAAAAATTCATAAAACCTTAATTAGATCTCGGAATCCAGTGATTCGAAATCCTAATGGTAGACAAAGGAATCTAGTTTCATCACCCAAAATTTGAGGCCATTCCGATAAGTATTTAGAAAGTTATGGCAATTTTACTAAAATGTTGCCCAGTCCCGGGAGGGCAGCGACCGCCGCCACAAGGGCAGCGACCGCTGCCGGGCAACGGGCGCCGCTTTGCTGCAGACGCAAGTGGCTCGACGGAACACGTTTATTGTGGGCGCCGTGGTTTTGATTTCTATAATGGTTTTGCGTTGGGATCAATCCCAACACCTTTACACAATGTCAACCTCATTCGGATTATTAGGCTCAAAGTCAACCTCATTTGGATCATTAGAGGATTGGAAATCCTATAAATTGGAGGTGAATGTGAAGGACAAATTTGCACCTCTCCCTCCTCTCTCTCACTCAAAATCCTCCACAATCTAAGAGTAGAAGTGTTGCTCTATCTACTGTCGCAATTTGTTCCTCAAGAGGTGGTCGGAATCGATCGGAGGAAGCTTGCCAAATCGTGCCGTCGACACACCCATAGGCAGCGACCGCCGCCAAGAAGGCAGTGCCCACCGCCTTGAAGGGGGCGACCGCCGCCATAGGGCAGCTCCCGCCGCCAGGGCTCTTCCTAGCGTCTTGATCCGGGCCGCGCTCTAGCCGTTGCTCGAGCCGTTCCTTGCTTTTGCCTTGCGTTTTGCCTTGCCTTAGGCCTCGTCTAGGGCCTTGCTAGCCTCGACTCCTTGCCTCGATTAGCGTTCTTAGGATCATTTTAAGGCAAGTGGATGGTTCTCCTTTTCCTTACTCGATAATCGTGAAATTGCTTTCCATTATCAAAATAATCGTTGGGAACAAACTTGTGTGCTAATAATTTGATTAGGATTATTATGCTTAGAATTAATGAGCATTGTTTTAGATATTGTATGCGCTAGTACATGGACTTAGGTCCGTTGATGTGTGACCTTGATTGTTTCAAGTCTCTTTTCGAGACTTTATTGTGGACTAGTTTACGACTAGGATTGCAAGATTTAAGACTCTCGTTATTTCTTAATAACTCATGTTACGAGGTGTAATTAGTGCATGCTCGTAATATTAAGGTCATATGACTAATGCTCGTTCCTTAAGATGGGCTATAACACTCTAGCTAAGTAGGAGACGCTTGTTTTCCTGTTAATTTGTGGCCAAGCTCCGATGAGCCGTCACTTAAAATTCGTTAATTACATTGCTTTGTTTTATGACCTAATAAGATAAGTGCCCAATGCACATTAATTAATGAACGAGGATGGTTAGTACAACTTGGAAAACCATTCTAGCTCCCGGCTTTGAAAGATTCTATTTTCCACTCCGGACAGGCACAACACGTATGTTATCAGGGTGGTTATAAATCCGATTAGTCGACGGAGACTTTTTCACTATTGCTTGAATTAATTAAGTTCCCAACAAATCTTAAACACATATCTTTCTTAGGTGCTACTTCCATGTAGTATCCTACTTCCGAGAAATCTCATTTCTCATAAGCCTCACATCTCATAAAGCCTCCAGCTAAAATTATCATCTTCTGTTGAGCCTTGCTCATCTAAAAGCCTCTCGCTCAAAGCGCCATATGCGTTCCGCATTAAAGAACCCTTGACTACTGGGCGTCAGCCGGTTTTCAATTAGTCTGTGATGCCCTCATGTCTAAACCTTTCTGAGAACCGAACCCTATTCTACCACTTGGTTAGTCTCGCGTTAGACTAGCATCCCGTCTTTCTTTCCCAACTTTATTGGCTGGTATTCCTTGCCTTTATGGGGATATCATATAGGAAAGGGAAGGTTGTTGAGAAGGAAGCCAAAGACATCAAGATCTGCATGAAGGAGCGAAGGAAGGAAGGAAGGAATGAAGGAAGGAAAAAGTCCTTAAAATGTCTTTTGGTTTGACCATATTTATGGGTCCCACAAGCTTTTACATTTTAAAGAAATATCTTTTAAAATTTCACTCTTCTAAACGATTATTGTAACCTTACGGGAATCTTATCCCACTTGTAATCCGATTTATCTTAATGAAATAAAGCTGATTATTCTCGAATCATTTCGTTAAGTTTTTTTTTTAACCTTGGCTGACTTTGGACGGTGAAATCTGTTGGGGTTGCAATTGTGCTTCCCACATCGAGAATTGGTGGGAAACCAAGCTCGCTTATAAGTACATGGGTTACTCCTCCTATTGCCAATTGGTTTTGGGATGTAACCCCATGGGCTTGTGAGTTGGGCTTGGCAATTGGGCCCGTCTACCCTCTAACAAGTGGTATCAGAGCCGATGGTTCGGCTTAGGGACCGGGAGGGTTCACCGTTATCGGTTGTGAGGGATTCACAATTGAGGGGGAGATTGTTGGGGTTGCAATTGTGCTTCCCACATCGAGAATTGGTGGGAAACCAAGCTCGCTTATAAGTACATGGGTTACTCCTCCTATTGCCAATTGGTTTTGGGATGGAACCCCATGGGCTTGTGAGTTGGGCTTGGCAATTGGGCCCGTCTACCCTCTAACAAAATCCGAGGTCACTGGCGGTAATACCTGTTGGGCCCTGCTATCCAAGAGCTCCCGACGCACACTAGAGCGGCCTACGAGAAGCCTATTGAGCCCAACGGCGAGTTTCTAGAAGAATGTCCGAGTAATGGATATCGATATGCGCCCATTCGCCCATCCGAGTATAAGATATGCTTAAATTATATCTTATGAGGTTTATTTCTATCTTGTGTAACGGAAATTATATCATATTTAGGTATAGTCTATCTAGTAAACGTGTGTCTATCTAGTCTATCTTGTAACGGTATATCTTTAGGACCCCTATATATACATAGAGGGGGTCACACATTGTACATCGACATTCATACACAATATACATAATCGAGTACACACGAGATTAATATAATTTTCGCATTCTTTCCACTCGATTCTAAAGTTCGTATTGCTTAGTTCAAGCCGGATCTAGGTTAAGGGGTCACCAACCTTGCTTGGTTGATTTCTAGCTCTAATAATTTGGCGCCCACCGTGGGGCACAGAATTTGGCAAATCACGAACGAAGAATCGCTTGTTGTTCGAGTTCCCAATCCAGAACGATGTCAGAGTCTGGGGAGATCGTGCCGGAAAAGAACAACGCCACCCAACAAGAAGAGGTCCTGTCTAAGCAGCGAGAGGACGAGATGGCAGACGTTCATCGCCGCATGGAGCTTCTCCAGAAGGAGCTTGAGCAACAAAACGGTTTCTTTGAAGCCAGCATGGAACGCTTAACCAACGAGAACAACCAGCTCAGGAGCCAGAATCAGTTACTGACTACGGCAAGGCAACCCGCCAACGTCCCTAGAAACACTGAGGGTCTGGTGACTCGGCTGAATTTCGACTCCGGAGAGGGGACCTCTAGGGGAAACAACGGGAATGACACCCAAGGCAGAGTCCTGAACACTCAACAAACGCCCAACCCCAAGAGCAATCGCGAGCAAGCAACGAACAGGGAGATTCCCGGAAACCAGGTCACGCCTCTGGGTAACACTTACAGAACCCGCTCCGGGAACGTATAGATAGCTGAGAACGCTTACGCTGAAAGACACCAGGAGTTGGATCTAGATGCCCTTATCAGAAAAAAGGTCATAGAGCAAATTGGAACCATCTCCGATCAGGTCGTCAGAAGCCACACCGGGTACTAGCCGGTGCAACCAGAGGCTCAAGATGGATACGACGAATCACCTTTCGTCCCTAGAATCGCTCGGGCCGAGATTCCAAGGAAAGTCAATATTCCCACCATGAACCCTTACAATGGCACCACGGACCCTAACGAGCACATAGCCATCTACAAGCAAAAGATGATGACTAGCTCGGTTCCCAGTCACTCAAAGGAATCCGTGATGTGTAAGGGGTTTGCAATGACCCTGACGGGACCAGCCCTCACCTGGTTCATCGGTCTACCCAAGGGATGTATCAAGTCTTTCGCCGACCTCTCGGACACCTTCCGGAGCCAGTTCACGAGCAGTCGCAAGTTTGAGAAGCAGTCTAGTGACCTTTACCGGGTCAAACAGAAAAATCATGAAACCACAAGAGCTTACCTAGATCGCTTCAACAAGGAGAAAGTAACCATCCCAAATTGCGACACCACGACTACAATCGAGGCTTTCCGACAAGGAATCATACCGGATGAAGGGTTGTACCAGGAGCTAACCAAGCACCCATGTGCTACTTTCGAGGAAGTCAGGTCAAAAGCACTAACGCACGTGCGGCTAGAGAAAGATAGATCTCTCCGAAGAAGGTCGGCCGAACCTAGAAGCTCCGACAGGAAAAGCGGCAATGATCGCAAGAGGGAATATCCAAAGCGAAGGTGATCTCCCTTCGGCCAGAGAAGGGACAGGCGTGATCGATCCTACGACGGACACCCAGCCAAGCGGGTAAACGTGGCACGCAACAAATCTCCAGTGAAGAAGGAACGCGATCCATTGCCACCACCTCTGGAGGATTACAACCACAAAATCTCACCATCGCAACTGGTGAAGAACCTCTCCAAGATGGGCGATCTAGTCAGGTGGCCCAGAAAAGACAAAGCGCCTAAGGCAGGGGCCGACGAGAACAAGTGGTACGAGTTCCATGATAACCACGGCCATTGGACCAAGGATTGTATCATGCTAAGGAGAGAGGTAGCACACCTAATCTCTAAAGGCAAGATCCGGGAAGCGGCTCCAGACGCCAGAGTTCCTCGTGATCTCCTAGATAATCCTTACCGAGGCAAGACGAGCGAGAAAACACCCCCTACTCTAGAAAGGGTGGTGAAAGTAATAACCGGAGGGTCGAGTGTGTGTGGCCTTACCTACTCAGCAGCCAAGAGACACGCACGAGAGGGGTACTTGGGAAAACCTACCCATCTAGAGAGACGACCTAGACAACCCACCGGGCTAGAGATAGTCTTTGACGACTCCGACATTGAAAACCAAGTTGGACCTCATCACGATGGTCTGGTGATCTCCTTACACATAGGGAACGTCCTTATGAGGAGGATACTGGTCGATACCGGTAGCTCTACCAACCTCATAACACTCACCGCCCTCAAACAGATGGGTTTGTTTGAAAGCGACATCCACAAGCAACTCGTCCCCCTCGTGGGATTCAGTGGAGAAGTGAAGCACACCACGGGAAACATAACTCTACAAACCTTCGCCAAAGGAGTAAACTTGCAAGTATAATTCATGGTGATAGACTGCCCATCCAGTTACAACGTAATCCTGGGTCGCCCCTAGTTACACGACATGAAGGCGGTGGCCTCCACTTATCACCAGACGGTGAAGTTCCCAACACCACGGGGAATAGAGGAAATTCGAGGAGATCAGAGGCTAGCTAGAGAATGCTACAAGACAGCCCTGAAGCCTACGGCCGCTGGGCCGCATGCATAGCAATTACAGAGCGCTACCCCTCCTACCCAGACCCGAGAGGAAGAAGAAGAAGTGGAGGAGGTAGCAATAGGGGAAGGACGGATCGTTCGGCTGGGCATCGGACTAGAAACGTCCATCAAGACAGAACTCGTGTCCTTTTTGGAGAAACACCAGAAGTGCTTCGCATGGAGCCACGAGGACATGACTGGAATCGACCCAGGGGTGATCACACACAGGCTTAACACTGATCCTAGCTTTCCCCCCGTGAAACAAAAAAGGAGAAGATTTGCCGCGGAGCGAATCCAGGCAGTTGACGAAGAAGTAAGGAAGCTACTAGACACAGGCAAGATCCGAGAGGTGAAATATCCAGAATGGCTAGCTAACGTGGTGGTCGTCCCGAAGAAGAATGGGAAGTGGAGGGTTTGTGTGGACTTTACCGACCTGAACAAGGCTTGTCCTAAAGACTCTTTCCCACTCCCCCCACATAGACACAATGGTCGATGCCACCGCTGGTCACGAGCTATTAACATTCATGGACGCCTTTAGCGGCTACCACCAGATCCAGATGCACCCCGAAGATCAAGAAAAGACGTCCTTCATAACATGACAAGGGACGTACTGTTATCGAGTTATGCCTTTTGGCTTGAGAAACGCTGGTGTGACCTACCAGCGGCTCGTTAACCATATGTTCCAAAACCAAATCGGGAAGAGAATGGAGGTATACATTGATGATATGGTGGTCAAGAGCACAGCGGCAGTTCAACACCAACAACACCTTGAGGAAGCTTTTAACATTCTCGAAAAATTCAACATGAAGCTTAATCCTCAACAGTGCACGTTCGGAGCACAGTCTGGAAAATTTCTAGGTTACATCGTGACCAAAAGGGGGATTGAGGCTAGTCCCGATCAAGTGAAAGCAATAGCCTCCCTGAGATCACCCAAGAACATCAAGGAAGTACAAAAACTGGCGGGGAAAATCGCCGCCCTTAACAGGTTCATATCTAAGTCAGCCGACAAGTGTCGATTATTCTACGATATACTCAAGAAAAACAAAATTTTCCAGTGGGATGAACGACACGAGAAGGCTTTCCAGGAACTCAAGGGCTACTTCTCCAATCCATTGTTCTAGCCAAGCCGGTTCCAAGAGAAAACTTACAGCTGTATCTAGCGGTATCAGGAAGCACATTGAGCGGGGTTCTAGTTAGGGAAGCTGATGGACGACAAATGCCCGTTTATTTCGTAAGCAAGACAATGACCTCAACAGAGACTAGATACACCCCCTCGAAAAGCTGGTCCTCGCAGTCGTCATGAGTTCGAATAAGCTGCGCCCTTATTTCGAATCACATACTATCGCAGTCCAAACCAGCTACCCTCTGCCACAGGTGATGCAGAAGTTAGAGTTCTCTGGATGAATGACCAAGTGGGCGGTACAACTCAGCGGGTACGACATCAAATACGAACCTCGCAAAGCCATAAAGTCACAGGTCCTAGCTGACTTCGTCGCTGACTTCTCACCTGATCTAGAGGAGGCAGCAAGCACAAGCACACCCGCTCCTATCCCAGAAGAAACACATGAAACATGGACGCTCAACACAGATGGGGCTTCTAACGCCAGAGGGATAGGGCTAGGGGTAATTCTGGAGTCGAGCAAGGGCGACACGCTAGCTCAAGCCATAAGGTGTGACTTCGACGCCATGAATAACGAGGCAGGGTACGAAGCCTTGATTTTCGGATTAGGGCTAGCACGAGACCTAGCAATCCAAAATCTACAAGTGAAGTGCGACTCTCTCTTGGTGGTTAACCAGATACTGGGACTATTTGAGGCGAAAGACGAGAGGATGGCTCTTTACCTAGAAAAGGCGAGAGCATTAGCAAGAGAATTCCAGCAGGTCACCTTTGAACAGGTACCTAGAGAGAACAACACGTCGGCTGACGCCCTAGCAGGTTTAGGCTCAATGCTCAACCCGAGTGAATACTCTCAGATCCCGCTGGTACCTAGAGAGAACAACACGTCGGCTGACGCCCTTGTCATGTAATTCCTTTGGCATAATTGGATAGTGTAGCCCAAGTTTATGAGAAATTGCTCTTGATTGTGAATGTGACTTGTGATGAAATTGAGCATATGTGTCTTGAGTAAAAGTAGCTGCAATCCAACAAATTTTTACCTAGTGAATTTTGGCCTTGTAGGGAGATCATCATTAATTCCCTCTTCTTTGTTTGTGTGATTTTGCTCTCTTTATGCATATGTTTCTCTTCGTTGATATGGTTATCTATTTCTTGAAGCCGTTATGAGATTGTTCATGCATGTTGATTGTGATTAAGAACTTATATTTTTAGCCCATATTCTTCCATGCCTACCTTGAATTATCTTTGCTTGAAACCCCGTTCTAGCCTTAACCTTTTGTTTGAAGCTCCACAAAAATTATCCCTAACCTATATTAGCTTGACCTTCTTCCGGGAATTGAACTTAGATGATGTGTTGGGAATAATTTTTGTTGAGTGACTTGGGTTGGGTTTGGAAGTGGTGACGTTGTTAAAAGGTAGAATACGTCTTGTTGAAGTGTAGTGTAATAGGATTCTTGACTTGGAAGGCACATTGTTGAAAAAAGTTGATGAAAAAAAAAAGAAGAGAGAAAAAAAAAAGAGAAAAGAAAGAAAGGAAAAAATGTATAAGTGCAAAGCCAAGAATTCCTAGTATTTTTAAGTTATATTTTGGAAGTTTGGGTTAGAAATTGATGGGTATGAGTGTCATTGATGAAGTGTTTGGTTATGAGTTGAAAAGAGAAGAAGTGAGTTGTGTTGGTTTGTAGTGTTGTATTTAGGAGTTTGATTCCCGGATTTAGCACCACATGGCCAAAGAACTCCCTTCCTTATGTTATTACCAAACCCCATTACAACCCGGCCGAACGGAGTCTTCTATGAAGATTTCATTGAGCCTAAGTTCTTATGAAGATTGATGTGTTTTGACTTCTCTAGGTAGATAGATTGGTGATATAAGTCTCAATAATAAAGTAGATGTTGCATAAAGATTGAGGTGAGAGTTGATTTGTTAAGCCTAAACACATGAGAGTAAGAAAGAAACACATTTATATCCCTTGTGAGGTTGGATTGTGATTGCCTAGCTTGAGACTCATACATATGTGATGACGTTAAAATTACTTGTCTTCTTTTTCACTTGTGTTTAAAAAGTTTTGACAAGGGCTATGCTTGAAGATTGTGTTATTGGGCTTGATTTGCATGATTATTGCTTGAGGACAAGCAAGTCTAAGTATGGGGTGTTTTGATGTCCGCGTTTTAGGTAGATTTTTAGGGTTTAGATAGGTTAGTTTAAGTTGTTTTCCGTGGTTGAGTCTTGTGTTTTTGAGTCTTTTTGCATGAGTTTTCGTATTTCCTTGAGATTCGGAAACTACGCATATTTGTGTCGTTTTGTAGATGTTTTGGAGCTTGAAGAAGAGTTTGGAGCAATGCTAAGAGAAGATGGACAAGCTAGGAGGAAGATCTCAAGTGGACAAGCTAAGGAGAAGAGCTAAGAGGAGCAAAATCAAGAGGAAAAGTGAAGAGACCGACCCAAAGATCGAGCTAGGAAGGGTCGAGCTCGAGCCAAGTGAAGAAGTTAGAAGAAGCTAAAAAAGAGCTCTCAGGATCGACCCTGAGGGGGGTCGAGATCGACCCCTAGGGGGTCGATCCTAGGCACCGACTTCTCTTTATTCCGGATTTATTGAAGAGTTTCCAAATCTGTATTTAAGGAAGGTTGTTTCTTTGTGTTTCCTAGTTAGATTAGGACTCCTTTTCTTCTATAAAAGGAGGTTGAACCCTTTAGTTTTGAATAATTCATCCTGGGGAGGAATTAATCAATCAAGACTTGGAGAGCTAGGAAGAAAACTTGGAGAGCAAGTTTGAGAATTTGTAAGATTGATCTTTTGTTTAATTTGAATTCTAGTTTGGTTTTGATCACGTCTTCCTCTTCTTCTTCCTTGCTTCTTCTTGCTATGTGTGAGTAGTCTTCTTAAGTTCTAGGGTTGGGCAAAAACCCAACACAATCATGCATGTTTAAAACTTGAATTCATGACTTGAATGCTTGATGATCATATCTAACCTATCTTGTGCTTAATCCTTGGTGAAAATTGAGGCATGTCTTGTAATTAACCCTAGCGAAAGTGAAAAGTTGATTACTTGATTACATCTAATAGGATTATTTGTGAAAGTTGATATTCCTAGGTTGAAGGATAGGTAGAAAGTTGTTTAATTTGCGAAAGTTGATTGAATAGCTTGAATAGTTTGCGAAAGTTAACTTTTCAATGATCTAGCTTGCATGATAGTTGTGAATTCTTGTTGAGAGCATGTATGGTTGTTGTTGTGGTAGCCCTAGCCCTAGGATGTGCCCTTTTATATTGATTGAAATTCGTGTCTTTTGCCTTGATCCCGACTGCCTCCGTCGTGTTCAAGCTCTTGTTTGTAATTGTGTGCGTTTAGTGTGCGTTCGTGCTTGTTAGCTCTCAGGATCGACCCAACTAGGGTCGAGATCGACCCTCTTCTGGTCGAGCCTGAGTTGATTTGCTCTCGTTTCTTTTGCTCTTTTCGTAGTTTATCGACTAAACTTAGCACTACTCTCACTCCCGTGGACGATCCTGACTTCGCTATACTCAGCGGGGTCTTGAATACAAATTTATTTGTTCAAGAAACCCTTCAACACTGGTATATGGGTGCGAGGCAGTCATCCCAGCTGAAATCCAGGTCCCAACCGCGCGGTACGGTCTAGCTACGCTTGACCAAAACAAGGAGCAACTCGAGGCAGATCTAGACACGGTCCAAGAATTACGGGAATCAACCCACCTCAAAATAGCTCGATACCAGCAACAAGTATCCAGAAGCTATAACAAGAACGTAAGAGTTAAGGTCTTTCGAGTTGGAGACTGAGTACTTCGCAAGGTATTCCAGAACACAACAAAGCAAAATGCGGGAAAATTGGCACCCGGATGGGAAGGACCTTACAAGATCATGAAGATCGTGGGGCAAGGAGCTTACCAGCTTGAGTCCGAGGAAGTTTAACCAGTGCCTAGGAGTTGGAATGCCACTCACCTCAAGAAGTACTACTTCTAGAAACCCTATCTCTAGTTACTTAATTTATTTTACATATTAGAAGGTCTTGAATTTTCTTTTTTTTTTCGGGGGGATGCAAGGGGGTTCTTGAACCGTCACCCCACTTTTATTTCTAGATCGTAGTTCTAGTATTAGGCACCAGTTAAGACATTGTTTTACATTCTCGTGATTCTTTTGAGTTGTGAATGAAATTTATTACAAATTACTTCGTTTACACACGCGAACATATGCTCTTCGAGAGCACACCCTTGCAAATTTCGCACGACACAAAAACACACACCAGGGTGCACTCCTAGTAGCCCCGATCAAGCTACGAAAAGGCAAAAATCCCATAAAACTCGTGCACGTAACGATTAGGCCCATAAGTGACCTAGGCATTTATCGCCAGAGATCCCACAAAACTCGTGGACGTAATGGTTAGGCCCATAAGAGACCTAGGCAAGTATCGCCAGTATTGCAAAACTCGCACGAAAATTTGGATCCACAAATAAGGCACGAATCGCCTAACATATATGCTAGCATCCAACGGATTAATCCACTCACATTAAATGGTTGTATAACCCAGATATACTATCAACGTTTGACATCAGAAAGCTAACGTTAGCACTCTGTACAAACAAGCTTGTTTCTTACAAATAATACCGGCTAAGACGCACTAGGTACCTACGCCATTTCTAGCAAAGGCAAACGCGCTTTTCTAGACACAATCTCTAGACAAGGGTGGTCCTCCCCCGAATAATACTAGGGGTAGTGAGTTCACCAAAAAACTGCAGTGCCATACTACGGCGACTTTATTAATCACGTGATTATCAAAGATTACAGCTACCAATACCACCTCTAGACTCGCGTTCTAGAAATATATATTTGCAAATCTCTCGCACTCATTCAAAACACAAGTATACTTCTCTGGGTACGGCCTCCAGAGTATAGTTTACAAATACACCCCTAGAAAGACAAGGGGTACTAGGCCTTCCGTCAAGACTTACTCAAATAAAACATCTCGTTACTAGACCAGGCATCTAGAGCCATATCTCGGCAGGATCACGGGAACGGGGCACGTTCCCAAGAGCCATCTAAGTAACAAAGCCCTAGTATCGAACATACCTGCCCAAAGATAAGCTTCGAAATCTACCAAGTGACACAGTTGTAGCTATTCCTAAAGCAAAAGATTTGCAGGTAAAGGCCTGGCTACTTAGACATGCATTGTCAAAACAGAACATATATAACCAAATTAGCAAGGCCATACAGTGGGCCTGTAGATAGAGGTTCTTACACCAGGGGTACAACGTTTTCCCCCGTAGAATCAAGTTTTGGCACAAGTGCCATTCCAAAATTATCATTAAGTCTTATGGCAATAGACATTGCCGGATCAAATACTTAAAATAAGCAAGTAGCGTGCATACGGGAATCACTTTTCTGGACAAGGGTTCGTGGACGCAACACCCCCATCTTTGTCCACCTGCTGGACGTCTGCGCTGGCAACTCAGGTATCCTCCGCCGAAGCTGGAGAATTGGCATCATCTTCTAGATCCTCGTTAGGTAGGAAGTCCTCTCCGGGAACCTTATAACCAGGAGGGAATAGGGTGTCGAAGGTAGCCTTCAGTTCTGCTAGATTCCAGCGATCACCTTTCCCACCAACAACGTCCTCGAGTACTTCGATCTTGGCCTTGGTGGAATAGAAGGTCCCAATCTAGGACCTGGTGGGTGAAGGAGTCCACAGTTTCTTGAAGCATGGCAATCTTCTCAGCCTGATTAGTCACTTCTTCTTTGAGCTTGGCAGCTTGAGCTTGTTGAGCCTCTAGTGTGGCTTTGAGAGTGTGGTTCTGGTGATCAGCTTCTAGCGCCGCCTCTGAAGCATGCTTTTCCCTGGCCCTTAGCGTGAGCATCTCCTTTGTATAGACTCCCATGGCAAGAGCAAACTCTTGGGTTGCCTGCGAATAACGCAATTATAACCATACTCAAGGAAAGCAGTTTGCTAAGATAGGGAAATTATGAAAATCCACAAGGACGAACCTTCATCACAGCGTTCTTGGACCGCGCCAACGCCTGTTCACCCCCTATCTTTGCAAAGCCCGCTTTGCTGTCACTAGGGGTGGATTCAAGAACAGCCTCCCAGAAGTCAGGGACGTCATCTTTGGAGAGGTCGATGGTTGAAGACGTCTCCAACTTACGCTTCTGGGAGGGGCGCTCCCGTTGATCCTCCTTCTTTGGCACAAGGGGGAGAGGAATCGAGCTGTGGGATCTTAACATCCTTTGCAGCATCACATTTGTGGAAACATTTCTTTCACGGCCTATTTACACAGAAGATCAGAAGTCAATTTCCTTTACTAGAAGACCTATCCAGCGTACAAAAGGAGATGTATTGCGAACAACTTACCATAATTGGAAGGCTTAGAGGTGCTTGACATCTTGACAGCAGTAGTTGAGGCTTCTAGGTCGGTGGTCTCGCGACTGGAACTTTGGGGATGATGTTCTTCCTTCGGTTTTTCCGGTTCGTTAGACACTTTGCTAGGGGCACGTTCCTTAGACTTGGCGGTTAGCAGCACGTTGATGAGTTTCCCACTAGATGACCTGGAGTTAAAGTTCTTCGGCACTGCACAAGCAATCACCAAGCAAACATCAGCAAGATATAGCAACCAGGACGCACGATCTAGTTATATACACTAGAAAAAAATCAAGACAAAGCGAGCAATGGGTTCTTACGGGTAGTGTTCCACGCATCTAGGAATACATCTTTGTACAACTCCCCTAATTCACCCAAAGAACGTCTCTTGACGAAGAAGTAGCGGGATTGCCATCCCGTATTAGGGTTTTTGACACCAGGGATCAAAGGGTCTCTCGGGTCTCTAGCGTGGAGGGAGATTCTACCGGGCCTAGAAGGGACTACCTTGTATGCCACTAAAAATTCGCTCACAGTCATGGTAATACCTTTCTTAGAAGCGAGCTCATCGACGCCCCTGAGTATGCTCCAGGTTGTTGGCATAATTTGGGATGGCGAAACTCCTAGATCCCTCATAAAGTCTCTAATAAAAGGGGAGAAGGGAAATTTAAGTCCTAGAGAGAATGGAAAATCGGTAAAACAGATCCAACCTGGGCGTATCCAATCGATTAATTCGTCTTGGGGACAGTGGGTCACGGTTCCATCCAGAAACCCTCCCTCGGCGATGATTCTGGTAACCTCGTCTGGTGTAAGGTTGCACAGGAATTGGTCTTGGGGCATGAGTGAGTTTGAGGGTGCGAAGAAAGGGGTTTCAGCCATGGCAAGGAGAAAGACGGATGAGGGTTGAAGGTAAAGCTAAGCAAAAGAAAAAACCAGGTTTGAGAGGACAGCGGAAGGTAGAAGATGAAGACGAAGAGTAAGGGAGAGAAGTGGGTACCTTTGTTCAACGATTGAAGTGACACCTATGGACAAATGGAGAGAGGGCATAGCGACTTAAATAAGGGGTAATGATGAAAACGCTCAGGCTGCGATTTCCAAGGCAATGAATCGGTGTTAACAAGATTTGGTTTGATTCAAATTTGAAATTTTAAATTCCAATTTTAAATCAAAAGGGGTATTGTTGGGCCCTGCTATCCAAGAGCTCCCGAAGCACACTAGAGCGGCCTGCGAGAAGCCTATTGAGCCCAACGGCGAGTTTCTAGAAGAATGTCCGAGTAATGGATATCGATATGTGCCCATTCGCCCATCCGAGTATAAGATATGCTTAAATTATATCTTATGAGGTTTATTTCTATCTTGTGTAACGGAAATTATATCATATTTAGGTATAGTCTATCTAGTAAACGTGTGTCTATCTAGTCTATCTTGTAACGGTATATCTTTAGGACCCCTATATATACATAGAGGGGGTCACACATCGTACATCGACATTCATACACAATATACATAATCGAGTACACACGAGATTAATATAATTTTCGCATTCTTTCCACTCAATTCTAAAGTTCGTATTACTTAGTTCAAGCCCGATCTAGGCTAATGGGTCACCAACCTTGCTTGGTTGATTTCTAGCTCTAACAATACCCTTTGGCTTTGGGAAGGGGGTGTTACAACGGGCTAGTACCTGTTCCCTGGGGCGTCACTGGTGGTCCACCGCGGGCGCGGCTGATGCGGTGCGGGCGTGGTTTCACACAAGGATGTCCTTTCGGACCTAGTACCTGCATGTTAGCTCAAAAACAAATTAAATCCTAATCTAAGACTGGGAAAACACTCTATCTAATCTTTGGGTTGCCTCCCAAGCAGCGCCTTTGTTTAACGTCGACGGCTCGACGCTCTCCAGCTCAAAACGGGTCCTCAACAATGTGGAATCGGACCTCGTTGCACCATGAGATATGGAAAGTTTGCCATATCCAACCCCAAGCCATGCTAGGTGCTAGGACCGCGCTTGACACAAGGCGGATAAAATAAACTTTGCAAAAATTCGCCATATCCAACCCCATGCCAAGCTAGGTGTTAGGACCGTGCTTGACAAAAGGCGGATAAAAATACGAACTTTGCGAAAATTCGCCATATCCAACCCCATGCCAAGCTAAGTGCTAGGACCGCGCTTGACACAAGGCGGATAAAATGAACTTTGCGAAAATTCGCCATATCCAACCCCATCCCAAGGCAAGTACTGGGACCGCGCTTGGGACAAGGCAATTAAACAAACGGACTTGCGAAAAATTTCCATATCCAACCCCATGCCAAGGCAGGTGCTAGGACCGGGCTTGACACAAGGCGAATAAAAATACGATCTTTGCGAAAATTCGCCATATCCAACCCCATGCCAAGCTAGGTGCTAGGACCGCGCTTGACACTTTGCAAAAATTCGCCATATCCAACCCCATGCCAAGCTAGGTGCTACGACCGCACTTGACACAAGGCGGATAAAATGAACTTGGCGAAAATTCGCCATATCCAACCCCATGCCAAGACAGGTACTGGGACCGCGCTTGGCACAAGGCAAACAAACAAACGGACTTGCGAAAAATTTCCATATCCAACCCCATGCCAAGGCAAGTGCTAGGACCGCGCTTAACACAAGGCGAATAAAAATACGAACTTTACAAAAATTCACCATATCCAACCCCATGCCAAGCTAGGTGCTAGGACCGCGCTTGAAACATGGCGAATACAATGAACGCTGCGAAAAAAATCACCGTATCCGGCATGCATGCAAATGGGCTTATTTTGGTATTTTTATGTTTTAAGGCTTTAAGCAGCAGCAAGAGGTGTAACCATCTCGCGCGCGCCTACGCGCATCGCGCGCGCCTACGCGCATCGCGCGCGTCTACGCGCATCGCGCGCGTTAGCGGACAACCTTAAGCGAAACAGCAACTTGGCGGTTTTCCCTAACGATAATTTTGGAGTTTTGATGTTTTAAGGCTTTAAGCAGCTGCGAGAGGTGAACCGTCTCGAGCGCGCCTACGTGCATCGCGCGCGTTAGCGGACAACCCCAAGCGAAACGGCAACTTGGCGGTTTTCCCTAACGATGGTTTTGGTACTTCAGGTTTTAAGGCTTTAAACAACTACAAGCGGTGAAACCCGGTTTGAGCGCGCCTATGCCCATCGCCCGCGTTAGCGGACAACCCCAAGCGAAACGACAACTTTGCGGTTTTTCCTAACGATAATTTTGGAGTTTTGATGTTTTAAGGCTTTCAGCTGCGAGAGGTGTAACCGTCTCGATTGCGCCTACGCGCATCACGTGGGTCAAACCCCGAGCCCGGCTCGGTAGGGGTGAGCATTCGGATAATCCAATCCGATCCGAAAAGCCGGATATCCGGAAAAAAAATTGACAAAAATCTTGATTCGTATTCGATCCGTTTTTAGCCGGATATCCGGTAAAAAATATCCGTTTGGATCGGATATTCGGAACCGGATATCTCGGATATCCAAAGTATCCACTTCAAAAAAATAATATAGTTCAACCCAATTTAAATGAAATTTATGTCCAAAAATTAAGCTAAAAAACATTATAAAAAAGTTACATGTAAAGTTGTAAGTGACTTACCTAGTTGTTACTAGTTAGCTAGGAATTGAGAGCAAATTTTGAAGCTCAAAAGCGTCGAAACGACGTGGTGGAAATAAGAAAGCTTGGTAATAAAAAAAAGTTAAAGGAGAGATTCATTTCATAAGTTCATATATACATATATTAATTTAAAAAGGCTTTTTTAATCAACTATGATATGTGGATCATATATTCTCTTTGTAATATCGGATTTTTCGGATATCCGTTTAACTCAAAATCCCTATCCGTATCCGATCCAGATATCCGGAAAAATTAGAGGATAGGATCGGATACGGATAACAAAGCTAAGCTATCCATTGGATACAGATTTTGTTGGATTGGATCGGCGGATATTTCGGATCGGATCGGTGGATCGGATAATTTTGCTCAGCCCTACGGCTCGACAGTTTGTCTTATAGAATACTTGGATATTTGGGTTTATCGCGGCTACGAGCGATGAAGTCAACTCGAGCGCGCCCTCGTGTCCAGCGCGGGTCAAATCCCGAGCCTAGCTCGGCGATTTTCCTTATAGAGTAATTGGATATTTGGGTTTATCGCGGCTACGAGCGATGAAGTCAACTCGAGCACGCCCTCGCGTCCAGCGCGGGTCAAACCCCGAGCCTAGCTCGGCGATTTACCTTATAGAGTAATTGGATATATGGATTTATTGCGGCTACGAGCGATGAAGTCAACTCGAGCGTGCCCTCGCGTCCAGTGCGGGTCAAACCCCGAGCCTGGCTCGGCGATTTGCCTTATAGAGTAATTGGATATTTGGGTTTATCGCGGCTACGAGCGATGAAGTCAACTCGAGCGCGCCCTCGCGTCCAGCGCGGGTCAAACCCCGAGCCTGGCTCGGCGATTTGCCTTATAGAGTAATTGGATATTTGGGTTTATCGCGGCTACAAGTGATGAAGTCAACTCGAGCATGCCCTCGCGTCCATGAGTGACGGTTTTTCCTAGTGGATGCTCAAAACGATCCCAATGTGACTAACCTAATCCTTACCCTTATCAAAAAAAACATACGGTATATCTCATCATCAGCGTGAGATGCCTAGAGATCAACTCCATCTGATTGCATCAACGATCAATGATTCTCGATCAGTATCCTGAAGATACACTCCTTATTGAGTCGATGCCTCACGAGAAACCTTCTGCAAACAATCAGTATTCAACAACTCGGAATAAAACAAACCTTGAGCATTGCATGGATAATTAAGCGAGGGAGCAATAAAGACAGAGGGAAAACACTACTTCAGCGCCAAGCCAAGCACGCGAAAGACCTAGGGGTTCGAGGAATAAGAAGAAGGTCAACAATGCTACACCGACGGGTGCCACTACATCTTTTGACACAGCCGCACCTTATGCCCCCATTACACTAGGGATGCTCAGCGGTCCGGGTGACCCGTAACCCGGGCCGGACCGACCCGTAATTTAAGGGCCGGGTCACGGTCCATAATTTTCAGAGATTACAGGTTACGGGTCGGGTACGGGTCGACCCGCCGGGTTACGGGTCGACCCGTAAGACCCGTAATTTTTTTAATCGTTTTATATTTTTTTGGAATAACACATTCATTAACCCTAAAGGCTAAAGAGACCCGTGTTTCTGTCATTTCCTCTCAAGTCTCAAACTTCGCCCCCTCAAGTCCTCAACTCAACCCTAGATCTGAGGGTGAGACCCGTCGCTTCCTCTCGTGTTTTGCTCGGCGGCTTGGTGCCCTCGACCTGTCCATCGGGCTTCGCCCTCGACCCGCCGCTCCTTTAGCCGTCTCCACTCATTGGTCCGGTCCTCGACTCCTTGCTGTTATTCGCCTCGACTCCTTGCTCGTTGGTCCGGTTCTGCATCGCCCTCGACTTGTCCGGTCCTGTCGAGTGTCAAGCGACTCCTTGCTTGCCGGCGACCGCGACTCCAATATCTCGCCTAGCCTCTTTGCTTCTCCTGTCTTCAATTGTTCGCTGTTCTCTATTGCTTGACTTGCTTCGCTGTTCACGGTCTTCTTCAATTGTTCACCTGTCTTGACTTGACTTGCTTCTGCAATTAACTTGCTTCGCCTGTTGCTGTTATACGTCTTCAATTGTTCACTGTCTTTTGGTTAACTTGGTTAACTTGGTCTTATATTTGCTGTTATACGCCTCTTAGTCTCTCACAAAATACCAAAAGTTTGGTTAACTTAATGTTGCATATCTATGGAACCTGGATATTGTAAACGTAAAAAATGGGTAAATAATGGGTTGTTTGACCGGTCAAACGGGTCTAACGGTCTGACCTGTGACCCGACCCGTAAAACCCGTGATCCGGGTCATGTGTCGGGTCGCGGGTCGAATTTTTTGAGATTACGGGTCATCGGGTTGACCCGTGACCCGGATTACGGGTCACGGGTCGGGTCGGGTCGACCCGTTGAGCAACCCTACATTACACCTCCTCGTTATGTCACTCCTCCAGATGGACGCAATTGTGGACCTCCGGCGAGCGTTGTGTGGCGTGGTGTGAACTTCGGCATCGGGAATGTGGACAGCTTTATATTTCCGTACATTGTTCACACCAAATACGTCATGGGAGTCAATGTGACTTTCTATCTCTCGCAGAAGTTTTGGGCAGGGCACAGTCACAAGACTACAATATTCGATGGGAGCTTGGAGGGGATTTGATTTGAAACAAAGATTTTTACAAAGTCTTGACACCGTGGGGTCTTACATCATTTGAAGAGCTCCTAGATAACATCAGTTATGTGGAGTCTCCTTGACCATCCAGATACTGGTTAGACATGTCGTTACAAGACCTTATCCTTGTCACTATTTACCAAGTGTCACTTGTGTTGTTATCAAGGGATCGGGGGTCACACACGTGCCTACCTCTTAGGATTTTTGGAATCAACCAAGCCTATGGGATACTCCCTCCAATCGTCGCTATCGGTCACATTGATCGAAATGATCACTTCATACCGGTGATGTTGAAGCCCGAAAATCTCGAACTAAATACGGGAAAGAATTATTACTAACTCTCGGGCCTTTCGGCACGCTAAAAACCGGCTCCTCTTACTTTGAGCTCTCCCACCCCCCGCGTATTATTTTATTCTCTTTTCAGAGGCTTATAAGACTTTTTAAGGTTTTTTCCGTAAAATAGTGTGATCTTCTCGGAGATTCAAACACGTCGGGGCCCGTCATTCGAGAACACGTCTCGGGACTCGGCCTTTTTCCGATCCTTTATTACTCACCACCACCACCCTATATATATATAACAGAGGGAGCTGCCTGTTTGCAACTCCATCCTCCGAAGTGGGACGGCTCCAATATGTCCTAATCGTGCTATTGGCCCTCCAAAAGGCTTAATCACGATATTGGCCCTCCAACTAAGCTTAATTACAATATTATCAAGTTACACACTTCCCGTTATTTCGGGTATCCTTGATCGTGCATGCGCTAAAACGTGCTCCACGTCTTAGTGATCTTTATTTCTTTACTATTATTCATCTAGCGTTTCAACGCGGTGACAGATCCGGATATCTACAGGTGCTATTTTATTAACATTTTATTCTGTTAAGTCCTTTGTTCTTTGTTCACGTCTAACTTGATGCTAAACATATTGTGTTTGTAGATATGGTTGATGGACAATGCACCTATTCCTCCACCTTCTAAAGTCTAGTTCCAATTTCATGACTCCAGCGTTGACTTTTGGCATGATGCTCTTCGCCCGAGGATCGAACATTAGAAGATGCGTTGCGTAACAATAGGTTGGCATCTAGAGACATTTGCTTAGTTTTGAAGTTTTAAGGAATTTATGGGATTTTATGTGTTTCATCTCTGCCGTGTCCTAACTTTAAAGGATTTATGTGTATTTTCATATTTTTCATGTAATTTCTTATTCTTATTATCTATGCAAAAATTTAACGTTCAGATAACTTGTCAAAACAATCCGAAATATAGAAATGATAGAAATATCAATAATTGTCAAACATCCCAAACTCGGTCAATCACAAATCCAAAATTTCACTAACACCTCTTTACACGACCAACGTTGTAGCAGGCCTTGCGAGCTCACATGCGACTACAGCAACCACACAATGATCACATGCATCAAGAAAAAGAGGTATAGTCGTTGTTCTGCTTTCAGTCCCTCTATAACATTGATGGAGGATTGCTGGCTCTAATGTTAGATTCTAATTTATTCCATGAGATTTGTCAGAGGCTAACTCTACTTCATCTGTTCATGTAAAATCGTGATGGAAGGCGAAGTGGAAGACAACAAACATCTAAACACCTATGAGAATAGATTCCAAAACGCACTTATGACAGTATAAAGTGAAGGGATGTAAACTCTTAGACAGCTTCCCAGTCAGTGAAGCAAAGCCTTTAACTACTTGTCCGCTTTCGTTGTAGGGAAAGATGCCGTTGAAAACCATTCTCTGCTCAGGCAATTCTGTCTTCTATTCTACTTACAACAATGTACTTAACTTATGCATGCGTGTATACACATGTATGGGTCGGCTAATAGCAAACATTCTCCACTTGTTTCAACGGTCCTTTCAGGTACAGCAGTTATTATCTCAATTGTTTTCGCTCTTTTCCGGAGACGAAGAAAGAACAATCCAGGCTCCACAACTCTTAATCACACAAGACTAGACCTAGAGGATGGAAGCATGATCAGTGGCATGACAAACAAATTCTGATTTCACTTGTTTCAGCTCTTATATATTGTTTGTGACCTGAAATTTATTTGTTAGTGTCTGGGCTAGACCAACAAATTCTGATTTCACTAGGCTAAGTTGCATCCCCAGGATAAGGAAACTAATTAAGGTATGTTGGAAACAATCACTGAAAGCAAGGCAAAATTGAAAATGATCAAGTAACGGAACATGTAAGCTAGCATAGGACGAAAGTATTACTTTGATACCATCGCCAAAATTCAAAGCAATCCGCAGCTTAATGGAGGAGCTTACACTGTGACTCTGTGAGAGAGGGTCTTGCAATGTGCTGACTGAGAACCTGAGACGAGTCACTCATGGGTCTTCGAGGAAGTAACCATGCATATATAATTCTTGTGTAATTTTCTTTCCCTGGATTTCTCGTGCTAATTCATGTGAAAATTCAGCTTACATGATGTTGAAAGTTTTTTGTAGTAGAGTGGCCCGTGATCGGTGTTTTCTACTTTGAGCAAGATGGAATTTTTAGACGTATATATGTGTAAGTCCATGATTGATAAACGTCACTCTAACGTATCGGGATAAATTATTATTGCTCTATCAAACATATGTACGGTCATGTCTGTTGGAGCTAAAATTCGTACACAAGATTAAGACGAGATTTAGCCTAGATCGGGCAATTGATTCAAGAGTTCGATTACAATTACAGAGCGTTTGTATGGCGTTTTTTGATAGCTCGATACATCATAACTGTTTCCAGGAGGATCCCCCTATATCTTATATTCCCTTAGCCTAGGATATCGGTCATTCCTCCCATGAATTGCAACCGGCGTTGCCCACGTCTTCACAACTGGCACAACCTTCAATTGGATGGGCTTCTTGACTTCCTCCAATGATCATCATGGCCTGGTGGGCCTCTCCATCTGCACTTTCTTTTGGCCGAAGTTCCTCATGAGCCTGATTTTTCCATGGTCCAACAATACCCCGAATCAGATTTCGAGTCTGCTGTGCAAGCTGGCCGGAATCTGATTCGCTAGCACTTCGACCGAGTACCCCAACCTACTGAGATCGATTAGCTATATCCAACTATAGAGTCTAGGATGACGAATCTGTTAGGAGCTGAGTCGTCGTCGAGGCCTCTACTGGTTGGATTGCTGATCGTAAGCTAGACTGCGCTAGTAATCTTTTGCGTCTCTTGATATCGCTTGTGTTGTTTCCAGCGATCGCTCGTTGTGTCTAGCGTATGTGGTGCGTTAGTTGGCGATTGACAACTGATGGTGAGTGAGTGACTTGCGATAACTAGCGAATGACTCGTGATAACTAGCGATTTCTGGTGAACAGATTTTAGCTAGCTAGCGCGGCTAGCGAGTGGTAGGTGATCAGCTAGAGTATTCTAGTACTTCGTGGTCCCGTGTGATTAACAGCAAGTGGTAGACTAGCTAGTGAGCGCTAGCGTGCATTTGGTAGCAAGCGATGGATCGGCTAGCGTTTAAGCTTATGACGGTTGGCGGATCCGGTTGTAGCTAGCCAGAGCTAGCGATCAACTCGCGGCCACTGGCGAAGCGGTTGTAGCTAGCTAGCCAGAGCTAGCATTAAACTCGCGGCAACTGGCGAATCGGTTGTAGCTAGCTAGAACTAGCGATCAATCTTGCAGCAATTGGCAAATAACTTGCGACATCCGGTAAGTGACTTGCGACACCTGTCGAATCGATCGTAGCTAACATGAGCTAGCGATAAACTGTTAGGTACTCATCGATAGGAGATTTTAATGCGACAGCTAGCGAAAGATCTACCCCAACGGGAGCTACCCAGGGCGGTAATTGGTGTATAAATTGCGACATCTGGCGGATGACATGCGACAACTGGCGGATGACTTGCGACATCGGCGAATATCTTGCGAACATCTGGCGAATAACGTGCGTCATTTGGCGAAAATCGCTTTTTCTAGTGACACTTGCGTTCTGTAGCAATACTCGTGTTATCTAGCGACACTCGCGTTTTCTAGCGAAACTTGCGTTGAGAAGCGATTCTTGTGTTGTTGAGCGTTTCTAGCGTTGTTGTCTTGCGATATTAACATTATCTAGCAACTTGAGCACTATTAAGCAGTCCTAACGCTATTAAGCGTTTCTAGCGTCGTTATCTTGCGATACTAGCATTATCTAGCGACTTGAGCGCTATTAAGCAGTTCAAGCGCTATTAAGCGTTTCTAGCGTCGTTATCTTGCGATACTAGCATTATCTAGCGACTTGAGCGCTATTAAGCAGTTCAAGCGCTACTAAGCGTTTCTAGCGTCGTTATCTTGCGATACTAGCATTATCTAGGGACTTGAGCGCTATTAAGCAGTTCAAGCGCTATTAAGCGTTTCTAGCGTTATTAAGCGTTTCTAGCGTCGTTATCTTGCGATACTAGCATTATCTAGCGACTTGAGCGCTATTAAGCAGTTCAAGCGTTATTAAGCGTTTCTAGCGTTATTAAGCGTTTCTAGCGTCGTTATCTTGCGATACTAGCATTATCTAGCGATTTGAGCGCTATTAAGCAGTTCAAGCGCTATTAAGCGTTTCTAGCATCGTTATCTTGCGATACTAGCATTATCTAGCAACTTGAGCGCTATTAAGCAGTTCAAGCGCTATTAAGCGTTTCTAGCGATACTTGCGTTTTGTAGCGACTGACTTGCGTTCTCTAGCAAATGACTTGCGACATCTGGCGAATAATGTTCCACCCTAGTGGGGGCTACCCGGGGGTGGCCTTAACTATTGACAACCATCAATGAACTTGCGACGATTGGCATATAGCTTGCGACTTCTGGCATATATCTCGCGATATCTGGTGAGTAACTTGCGACATCTGGCGACTAACTCGAGATAGCTAGAGAACAAATAGCAACAAGTAGAGAATAACTAGAGAATAGCAGGTGACAACTTGAATATAACTAGCAACGACTAGAGAGTAATTTCTTACATGGCCGAGAGACTCTGTCTCTAGATATAACCGAGAGACTACGCCTCTGGATAACATTATCGTAAACTAAGATCTTTAGTAATGGTTGGATGGTACCTGCATTCTTTGTCTTGATCGTCTTCTCCAGCGGTCCATAGATCTGGCGCCCTGACTGGGCGAGGCTCCGGGGCGGATCTGATGGCCACCAGCGGGGGAGGATTGCCTCTTTCGGTGTGTCCTGACGAGAGAACCCCCGGCAGCGTGGCTGGCGGGGTCACGTAGTTATCTCGGGCGTTATGGCCACTACGTGTCCAGGACATGTCTCTACCGCCACCGAAGTCGAGCCTAGCGGTTAAGCCATCAGCCCTTCTGGCGACTCGGGCCGGATGACGCTCAGTCGTCAGAGTTTGGATCTGATTCTTCAGGCGGATGTTCTCGGTGGAGAAGCGGTGGCCGTCGGTCGTGAGCCACTCCACGCGAGCTTCAAAGAAGCTTCTCTGATCACTGAACTCCGTTTGGAAATCCGTCGGGCGGCGCCGAAATTCGGCCATCTCTTCCTCCTGGCTACGGTTACTCGGCTCTCCTCGGTGCTCACTGTCGCCGGCAGCCGGAGGATTGGCGATTAGATTCTCTGGATCAGACATAACTATCGTTGGAAGGAAGGGAGCTCTGGAATCGACAAGCGTGACTCTTGATCAATCCGCCCCACGGTGGGCGCCAAACTGTTGGAGCTAAAATTCGTACACAAGATTACGACGAGATTTAGCCTAGATCGGGCAATTGATTCAAGAGTTCGATTACAATTACAGAGCGTTTGTATGGCGTTTTTTAATAGCTCGATACATCATAACCGTTTCCAAGAGGATCCCCCTATATCTTATATTCCCTTAGCCTAGGATATCGGTCATTCCTCCCATGAATTGCAACCGGCGTTGCCCACGTCTTCACAACTGGCACAACCTTCAATTGGATGGGCTTCTTGACTTCCTCCAATGATCACCATGGGCTTCCCTGGTGGGCCTCTCCATCTGTACTTTCTTTGGGCCGAAGTTCATCATGGGCCTGATTTTTCCATGGTCCAACAATGTCCGAACCACATACTTCAATCAACGTGGCCGGCCAAAATAATGCAAAGGAATTTCAACAAAAAAACACCACGGAACTATCAATCACACTTGTTATACAAGGTTCCACGCCTTGGACCAAGTCAACATATAGTGCTTGGCAAACATCCACTGGACGTCTGAAATTTCAAGAATGACATATTTCAGGATTGACCCACGTACGGTTGTCTAAGCTATACATATCTTTCCAGCCTCCATGCGAGGCTAGTATAAATTTGGCCGACTAATGGTGGCTTCAGTCATCACTTCTCTAATGATGTACGTTGTGTCTCATTTTCTTATACTCATTTTTGTTGATCAATGAGAATTAGTGTTGTTAAAACGTCGACACGTTCTAAAAACCCGATCCAGATTAACCCATAAATGGGGATGTATATTATCACAGGTTAAGGAAATAGCTAGGAATGAAAAGGATTTTGTACGTTAATAGCCTAGCCCGGCCCCTTTCAAAGGGGAAGCTACCAAGTAAGACTTGTCTAAGCTGCTCCTCCATTTCGATCTACATTCAATGACGTGTTCGGTTTGACTTGAACTTTCAACACTTTGACGTGCTTTGATAATCTATATCCACGGATCAGTACAAGGCAACAAAAAACGGTTTATCTTACAATTCAGTGCGTGTTGATCACCACAAATTTCAGAGAGCAGATATTGTGAGCTATGGCTTCTGCTTCCACAGTTCCACATCACTCTTTTTGCTTGTGATATTAGTCCACGACGACCACGCACGGGAGCCAAAGTAGTTATCCACATTCCTCAATGGCTTGTAGAGGGCCTTGCGAGCTCGAATGCAACTATTATAACCGAACAACGACCCGGTGCACCAAGCTAGAGGGCCTTGCGAGCTCAAAATGCTGCTATAGTCGTAAAACAACCAGATTGTCCGCTACCTCCACCTGATAGCTAGAAAAGTCCATCCCTGTAAGGTTAATAAACATTTAAATGTCAGCCTCGTTGATTGCTCTATATATCAATCAACGCGACAAACATAATGCAAAAGGAATATCAACAAATCAAAAACGGAGCTATCAATCATATCACTCGTGGTACGGTATACAGGGTTCCAGGCCTTGGACCAAGTCAATATGTAGCCTCATGTGTGAGTCAGTAGTCGTCGTCCAGTGCCAACACCCAAGTCAACAGCGTTTAGTAACGGGCAAACCAAAATACCTGCAATTATCAAGAATACATGTGAGACACGCTTGTTTAAGCTGAAATTTCAAGAATAACTTTTTCAGGATTCACACACGTATGCTTGTTTAAGCTGTATTTCCGGCCTACATGTGAGACTAGTATTTGGCCCGAGTAATGGTGGCATATATCACTTCTCTAATCATCTACCTTGTGTCTTATTTTCGTATTCTCATTTTTGTTAATCAATGAGAATTAGTGTTGTTAAAACCACACGATCTAAAAACCAATCCGAATTAACTGATAAACTAGTACAAACCCCGTATCAAGTAAGGGTAATGTAAATATAAATCCGACTTAATTATTTGAGATCGTGTTTTGCCCCGAGCAGCCCAAATACATTTTTATTATCATATTTTATTTAATAATATATCTTATTATGTTTATATCTATAAATAAATGAATTTAATTAATGTAATTAAGATTCTTATGTAAGATTACTTTCCTAAGTAATATTTACCGAAATAATTTTTTGAATACTTTAATTAAAATTTTCAATTATATTTAATAATTTGGTTGTTTGTATTCTATCTATAAATATACTATAAAATACAATCACTTCAATTATGGAATTCATTATTTTATTTAATTATGTATAATCTTTATAGCAACAATTTAAAAAATCTCTTTTACCTAAAATAAAAAAAAAATTAATTATCAAATGGAAATTACATAATCTTAAGATAATAAAAAATATGATTTTACAAAATGGAGAATTTGTTAGAGTTAAATAAAACGTAAAACTTGTAGAGAATATAAGATTTTATTCCTCATTTTAGAAAAAATTATAGAGTATTTAATTTGTTGAGGATGCTCTTGTGGACAAAGGGGGATGGAATCAGATTTAAACATCTTATTGCACGTGGAATGTGGCCTACGGCTACATGCATCCTCTATCTATAAATAGCCCTCACTTCTTGCTCTCCTTCTCCTCGTCATCATTTTATGAATTGTATGCATCTTAAGTTGACGTTATTTATTCGATCTTAGTTCCATTGTTTCGATTAAGAGCTAGCCTAGCAATGGAGTTAGAAAGCGTTCTAAGGTTTTTTGAGAACAAGACCTTTTTGGTGACAGGAGCTACTGGCTTCTTGGCAAAGAGTAAGTATTTAATTATACTTTTGTCTATATATAGTTCTATTTCCATCACGTACGTACGTACGTACTCTTATTAGCTATGTTTTTTTTTGGTCAAAACTCTTATTAGGTATGTAGGATATGATAAGTTAATGCATGTGTCGTGTGTACATGAAATGTGTAGTTTTAGTGGAGAAAATACTGAGGACCCAGCCAAATGTGAAGAAGCTTTACCTCGTTATAAGAGCAACCGATTGTGAAAGTTGCCAACCAACGCTTTCAAAAGGAGGTATATGCTGCTACTTAAGCTAGTACAAATCCCGTGATAATATATATATTTATATAAATCCGGAGGAATTGATCCGAGATTGAGTTTTGATCCAAATTTGATATTTGCTAAATAATATCCCAAATAATTTTATACGGAGTTTTTTTATTTTTAATATATAAATAAATACATTTAATTGATTTGAGTAAGATTATTATGTACGATTATTTTTCCAAGTAATATTTATTGAAATAACTTATTTGTTTTATTTTAAAAAGATTTTCATGTACATTTAATAATATGACTATTTATATATTATCTATAAATATATAAAATCACATCATTTATGAAATCCCTTATTTAATTAATTATCTAGAATCTTCAAAAAAAAGAACTCCAAAACTATTTTTTACCTAAAATGAAAAATGTTTTAATTATTTAAATGGAAATTATATTTTCGTAAGATAATAAAATTAGGTAAGATATCAAAGATATCAAAAATGGATAAGATACCAAGTGAGAATAAACATTATTTTTGTAGGATATAATTGAAAAAATAAAATCATTATTTTATTCTATCACGGTGACGTGGCGCAAACTTTAACAAAGACGTGTGTTCCGCTTTATTCTATATTAAAGCACCCGTATTAGGGGTTTCATCATGGGTTTCAGTGAATTTCATGCATAAGAAAAAAAAAATAATTCAGTGAAATTCCACTCTTGAATTTCTTCTGGAAAAACCATGTATTTGTGTTTCATAGAAGGGGAGTGATACAAATACCCAAAGGGTAGTCTACTGATGGCTTGCATCTAGTTCATGTTTAGAGTGGATATTAGGTCATGTTTCATTAGGTTTCGGTTTGCCTTTCTCTCTTTTAAGTTAGCTTTTTAGTTATTTTCGGTTTAGTTTCTCGGTTCGGACTCTACGCCTTGTTCGTGCGTATTTCAGGTGAAAATGGAAGAGAATTGGTGATGGAGTTCAAAAGGACTCAAGAAGCCGACAAGAGCTTGAAGACGGAGTCTAGGAGAGGCCCGAAAAGATGCCACAAGAAGCAAACCGAAGACCGATCAAGACGAGAGCCAACACGTCGAAGCAAAGAAGCCAAACCGGGCCTCCAGGCTCCGACCCGGACGGGTCACGGGCCGGGTCACAGCCCGGGTTGCCGGTTCTTGCAAAAACCGGACCAAATTGCAAAAATCAGGCCCCGACCCGGCCGGGTCACGGCCAGGGTCGGGGCCGGGGTCGGGGCTTTTCTTCGCGTTTGCTTCGGTTTGGCCTTCCCAACTCGGACCCGGCCGGGTCACGGCCCGGGTCGGTCCCCGGGTCACGCGACGGCGCCCCCGATTTCCTCTTTTGCCCTCTTTTTCCTTTTAGGGTTGTATAAATACAATCTTCTTTCCTTTGGAAGACAATCTTCTTTCCCCCTTTTATGGACTTTTTCCACTTTTAGAACTTGAGTCTCTTGTGAAGAATTGGAGAAAGTGCTGGAGATTCTTCCCTCTTTTCAATCAATTGAATGAAGTTTGGTATGGATTTCCTTCTCTCTTCTTCATTTCCTTTGTTTTCCATGTTTAGCTAGGTTCCCAAATCCTAGGGTTTAGGGAAAACCCTATGGATTTTAGGTAGAGCTTTGAAATGCTTGCTTGAATTGAGATTTGAATTGTGGTTTGTTTCAATCCTATGTGCCTAATGCCAAATTGATTGTGATTTGAGGCTTGTTGATGATTAGAACCCAGAGGTTAGGTTGTCAATAGGGAGATAGGTTAGGGGTTTGTGTTGAGAGACCTCTTCCCTAGCTTGAACTATAGGATTGATTGATTGATTTCCCTTTGAAATGAGAATTGATTTGGGAACTCTTGAGAGGTTGACCTACCGATAGAGGGTTGAGTTAGACGAGCTCACTCAAGCCACGACGGTGGATGAGGGCTTGACCCGATTGAGCCCCTATTGAGCCTAAAGGGCCTAGTTTTTTATGTCAAGCCACGAAAGTGGATGACTATCGTAATCTAGGTACGATTGTTTGATTCGATAGAATTGGACAATGATTCTAGGTAGATGCCTCCAAATCATGATTTGATCTTGATTCATGTATGCTTCCAAAGTGTTGCTTAGATCCATAGTGTGAGTACCTAGGCTCTAGGATTGCCTTTCTCTCATTAAAATTGCATCAATTTGTTAGTTGCTTTCTCCTTTTACTTAGTTGTTATTTGAATTCCTTTATTTCAATCCGAAATCACCTCATATTTGCCTAGCTACAAGATTGTTGGTTCAATCAACTCTACTAAAGTCCTAGAGATCGACACCTTGGTACTACGCGACCCGTACACTTGCGGTATTGGTCTAGTAGCCTATCATCTACCCATCATGCCACCTCATGAAAATTTCCAACTCAAATTTGACATGTCATGGGTAATTAGTGCAAAAATAATAAGTTTCCTATTTCTAGATTAAGCAATTAAGGAAAGTGTAGCCGGTGAGTAATTGGAGTAAAATGGTTTCTGAATTCCTTTCTCTTTTCAGATCTTTTTTTAAACATTTCTCTTTTCTGATCAATTGATAAGCGTACTTTTTTTTTCATTTCCCTCAAAATTTTAGTTTCATTTTACAAACTTTTCACTTTCCCGCCTCCTCTAGTAAACTTTAAATAATTTCCAACTAATAGTATAAAGTATAAACCAATTATATATACTAAATTGCATTCTTGATCATAGTAGTATATAGGTAAAGTATACTATGATCAAAATTCATATATGAACCAATTATATATAAACTTTTTATAAACTTTGATCATATTATATTTTTTTATAAACTTTTTATAATATCGATACTTGATTGTTTTATAAACCAACATAAAAACTTAAAATATAATTAATATAATGTAGATATTATTTGTATAATTTATACAAATATGATATTATTTTAATAGATTATGGATAGGAGATAATATTTTGATATATTAATATATGGTAATTCGATAAAGACATCTATTTAGGATAAATCTAGATTGTATAGATAGATATTATTTAGATAGTTTATATATATATATAGGATATTATATTCATAGAGTATGGATATAGATATTATTTTTATAAATTAATATATGATAGTTAGATAAAGACATATGAAATTTTTTAAATTATAAAATTACTAATGATATATAATTGCTAAAATATAATTAATTTAATGTGCGGTGAGACTAGAATTAACGTGGAGGCTTGAAAAGTCTCAACTTTAATATATAGTATAGATGTTTAAGGTTTTGGTTGAGTTTATGATTAATGAATCAAGGTAGGGTTTAGGTTGGGTTTATGGTTAATGATTTAGGGGCAAGGTTTAGGGTTTAAGCTAAATGTATGATTAATGATTTAGGATAAGGTTAAACTTTACAATTAATTATTTAGATTAAGGTATAGGGTTTAAAATATATGATTTAGAGTTTAAGATGTTTGATTAATGATTATACTACAATTTAGAATTTTAATTAATGATTAAGGTTTTAGGGTAAGGTTTATGGTTTATGATGGAGATTTTAGAGTTTATTAAGATTTATGATTAATGACATATGATAAGGTTTGGAGCTTAGTGTAAGGTTTAACGAATAGGTTAAATATCTTAATTTATTTTTAATAAAAGTAAATAAATAATTAAAGCAAACCAACAAAATTATAGTCGTAAAGTGGTCTAAATATTAAAGCTCGTTTAATTATATATTATTTAATATAATTGTATAATTATTTATTATGAACTTGATAACTAATATATTTTAAAGTATAAATTAATAAATAAATCAAGATGTGAGTATACTATTGACATATTATATATAAACACGTGTGTGCATTTTCACATATGGACATATTTATATGAAGAGAATAATGGCTCAGTGGTTACCACATGCCAAACGGCTAGAGTTTTGCTGTCGGGGCTAGTATCAGGTCCTTCTGGATTTGGGTTGACTCTAGATTCATGTCAATTGGGTCACAAGTTAAGTTGGGTCAAGTCATGGAGGATTGCCGGATGTGTTTGGATTGACTAGTGGATAAAAAATATGAATAATTTAACTAATAGTTTATTAAATAATAAAATATGATATTTAATTTTATATATTTTAAAATATAGTAAATTGGATCAACCCTATAAGTTCGGGTTTCAACCTAATGGGTTTCGGCTTCAATGAATCGGGTTTAAATAGAGACCCAATTTTAAATTTCTTGGTTGAATCTTGGATATTCCGGATCGGGACATGTCGGATTTACGAAACGAATCTACTTTTGATTGGTTTATCTTTTTGTTCGAATTTGACTGGTCTATTCAGCAAGTATTCATTTATTTGATTTAAATATATATATATATATATTATCTTTTTCTCTAAAATGTTAGGCTCTATCTTAACAAAATTATTTTTTTTTTCATTAGTTTAGATGCTAGCTCTTACTTCTACAAATAAAATATGAATGATTAAATTAAATCAACACTTTCCCTAATATGGGAGGTTATAATTCGCACCATTACCTATCGATATAGACATAATGGAAAGAGAAACTTACGTATTACTCCCTCCGATCCTTAAAAAGTGTCGTTTTAACACTTAGATTTTTATCCATTTTATGAGTTGTTTTAGATTTTCTAGGTTATTGATTATGATTGAGTTATGAAAATTATTATTGGAATTTGTTTTCATTGACTTAAACTTTTTATTCATTGGTCTAAAAATATGTTGATTGATAAAATTGAGGAAAACATTTACAATTTTAAGTTTAAATAATACTTTTCTTAAAAAATATGTTACAATATAAAACGACACTTTTTAAGGATCGGAGGGAGTATTATTTTGTTATGCTCATAATAGATGGCCAGAGACTTCCTTATTTGAACCCTTCTTTTTAGCTAAAATATTTAATGCTCTCTTTAATTTATCATCATTTCATTATTTTAATTTCACACCATAATTCATTGCGATGCCAAATCATCGTACACATCATCAAGGTAGACTACCCTTGGGTATGTCTAACATTTTCCTTCATAGAAAGAGAGGATAAGGGGTAGGCCAATGAGAGTGCGACAAGTGGCTCTCCACTTTAGTTTACTTTTTGGCTAATCTAACTCAAGTTACTATTTAGCTATTTAGGTCTATTTTAAATTAATAATAATAAAAATAAATTTTACTAAAAGTAATATTTTTTATCCATCCATAGATACCAATTTTGTATATATTTGATTCACTTTAAAACGAATGTATTTTGGAAATTTTTGCACGGTGACCCCGAGGTTTCGCAAATTTTGTGTGTACACAAACCTTTTTCGAATTCCGTGTGGTAACCTTGAGGTTTTGCATATTCCGCGTGGTAGCCTCGAGATATTATAAATTATTGAAAGTATTTAATATATAGCCAAATTATTTTGTTTAATTGAATAAATGTCCCAAATATAATATAATTTTCTTATAAGCTATATGAAGTTTTTTTTTCATGAAACTACATATTCTCAATTTGTATGGTAAAATATGAAAAACACATGTAATTTCAAAATATTTTCCACCATTTTTTTTTTCTAAAAAAACTTGTAATTTTTATAAAAGAATTTGTATTTTAAGAGAGATTTTTGTATGCATTAATTAAAAAGTTGGCTTTTTAAATGAAAATATTAAGGATTTATAAAAATAGTAATATATTTGTCATGAACTATGTGTAAATAATTAAAATTTTATAAAGTTTTATTATATAGTGTTTTTTCGAAGCTATAAAAATCACCTAGTAAAAAGTATGTGTATTAACTATTAAGTGATGTTTGTTATTAATAATTTGTATAAAATAGATCAGATATGATAGTTTAGAAAAACTAAAAGTATGGGTCATTTTTTCAACTAAACCAAATAATGTGGTCACATTGTAAATATTTTTACGCGGAATGTGCAAAACCTCGAGCCTACCACGCGGAATTCCGAAAAGGTTTGTGTACCACGCGGAATTTGCAAAACCTAAGAGTCACCACGCGGAATATCGCAATTATTTTTTTGGATTGATTATGGGTAAACAAACACATATTAATCACTTTTTAAAATAACACATGAATTTAACTTATAAAATAACTCATGGCAAATTAAAAAAAATTATTTTAATTTTTTTCTAAAATTTAAAACATATTTTTACAAACCCAAAACTCAAAAATATAATAAAATTAGCCAAATTGTAATCTGTTTAATTAGCTAAAGAAATATTCAAAATTAAAGGGTATAGTTATAAGGAAAAATGACTTGGAATAATCTCAAGTATCAACGTTCAACCAAAAATAATCTCATGTTTTGATATCGCTTTTAGCAATCCGAACTATGTTAATATTAACCAAAATCGATATCGAAAAATTTTCCGATAAACTTTCCGGCGGGTCTAATGACATGACGGTCGGAAATATGACGTGGCGATGAATCCTTTTTATTTTAAATTTTTATATCCATGTCACACGTACCATATCATATTTACTTACAATGTTTTGAAACAAGGAAAATTAAAACCAATAGCCTGCATTCAATAACAAATACACTCTTATTATCACAAAAAAAAAAAAACCAAATACACAATGAACAGATGAAGAACAAGTGTGCGACGAACAAAAACTAAAACCATGGTGGCCACCACCACCACACCGCCACCCACTCAGACCCCTCCTCCAGCGGCGACGTCGAGGACCTCGAGTTCTTCCAGCGCAAGATCTCCGAACGCTTCTCCGACCTCCTCCCTTCCTCCTCCGCCACCCACCACAAGGACCCTCGACCGCCTCATCCTCGCGCTCCTCGATCGCTCCGTCAAGGCCCTCGACATCTGCAATGCCATCACCCATGGCGTCGACGCCGTCTCCTTCCTCCTCATACACTCTAGCATCGCCGTCGCCGCCATGGCCGATAGGCTCTACACCAATTGCCAGGTAACCCTCTCAATTGCACGACACACCAAAAGTTTTGTTGATCCCAAATTGCTCAATTTGATTTGATTTTACGGAACCCTAATTTTTGAATTTTCCCCCAATTTACACAGGTGTAGAGGGCGAAGTAGGCGTTGGCCTCAATGCTGAGCTCGATCGTGATCGACGAGAAGGAATCGAGTGCAGGCAAGACCACGACCTGCTCCCCTCTCCCATCCAAACCCATCCCCACCTCCCTATCGTCCAACGGGAACTCCCCCATTGCCATCTCTGTTCGTGTATTTTTGTTCTTTTTTTTTTTT
Organism: Polygonum maritimum; assembly: GCA_963924305.1. Taxonomy (NCBI): domain Eukaryota; kingdom Viridiplantae; phylum Streptophyta; class Magnoliopsida; order Caryophyllales; family Polygonaceae; genus Polygonum; species Polygonum maritimum. Next base: position 21,123,835 of record OZ002736.1, on the reverse strand, counting down.
TTTTGAGCCCGTGTATTTTTGTTCTTGAACAACAGGCTATTAATTTTAATTTTAGTTGTTTCAATTGTTAATTTGTGTTTTAATTTCTTGTGATAATAGGTGGATATGGCAACTAATATGATGTATGTGTGACATGGCATATAAAAATTTAAAATAATATGGATTTTCTCGCCACGTCACATTTTCGACTGTCATGTTATTAAATCCGCCGGAAAGTTTACTGGAAAATCTTTTCATATCGATTTTGGTTAATATTAACATAGTTCGGATTGCTAAAAGCGATATCAAAACATGGGATTATTTTTGGTTGAATGTTGATACTTGGGATTATTCCAAGTCATTTATCCTAGTTATAATTAAGTATAGATAAATAAATGGTTGTTGAGAAATGGAATTATGGGTAAACAAACACATATAAATAAACTCAAGAATGTAAGATGATGTGGAAAAGAGAGCAATGGAAAAAGTGGGTATTTTTTTAGGTTTCACCGGGTTCACCAGTAGGGGTGGCAATTCGGATAATCGGTCGGATTTCGGTCGGATAATTCGGTTTCGGGTCATCCGGATATGAACAGTGACGGATATGAACGGATAATCGGGTACATGCGGGTCGGGTTGGATTGGGTCAAATATTCAAATTGTCGGATAAATCGGATTATCGGGTTAAAATCGGTTAATTTAATTCGGGTTTCGGTTGAATCGGTTTCGGGTTGAGTAGGTTTTTTCAATTTTCGAATGAATCGGATTTTGGTTGAATCGGTTTCGGGTGAATCGGTTTCGGTTGAATCGGTTTCGGCTGAATCGGTTTTTATTAAATCAAATTTTGATTGAATTGGGTCTTAATAAAATTAGTTTTGGTCGTTCGAATAGCAGATCAATCTAATTTTATTTAACTATATTTTACATAATGCATTTTTTTCCATATTTCAACCGTACAACATCAGTAAGCGTATATCAATATAATTATATTAGTATATCTAGCTCTTATACATTCTTCAAACCATATACATTCTTAAACTGTCATATGTTATTTATGTGCATCTGTCTCTTTTTATCCTTATTAATTGTTGTTCCACACATCCACATTAAACATAAATCATGATGTAAAAATCATTTAATGAATCAAAAAAGAATTCATAGTTTATATTTATTTTATATTATGTTCGGATTGTTTCGGGTATCATATATAATTGTCGGATATGATCGGGTTCCGGTTCTTTCGGATATCGGGTATAATTGGGTCCGGATTGTATCGGGTTTTGGATGTAACTCGGATCGGTTATATTCGGTTCGGTTTATTCGGGTTTCGGTTTGACACCGGATGAGCTTTTCGGATGTAATCGGGTTTCAGGTCATTTTTAATCGGGTTGTTCATACCTCCGGGTCAGATTCGGTCGGATTGAATCGGTCTCGGATTTCATTTTATAATTTTTTCCCGTATCTCGATCGGTTCAAAATCAGATTATTCGGTCGGTTAATTCGGATCGGATCAGAATCTGCCACCCCTATTCACAAGTACACATGGTCTTATAGTAGATCGATGACTTTGATCACATTATCACTTATTCTTGGCTCCATACCATAGTTTTTTTCTTTTGAAAAGATGAAAACTTGGAGTATCAATTGAATGGTAATCTGAGAGGTCGTAGAACACGGCAGTCTGAGAGGTCGTAGAACACGGCAGCCATGAAAGGCTAAGCAAGACAAAAAAAGGTCCAAACAAAACGAGCAAGAATGACTAGAGGATATACAAACCCTCGAAACGAAAGAACATATCGCATTCAGGATCAAGGCGAGTAAAGTACTAAAAATGTAGTGTCGTAGGCAACAGGTCTACTCATCCAAGGGGTGCGAAATAGACAGCTAACGTTCCCTCCACCGAGATGAAGGATCTTCAGAAGTCTCAGAGCACCAAGAAACCTGACCTTATACAACTCTGTCCAATCCTTAACACAGCTCCACCTCCTCGAATGATTAGTACGCCAACAAGTACAAGCCGTCATGTAAAGAGTAACCAACCTTGCACCGCAAGTCTAAGGTTGCAGCGCAAGTGAGTCAAAATACTTGTAACGCAAGCGAGTCCACAAACTTGCGACGCGAGCGAGTCCACAAACTTCCTTTCCTTTATCCTTCTTTGTTCATGGGGAACTTGTATTTTTCTATGGTCGGTTCATCCCCACTATTGACGGTTTCCTCAACCATAGTGGGGTTTGAGTCATGTTTTCCAGAATTAATCATCCTCAACATGATGTTGGTCAAGAGAGAGTTTTCATTAGAGAGTTGTTCACAATACCTTGGCACGACAACAAAAAAGTTCCAGAACAGAGAGTTTTGCGTTTCTCAATTGTCATGAACAAATACTGAGAAAGGGACAAGGGGTTATGGTTCTTTGTTGGTAGAATTTTAGAGAGAAGGCATAGCACCTCTCTCTAGAATTCTCCTTCTTCTTTTTCCAGACCATAGTTGTTGGTATCATTGTTGCTAGTTGTTTATTGATTCCCTATGTACGTTGCCAACACGCGCGTTAGTTGTTTATAACGCAACATGCATATATACTTTGATTAGCGATCGATCGATGACCTCGATCTCGGTATTTGGATCAGGCAATAGGAAAAGACTTGTTCAAGGTGCTAAAGCAACAAAAGGGAGATGGTTTTAAGAGCTTCATTCAAGAGAAGGTGAGAATGGTACCGGGTGACATCACAAATAGCCATGACTTGGGCATACAAGATGCCCATCTAAAGGCTGAGATGTTCGAACAACTTGATGTTATCATCAACAGCGCTGCTAGCCTGCTACTACCGACTTCCACGGAAGGTGTGATGTCTCCTAATTATCAACAATCTAATTTGATTAATTGAAGTACTAGTAGCTTTTGTTTTATCGGCTAGCACACGTACATGGATTGTTAATTTTGCAGGCATGATGTCTCCTTGTTTGTCAACACCTACGGAGCCAAGAACATTTTGGACTTTGCTAAGAAATGTAGTAACTTGAAGGTGCTTGTCCACTGGTGAGTCCTCCTCCAAATTCCTGCTATTCCTGCTAATTGATACGGCCTCCGTTTAAAAATATATGTGTCGTGTAAGGCTGATTCTCTTGTTCAATAATATTTGTCATTTAACATATTTTATCACAATTTTTCCGATATTATCCTCATTGATTAAAAACAATTACATAAATATATACTAAAAGGAAAAAGATCTTCAAAAGATTGAGGATAATTTAGCAAAATCATATAGTTCCTTAAGTTTAGAGACAAATCCTAAAACGACGGATATTCTTGAACGGAGGTAGTACTAGCTTTCTATATAGCTCTATATCATATATGGTCTTTTACTTTTTCTCCGTATGAAAATGTAATGAATCATCTATTACTTTTTTTTAGATGTATATACATAATGTTAACTTTATTGCTACTTGTTGATATAATATGTGTTTCATTAAGTTTGGATGCACTTAAGCTGTTGAGGCTTAACTAGCCACGAGCTAGTTTGTCAAATTCAATTCGGAATTATCGGCAGCAATACTCTCGTGTTTTTGTGGTGTTACTATGTCGATTGATTTCTAACTTTAATTTTTTATATGAGATCTAGCATATGTATCGCGTGAATTAAGTGGGGTCATACTAGAGAGCTCGTACCTACAAAATGCATATGGACTCGAAATTGAAGGGGAGAAGATGATTGCGGAGAAGAAGCTAATTGAACTCCAACAACAAGGAGCTAGTTCTGATGTAGTTAACTTGACTATGAAGAATTTTGGCCTTCAGAGGTAATCTAAAGCTGCCTAGTTATATCTAGCTGCTGTATGAAGAATTTATGACGCTTTCGAACGATACTACAAGCCTCGCGCAATCTCTATCGAGTTCGAGTACTTAATATCTTCATATATAGCTCTACATATATAGATATATTTTAAGTACTTTTGATCATGAAAAAAAAAACATATATATCAAGTAGATATTCAAGCAAATTCACTCCAAACATATATAAGAATTCAACTAATTAATTAACGTTCTACTTTCGGTTTTGGTGCATGCATGCATGTGTACGTGTGTATAACAAATTAAGGGCAAAGAAGTTTGGATGGCCAAATGTGTATGTTTTCACAAAGGCACTTGGTGAGATGCTAATAATGGAGGACAAAGAACAACTTCGAGTGATCATCATCCGTCCAACCATAATCACAAGCACCAACAATTACAAACAACCCTTTCCTGGTTGGATTGAAGGCATGAGGTACAAATAAAGACATAATACGTTCTCTTTTAGATACACAACTAATCCTTTTTAAAATAACAAATCATTCAAAATTTGCAGGTCAGTTGATAGCTTCGCATTGGGATATGGTAAAGGAAAACTGAAATTCTTTGTTTGCGGAGTAGAATCTGTTCTTGATCTGGTAACTCATGAACATGGATTTTCAATAGTACCACTCTTTAACTTAATGTGTTATTAGCGGTTGATTAGATAATCTTTCTTAATTGATACTAATATGTATTATTATTGTCATTCAGTATTTAATCAAGAGTATTTATATTTCTATCGTATTATCCAGATTCCTGGGGATATGGTGGTGAACGCAACCCTAGTAGCAATGGTTGCTCGAACGAGCCAATTTAGCGAAACTACCATCTACCACGTAGGCTCCTCTTTACGAAATCCTTTCATAATCCGAAAGTTTGCCAAGTCAGCGTATCGTTACTTTATAAAGAATCCATTGATTGACAAGAAAGGCAAGTCGATTGTCGTTCATGATTGCAAGCTTCTCGGCTCCATGGATCATTTCAAGAGATACATGGCCATCACTTACAAGCTTCCATTGAAGGTGAGTTTGCCTTTTTATTCTTGTTACGATCCCTTTTAATCAAAATTAATTGTCATTCTACTAAAGAGTAATTAAAGAGTAAATGAGCACTGGTATTTTGATACTCCCTACGTTTCAAAATACATGACCATTTGGACACTTTTTCTTGTTTCATAATACTTGTCCATTTCACATTTGTTCTCATCTCTTTCCATTTATACCCCTAATAATTATCTTTATCATATTCGTTACACTTTTTCATATTTCTCTAAACAAATGATTAATTCTACATTTGATAGGGGTAATATAGGAATAACATTTTTTTCTTAATACATATGCAAAGTCAAAATGGTCATGTATTTTGAAACGGAGGGAATAGTATTCTTAAACAAAGTGAAAATTGTTAAAAAGGACAAGTAATTTGATATAGGAAGTAGTACTTCATTATATCGTAGTTCTTAGCTTCATTCGATAATTTTAGCAAGCAAAGCTAAATTAAACCTTTACTTTTTGTTTGTTTGGTGTTAATTCAATTTCCTACAAAGGGGTTTGAGTTAGTAAACATAGCATCTTGTCAATACTTTGGGAGAGCGTGCAAGGAGCTTAAGGCAAAGGTTGCATGGGTATTGAAAATGGTTGATCTTTTTAAGCCCTACTTGTTCTTCAATGGCGTGTAAGTTTATTGTTCTATAACTTTCACATTTAACATTAGTTTAATAAAGTTCTCAAACTCTTGGAAACTAACTAAATTGTATAGCATTTCATAAATGTGTTCTTCTTTATGTGGTTTGCAGTTTTGATGGCATGAATGTTGAGAAGCTACGGTTGGCTACAAGAGAGTGGGGCGTTGAAACTGACATCTTTTGCTTTGATCCCAAAGATATTAACTGGGAGGACTACTTTTTTAATATACATTTTCCCGGGTTGGTAAAGTATTTTTTTTAGTAAAAACTAGTACAAATCCCGTACCATGTAATGATAATGTAAATATAAAACCGAATTAACCGATTTGAGATCGAATTCTAAAAAATTATATTAATACAATGACAAAAACATAGGTATTAATTATTAAACTCGATAGACCAGAGTCCGAACCTATTGACCTATACATGTACTTTTATTAATACAATGTTAATTCTAAAAAAATTATATTCAATTTTTCATATTTACATTATTATTTAGTATATTATTGACATATGTGAAAGTTTTTTCACTATTCTTCAAGATTTAATAATGACAAAAACATGGGTATTAATTATTAAGGAAAAATTGTTAAGTTATCAAAAAAAGTTACTTGAATATTTCTAAGCCATATAAGGATATAATGTTATGAAAAATCAAGTTAGGTAAAGATCTTATGATATCAAAATTTGGGTTAGATATCAATTAAATATAAGAAAATTGGATAAGATATCAAGTAGATATATTAATTATTTTTAAAAAATAAAATTCAAAAAAATAAAATTATTATTTTATTCAAGCTTAATGACGTGGCGCAAATTTTTACAAAGACTTGGGTTCTGCTTTATACTGTATTATAGTAGACGGCTCCTAAGCACATTTACTTGAGCCTATTTAGATGGTGGGATTTATATACAACGCATGCCAAATTAAAACTCGTTATATCTTACTGTTCGCTAGGTGCATCTCTTATCTATCCATATGTAACTATATGATGCACTTAGTTGTCTCCTATTCCTATGTCATTGGTGATATTACGTGTTATGGTTCACATGTTGTGATCAATTATCTCTTATATATGTCGGTTAATTTGGATATTAATATTAATGGATAGGGTGATAAGTGGGTGACTGGGTGGATCACTTGTGATACCCGTTCATTACTTTATTTGGAAGTTTTTTTTACCTGTTTTACCCAACATGTTGGGTAAATCAGATGAGTTGAGTCATCCACAATTACATATACGCTTTCATATAATGCATGTTTGGTGCAATTTTATACATGTAATACAAACTTCTTAATGTACCACAAATAAATGAAATAATAACATGCTTAATTATAACAGATGATAAGATACTTTAGTACATAAGTAATTTGCAAACGCTAATTAAACAAGAGCAACAATGTACTCATATATTTAAGGCTTAAATATAACTAAGTTGTGATATGTATCTTGCATAATGATATGTACATTTCATGTGTATCGGCTTTTGAAGGGTGACAGATCTTCATCAGTATCCATTGATTTCCAAACTTTGTTCGGATTTTCATCCACTTTTCGAAATCAGATGAGTTGGCATCAATCGGTATGGTTGTGATCGCTATCCCAATCCTGTTAGATTATGTAAAATGCGCATGATTAGTACAGAATAGAGGTAAGTTATAATAAAATACTCCCTCCGTCCCATATCTATTCTCCGTCTTTCCAAAACGGGCATCCCGCCTTTATTTCTTTCCATTCTTATTCCAATCATTTACACTTTTATCCCAATCACATCACTTCTCTTACCTAACTTTTCTTCTTCTTCCACCCAACTAACTTCTCTCAACCTAATTAAATCAACCAAAACATTACAAATAAACAAATCATATTGCAAAATTTACATGAAATTGCATTAAAATTCTCATACCAAAATTTTTGTTTTTTTTTTCGAATCTAACAAGATGCAAGTTGATATGGTTTGGGGAAAAAAATTTGGGCTCAAAATTGGACTAACTCCATCACCACGTTTCATGGCTGATGCTTTTGGGCATTTATGGGCTTTGGTCTTAGTTTGACCCAATTGGGGAGTTTTTAGGGCTGAGAATGAGATGAAACCCTAACTCCTCATTTGCAACTCTCTCTCTGCGCCGTTCTCTCTCATTTTCTCTAACCCTCTTGTCCAAAACCCCTTTGCTTTGCTTTGCTTTGCTGATTTGATGTTCGATCTTGGTCTTCATTTTATGGCTGATTTTGTGGATTCGTTCTTGGTCTTCCTTTAACCCTCTTCGTCTTCGTCTTCGTCTTCTTGTTCGATCTTGGTTTCGTTTTATGGCCGATTTTTGAGGCTTGTTCTTCGTCTTTGTGGATCTGGGATTTTGAGGTTTTCGTCTTTGTGGATCTGAGATTTTGAGATTTTCGTCTTTGTGGATCTGGGATTTTGAGGCTTCGTCTTTGTTCGATCTTGCTGATTTCGTGTTCGATCTTGGTCTTCGTCTTTGTGGATCTGGGATTTTGAGGCTTCGATTTTGGTTTCTTGTTGCTGAGATTGTGTTTTGGCTTGGATTTTGTGGCTTCGATCTTGGATTTAGAGGCTTCGATCTTGGTTTCATCTTGCTGAGATTGTATTTTCGCTTGACTTTTGTGGCTTTTGTTGGATCTCGTTCTTGCTTTTGTTGTGGCTTTCGTTTTTTTTTTGTCTTGCTTTTCTTGGTTGTGTTGTGGCTTGGTTTTGTTGTGGCTTGGTCTCGTTCTTCGATCTTGGTTTCATTTTTCTTGCTTGGATCTTCCGTTTGTTGGGCTCGTTCTTGTGTTGCTTGGATCTTGCTTCTGCGTTTGTTGCTTGGATCTGTCGTCGTTTTTTCTTGTGAGGTTTGTGGCTGAGATCTTGCTTGTAAGGTTTGTGTCTTCGATCTCCCCTTTCCTGTTTTTGTGTTCGAAAAATTCTCTTGGATTCTCAATTCTGTGGTGTTTTCATTGTGCTTTTGGTGTGGTGTTTGGTGCTCTGTTCTTGTCCTGCCTCCTCTGGTTCCTGCATGTTGGCTTGTTCGATGGATCCAGACTAGGTGCTTATTGTGGTGAGGTTTACTTGTCTGACTTGTCTTTTTGTGTACTTCTGTTGCATGTTGGCTTGTTTGTTGTTTGTTGCTATTGCTCACTTGTATACTCTGGTTGTTGCATGTTGCATTTTGTTGAGATGGATCCAACTTCTAACAATGGTGAGTTGTTTTCCCCGACAATTTGTTGTTGCATTCGGCCCTGATTAAGTTGTTGAGCATGTATTGCTCACTTGTTATCACTTCTGTTCTCACTTGCCTCAATGTTTTTCTGTTTTCTGCATATGGTGCTCGCCTCTCTTATTCATCTCTGGTTGACGCCTCTGTTCCCTCTCCCCTCCATCTCATCCTCTGGTGAGTTCAATAACAACCTTCTTTTTGTAAATTCTGTTTCTGTAATTTTTGTTTATGTTTTTGTTTTTAAGTATAGCGTTTATTTGGTTTGCAGGTTCATAGTCCCTCCTGCTCAACCTGAGTTGGATCCTGATGAAGTATTTCATGATGATAGTCCCCTATCATAGCAATCCGATGATCCATACTGCTCTGAACTAGAGTATGACTGGGGCACATCCTGTACTGGGGTGCACTCCTTCAGTCAGTGGCGTTTAAGGCCAGAGATAGAACCCCTCCAAAAAGAAATCAAAGGAAACAATTAAGAAAGAGGGCCCAAGTAAATCCCCAAATGCTGAAATGGCTGAGAATTCTGAAGAGAGCTATGTTGGTTTGGACTCTCTTGATGGTGAATACGCCCATGATTCTGAGGAGGATAGTCAACAGAGCTAAGTCCCCTAAAACCTATGCTCATGTGTATGTTTCTGCAATGTCTTCGTTTATGTTTGTTGAGCATGTGTATGTTTTTGCATATTTGAGCTGATATGCATGATTCTGTTGTGTGTTTGTGCTTTTGTTTGTGTAGGAATCTGCAATGTTTGTTGAGATGCATGAATTTGCAATGTTTACAGAATTCAATTTGTATGTGTGTTTTTTTGTTTGTGTATGTTGATCATGTGTATGCTGAGCATGTTTGTATCTTTATTGAATCTGTTAAGCATGTGTTTGTTGAGCATGTTTGTATGTTTACAAAAATCTGATTCTGTGTTTGTGCTTTTGTTTGTGCTTGTGCTTTTGTTTGTGTTTATGTTTGTGTTTTCAACTTTTCTCTTTTATCAATGATGATACCTCTTGAGCTGAGATGCATGATCTTTGAGTGCTTCACTCCCATTGACATTTTTGTGAAGCCAGTCATTTATATGGCTTTGGCATGCACAAAGCTGCATGGGTTGTGTAGTTGATCATGCATCAATGATGAAAGGGGATAGTCTGAGATTTTTTTTCCATTTTTTTTTATCAATGATGATGCCTTGTAAGATGAGATGCATGTTCATAGGTGGGCTAACTCCCATTAACATGCTTGTGAAGCCAGTCATTTATATGGCTCTGGCATGCACAAAGCTGCATTGGTTGAGTGGCTGAACATGCATCAATGATGGCAGGGGAATATATGATATTATTTTATTTTTTTTCAAACATACTGCAAGCTTCTTGCATCTCTGTTTTCATGTTGTGCTAAATGCTTGCATACTAGATTCATATTGTTGCATTACAAAAGTCAGTTTACAAAATTCATGTTGCACTTCTGTTTTCTTGCTTCTTACTTACATATCTTTACACAAAAAGTGACCAAAAGACAGTTTTCACTTGATTTCATGGAGGGAAAGCATGTGTGTTATCCCTCCATGAAATCATGCTCTTCAAATGGATCCTTTTGACTTGCTTGAGTGTTTTCTTCCATTGCTTCTTCCTCTTGCACTCCACTTCTATTTTCAGTTCTATTTTCAGCTTGTTTTCAGCTCTGTTTTCATGAACCATATTCCAAGCTTGTTGTACTACCCACATTGGTGTTGATACTTCACTTGGCAGATTTCCCTGATTTTCCAGCCTTCTTTTGTTCACATGTGGAATTTCATAATCATTCCCTCCCTTCAATTTCATAATTTCATTCATGACATATTGAAGTGTCATCCATACATTGCTTAAAGTCTTAGGATCTAGCTCATTGAATGCATCATGAACTGCATCTAGCATCCCATCTATGTCCTTAGGCATTTTTTTATGCATTAAGGATTGAATAGACCTAAAAAACCCTAGGTCTAAAATGTTTAAGTCTGGGCTATTAGGTGGCCGTTGTAGCAGAATAAAAGTGAATCCATCTTGCTTGTATACCTTTTGCCATTATGAATCTTGCTGAGTTATGTGAGCCTTTGCATTATCTTGTTGAATAAATATGACTCTATGCCCTGCCCCATCTCTTCTGGCCACTTTGCTTTAATTGTTGGGACTATTTGCTCAATTAGCATTTTCCTTGTGACCTTTTGATTGATAGATTCAACTAGTTTAGTCACCATTGTCCCCTTGACTCTGTTCTTTGAATTCCTCCTTGTTGGCTCCTTGTATGTGAATGGAAAAATGCCAATTTTGCCATCAAATATGCACTGCCCCCTGCATCAAACCTAGGTCTAGCCACTGCTGCAGTGAACATTACCTTTGGTATGAATTTGCTTGAGCTTGTTGATCTGTACTACCCTTTCTCATGTTGTGCTAGATAGACACGCTGAGTTTTCTTGCTTAAATTGAACCACTTTTCATCAATGTGCACGAAATCAAACATTGGAAAATACTGTGTCTTACTTGCTGATGTGGCTCCATTTAATAGACTTGGAAACCACTCTAACCTTGTCAGCTTGTTTGCATCCTTGAGTCCTGGCTTGAGGACATTTGTGTGTGGTCTTATTATGCCTCTTTTGAGTAGCCTGTGTGTAGAACTCTTTGACATCTCTAGCTTGCTTACCAAATCTCTTATGCAAGTTCTATTCCCCATGCTTAGTGATGTTACTTTTGCTATGTCAATCTCTATCCTCTTCCTGCCTCCATTGTGGAATTTTGTGCTTAAATTAGGCATTTTCCCTGCTTGTGCTTGTTGTTGAGCCATGTTCCAGATTCTGGATATGGTCCTTGTTGTCACATTAAATTCATTGGCAACTTCTTGTATTTGTCCTCGCATGAGACGTCCCCTTTCTGTTGGTATTTGATGTAGTTTCATAAGAATGTGGATCCTTTGTTGTGTGCTGAGCTTTGACTTCCTTGGCTGATGATGTGAACTTGCTGCTTGCCCCTCTTGAGTCTCTGTTTGATGTTCTCTTTCCTCTGTCATCTCCCTTGCTGGCTGATTGAGATTGAAACTGTGTTGCCTTGGTTCTTAAACTTCTGGAGGTGGATCGTCATTGAGGTCAAGAACTGAAGCCATGGGTTAAAGAAATGATGCCTTCTATTTTTTTTCCTGAATTGTAATTTTCTGGACTATATTTGTGAGGTTTGAGCAGGGAATATTCTCTGGTTTGTAAGCTTTAATGACGGTGTAAATGTGTTTGTGTGTATGCTTTTAAAGAGAAGAAATTTGACTTGTAAGGGTGCTTTAATGGTAGTGTAAATGTATGATCCGTGTGCATTGAATGCACAATTCTGATTGGTCCCCACAAAACTCACACTTCAATTTCATTGGTCCAAAAATTAAGCCTTGGATCCCCACTAAAAAGTTCACTTTTCTACCAACTCTTTTTCCCAAATTACTCACACTTTTCATTTACATAAATAAACAGTGTCATGTTCACTTTATGGACAAAAGAATTGGGACAGAGGGAGTAACTATTATAGTGATACATAGTAGATAAATATGATGCGTTGGATCTAAATATAATAAAGTGACGACTGACGAGATTTAATCTTAAAATTATAGGAGAGAGAAAAATCAACATAATCCAGTTTTTATATGGAGCTGAAATTACGTTATCTATATACATGATATAACATGTTATATGCATGATTTTAAAATGCTATATGCATCATTATAAAGATTATATGCATGATGTTTTATTAACTGTTTACGAGAAACACAAATCCCGAAATTATGGGAGTTGAAATTACGTTACTTGTATCCATGGATGTGCAAGTCAGCAAGTGTATATATTGTACGTACACTTTGGAAGTACTTTGCAAATTGAGGCTTTGTTGCAAATCAAACGTATAAAAAAAGTGATGAAGCCGCAAAGGGTGGCACGTATATCCACAACCGATCTACAAGTGTTCTTTCTACCAAAATCAAGACATTCATGCCAAAATCAGGAGGTTCATATGCATATCACACAACAACGTATATATGCAAACTCACTATGGACTTTGTCAAAGGGTATGGAGCAATGTGTGTTAGCTTCAAGCAATTCAATGGGGACAGAAGCCTATCAAGTCAAATAAATTTAATTGTTAATTAACCTTTGTTCAAGAAAAAAAAGGGTGAAAAAATGAAAGCTTACGTGATGGTGTAAAACAACAAGGTGATCGGTTCGATCGAGTTCAAGCAATTGATCGAGCTTCGATCAAGTTCAAAAGATAGACCGAGCTTCGATCGAGTACGAGCGAGACACCTAGATCAAGTCTCGAGCTCAACCGGATATAAGAATCTGTCATAAGCAAGACACCATTCAAAAGCATGCATGAATCCATGGCTTATGTAAGACAAACTCAAAGTATAAGTGACCTTGTGTGTACTAGCATAAGTCAAAAATGATTGAAGCAAAGTACCTCAATTCCTCAAATGGGATTTTTGCTGAAGGAGCCTCTCAAACAAGAAACAAAATTGCCCTAGGCTCGCTATATACATGTATGTATGGAATGTGAAGATCATGGCACTATCCACATACTTCCAAAAATTACAAGATCAAAAATTGGATGTTTTGGGTGCAAATATACATTAGTGTGATCGAACATCTTGATACGGGGAATCAAAAATATTGATATTTCCTTTGGGGCTGCCATATATGTATACATGGAGTTGATGTCCGTATAAATATCCAAAGGAAGGAAAAAAAGGATAGCTTGTATATTGGACGTGATCAACCGAGAGGAAATCCCTATAGCTAGCTTCACAATCGGCCCATATCTAAGAAGAGCCGCATGTACATGTGTACGTATGAGGCTTCCCATGCAAAAATAAATAAAGATAAAATATACGTGTACACAAAAGTCCCAAGATAGAACTACGTAAACTTGATTCCGTCTCAAACGGATACGTAGGAAATTCAGCTTCAATTTCAAAACAAGTCTCGAATTCAGTCACACACATCAAATTGATATCATGTCATGGTAGAACTACGTAAAGACTTGACGCCTATAAAAGGCTACATAGGTAACTCGATGCCAAAATATCGAGTACAGTCGCCAAATCTTAAATCAAAAATCAAACACCCCGAACTACGATGACTTGATCCCTCGAGAGGGTACGTAGGAAACTTGATACAAATAAAAAAAATATCAAGTCCAGTCACAAATTTTAAATTTAAACGTTGAACTACGTAAGGCTTGATTCTCTTTAAAGACATACATAGGCAACCCATCAAATTTTGGGTGCAGCCCAAATTATAAAAAAATATGACTAAGTGTGTCTATATTATTATTAGAAGTTGTAGAGATATATCATGTGTATGAATGTTATAATATTGCATATGACATGTTATAATAATGTATATGACATAATATAATTATGCATATACGTACGTGATTTTCTGCTTTTTATAATTACGGAATTTTACGAATCTTTACTCTTTTTAATTTTAAGATTAAAATCTGGTTCATTCATTATGTTTAGATTTAATGGCTCATAGTTATCCACAGTTTAGCATTGAAAACTAGTGTAAAAGAACCTAGATATATATGTATACTAGTCATCGGACCCATGCGTATGCACGGGCCCTTCGTTATATCAAGATGTAGACTTATATTCTATATTATTTTAAATTCTTTTCTCAACAAATGTGACATTGTATAATGACTAAGTATAAGTGTATATTATAACATTTTTTTGGTAGACGTAAGATGAAATATTAGTTTTTGACATATTAAAATCAAAATTAAAAGAAATATCAAAGTATGTAACCCTGATTAAATAAGTTGTTATATATTAGTGATTTTGGTAATATGTGGATCTTGATTTTTTTTTGGTCGAAAGTGGGTCTTGATTAAGAATTTATAAGTAGCGATAGGTATATAATGTACAAAGAATTCACGTGAAATATAGGAAAGTGGATGAACTACGTAATTTCAACCGGAAATCAAAAGGAATGTGTAAATTGATTAAATCGGGAATGAGTAATGTTAGAAAGCAGAGTAATATTATCAATTTGTAAATGATATATTTATTTCTTGACGTTTAATTACTGATAGATTTAATCTTCTAGAGGAATGAGTAATATTAGTATATAGTATATAGTCATTTTCAATGCAACGAATACCTATAAACTTCATTAATCAAAAGGTATTATAAAGCAAAGTAATTTAAATCTGTGAAGATATTAGACATAGTTTAGTGTAGGACAAAACAAAAAAAAAACAAAGGAAAAAACTATTTATCTTAGACATTTCAGAATTCAAGAGTTTTTAGCAATCAAAATATCATCAAGCACACACATTAAAATTGAGCACATAAACTTAATCCTCTATCTCCGAAGTTCATCCACAAGCTTTAATATAATATATTCACATGAAAGAAAAGATAAGATTTATGAAGTGAAGCGAGAAGAAGATTGGAAGAACGACCTCGGGAATGGTAGGGCCGTAGTTTGAGCGACTAATTAAATGGACTGGCGAGCAAAGTTGATGAAGCTGACGACGATGGTGGACAAGAGAGTGGAACGCCAGGTTAATTTTTATTCATCTCGATCGGGCAATAAATAAGATGATACATATTCTCTCAGCCTTTTCTATTTTCTCCAATTTAAAATCTATCCACCAATTGTAGTTGGGGTACACATTCGACATGCATATATATAGGAAGAGGAAAGGAATATACTTGGGGTGGATAGTTTGAATTCAGTAGAAGTGCTGTAACGGTTGTCATGAATATCAATACACATTCAATTTGATTAATTATGCATGCTAATTTTGTGGGGTTGTTTAGAAATGAAATGTAACTTATCATTTATTTTCACATGGGTGATTATGGATGATTATAACATCAATTGATTATGAATGCTAATATTGTGGGGGTGTTTAGATTTGAGTTGGTCAATTATGAATTGAGGCGTTTTCAATTTGCTAGGGATGATATATTTGTTTCAATTTCAAAAATAAATAAGTTGCAAACTTTATCTAATAATATATACATACAAATACCTCATCATTCTACTTTTTATTTTGGAATGCAATATTTCAACCAAAGAAATGTTCTAATGTAATATGTATGTAGCTCTCTATAGGAAAAAATGCTAATTGGTATACATTTCTAGCATAAATACGTTTTTCTCTTAAATGATCATTTTTTCTAATATATGACATTTTCATTTTAAGTGATAACCTTTTTTATATACTTTTTTATATGCTCATGTTTAATATAACAATTATATCTACTTTTCAATATAGTAGTTTTGCTCATATACATCTATAATATATAGTTTTATAAATGATCACATATATGCTTATTTCTAAATGCTAATTAAATGCTATTCATATATCTATATAATAGTTTTCCCTCTTAAATCATAACCCCCCCTTTTTTATTGTTTACGTAATTTTTATGCTCATTTATAATATAATAGTTTATATGATCACATATATTCAATATAGTAGTTTTGTTCATATACATCTATAATATAATAGTTTTATAAATGATCACGTATATGCTTATTTCTAAATGCTAATTAAATGCTATTCATATATCTATATAATAGTTTTCCCTCTTAAATCATAACCCCCCCTTTTTTTTATTGTTTACGTAATTTTTATGCTCATTTATAATATAATAGTTTATATGATCACATATATGTTTATTTCTAAATGTTAAATGTTATTCATTTTTAATATAATGATCACAAAATTATTAATGTGTGATGAGATCATGAGAGCATTAAATAGCCCTCATGTACACAAAATTATATAGATAGTATAGAAGTATAGATATGTATATATAGATATATATATATATATATAGAGAGAGGGACGCTCAGGAGAACTAACTATAAAGGAGTACTAGAGAGCCTTAATATTGATCGTTAGATCAAAACAAATCAATGGATGATAATGAGGGTCTATAATAAGGAAAATTGGGGTGGACCATCATATAATTTCAAATTGAAGCTAAATTTGGAAGTTCCTAAATTTAAGGATGTGATAATCATTAATAATTAAAATAAGAGAAAAATATGGAGAGTGAAATCTAATTGGTTTAATTTCAATTTCAAATTCAAAATTTGAATTTTAATTGGCAGATTTTTTTGATACGTACTTTCCAGTTTGACTAAGAATGTAAGACATTTTGCATAAGTGTGTATAATGGTTTGCATAATAACACCTATATGCTGATTTGAAAATTTATAGGGTCATAATTCTTCATTTTCATGTGCATAACGTTTGATCATTAGTTGCATAATTACACATTAAGATGGAGATGAATAGGAAAAGTAATTATTGTATATAAACATTGCATATATTAATGTAATACATTGCATAAGAAAAAAATGAGGATACTTAGATCTCAAGTACATAGTACAATGAATGTGAATAACTACATTTATCTATTTGCATAAGTACACATCAATGGAAATAAATTGATCATTGTCATGGTCTTCAACCTCCGCCTAACTATACATCTTTGATCGTCATTCTTGAATAACTGCATAATAGAACGAAAGTTCATGAGTAACAAGTTGCATAACAATATAGGGGGTTATCAAAAGTTTTTAGTCTATATTGCATAATATTACAAGGTATAATGCATAAGGTATATAATGCATAAGAAATTAACATACTTAGTGTTGCATAATATTAAAAGGTATAATGCATAAGAAATTAACATACTTAGTGTTGCATAATATTACATGATATAATGCATAAGAAATTAACCTAAAAACGTGTATTTATGTATCATTTAATAAGTTTACTAAACAAGTTGCATAACTGTATAGAAGATTGTCAAAAGTTTTTAGTCTATATTGCATAATATTACAAGGTATAATGCATAAGAAATTAACATACTCAGTGTTACATAATATTACAAGGTATAATGCATAAGAAATTAACATACTCAGTGTTACATAATATTACATGGTATAATGCATAAGAGATTAACCCAAAAACGTGCATTTATGTATCATCTAATAAGTTTACTAAACAAGTTGCATAACAGTATAGGAGGTTGTCAAAAGTTTTTAGTCTACATTGCATAATATTACAAGGTATAAAACGTCTGATCAAGAGCCGCATGCTAAGCAAGAACCTAGAAAATAGACCAACAGTTAGTTATATTGATTATTGTCTATTGCTTAGATTTAATGGTTTGCACATTCATGTTATAATTGTGAACGACTGTGAAAAGGATGCAAAATTGCTAAGAGACCCACTTTTACAACCATATTTGTCTCAGTGGCACAACCTCTCCACAGTCTTCTTGCCTGTAAGGTCCGAATTAGCTAAAACCAAAAGCAACAAAGTTAACACAGAAGTTGATGTGCATGTATTCAATGAAAATGGCTTCCAAGAGTTTAAAAATGGGAAACTATAACTGAAATGATTTTTTTGTTAATCTGCCTCTTCTAAAAGGTTTGTTAATTAATTAATTCCATCATATATTTTCTCTCATTTCTGCTAATTTATGTTTGTTTTATATGCACAGCTTGCTATGAGCATCAATACACAGAAGGCATGGTCAGTTACCACGAACCAAAAACCGCCCACGAAAACATGGCCAGGAAGACGAGAAAAGCTTGGCCAATGGCATCTGAAAAGGACAAGCCTTCCACTTTTTAAAAATTTTTTAGTCTATATTGTGACTAAAATTTCACCGACACCAAGTTCTTCAAACACATTCAGCAAAAACCCTAAATTTTGGAATTCAACTTCATAGCGAAGTTTAGTGTTAACCAAATCTGTACCAAAGGTTTAAAGAAGAAATTCAATGTCGTTACTAACCTTGAGAAAAACTCAGACTCTGCTCAAGTACGTCTTCATCGTCGTCAAATAGGTCCATCGTCTTCATCGACTTCTTCATTGCCGTCTTCATCGTCGTCGTCTTCATCGACGTCTGCATCGCCGTCTTCATCGCATGAGAGGAGAGGGGGAGAGGAAAAGAATGAGAGATCTCTGAATGTGGGTTAGAATACGAAATAGGAAAACCCAAATCTTTGGCGAGATCTTAGGGAGGTTAAAACGAAATAGGAAAAAAAAATCATTCCAATTCCAAATTAAATCAGATGCAACTCACGGTACACCCCACCAAATTAACAGCAAAATCCGAGCGTCCATCTATCTTGATCGAATGGTTACAAATTAGGCTCTTAGTACCCTGTAATACACTAGGTACTCTAGAGCGTTTTTCTATATATATATATATATGTTTTGGCTCAAGTAAGAAGTACTCTAATGTTAAGGACAACTCCTTGTGTTAAGGAGTAATCTCATTCATTAGATTTATCTCTAGACTATGTAATGGATGGTCCATTTTTCTTCAAGAATTTTTTTCCCGAAAAAGGTATTATATTCTTTTCTGAAAACTACCGTTAGAACATTTAAGTACGATAATTCCATTTCATACACTAAAAGTTCAAATTAATATGAACTAATCTATCATCGAATTAAACTATGTTTTAATTGAGTGTGAATAAGATGAGTCATATAAGTTATGTGTAATATGATATGCATACATGGTCATTGGATGTACTTAATCTATGATCCATATGAAAAGTGTATTGTAAAGTGCTAATAGTATATTCGAATTAGGAATGCATTTTTGATGTTTTACGATGAAATTTTAACGTTATACAATGCATCATAATAGTTTCATGATTGGGGATCAGATGAGAACAATTCTTATCCTAAGAAATAAGAACAACTCTCATCCCTTGATTTTTTGAGATTAAGGGTCCAGATGGGCTACTATCAACTCTCACACTCCTCTATTTTGTTAAAGCTAGAAGGGTATTTTTGTCACACTACTCTATTTTTTATAATTTCCATCCCCTAAATCTAAGTGTAGCCGATCCCTCCTGCTCTTCTTCGTGATTTCAGCCAACCACGACGATCTCCCCTTCGATCCCTCTTTCGATCTCAATCTCCCTTTCAATCTCCATATCTCCTTCGTTCGATCCATACTCCTACTTTAAATTGAAGGCACAATGAATTTAGGTAAGTGGAGAATACTTAAGAAGAGTTTAGTTTGGTGGATGATTCGTTGCTCTCAAATAATGGAGAAATGTGGTGTACTCTTGGTTTTGGGACTGGAAACAAAATTTTATAGAAACTAGAATTAAAATCTGTATGCTTATTTGATTGCCCACAAAGTGTTTGATAAACTGTCTCAATGAGCATGTTTACTAAGTTGTCTTAGAATATTGTTTTTACATTTCTATTTAGTGAATATGAAGATAATGTGGACAAATTGCAAGACCTTTTCATGTATTGATGATGTTTTAATTTTCAAATTCTCTCATGTGGATAAAATGAATGTTTGCATATGATACTTAGTATGCTTTGTTGGATATGATGCTTTCGTGTATATGTCTATGCATAGTTGTCCACATTGACTAGCTGAAGATTGTTTTGAATCAACAATTAGTACCCTTGTGACCTTTGCTAGATTGTTTCACTTACAATACATATTGTTATTTTATATGAACCGTATAATTATTTTCAATGAATTTTCTTGTTTAGTATTATGAACCACAATGAGAATATATGTGAACCAAATGAAAAACGGTGTTTTGCACATTTTTACTAGATCTCTTCTTTTCCCCCCTTTTTATTGTAGGTTGTCATCAAACTCTGGTCATCTTAATTTGTCTAATTTGGATAATGATGATAGTATTGATGGGGTTTAATTGAAGGGTCTTGATAATGATTTTAGTGTTGATGGGGTTCAAGATCCGTTCATCCTAACATTTGAAGTAAACTAATAGATACTGGTCATTTGGTTTCCAGATCCACAAAAAATGACCAAATTTGATACAGTTATGTCAAATAGTATTGTTATTTACATGAACCTCATTGTGATTTTCAATGAACCTTATAGTGTAATAATATGAACCATAATGATAATATCTGTGAACTAAAAGAAAAACATTTTTTTCACATTTTTATTGCCCATTATGTGTTCCATCTTGTATATAAATTAGCTTAATTCTTTCTTTTTTTTATTGTAGATTGTTCATCAAGTTTCGGTCATCTTAACTTGTCTCATTCGAATAATGATGCTAGTATTAATGGAGTAAAGTACAAAAACTGTATCATAAAAGATCAAAAGTACATTACTAAATGAAACTACAATCACGATTTCGTTCATCTCTACATTGGATAGAGCTATATTAGCCAAGTACTTAGGCGCTCTGCACCTTGACAAATTAGGCAGTCCACGCCCTGACAAATTAGGCGGTCCACGCCCTGACAAATTAGGCGGTGCACGTCTTGGCACATTAGGTACTCTACACCTTGACAAATTAGGCAGCCTACGCCCTGACAAATTAGGCAGTCCACGCCTTGGCACATTAGGTACTCTGCACCTTGACAAATTAGGCCGTCCATGCCCTGACAAATTAGGCAGTCCACGCCTTGACACATTAGGTACTCTACACCTTGACAAATTAGGCAGCCTACGCCCTGACAAATTAGGCGGTCCACGCCTTGGCACATTAGGTACTCTGCACCTTGACAAATTAGGCAGCCTACGCCCTGACAAATTAGGCGGTCCACGCCTTAGCACATTAGGTACTTTGCACCTTGACAAATTAGGCAGCCTACACCCTGACAAATTAGGCGGTCCACGCCTTGGCACATTAGCTACTCTACACCTTGACAAATTAGGCAGTCCACGCTAGGGGTGGGCACGGGTGGTTAACCGGATTTCCGGTTAACCAGAAACCGGTTAATTGGAAATTCGGTTATTGAATTTCGATAACCGTAACCGTACCGGTTGTTTCCGGTTAACCGGAAAATTCGGTACGGTTTTTCGGTTAACCAATAACCATATCTTATAAAAAGCTTATAAATTAAACTATTTAGTGGAGCGTTAACCCGGTCTTAAATACATATTGCACATCTTTAATAGATGTCAAAATAGAAAATTCAAATACATAGTCTTAATATCATTTCACAATACATAAAACACAAAAAACAAACATTGTTTTTTCATAGCATAAACATGTCCAAATGTATCTTCAATCGTCAATTGAAATGGACTCGTCAATTTCCATCAAAGTTTGCTCCAAAGTCAACTTTCTTATTCATATAGATTGTAACAAATGTTAGAGACACAATAACACGTTGTATTCAAATAAAAAAATTAACAAATACTCCCTCCGTTTTAAAATAAGTGTCATTTTAGTTTTTAACTAAGTTTTTAAGAAAAGCAATCATTATACTTAAAATCATATGGAGTAAAGTTTTTCTCAATCTTATCATCCACCACTTTTTTTAACCAATAGATGAATGCCTTTGGTCAATAAAAACACATTCCAATAACAATTCTTATTATTCGCACTTGATTAATTGTCTAGAAAACTCAAAACGATACTTAAAATGAATCAAAACTAAAGTGCTAAAACGACACTTATTTTGAACCGGAGGGAGTATAATAAATTAACCTTCTTTCATAGCTTCTAATTAATTCAAGTATATTTTTTTCGGCGGTAAAATATATAAATGAAGTGCGCATCCAATCCTAACCAGAAAGTAAAGCTTCCACCATTCGAGGCGTCAATGAAGTATGGAAAGAATCAAATATACAACCTTCGTAAATCATCAACAATGTTAGAAATGAAAAAACCACCAAACTATCCATGAAAAGAACAATTGTCTAATATCATTAAACCTACCGCCTTGTATAATGTATATTATCAAAACATGTCTAATATCATTAAACCTACCGCCTTTTGTAATGTATATTATCAAAATATGTCTAATATCATTAAATTGATTTAATTATGTTGTTCTCTTTCTAAAAATATATATATTATATATTCGGTTATTCGGTTAACCACATATTGAAAAACTAGTAACCGTAACCGAACCGTTTAACCGGAAAATAATTTGGTCGTTTAACCGTAACCTGTTTTTCAGTTTTTTCCGGTACGGTTAACCGAAAAAAGTGACCGGTTACCGGTTATTCGGTTCGGTTATTCGGTTACGGTTTTTTTTGCCCAGCCCTAGTCCACGCCATGATACCTTAGGCGCTCCGCGCCCTGATAAATTTAGGCACTTCACGTTCCGTCAGAATCTGGCACTTCGTGCCGATAGGTTAAAGATAGTATCGCTATCAATGCACCAATCTTGAATCATGATTGTAGTCATATTTATTATGATATGGACATTCCTATTCTAGCGGATTTCGTGAAGCAAATTGCCTCCTCATATTCTATCAGCAAACTGAACTTGGGTTTTTTGTATCTCGTCTTCAATCTTGAAATATTTTGTTGAAACATTGAGATAGGAACTTGAACAAATCATGAATTATTGTGTAATGTGTTCATATGATAGAATGTTGTGTGCTATTAGTAATTGCTTAGTTTGCTATGGATTAATGATCATGTTGTTTATATCCGTTTCACAATAGATTGTGAAACTGAACCCAAGTCTTTATGTTTGACCTTTGATTGCTTATCATTTATCTGGGTGTGAATATGGATGAGAGTACGTTTAGAGAACACCTTTGAGCAATTGTCTTGGATAGCATGGAGAAGACATTATTATCACTATCACTCCTTTAGTATGAGAATGTGGTGGTTGTCGTCCTACTACATGATTCAGTTTTGCGATAAAACTGAACTTATGTTCGTTGTATCTTGTTTTAATTACTTGAAATAGTCCTTGACACATTAATTCGAAGGAGAACCTATTCGCATGACAATTACTTGTGCGGAGGACTCGTATCTTGTGGGAGATAGTAATACTATCCCCTCTAATGATATGTCGTGAATATTAATATGCAATACCTCATGGGTATTTAGTTAGTTGCATATTTCAATTGAGTCTCTACATACATGATGGGTATGTAGAATTTCGAGGGGTTATATTTGCGGTCAAAACATAAATAATATTCACAACATATGTAGTACGGACCAAAAACTATTCTTAAAAAAAATCAAATCAAAATACTATTAGTTTGAGTTGGCTCATCAATTAGGTGATTTTGTATTCGCAATGAAATTTGTACTTTTATATGCAAAGGAATTTTTTTTACGTGTTTTACGTCGTTATTTAGTCATTTCAGTTTCATAACGCCCATTTAATCGTTCCCTATTTTTTGGGAGCAATTTAACTTAATTTGCGTGCAATGTTTTTTTTTTTTTTGCCAAACAATGCCATATTCATCACCAGCGGGAGTCAGTACAATCAGTCAACTCCAATCTACAATTGGGAGGGAAATGAAGACATTGTGGATTTTACAAACGGATTGTACATTGTGGATCATGGTAGCCCAATGGAGCCGTCCGCAGCCAATAAATCCCTCTGGCAGAAAAGATCTAGCCATAAAAGAAAAAGAAAGAAAATTATAAAATACATTAAAAAATAAAAAGATGCAGTAGCCAATGAGGAGACGAGAAGAACTGCCAGTCACGTGACAGCGCGATTTCTGGGTGTGGACTGTGGACTGATGTGGTGCCTAGTCAGATGGGCCAAGGGTCAGAATTTGACAACCCGCAAACGCCGGTAAAAGCCGGGTCCAGCCGACCGGGCCAGCCGGTTGCCGCCGCTTGACTTTATTCGCGAACGTTCAAATTCGATGGCCGCTCCCGCCCAGGCGCCCACCTTTCGCAATCGGCAATTATTAAGTCAGTGGGCCCCAGTGTTTAGCTGTCTCCAGCTGGACTCCAAGTGACGCCATCTCTTTTGACTTATCCCTCTCTTGCTATAATTGTTGCCTCGGCATATTATATTTTTGGTAAAAACAAAAGGAATGACGGCCCATTTAGAAGGGGAAAAAGAAGGTTACATGAAGGTTGGGCCTTGAAGACTCTCGTTCTTTTTTTCTAATAACCCTCTTCTAATGTACCGGGATTTTGGATTGAGATTGAGAATTTTTAAATTTTTAAATTTTTCTGGTAGAATAACATTGAGAATTTTATTTATTGGTTGAATGACATTGTGAAATTATTATACCTCGTAACTTAACTACTACTACCTTAACTCGTCGTAATATATATGATTATATCTTTTTTCTTTTGAGGAATATACGATTATATCTTAAACATTAAAATTGTTAGATTGATCCATCGTAATTGTACGACTATGTCTTAAATATTAAAACTATTTTGAATACATTATACTATTGAATTTATACACATTTAATTTCACCTACTAATAAATTATACAATGATAGTACTATTATATTGAATCCAAATTAACTTGTTTTTTCCATATAAATTTTGATCATAGTATATTTTCTTATTTATAAGTTTCTCCTAATATCAATACTTGATTTTTCTTACCAACCAACCTAAAATATAAAATATAATACCGATATCCCAGTAGATCATATTTTCTTATCAAACTTTACGCAAATAAATATAATAATGATGTCCTAACTCCTAACTGATCATATTTTCTAAATATAAATACCTAAAATCATTTTTTATAGATAAATATATAAAGTCATATTTTTCATGGTATTCATAGATTATATAGATACTTATTATTTGAATAGTTTATAAATATAAGATATTATTTTGATAGATTATGGATATAGATATTATCTTGATATATTAATACTCCCCCGTTCAAATTTAATTGACGTTCTAGCTTTCCAAAGGAAATCTAAGTTAATTGACGTTTTACATATTTGTCAACTATCTTACCAATTTTACTCTAACTAGTTGAAGACCCGTACCATTTACGGGTAATGATTAATTTTATCATGCTCATATAAATTATATGAGGATTATTTTAATAACTAAAAAAAAATTATATGAGATGTATGTAGAAGATAATTTTTTCATCCTCATATTTCTAATGTGTACATTAAAAGATATAAATTATAGGAGATTTGTGCAAAAGATAATTTTCCATGATATTTCAATTGGATAAGATCTTAATTGGTTAATAATTTTTCATCCTTGGTAAGAAGTTGATCTCTTGATACCGAAAAAATACAGAGAGATTCTAGCTAACATAATTTTCCATTTTCCATTTTGATATGTGATCCAATTATAGTGCAGAATCCTATTAATTTTTGGTTAATAATTTGATTTTATTAATACTTGCTAAAATAAAAGCATTATTTTATTCAGCATGTATTACATGGCGTAAGTAATATTTTTTTATTCAACATCGATGAGGTAGCGCAATTTTTAACAAAGACATAAGTTCCGCTTTATACTGTATTATAGTAGATTATAGTAGATATAATGAAATTATATTTGGACTTTTACGGAAAGAAAACAGGAAACTAAATTGCATCAACTTACTAAATAGAAATGGGTACAATAGAAATGGGTACGTAAATAACCGAAGGGTAATTTAGTCAAAGTTAAACCTTCTTAATATTTGTGCAAACTTAAAAGACGCCAATTAATCTTGAATGGAATAAGTATATAGTAATTAGATAAAGATGTCTTTTTAAGATAAATATAGATTGTATAGATAGATATTATTTTGATAGTTTATGAATATAGGCTCGGATATTATTTCGATAGATTATGGATATAGATATTATCCTGATATATCAATATATGGCAATTAGATAGATACATGAGAATTTTTTATTTGTAAAATTAATGAGGATTATATATATAGATATTATTATTATTCTGATATATCAATTTATGGTAAGTATATAGATACATATGAGAATTTTATATTTGTAAAATTAATAAGGATAAATGATTGATTTATAATGAATTTAACATACGGTGGGGCCGGAATTAATGTGGACTGGAGGCTCGAAATTCCTCAGCTTTAATATATAGTATAGATAGATTTTAGAGATATAGCCCTATTTGTTCTTATTCTTCTTTCCTAAAAAAACTACCATTTCTCTCCCAAGGACAACTTTTCTTATTTCTTTCTTTGAGGATCGACGAATCAAATGATATTTATGTTCCGCCCTTTTTGGTTGAAGTAGCCACAACTTTGGTTGTAGTCAATTTAAACACATAAACTTATCAAATTTTACACAAATAAATATAATATTGATGTCCTAACATGTCATATTTTCTAAATAAATTACTTTGCCGTATAACCTAAAATCATACTTCTTATATAAAGTAATATTTCATGTAGATAAATCCATTCGTGTGTAATATGTATAGTTTCTTTTAGGGTAAATCTAAATATTTTCTTAATTAGTATGATATTCAATATCCATAGATTGTATAGATAGATATTATTTGGAGAGATGATAAATATAGCTATTATTTTGATAGATTCTTTTAGGGTAAACCTACATATTTTCCTAAATAATACGATATTGATAGATTGTCTAGATAGATATTATTTGGATAGTTTATAAATATTGGATATTATTTTGATGGATTATGAATATAGATTTTAGTGTGATATATTAATATATGCTAATTAGATAAAGATATCTTTTTAGGATAAATCTAGATTTTATAGATAGATATTATTTGGATAGTTTATAAATATAGAATACGTACTATTTTGATAGATTATCAATATAGATATTATTTTGATAAATTAGTATATGGTAGTTAGATAAAGACATATGAATTTTTTGAATTATAAAATTAATAAGGATACACAATGGCTTTAATATATAATTGGTTTACAATTAGTGTAATATGAGATGAGACCAAAATTAACGTTGAGGCTCGAAAGGGCTCGACTTTAATATATAGTATTGATAGATAATATAGTGACCATTCAAAGAATATCTCTATCTCTACTATATATTAAAGTTGTGCTTTTTCAAACTTTCACGTTAATTCTGACCTCATTTCATATTAAATTAATTTTAAATCAATGATATTTTAACAATTCTACATCCATATTAATTTAATCATATAAAATCAAATATCTTTATTTAATTCCTACATATTAATATAGAAATAATGTTTATAACCTATCAAAATAATATCTATATCTATATAATCTATCAAGATAACATCAACATTTATATCTATACAATTTATCATGATAATAGTGTCATTCTAATTAAAATAAACTATTTGTATTAGCCCTTACAAAATTATAAATATTCTTATATTGAAGAAAATCAACTATAAAAAAGACTTTATATTTATCTAAAAGAAATAAATGATTTTGAGTACAAAGTCATGATCTATATACATAGTGTAAAAAATACTTATTATTGATTCTATTGTATAGTTGTATTGCTATGTTTTTATCCGAAAAGTAAAATATTTTAGGCATGGTTACACGCTAAATAAAATAGTAATGTTAGGAAAATTTTAGAAATCATAAAATATAATATGATCAAAAGTTATTTAAAACATGTATAAAGTCCATATTATATTGTATTTAGAAATAATTTTAATATTCGAGACATTGTCGTACAAAGTACGATGGACTAAGCTAGTATAGATAATCTATATTGAATCAAACTATGACATTGTGATTCGACTATGTGATGGATCATTCATCCTTTTTTCTCTTAATTTCTTGTTTAAGTTAAGAAATTTTGGCTTAATCTTTTTATTGGTTAATGGAGAGGCGACTCTATAGCGAAACTTCTAATAGAGGAAATGTCAATTGTCCATGAAATAAATGTTTGAAATTAACATATTCTATATTTACTTGAAATACATGTTAATTTAGTATAATATTTAGCAAATAAAAGTAAAAGGTTATTTTGACCAACACGAAACATAGAAATTACAATTTCTTGAAAAAGAATTCATAGAAAAAATCTCAAACATCAAATTTTATGAGACCTCAAAAAATATAAGGAGCAAAGATTGTAATAATTTTTAAATTATTAAATGACTATGTAGGACACATTTTGTTTGAAATGATGAGCGTTGGGAACCCCTTAGCACATATCAAGAAGAGGTCATGTGGACGGGGTCACCTTGCCTGAGACCCCTAGACGGAATAAAAGTAGGAGATGGACTCCCTTCCATAAGAATTGAGAATGAAACACTATATATATCCACACATCTGATAAAGAAACTTATCCATTGCTCGTGGAAACCCAAAGCTTGCATATTACTCTCCAAAACTTCCACTCCACTCTATCTTATGCTTTCGGCATATCTAACTTTAAAGCCTTGTACCCTTTCCTTCCCATTTTCTTGTTTTTCACAAAATGAAACAACTCAAATGCATATTATTAGTTATAAGCCTCCCCAAGACGAAAGCACTTTGGTTTGGCGAGATCACCTTATCAAGCACCAACTCCAATCTGTTTGCCAACACCTTATAAAGAACATTACATAAATTGATAGGATGAAGATCCTTCATACGAAACGGGTCAATAAATCTAGGAATAATAAAAATTAAAGTATGGTTTAGGCCTTCGAGGAAAGCCACCCCATGAAGATTTTGAATAACAAAAGAAATAACCTCATTCCAACAATATGCAGTGTTGTTGAAAGAATAAAGCTAACATACCATTAGGACTAGGAGATTTTGTGGGATGCATTTGAAAGAGGGCAGTACGTTCCTCTTCTCCATGGAATGGCATAAGCAACTAAGAGTTATCCGCGTCGGTTAAAAGAGGCGAGATTCCTTAAGGAGCTGAACTATCGTGTGTGTGTGTGTAAATTAGTTTTGAATAGATTATGAAAATAGACTATCACCACTTATGTTTTGCTCTCCAAACTCCTCCATTCCATGCCCTTCTCGCCAACCAACCTTCTAATCTTGTTTCTCTTCCTTCGACCACTTATGCTTTGCAATCAAATCACTCTCCTTTCTTTCAAGTTCTCTTCTCCGGTTTACCCACTCACCCCTCATACCGACCTTCTACATAATTTTTAGCTCATCTCGGATTTCTATAAGTTCCTTGGTGACATGTCCAAACTCCTCTCCTCTCTATTCCACTACCCTAACTCTTTTGCACGCCTATCCAACTGACCCAAACTCCCGCCCTCTTGATTATTGGTACTTGGATTCAACCAATAGTTTTTGATCACCTCTTAACACCCATCATGGTGGGTCCACATCGCCTCTTGCTCTCCTCTTCCCTATCTTCACATCCATATGAGTTTAAGAGGATAGGCAAATGATCAGATCCTTGCCTTTCTAGGTGTCTCAAATTCCCACCAGGGAATAGATCATGCCATTTCTCCTTTGCCACAACTCTATCCAATCTCTCCCGCACAAAATCATCACCCACACGCCCATTGTCCCAAGTAAAAGCAGCACCCGACCAACTCACTTCATGTAAACCACAATCATCCAATGTATAGCTAAACGCAAACATCTCGTTCCAATTCGGATCAACACCTCCTCATTTCTCACTTTGCCTTAGAACTTTGTTAAAATCGCCTAAACACACCCAAGCCTCATGGTGATCCTTTGCCAGCCTTCTAAGAAGCTGCCACGACCTTTTCTCCTCCTTCTTTGGTAACCCGTAGAAACTCGTTAGTCTCCAACTCCTAGAACTCTGCTTCTCCTTAATTATTGCGTCGATACGATGCATCGTGTAGGATTGAATGTTTACCTCAATATATTCCTCCCATAACAGACATAATCCACCTGATTTTCCAACATAGTTCATCGCGAAACACCCTTTAAAACCAAGTCTAAATCCAATCTCCTCTAATCTCTCATGGTCACATTTTGTTTCCATAAGAAAAACCACCTTTGGGGCATCCCTTCTCAATAAATTAGCAAGACATGTAATTGCTGGGCCCGTCCCTAATCCCCGACAATTGTAACTTAGAGTACTCATTGGTCTTGGCAAAAGAGATTTTCCGTCTCTCCCGCCGATATCACTGTTCTTTGAACTTTTCCTTTCTCACCAAATTCTTTGACCTCTATCAGATCTGCTCCATCAAAACTCTTCCTTTTGTTATTACCTTTTTCATGCCCTACTCCCACCAAAGTAGCATTGCGTGCTCTCCTTTTCCACTCCTTTTTACTCTTGAATCTTCTTAGATTCATCATTGTTCTCCTTCTCCTCAACATTCACCTACTTACCAAAATTACTCACTTGCTTCCTTTCCTCCTTATAGCTTCCTCGTCACCTCCCCGACTCTCCCCTTCACCTTGGTCCTTTTGAACAACTTGAATTTCTTTTCCTTTCATTAGATGTGCTTCCCCATCACCCTTTGTAGCACCGTTTGCATCTTTTCCTAATGAAAGTTGTCTCATCATAACTCCTACCACGTTAGCAACAGAGTTAACATATAAACTTTAATTCTAGATCGTCTCCTCTTTATTCCTATTCTCACTCGTTTCCCCTTCCTCTAGTAGCTCTAGTAAGGACTTACGAGCCTTCACCAACTTACTCTTCTCTGCCTCCAAGCTCTTACCCAAGAACCTACCAAAGCCTTCCCTGACTATGGCCCTCTTCCTTTCCTTTTCCACTAACTCTCTAACATGAAGTTGCTTATAAGGCTATGCTCTGAGTAAATCTCCATACTCCCCACTTGTTTCCCGAGCCCCTTCATCATCACAATCAACCTGTACATGCTCAATTCTACTACAGGTGTAATAAAATTTTGGAAGTCTCCCATACTTTACTTCCATCCACATCCGTTTTCCTCCTATCTTCATCATCAGCCTTCGCCTCAATGGCTTCGTGATATCAATCCTCACCTTCACCCTTATAAACTTTGCACACATTAACAAGTCCGCATCTTCTATCTCCTCCATCCCACCAAGACTTCTACATATAGCTCCTGCCAGGGGTGGATCTAGCAGTGTGCCGGGTCCGCTCCAACCCACGCTAAACTAGATTAAAAAAAAAACTAGTGTAAATTTAATATAAAAATGGTAAAAATTTAGGTAAATTTAGTGTATATAGTAAAATTTATAGTAAATTTAGACCACCCAAAAAAATTTGACAAAAATATAGTAATTTAGCCCATCCAAATTATGTTTTCCTTGGTCCGCCCCTGGCTTCTGCACTTGCTATGTTCATAGCCTCCAAAGGAAAGTCATAGACTTGAATCCAGAATGACATTCTTTTATTATCATACATGGTGGTTGCTCACCTTTTTGGCTCCTATAAAGCAATAAGGGCTCTATCAAAAGCCCAAGAACCTCCCTTTAACACCTTATCTTTATCATGTGAATAAGCAATCTGGTAAAGGAAGAAATTGTTATGCAACTCCCTAAACACAACCCATGACGTAACTTTCATGCACCCTTCATAATAACTTTTAGGGCATACATATTAAATGATTGGCTAGTAATCAAGGATCCAACAAGAGTTAATAACCCCCTTGTTTTTTCCGGACAATTCAATGCATCCATCAATCTTAACATATTCTTTCTCGGTTAAGTGCAAATCGCGACCCTTGCTTCTTTCCCCCATGACTAGTCTTAGGGATCTACTTGCCACTGACACACACACACTGAACGGTGAAGCCCGCACGTAATTGATGCGAGAAACCCATTCTTATGAATTTATTTTCATATATTACTCTTAAATTGTAAATAAAATCATTTATTCATTTTATTGTATTTTTGGTAAATTTTATTACTATTATTTAAAATTAAAATTTTAAATACTCGAACTATTTGTACAAATACTCGAACTATTTGTACATCAAAATAAATTTCGAATTTATGCTATTAAACCGGTTTCATTTTTCCCTTCCCTCCATACCAATTTGAGTTTCAACTCATTTCAATTTTATAACGGACGACCTGTACTCACAAGTCACAATGTATAACTTAATATTTTCAATTATCAGTTTATCACATACACATAACTTTGATTCGTTAATTGCCTAACGGTCATGGCTGCCACGTTTGATGTTTTGACTTTTTGAGCGATATCTTATCTTTCAATACGAAGAAACCAACAATGGAAACTATAAACAAAACTTCCCAAATTTTAATTTTAATTCAAAAGCAAAAATCTCTGTACCAAAAAAGAAAATATCCTTATCTGCCAGGTGGCACTCCGGATTTTATTCTCGGTAAAGTCCCGCGCAAAGAATCAAGATAAGTAAATTTGTAAAAATAGAGGCTCAGCGGGGGTAGAAATGTCCTTTCACAAAACGCGTAATATCTTCGAACGTGTAATCGTCGCGTGAATAATCTGGACCGTCGATTTGAGATCTGGAAACCCTAGGGCCTAGGCCTTCTCCCTTCTCCTCCTCTACCGTTTCAAATTGGATCCTTCTCTCGCACTCTTCTCCCTCCTTTATAACTCGCCCTTTTCAGAGAGAGGAGAGAAAAACATCACACCTTCATTCTTGAAGCTTCCTGCGTAATCGAACCGAGGAGAGAAAAAGGGAAATATACGATATCCTTGTTCCCAATTTCCATACAAAGCGGTTGGAAGCTGATTCGAAGCTTCAATTCGATATCGAGGATTTCTGATTCCGAGCAAATCCGGTTCTAAGGTAGGACATGGGGACAGGGGCGGCCGGAGCACTTTCGTCGTCTTCGTCGGCGTACGTGGGGTGGAAGGAGGTGTTCGTGTTGGGCGATAAAGGGAGGAGAGAGGTCCATTACTATCTCAAGAGGAGAGACGGAGCTTCAGATCTGGCCGTGGTTGGGAAGGAGAAGAGCCCTAGGCATATAAACTTCCGCTACGCTGTTCAGGAAGGGTTCCTGATTGGCGGCTCGTCTCCTTCTTTGTTCCTAAAGCTGAGGTCTCGAAGGGAAGTCATCGATTGGTTGAATTCCATCGTTCAAGGTATGCTTCTTGTCCTCTCTCTGCCTAATTTTCCTAATTTCCCTTCCTCTTCGGTATTTTGAGGGACGGTTGGTTTTTCTCGTCCGTTTTGGCTGAATTCAGGCCTGGAATCCGGCTGTTCTTCCGTCAGAACTGAACCTTTTCAAACATTCATCTTGTTTTGTATGGAGATTTTGGGACTTGTGCCTTCAACTCTCCGGATAATTTGACCTTTTATGGGTTTCTATCTCAATTTCGAACTGTTTTTTTGTATTCGCTTCATTATCAGGGTTCCCTTTAGAAAAATTCACGGGGATTTGATTGCTCTGAATTTTTAGGTTTCCCTATCACACAACTGCGGCCGTTTTCTGACTTCTCTCCCATTTTCATGCCAACCTCTCTGTTTTTTCTACCCTATTTGCTGGATCTACCAGTTTCGAATTCGTTATTCTTTTTATTCGACGCTTTACCGTGCTTGGTTCACCAGATCCAGAAGTCTGCATTCGCCCATCTGATTTTGCAGTTTCGTGTTTCTGAATTGGATCCGGCGCCTCTATTTTGTAGGGAACAAGGATTTGCAGGCACAACGTGCTGTGTCTATTGTTTTCACGTTCTTTGTTGTTCTTATTTTTTCTAGCCCGGCTATGTTTTCTCTCTGTTAGTGAGTTCCCCCACCCCTGGGTTTCCCTGTTTTACCATAGCATCATCCCCTTTTGTCAAGAAGTTTTCATAACTTGTCTGTTGTTTCGTATTAAGTGTTTTGCGGTTTAATGACCTTTAATATAGGATTAAAGCATTTATGTTGTTTATCTATTTGGGATTGGCAGGAAATACATGTTTTATAACTCCTCTATTCCCTCTGGGATCCTTGACAAAGTTCAAATTTTGTTATTGCTAACTTATCCATTTTGCTAAATTGGTGGTCGAAACATTCTCGTATTTGCACCCAAAGTTGATGCTATAAGCTTATGTGTGCTGCATTTTTGTTGGTGGGACTAGCACTCTTTTATGGCTGTTATTTTATCAATCTAGTAGCTTAATCTGTATCATTGTTTTGCAATTTCCAGATCGTCATGCAACAGTGAATACAAGCTCTGGTTTTGGTTCATTTGATGAGAGAGATGCTGGGTTTTTAACGTTTGGAAGGCCCTTAAAGGTGCGGTTAACATTCTTAATGAACTGAATCCTTACATTTAGTTATTTATTAATTTTGCTTTTTTAGGGGGTTAAATTTTTTTTTCTTGGTCTCATAATTGATAATTTTGTCTCTCTTGAGTAGGATGTTCAGATGCAAAAGGTGGATCAATATGGAAAACAGCTTGTGTGGTTGGGTTCTTCATGGATGTGTAAAAAGAAACTAAAACACTATCAATCCTTCTGCCGCAATGGGTTTAAGATCTCAGTAAGTATCTTTTACCTCCTTTGGACTGCATTGATTCATTTACTTTACCGAATATTCTTATCGTTGATATCTTCCTTATTTCAGCAAATTAATGGCTTTACCGAAGGTTCTGATCTGTTTTTATAAATTTATATTTGAGGATTTAATCTGACCTTTTTTCTTGTAATATAGGTAAATGACTTTGTCTTTGTATTGGCTGAAGATAATAAAAGGCTTGTTGCACACTTGGAAGATATGTATGAAGATTTGCAAGGGACCAAGATGGTTGTGGTACGGTGGTTTCATAGAATTGATGAGGTTGATATTGATTTACCTCACAAATTTAGTGACATGGAGATTTTCTTTTCTCTTTGTCTTCAAGATCTCAACATCGAATGCATAGATGGACTAGCAACTGTTCTCAGTCCGCTGCACTTTGACAAATATAGGAATGAAGTTCGAGACTCTTTGGTCAATCCATTCGTGTGCCAGAGACTCTTTGATTGTGATATCAAGCCCTTTGATATAACCCAGATTAAAGGTTATTGGTCACAAAAATTATTGTGTCGTATGTTCTCCACTTTAGGTCCAAGGACTTTTGATAAATCTTATAGTCCTGATCATATGAATGTTAAAGAACTCGACAACTCTCACCTCATATCTAGACCTAGAAAGAGACTCCGTCTTCTGGGAGACTCCAGAAATGATATGCAACATGGAATTGGAAAAGGTGTTGTGGTCAATCCTGCTTTGTTAAATGGAAAAAGTAACATCTCAAGAGAAGGCTTGAGAGTTAAAGATAAGGAACGATCATCTCTCCCTGTCGGCTGTCAGGTTGAGGTGCTTTCTCAAGACAGTGGAATCAGAGGTTGTTGGTTTAGGGCATCTATTGTCAAGAAGCACAAAGACAAAATCAAGGTTCGCTACCATGATGTTCAGGATGCAGATGATGAAGTCAATCATCTTGAGGTAAGGGTCTTAAAATATACTCTACTAGTCTCCTGTATAAATGATGTTTCCTGTTTTAGGATTCTCTCTAACTTAATTTCATGCTATGTGCTGCAGGAGTGGGTGTCATCTTCAAGGACCGCTGTTGATGATAATTTGGCTCTTAGAATCAATGGAAGAACGACTGTTCGACCCTTCCCTCAACCCCACATTGGCAGAGTCTCATGGTCCTTTGATGTTGGCTCTCTTGTGGATGCCTGGTGGCATGATGGGTGGTGGGAAGGCATTGTGATCCACAAAGAATCCGATGAAAAGGCGCGAGTTTATTTTCCAGGTATAGAGTCAGTTTTCATATCTTCCTGCTTTATGATGCCTGTCTCATATTTTGCATTTGGAGCTAAATTGAGAAAACTAATCCAACAATAATTTGTTTTTGCAGGGGAGAAAAGAGAGGCAGTTTTCTGTCTCAAAGATTTAAGGCACTCTCAAGAGTGGGTGGGTAACACTTGGAAGGATTTGCGTGGAAGAGCAGATATTGCCACTGAAATATTATCCGATCTGAATCACGGTGAGCGAAATAAAGCTCGTGACAACAAAATCCAAGAGGCCTCAGCTGGCAATAATATACTGCAAGACAGTTTGTTGCACAAGATTGAGGCTTGTTCCAGCAATTCGCAAATGGACAACAGCGATAGAGAAACAGATGGTTTGGCAGTGGTACAGGATCTCTCTAAAGACAAGTTTCTTGATCAGTTGCAGTGGAAGTGCTCTAGAAAGCGATCCCGCAATGGCCATTTTGTCAAGAAACCCCACCGTATTCAACTCAAAGAGAATGTTAATGGCTTCAAAAAAGCAGTGATGCATAAAACTAATCAGAACTCGTTTGCACCAGCACCTGCAAATCCGCTGAAGGTTGATCATGAGAACTGCAAATACATAGGAGATTCTCTATTCAACTCTTCAACTGCTCCACCTGTAAGAAGTTTAGTTATGTCTAGGTAGATGGTTATTTTTCTTCCCTCAAGGCTTAATGTGTTGGCTCACTAGTGTTAGTGACCCAAAAAGCTTCTTCCATGCCGGTTTTTGCTTGTGCACCAGAAGTGAGTATTTCAGGGTGCTTTTTTTTCTGGGCTTCCTTTTGTCAGCACCCTCTAATCATGAGCTGGGTATTCTTGGTGGGTATAGCAGTTTTGTGTTGCTGTAGTTTTTAGTGTTAGGGCACACATGTCTGTTCTAACAGCTTGATGTTTGTTTTTTGTAAATCCTCTAATAACATCTAATGTTATTCTTCTGCTGGGATTTGTGCACATGTGAAATTTTTGGTGTGAAGATTCAAAATTGGCGACTGTATAATGCCGGCTGGAAGTTTGATTATTCTCTGCTTTTGGAAATTTCATACTGGCAACTGATTTGTTAACCTTCTTGTCTTTCTTTTTCAATGCCTTTGCTGACTCGTATTCTCTTGTCCAGTTGTGTACTTGTACCTACCCTTTTCAATGGTGTGCTTTTAAATCTGTGTAACCTTATTGTGTTGTGCCTGATTTGATAATCGTGTGTGTGCTGTTGAATACTTTATACAAGGGTAATTATGCTCTCATTTTTTTTTTTGGTCGAAAGGGTAATTATGCTCTCATTGACAGTACAGTACTGGCATCATATTATATAAAAAATCCTAGACTTTATTGATGAAGTACGGTCCATATAGAATCAAACCTATAAAATTTGTTGTGTTGCAAGAATTTGTGGCTCAATAAAAAAAGTTTTGGAAAAATATGATATTTCAAGCATGCTGGTGTTGGGAGGCAGATGATTGAAGTGAACTGTCAGTGGGCCTCAATCTGCTTTTCTTTATCGCCATTCACGGCCGAGTTAAAGGTTCCTCCATTGCTTTTGTGTAACCCACTAGTACTATTCCACTCAAGTCTCCTGTCTTCTTCGTTTATGTACTTGTGATTGGTGAGAGAGAAATAACTAACAAGCAAGGTGATGCAGGGAAACCGATATCGACACGACAGCCTAAGAACCGATAATCCCAAACGAGGCTAGCTAGTAGCCTGGATTCCGCTACTCTTGGTCATAGATCGATCCGGATTAAGAGAGGACGATCTGGTGATTGAAAGAGTGATAGAGAATTCAAGGAATTCATTGAGAGGATTTGAGGTTTGGAAATGAGTTTGTAATTCTGATTAGCCGAGAAAGAGGGCACACAAGGCCTTAAGTACAATCTATTGTTCTAAACCGGGACAAACCGGGTCAAATAGCATAGGCAATAAACCGGGTTTAACTAATAGAAATAAAAAATAAAACATGATAGGTAAAGTCCCAGAATCCTGCATCAAAAGGATTGTTCTTTCGCCCCAAGAATGGCTGTCTGCTATATATATTATTGGTTTCTTATTCTCTCTATATTCTTCAATTCTTGAAGCTAGGAATTGGAATCAAATAGCTTACATGCCCTTGCCCATCCCCTCAAATCAAATGGCCTTCTGATCTACAAGCTCTCTACATCATACTAAACAAGATCCAGATCCAGATTGAATGACATTTCTTTGTTGACTTTTAAGCTAACTTCCAGATCAATCCTTAATTCTTAATGTGATGGACAAGTTGATATCCTTTCTCCCATGAATGGGGAAGTTTTTTTTTCCATGGATTGGTTCCTTCTTCTTCTTTTAACTTAAGGATTGATTATGGGTGTGGGAGAATATTATATTGAAAACTAGTTTTTGAACATTGCTTGTCTTGGGTAATCAAGAAGAGTTATTATACCTAGTGTACTTCAAGGGAATTTAGCTTTGAAGCCAGGTAAAAGAAGGTCCTTAACACTTCTCAAATCCACATGGAGAAGCAAAACCCAAGAATCAAACCACAGGAAACAAAATTCCTTTCTCACAATCTTTTTCAGTAGGAATCAGATTCCATGGAATCTGCCAGAGGCCAGCATAAACTGCTCTTAAGCATTATTTTCAACCCTTGAAAACTCAACAATCTAACCTTTCCATAGATTGGACCACAATAAGAAAATGATCTCAACTCATCCCCTGGAGAACCCAACAAAGGCAAGTAGTCTCTCACAACGAACCCAAATAATTTCTCCATGTAAGTTTTTCACAGCTTGTGATTATTATTGCCTGATCTGAACCTTGTTAAAAAATCTCAGTATTGCTGCATGATGATGAGGGTCTCAGTTGACTGCAAAGCATGCCAAACAAAACTGAGGAGAATCCTCCTCAGCATGAAAGGTAAATTAAGAAAGACTACTTTTTACCTCTTTTTTACTACGTATACATATGAAACTTGTTATGGCTGGTTTTGAAATTTTTTTGATGCCCTTTTAAAGAGGTGGAAAAACACATGATAGAGAGGCAATTCAGCCGGGTGAGCGTCTTCGGACGGTTCAGGCCATCGGATGTGGCGGTTAAGGTTCAAAAGGGCATGAATCGGAGAGTCGGGATACTCGAGATCCAGGAGTTTGATGGACAGCCACCATATGGCTAGCTAGAGGCACAATTTAATTAAGGTTGTATTTGCCTTAGTTTGTGTGTATAGCTAGTGTGGTTTGTTTAGGAGTGTCTTTTATGTCTTTTATGGTGTGATTCATATTGAAGTCTGAAGCTTCATTGACAAATCAGTTGGCCAAGTTCTGATTCTGGTTACCCAGGAAGTTGGAATCTAAATGTCACTGTTACTTGAAGAAGAATAAGATTTTTACTTATTTATTCTTTCTTTGATTGTGGTTTGAAACTTACGTATGGTTGAGTTGAGACTATGAAAGAGTTGTGTATGGATGAACTGAAATAGAATGTCAAACATTTAAACGAGCTACATGATTAGCTGACCTACGAACAGAGGAGTGGGAATCCGGAAAAAAAAAACATGGAAAGGTGATGGGCTGTATCCATGGTTGTTCCTATTTTGCAATCTAGTGGCGGAGCCAGAGATTTTTGAGAGAGGGGGCACAAACTAATAGTACGAATGGGACGAAAGCAATATATTATTATTATTAACCAAGTCTTGACCAAAAAAAAGTTATTATTAACTAAGTAAAATGTAATTTATGTTATTAAGAAAATGTAAGTATGATTTTTTTTTATTGTACAATAAAATACATATCCCTATGATTTTTTTTTCTTGTACAATAAAATACATACCCATAAATCATAGTAATTTTTATGAACATGTATATAATTACATGGATAAATAAAAAAATGGAGTAAAACAAAAAAGGCTTGTAGAGGGAAGGGAATAGACAAAATATAGGAGTGGAGATTCGAACTTGGGGGGCACGGAGCAAAAACAAGCTATTAAACCACCAGGCCAATTTGTTTTTGTGTCCAAAGTAAATACTAAAACACTACAAGTACAGATTGTAGAGGGGGTCAGGGACCACCCAGGACCCCTTGGCTCCGCCAATGACTGAGATCAAATGTCTTTTACAATAAAATACATACCCATAAATCATAGTAATTTTTATGAACATGTATATAATTACATGGATAAATAAAAAAAATGGAGTAAAACAAAAAAGGCTTGTAGAGGGAAGGGAATAGACAAAATGTAGGAGTGGAGATTC
Organism: Polygonum maritimum; assembly: GCA_963924305.1. NCBI lineage: Eukaryota > Viridiplantae > Streptophyta > Magnoliopsida > Caryophyllales > Polygonaceae > Polygonum > Polygonum maritimum. The sequence goes on along the minus strand of OZ002736.1, from coordinate 21,083,599 downwards.
GAACTTGGGGGGCACGGAGCAAAAGCAAGCTATTAAACCACCAGGCCAATTTGTTTTTGTGTCCAAAGTAAATACTAAAACACTACAAGTACAGATTGTAGAGGGGGCCAGGGACCACCCAGGACCCCCTGGCTCCGCCAATGACTGAGATCAAATGTCTTTTACGAGCATATCCAAATGTCTTTTACGAGCTTTGACCAAAAAAAAAGATTCTTGTACGAGCACGAGTCATGCTAGATCAATCACGTTTTGTGGGATTGCAATGTTGTAGCCGATAAAATTGTCAAATTGGGTCACAGACTCCCGATTGATGTTATTCGAAATCATAAAGAACTTCTAGTTTCCATCTGAATGAATGCCTTAGGACGTCCTCTCTAGCTGGTGAGCTTCCTAGTCCTTACTCAATAAAAAAATCACGTTTTGTGGAAGATTAACTCAATGGTTGAATCTTGTACGGAGGTCTTTCAAACCTCATCCATCGAGATCTTATAATAAAATATTTAAATTACGACTATATTATAATAACACAAGTATGAAAATGACTTGTTTGGTATTGATAGCAAAAATATGCTATGCGGTATCACTATGAATGTTAAGGTATGTTCACCGCCGTGTCCTACTCGAGATGGACTCCCAGCTTGTTGTCAACATGATTAATAGGGGCGTTTGTGGCACACACTTTTGTGCTAGCATGGTCAACATGTGCCACGAATTAATTGGTAGGGATTGGCTCGTCCAAACCCGTCACGTTCTCCGAGAAGCCAATCGGATTGCGGGTGGCTTGGCCCAGCTTGGCCACAACTTCCCTCTTGGGTGCACTACTTTGGAAGAACCCCGTGGGTGTGTTCTTGAACTGCTAAGAGAGGATGCCATGGGGGTGGTGTGCTCTTGGTCGTGTATTGTCAACCCCCTGCTACTGATGTAATTTGAAGGCTTGTCTCTCTTTCATATAAAAAAAAATAGAAATGAATGTTAAGGTATGAGCTAGTATGAACGATATCAGAATTGAATATGATTATTGATACGTGATTGCTTAGCGTCACTTGGATGCCGCCAATCTCGTGTAGAATAGTCACAGGATACCACGCCCTTGTCTCGTCCTTCTTGTCCAAATTCACTTGTATACCAATTAGAGATCATACAAGGCTCGCTCTTGGATTGGTGTGAACCAACAAGAGTCGAAACCTATTGAATTGACTTCGAACACGACCAAGAGAAGGGGCTTCTCTTGGTTTCACCTACGAACACACACACAAATTTCAAGTTAGAACCATTTGAAAATTCCACAAATAAATTGAATTAAACACATGAATTTTCGAGAGTAATAAAAGAGAAGTGGGAATGAAGATCAAATGAGTGATTGAGAGAATTCGAGAGTAATGTTGCAAATCGGCCGAGAGGGTGAAGAGAGAACTTGAACTTGAGTATTTGGTGGATTAAGACCCAAGGAATAAACTTATCAAAAATTATTCCAAGGTTCAATCTGATTTTATTCATTGAATCAAATGGGTTTAAATAGAACAAACTTGATCAATAATTCTATCTTTTCTAACAAGCTTATCCTAGGAAAGAGATAGAATTATTGCCTTAAGATAAAAGCTAATCCTAGGAGATAGAAAGAAAACAAGATACACCTTCCAAGTAACACGTTCGGCAGAGAGAGAGAGAGAGAGAGAGAGAGAGAGAGAGAGAGAGAGAGAGAGAGAGAGAGAGAGAGAGAGAGAGAGAGAGAGAGAGAGAGAGAGAGAGAGAGAGAGAAGGGGGGGGGGGGGCAGATGAATGTCTTGGCTAAGGAAAAGTCTATGTTTCCAAAAGTGACAAGTGTTAAAAGCAAATAAGACTAATCTACAAAGTTCCCAAATTTAGTAACTCAGATAGGCATGTTCAAAATCAATCTTGAACATGAGTGATTGATGTCGTCCATCGTGGCTCGCTATGCTCCCTCATCATGACCGAGATCCAGGCTAGAAGAGCTCTCGTGGCTTTCCTCAATTTCTTAGCTCGATCTCTTGTAATGGTCCGTTGAAAGGAACATGAGCTAAGTCCTGGATCTCTTTTGGAGTCATGAGTGCATGGGTTGCATCATTCTCTTCCACTTGTCCACGAAGCGCCCTCGATTTGTCGTAGGAGTCATCAGTGGGAACATAAAGGGAGAATTCATAAAGGGACAATTCAACCACGTTAAAGGTTGATGGACGCCATATTCACCAGGGAGGTCCAGCATATATGCGTTAGGCCTGACACGTTGAATGACTCGGAATGGGCCATCTCCACGTGCATCTAGCTTGGACTTACGCTTGTCCAGAAACCTCTCCTATCTTAAGTGTAACACCCCGATTTCACAAGCATAAGGGTATTACCGCCAACGACCTCGGATTCCACGGTCCGAAGCCGTTTTAAGGCTTGGGTATTGTAACACGAGAATAACAAAACCAAATCATATTTTTATAATAAAAGATGGATTCGGTTACAGAGGCTCATACGCCTTAAGTTGTTTAGTAATACCATAGTAAGGAGTTTGCAACGGAATATACAAGTCTCAGATAGAGACGAAAGCGAGTGGAAACCATAAAGTAGACAAAATATTTGAAGACGTCTTGCCTCCTTCTTTCCTTCCTTCCTTCCTTCCTTCCATTGTAGGTCTTCGGTTACTCCTGGATAGCCTTCCCTTTCCTATCTGATATCCCCATAAAAGCAAGGAATACCAGCCAACAAAGTTGGGAAAGAAAGAAGGGATGTTAGTCTAACGCGAGACTAAACAAGTGGGAGAGTAATGTTTCGGTTCTGAGAAAGGTCGGACATAACGGCAATCCTTAGCCATATGATGACTCGTAGGTGCACGTTAGTCGAGGTTCATCATGACGATAGTGAAACAGCAGTCTGAACGAGAGGTTTAAGTGTTTGGCACGGTGTACGAAGGGTAATGAGAGAAGATAGAACTTCCTCGGGAATAGGACGTTATCAGGAAATAACGTCTAAGAAAGGAAATGTGTTTATTGATTCGTTAGGAGCTTAAACATTTGAGATTTTGAAAAGCATCCAACATATATCGAATCGTATCAACCTCGTCATAATTCGAAGATGCCGACAGGGAGGTGGCCACAAGGACGCTTATACACCTGAACCCATCTTGCCATTTTATAGGCATTTTAACAACTCGAGTTATGCATTCAGATTGGATAGGCTATTGTCAATAATGTGGACCCGGCGTGATTTTCCAAGTTGTACTAATCACCCCGCGTTCATTGATTACTATGCACGAAGCACTAATCTTTCATTAGTTATAAATCAAAGCACTTCAATTAGTGACTTTTAGAGATAGGCAAGCCCTAATGAGGGACGAGCCAAAGTAAGGAACATAGTCCTCAACACTTTGCAAGAGTGTTAGCCTCTCTATTCGGAGAAAGGCAGAGTCATGACCCGGTATCAGGAGCCGATAGCTAAATATACCTCCTAATATGTTATAAAGAGACAACGGATCACTAAACCGATAATCCCTATCTTAAGCTAATCCAGAGCAAAGTCTCGAAAAGAGACTTGAAACAATCAAAGGCCACACATCATCGGAGACCTAAGTCCAAGTCTAGCATTCGATAACAATAATAAATAATAACAATGGTCATTATTTCTAAGCATAATAATAATCTTAATCAATTATTAGCAAACAAGTTTGTTGCCAACGATTATCTTGATAACGGAAAGCAATTTCACTATTATCGAGTAAGGAAACGAAGAACCATCCACTTGCCTTAAGACGTTCTTAAAAACGTTAATCGAGGCGTGGAGTCAAGGCTAGCAAGGCCCTAGAAGAGGCCTAAGGCAAGGCAAAAGCAAGGAACGGCCCGAGCAACGGCCCGGAACAAAACGCAAGCAAGGACACTGGCGGCGGGCGCTGCCCCTTGGCGGCGGTCGCTGCCCCTGTAGGCTGTGGCGGCGGTCGTTGCCTGCGTGTGTGTCGATGGCGTGATTTTGCAAGCTTCCTCCGATCGATTCCGACCACTTCTCGGAGAACCGGTGCCAACAGTAACAAGATGGACACTTCTACTTTGTATTGAGAGAGATTTGAGAGGGCAAGAAGAGGATTTTGGATGCCCTCTTCCATCATATTCAACCCCTATTTATAGTGTTCAAGAGAGTGGACTTCTAGCCTAACAATCCAAGAGGGGTTGACAAATCCATAGTTGACATTGCCCAAAAGGTGTTAGGATTGCTCTCCAAGCAATACTACAACAGCCATCAAAACCACGACGCCCACAAAGAAAACGTCCCATCGAGCCACTTGCGTCTGTAGCAAAGCGGAGGCCGCCAGTTTCATAGGCGGCGGTCGCTGCCTTTTGGGGACTGGGCAACATTTTGGTAAAATTGGTATAACTTTCTGGATACTTATCAGAATTGCCTCAAACCTTGCGGGATGACACTAGAGTCCTTTATCTACCATTAGGCTTTGGAATCACTCGATTCCGAGCTCTAATGAAGGTTTTATGAATCTTTGAAGTTAAGGTATCCGTTTAGCGTTATCCAACGCTTTTCGGTTAATCGGGTGACCTTTGCCCTTTCTCTTGTCGTTCCAAAGACAAAAGTGAGTCATAAAACTAAGGAGAATTTCATGATCCATTTTATAGACTTTACGGATATTACATTAGGTGTAGCCACACAAGATCGTCCACATCAAATTGGATATTCTTGCGCCCTTTGTGAGCGTGGGCCTTGTATTGGGCGGTCTTGCGCTCGAGGTGCGACCTAGTGCGCTCATGAAGCTTCTTCACAAACTCAGTCCGCTTTGTAGCCTCGAACGAGATCTTGTCCTTGTCCTTCATGGGCTGAGGCGTGAGATCGACCGGCTTCTTGGGATTGAAGCCATACACCACATCAAAGGAAGTCATCTTCATCGCGGAGTGCACCGACCTATTGTAAGCAAATTCAACAAAAGGAAAACAATCCTCCCATTTCTTGAGGTTGGACTAGTAACACGCCCAAAGTTTGGTTATTGACCTCAGTTTGACTGTCGGCCTGAGTGTGACAAGTAGTGGAATAAAGCAATCTAGTACCAAGTTTAGACCACAAAGACTTCCAAAAACAACTCAAGAATTTAGCATCCCTATCACTAACAATGGAGTAAGGAATACCATGCAATTTCATAACATTATCAAAGAATAGAGTAGCAATATGCACGACATTATCAGTTTTATGGCAAAGAATAAAGTGAGTCATTTTCGAAAATCTATCTACTACAACAAAGATATGATGTAGACCTTTCCTAGTCCTAGGCAAGCCAACCACAAAATCCATAGAAATATCTTCCCTAGAGCTCGTATGAATAGGCAATGGTTGGTACAAACCATGGTTAGACAACTTAGATTTTCCTTTAGTACAAGAAACACTACCTTTAATGAAGTTAAGTACGAAATTGGACATGGTTGCTTCAATTATGGACATGAAATGATCTTTAATACATTAATTTGTTGGCTGATTGCAAAATAACACTTAAATGCTCTAATATGATCTTGACTAATAACAATCGAGATCTATGTATGATCACATTAAGCAATAGATATAGGAAATTAAAGTCACTACACTATAACATATCGGTATGGACATCAAAGTATGAGTATGAGTAATACATCAACATCAAATCTATCATAACTATATACTAAAGTGAATATAAGTTCTACCACCATATTACGTCACACCACCCTTTATTAAATCATTAGCTTATTAAATCTTATTTTTATTATATACCATCTTAATCTTACACTTATTTAATTAGAATATTAGTTTTATCTTAGGTTTTGATGTTTAATTAAAAATTCTGGATCATATTATGCATGATGATACATGCCATCATGATTTTCCATAGAATCTTGACACTCCATGCCAAACCGGGTTGTCATATTATAGCGAAACGAGATTGTAGTAGCCCAAATGCACGCTCAACATCTTTTCTAGCACTTTCTTGACGTTTAGTGAACAACCTTTGTTTAGGGGTTTGTGGAGCGGATTATGGCATCGATAAATGTTGCCCACTTCGGATAGATGCCATCCGTTAGATTATACCCCTATTATAGGTATTCCCATTCACATTGTAGGTAACTTTTGGAGCTTGACCATTCAAAATATCATCAAATACGGGAGAGCATTGGAGCACATTAATATCGTTAAAAGAACCCGGTGTCCCAAAAAAAGCATGCCAAATCCATAAATCCCTAGAAGCAACAACTTCTAAGATTACAGTCGCTGTTCTTGACCTTCTTTGATACATTCTTTTCTATCCAACGGGACAAATTTTCCACTCTCAGTGCATACAGTCGATGCTTCCCATCATCCCGGGAAATCCACGACTTTCCCCTTCCTTAAGGAGACGACGAAGATCTTCAAACGGTTGGCTTCCTTAGATATTCTAAGGAAAACTGAGCAATGACTCCTTCAACAAAGTGATCAAGGCAATATCTTGCCGTAGTTGCACCCAACTTGAGATACTCATCCACTTGATCAGCTGCAGTACTGTATGCTAGCATTCTGATTGCTGCAGTGCACTTTTGCAAAGATGAGGCACTAAGTCGCCCAGTGTCATCTGGTCTCTGTTGAAACAAAAGGATCGGTTGCACCTAAAGTACCCACGATACGATGGAAACCATGCGAAACCTCCGCCTAAACATGGCTTCATCGTACACGGGGTGGCTAGTGAAGTAGTCCTTAATGAATCGCTCGTGTGCAACTTCACGATCTCTAGGGACAACTTTCCTTGAGCTGTTATGTGATCCATCTACCACATGTTGAGCAGAGGAGGCAACAACAGCTTTGATTCCATGCTCCACCACTTTCAAACTATGACTCCCCTCAATAAAAATCCATCAACATGCTATCATACAAGTCATCACTAGAAGTAGAAGAACTAGAATCACAATTCATTTAGAATGGTGGAGGGTAATAAGAAGGATGGTGTTGGTATTGTTTATTCTTTTAGATAGATGGAGTAGCACGGAAAAAACAAACAAAGGTGAAACTATGAAGAAACAAAGGTGAAGCTATTTTTTTTTTTTTTGATGAGGAAACAAAGGTGAAGTTATTAATTTGAGCAAGCCAATGTGATTGATTATAAAAAAAGAATGATTGAAGTATCCAATTTAATATAGCCAACTACCTTCTGTTTTTTGAGCTCAAAAAAACACTGACTATTGTTACAAGCTAAATCTGTTGCTTTTGTCACAAGTATCCAATTTATTATAGCCAACTACCGTCATTTTGATTTTCATAGTGTCTATCCTTATGCAAGTGCAATATATTCTTGCTCTGTATGTAGAATTTTACTCTCAGATTTGTTGTAATCCGTGGAGATTGAGTTGGATGTGCCAAAATACAAATTAATAATAACACAAGTTTTAATTGGAAAATTGAGCTCTTATCTTTTCAGAATGAAAGGGGTTTTCATGTAACCATTATACAATTGATAGACAAACTTGTGTATGTGGGAGGGCTAGTATATTAAATGAGTTTCTCCGTTCAAATGTAACACCTCTAAATTCTATGAAAATCTGAATGACGTATGTAGTTCATTTGTACAACATGAAGTCATTAACCTTTAGAGGGACACCCATTCATACTTAATTAGCAATATCATAAATTAAGGGAGGATGATTCATCTACACCAGCGATGCTTTTGTCACTAGCTAGCATTTATAATGACTGCAGCGTAGACATGATTAACAGACAAGTAAGCAAAACTTTACAAAAATTATTATGTAGAAAAACGAATGCTCTTATATCTAGGGAGGCTGATTCATCTATACATATATGTATGTATGGGTTCCATATACTAGTTGTATCCCTAGAAGCAAAAGCTACATATCACCCTACTGAGCAACTCAAGAGCAAAGGCCAGCAGATAGAGCAATGGGCTACTTTAGCAGAAATTTTACTGTAGGTCAATTTTACAGCAGAATATTTAGAGTAAAATTTTTACAGCAGACATTTTACTATAGCTCTTTCCATTGTCCTATGATTTAAAGTATGTTAACTTCTAAGCTTACATGTTTTAATTAGTGCCAACCACCTTCTAAATGGTCAAGCTATAAATGTGAGCCAACCACCTTCTGAATTATTCAGGCTATAAGCAAGCCTCATTTCTTTTGCTGTCATGACCAAGATAATACATGTTGTGAGCTTGAATGTTCTAAATGCTGTCATGTACAATCACTTGTCATAAATTTTTCATCCTAATTTCATAAACTTTTCCAACCTATTGTCATCTATCTTGTAGAGCAAAACTCCTTTCTTTCCCTATCATTACTCTCTTTACAACTTGAGCTAGAACTGTATTTGCTGTCATTACAGTTCATTGATTTCTATACAACTTGACATTTGCATTTGTTGTCATTCCAGTGCAGTTCTTTTAATAGCAATTCACCACCGAGGCAAACACAATACATAAAGATATTACATAGAAGATCCATTACATAGAAGATTTTACTACTATTGAAGTAAAACATAAGGATAATCTCAATGATAACCTAAGGATGAAATCCAAAATACAGAGAAGATATTTAGCCTAATATTGAATAAAACTAGACTTAAACTACCACACTCTTGTCTAAGACTCCTAGCCATAACCGCATACTTAAGTTCTTAACTAAGACCACTAGCCATAAAACTTAGTTTTGAATTCCTCTTTCAGCCTCTTATAGAGTTCTTTCTCATCTTCATCAAGCACTGACTTAGCCATCAAATTGCTCAACATCTTGAATTTTCTATCCTCCTCTTTCTGCCTTTTCTTCTCCGCAGTTCGATCCCTTACTAACTCAAGCATTCGTTCTACTAGGTTGTCTCTCTTTTCATTTATGTGTTTTAGGGTAGAAATGAGAGGGTCAAGGTTAATAGGAAAGAACTTGCAACTTGTTTTCCTTTATTTTTTGCCTTCTTAATGCCTTCAGGTCTAGGACTTGTACCGATAGTTGGTGTATCCGGTTCAGTCCTCTTGAACTTTCCTTGCTTTGAGAATGCAATTGCATTCCCTTTGTTGCCCATTTTGGATAGTGTCTTAACACCATCCATGAATGCATCAATGTAAATCTATTGCCGTTGTACAACTTTTGATAACTCTCATGATCATTATTCTCTACATCTTCATCTCTTTCTCCACGTCTCTTGTTTCGTTGCTCAGTTGCATACACCTCTACCCACCTTGAAACAATTTGATTAATGTGATCCGAACGTTGTTGCATAGATTTGATAGACCTTTCACGTATCTCCAAATTATCACTCTGTGCCTGTTCATAGAGTTTCCAAATACTTAGCCACAAATCTTTCTTAGTTTGGTTGGTCCCTCGCTCGGTATCACCTCTAGCATTGATGTAGCCCGATACAAGTGCTTCATCCTCTCTTATATTCCATGAAACCTATAACAAAGGAGATAACTTCATTAATCCCATAGCTGGGTTATTTGTACAAAGGAGAAGCAAGGTAATTAAATAGCAAACCCTAACATGAGTCAAAAATTAACCCTAAAATAAGATTCTAACGTAGCTTTTAGCTCAAGTCATATTCAAATCAGTAGTTTCACCCTACATATATAAGATTGCATAGAGGATATTGTTAGCATCTAACATAAGCTTAACCCTACAATTCTTAAATGCAAGCTTCATTGAAATATAATATTTGGTAAATAAATTAAAGTTGTTGTAGACGTAGATGAAATTTATCTTAACCTTCATGTTCTTTTTCTTGGCATTGACATGATGCTCAGGAAGTTGTTCCATAGCAACCTCTTCAATATCTTCCAAGTGTTGGGTTGGAGTTGCATTAGATTTACCATCTCCGGGAAATTGCTCACTAGTACAAAAACAGTTTTTTATCACCTTTATTTATCCCGGTTCCGTGATAAAAGTATCATTTATCTCGGTTTTTTAAACACCCGTGATAAAAAACTTAGAAGTGGTCCGCGTATAAAAACATAATATCACGGTTTTTATAAAACGGGCTAAATAACATTTCGATTGTTACGGATGGGAACCAATTATCACGGATGTTTCAACGTAATTATAAACTTGAATAGTTTATCCACAGCCCCGCTATTCATTGATCCCCGGAAGCCCTCTCGATCTCTCTACAACCCTAGCATCGATGTTCGGCAACCGACTAGGCGAACCTCTTCCCAACCTTCATCGGCCGCCCGGACGGTGCTCTTCCTTAATCGGCCGGCCGGACGGTGCTCTTCCTTGGTGACGATAGCATGGTCCCTTGATGTTACTATAGCTAGGGTTACTGAAGACAGTTGTGGCGTCTTCTCTGGAGGTGGCTCGCGAGATCCTGTACAAAAAGGACGCCTTCTTCTCCAATAGGTTCGTCGGCGACGGCCTTCGGGCGTTTGAGCACAACGGGCACGCCATTTCCACTCTTCCTATTGGAGATCGTTGGCGAACTCTTCGCAAAATTTTGACTGTTCAGGTATTGTTTATAGATGACTTTGAACCGCTAGAATTTTTGCGAATTAATCGATTCAATCGAGTAATAGATGGAAAACCTCACCGGACAACTAATCTTCATCCCATCGCTCGAATTGGACGAGTAGCATCAACAATCTGTTGATTTCATGAGGTTTCCGATCCAATTTCATCGATTTCAAGCCTGAGTATTTCCCCCCTTTTCCGATTCGAATCATGTAAGTCCGTCGGCTTTAGGTTCTGTTTGTTCCATTGTACGAAGGTCTGGATTGGATTCGATCAGAGCAAATCCGCAGTTTCGTTCGTGTTTGTGGCTCTGATTGAATTAAGATCTATGTGTATTTTTTCCATAGGATTTGATATCGTGAGTTTGTTGATGAGATCTTGAAATTTTCACCGAGTATACCTATACTAACTCATAATCCGTCTCTTGTATGTGTGAAACGATTTAATCATTGAATTGGCAAGAGATCTTTTCTGATTAGCTGGGGATTCAGATGCTTCCAGTTTAGATTCCAAGGTCTTTGAGGTCCAATTACAACCTATTGCAACCTACAAAGACGATTTAATCATTGAATCCTCCACATAATTTTCCATGCTGTGTAGACCCATGTATGATCTTAATAAAGCAACTGTATAGGAGTAAATTCAAGTTTGCTGATATTAACATAGAGTTTGAAACTATTTGCTGTCTTTATCTTACTTTTGGAGTTTAGTCGCTGGAATACGTTTTCAGATCTTTGTCTTTATAAATTTCTCTAACATCTTATGTTTATAGTTGTATGAACTGAATGTGCTTTTATTTTTTTGTTGGAGTGCTGGTAATTTCTGCATTCTCATGCATTTAGGCAATTTAAGTTTGAACCTGAGGACGAGGTATTTTCCCTTTTCTTGCATAGTTTTTTTCCTTTGGAAACTCCTATATTCAAGCATGAGCTTTGAATTTCGAGGCATTAGAGCTGATGTTGATAATGGTTTTCCTGGCTTTATACCAGATTGTCGAGCAATGGTATGTAGTTTTGAAAATTAAATACCCTGAAGAAATCAAATACATTTGCTGATGATTTCCTACAGTCACAGTGAATTCATGCAGCTCGGCTAGTTAATACCAACTCATTAGCATTTTTGGTTACAGGTGCTTCGTGCTTTACATGCTATTTTCTTCTAATGCTTAAAATTTGTTTCTCTGATGATTCTATAGTTATTAATTCATTTACTGTCTTTTTTGTTTGATAGTGCTTCTACTCTTTATGATACTAAATTCTCATCAAATGACACTAAACTTTATGGTAAGTTTGCTACCTCATTCTATATTGAATTCTGGTTCTTTTTGCTGCTTGTGATGGCAAACGGATGCTAATGCATGCTATTCTGAATTTAAGTTGAAGCTTTGGCTGGTGTTTGATGCCTTTTTAATGGCTACAAGCATAAGAATGTACGCATCATGTCAGCAACCTTGCACAAGCAATCTTATTTCAACATTTTCAGGTTAACTTATATATGTAAGAACTATTGTAGTGTCTGGGAGTTTTTTTTTATATTCACACTCTGGTTTGATTGTTTTTATTTTGTACTTTCCACTGTCTTATGCATGATTAATCCTAAACCGTTATGAGTCTCATATAATGGCTTACCTAGGATGTATAATTGAGTTTGTGCATTCTGTTATTAGCTATTTAGGGTGAAGTTTTTTGTGCCCTTAAATTTATTTTACAAATCTTAATGTGAGATGAGTATCACAATTGCTCTGGATTTAAGATGCATGATAATATGATATACATTTTAACCCATCTAAATATTTAGCATATTTTTCTAAGATAGCTGACGCTTACAGCTCAGTGGCGTGTATATGAAGAGTGTTAGAACAGAGAAACCTTGAAATTCAATTTCATTAATTTTACCAAGTTAAGGTACCAATTTCTAATGGATGGCTTCTTTCGTTTTTCAGAAATGTCAATACTGTTAATTGTTATTCTGGGATTATTTTTTACATTAGTTGGGCAAGGGTCTTGTAAAATACTACAGATACATGTCTATCTTTATTTTTTTACTATGGCACTTGATACTTATATTTAGATGTTGAACATATTGGCTTTTTTGCTGCCAATAACGATATTACAATACCGGTTTTTTTGTCTGCAGTAGTGAGCCATCAATTCTACAACCATCATCGTCTGCACCTTCTAAGGTACTAGCTATTCCCTATGACAAAATTCTGGGCTTAATCCCAAGTAAGTGGCTTTCTTTTCCTTTGTATGGATTTAGTGCCATTGAGAGGACATGGCTAAAGTTAGTGTATGACTGGTGCACTACTGCTAGTTCCTTCTTTCTAAGGGGGAGGAGTTGTCATATTATTTTCCTTTGACTCCCATTTGTATTCTCAAATATGAATCTAAACGATCCAATTGAACTACTCACTCCCATTAATGGAATATCTTTATACTATTCATGGGTTTTTTTGTTTAAAAAAAACAAAGATTAATAAAGACTAGGTTGATTGGCAGTGGATCTGCTAATTCATTTCTGATCTAATTAACATGGTTTATATTATTTAATTGCAGGTGTGTACGTACGCCGGCCATGATAGCTCAGTGCATGGATCTGATCGAGTTTCATCTACCTAGTTCTTGTCCATTCAAATAGACTTAATTAGGTTTCTCCGACTATATAGCTAGACATACTTTATCAGTAAACTAGAGTTTTGATATACTTTTGTTTCATTTGCTTAAATGATGTAAAATTATATATTCTGAATTATGAACTTGGTTATATGTATACATAGTTTATTTTGATGTCTATGATCTAATGTTTGATTTGATATGAAATGTTTAATATTCAATGTGTGAAAATTACTGGAAACAGGTTGATGGGAACAAATATCATATAGGAATACCGCCAAATTAAAAAAAAAATATTGACACTTATCACGGTTCATGACCGAGATAAATACCGAGATAATACGCGGATAATTTCATTTGTTCCGTTTATTTAAGCTCTTTTATCACGGTTCTTTAGCCGGGATAATAGAATTAGGTATTTATCACGGTTATGACCCGTGATAAATACCTTAAAAGATGACACTTTTTTACACATTTCATCACGGTTTTTAGACATTTTATCACGGTTATTGAACCGTGATAATTGGTTACCAATTATCACGGTTCCGTTACGCTTGAGCTTTTATCTCGGAACTTATTATCCCGGTTAAAAACCGTGATAAATGGCAAAATGGAACCGTGATAAAATATAATTTATGTACTAGTGGCTCCATGTATTGGTTTAGATTTTGAGATATGGAAAATATTGGAAATTTTGGAGAAGATGATTATTGAAATTGATTGACAAAGACTTGTGGTGGAGCTTGGAAGCAATTTGGATTAATTGGTCTTGATTGGTTATCAAGCATATGTAGCATAGCTTGAATTTGAGGATTATTAAGAAGATTTGGATCAAAAGAGGGTGTAGTATATTGGGAATTTGAATTATTTTGCAAGTTTGGGTTAGTTGGATCATGATTATCCATGGGATGATGAGGGAGGAAGAAAGCAAGCTATGATGATATGAAAAATGTATGCAATATTAGGTTCAATTTATAGACAAAAAAAGTTGGATTTTTTTTTAAAATGTCATATTTTTAATATTATTGTTTGTAATTTATAAATGCTTAATTGTAATGAAAATAAATGATTGTAGTTTATAGATGAAAAAGGTATGCAATATTAGGTTCAATTTATAGACAAAAAAGTTGTAATTTTTTTTTCTATTTTTAAATGTCAACTTTTAATATTTTTGTTTGTAATTTGTTAATGCTTAATTGTAATGAAAATAAGTGAATTTAGTTGATAGATGAAAATTGTATACAATATTAGGTTCAATTTATAGACAAAAAAATTGTAAGAATTATTTTTATTATTTTTTGTTTTGAAATATTATTTTTAAAATATTTTTATTTGTAATTTGTTAATGCTAAATTGTAATGAAAATAAATGAATCTAGTTGATAGATAAGAGACACATGTCAAATTTTGATTGGGTGAATATGGAGAGGAATGCACAAAAGCCAATGTGCACATACTACCTATAGAGGAATTCATCCCATTCCTCTTCCAAGAGAGGATCCTCTCTTCCAACCTACATCCATGAGGATCCTCATTCTTAATAAAATATGGGTAAAAAAAAGAAGAGGGGAGAAGCAATCCCCTTGGATGCACATGCTCTCATTCCTATTTCAAAGAGGATCATCTTTCAAAGAGGATCCTCTTTCACATTTGTACAACAAAGAGGAGATCCTCTTTGAAGAGAGAGAGTGTAAAGAGGATGTTAAATCCTCTCCATTATACATGCTCTTAGGCTTTTTTAATAAGTCCTTAAGTATTTAATTCAAGGGAAAATTCTTTTGATAGCCCTCAGGTATTGACAATTCCTTTTGGTACCCAAAAATATTTTCTTTTCCTTTTGGTACCCTTCACATTTTATACATGTATCTCACCGTACCCCAAACTCCATCTCCATCCATTTCCATCCACTTTAATAGCTTTTCCGTTGAAAAACTAACAGAAAAAGAAATTGAAAAATAAAATAAAACAAGCCATACCGCCGGCGACAAGGGATCAAAGGCAAAAATGCATTCTCAGCCCCAATTTTCTTGACCACGATTTCATGAAATCCACAATGAGGATGGAGTATCATTATCTAATATCAAATTAATTAATAAACCACATGTTGAGGATGGATGAACACAACGTTGCCCCAAACGACGACATTTGTGGAGTCATTCAACGCCTTGGCGATCTCCAAGCCGTGTGATTGGCTCTTGTAAGCCTCCACGGGAGATACTAGGAGTAGGCGACAGCGCTCTCCGCTGCCAATCTGCGCCAGCCTCGCCATCCTCTTCACAATCTCGGCCGTCGTAATTCCAGCGCCGCTTAAAACCGCTGCCCAGTTCCTCTTCTCATTTCCGGCGAATCCGGTCTCCCGGAGACCGGAGATCCTCTCCAAGCAGAACGACCATAAACTGCGGGATCCTCGCCGGAGCGAAGGACGCCTGGTTTATCACCCTCCATTGGAGGAACCTCTGGAAGAATCCGTGGCTGGCAACAGCTTCCGGCACCGACACGTAGCTACGCCAGGACACGGATCCATCGGCGGCATTGGTGAGCGGAGGTGTTACGGCGGCGGCACATATGATTTTGTTAACAGGGTTAGGGATTTGGGGCTTGTGATTTGATTTTAATTTCTTTTTTTTGGTTAAGAGATTTGTTAGAGGGGTACCAAAAGGAAAGAAAAAAAATTCTTGGTACCAAAAGAAATTGCCAATACCTCAAGGGTATCAAAAGGAAAATTTCTTAATTCGAATGCAATTAATTACATATGTTTAATACTACTATCTCCCAAAATAGCAAGTGTAATTAATTAATAACTATTTATTAGATTGCACGCGTTAGTTTAGATATTTTCTATTGATATTCCATCTTCAACCTAGCTCACCCTTACTTTGCACCCCCACAGACGGACAAACGCATTGCACAACCGCACGACCCGCAGAGACACATTGGTCATTCTCATCGCTCATATCCTTGTCCACTCAACTTATTTCGATCCATCTATTCCATCTAATCCTAGAACACTTCTCCCTAGATTCCTATATCCTCTCGACTCGACTTCGTCTGACTTTGACAAGGTTTGTTCCTGTTTATGTTAGAGTAACCATCAATAGAAATCAATGAAGGTATGGAAGAATGAAAAAATATGAAATAGTTTCTCGGAGCTTAGACTGCTTAGTTATGTATTTTGATCTTAATGATTGCACTGACCAGATATTTGTATATTTATGAAACTCTATGAATTTTGTAATTCGATGTTTTGATATGTAATTCGATTATGTATTTCAACAATGTATTTGACTATATATTTTGATTATGTATTTCGACATATCGGTCAAAATGCATGTATTAAAAATAAATAATTTCTTTTTCAAATAATGGTTAATTGGTTAACCATACCGGTTTTCATGGTGGTTAACCGATATCGTTAAACCGGTCCATAACGGTTCGGTAATGGTTATCATAATTTGACAACCGAATTTTTGGTTAACTCATATCCGGTTAACTGAATTTCTGGTTTCCCGCCCATGTCCACCCCTACCTATGACTAGTGTAATGTATTGATATAATAGCTTAGATATGGAAAATCTTACGAAATTAATGTTAGTATATCTATAATATATATTAAAGTCGAGGAATTTCGAGTCTTCACGTTAATTCTAGCCCCACTGCATTTAAGAAAATAAAATTCAGAAAAAATAATTTTAAAGTCTTTCTTCTTCCTATCAATTGTCTATCATCTATCTTCTTATTTTTCTAATTTCTATCTTTTTCAACTATTTGTTTAGACTTTTTTTTAAATCAAAAAATTATAATTAATTTGTTAAACTTATTTGTCACTTTGAATTTTTGTTTTTGTTGTATTTTTATAATCATATACATTCACCATATTTCTTTATCAATCTTTTTTTGTCCCATAATTTTGTAATTTAAGCTATAAATATCTAAAAATATCGTTGAAAAATATATAAACTAAATTTGTGTTACAATATTCATTTATAAATTATATCGATCTATAACACTACTTTTATTAAAATAATTATAATTTTATAAGTTCTATTACAATATTCATTTTATTTCAAAAAATATTATTATTGATGCAAGTCTACTTTAATAAAATATTTATTTGAATAAGTCATAATTAACTTAATTTTTTATTTCTTTCACTATAAAATCTCATTAATTATAAAAATATATATGTTGATAAAATATTTCACTTGAGATTTCATATCGTATCACGTATCATTTGTTTAATTAATCAAATATATTTTGAAATAATATGATAGTATTTTATCTTTACTTTTTATTTAAGTCATATCATATAAAATTAAATTTAAGTTAACATCAAATCACAAATTTGGATTGACAATCTATTGTATCTATTTCGGATAAAAAAATGATATCAGTATCTTATTAAGCTAGTTATTCAAGTTTAATACGAAAATCTAACAAAATTATTTCATTCCTAACAAAAGAATATAGAAAAAGTTTAATTTGAATTTTTTTGATCGAGATTCATTAAAAATTTTAATAAATAAAAAATGCGTTATTACACTCAGAAGCGATGCATCCCGTCTTAAAATCCCCCAAGGCCAGACGACACGCAAATTTTCGACTCAGAAAGAACCGCTAGGCTTTCCCAATCCAATTCCCTTTCTTTCTACCTGTAACCCTAATCTGGTTACCAAACCCTAGAATTTCTTCCTGCTCAATTATTCATGGCTACTGATTCACCGGACTCCCGGCGAAAGCACCCTCATTCTCCCTCCGAGGACGAGTCTCTAGACCGTTCCAAACGCCCCAAGCACCGCCACCATCATCGTAGCCACCACCGCCATAGCAGTAGAAGCAAGGATCACGACGACGAAAGGAGGGTTGATGTTGAGGTCACGAACAAGGATGAGTTCGTTGTAGGTAACGAGGATGCTGACTCAATTGCTCAGTCGACCCAGGCCAAGGCGGATTCTGATATGGAGGAAGGTGAAATTGTTGAAGACGAGGGTTTGTCTGCTAGTTGCGCTGAGAAAGTGATCTCGGATTCAGAATCGGGTGAAATTAGGGCTGTTGGTGGTCCGAGCAATTCAAACACGGTGTGTTCCATCCAATTTTATCCTGCTTGATGATTTTTTATGTTTATTTCTGGTGCTTATGGTTTCTGATTAGTAGGTCAATCGTAGAAAGAGTATAATTCTGTTTCTTGACAACTTCTTGTGAATTGGTGAAGCCTTAGGTTGAATTCTTTGCCCTTTTCTTGCGTTAGAATGACATATACGACCTGTTATGGAATTTTTGCTCATCTGACCACCTTTAGTGTTTTGTGTTTTAGAGTTTTCAATTTGATTGATGAGCCGTTGTAGAGATGATGGCTACATAAAAAGAGCCTGCTTGCATTAAACTAGATATTTCCAGAAGACAGTCGGTTGCAATGCGCATTAAGTTGTAAGAACTAGTTAAATGGAACAAGTTATTTCTCCTGTCGAATACCTCTTTATCTTTTTCCCTTGAATTTATAACTTAATATTCTTTGTGCGTGTTTACAATACTTGCGTATTTGTTGTTTATGTTTTTCTTTAATATTGCTCCAGAAAATCATGGAACATGAAGGAATGTTCGGTTCAACTGATGGGCAGTCTTTAGTGAACGGCATTGGGAATCCTAGTAAGGAACTGAAGGCTCCAGCAAAGACCCAAAGAAAAGGTAAGCTATTACTTAATTCATACGTGTTGAATGGTGTGAACATCCCTGAGTGTGTTATTGACCACAATGGGTTACTTCCTGCAGAGAATATTGTCAATGGAGATGTAGGCAAATCAAAGGGAAAGAGTAAACACAAGGGGCTCAGTGGTCATGAAGTTGAGGAAGGTGCTTGGTTGGATAGATATGGAGTGACACAGTCCCCATCTCATGGAAGATATCACGATGAAGCCTCTGGTAGGCTCAGGTCAAAGTCTCCAAATTATCGGAGGAAATCTGATTCTGAAACTGTTTCTGTTGAGAATCATTCAAGACGAGGGCATGGCCACGTTCACCATGATAATGATAGAGCAGAATATATCTTGGATGATGATAGGATCACTGAAACAAGTAGAGACGATAGGTATCATGGTAGAGACTCAGTGAGGGATAAAGATAGAGAAAAAATACATGCTGTAGATATGGGCAGGCATTCTGATCGTGAGTCATGGGATATTGAGAGTGAAGATAAGTATAGAGACAGGAAAGTGGAGAAGGAAAGGAAGACCAGGTATAGGGATCATGATGAAGAGAGACGACATCTAGAGAGGGATAGAGGAGTCCGTGAATGTAGCAAGGCCAGAGAATCCAAGAAGGAAAGGGAGTATGAGACAAAGGCGGAGAAGCCGGGGAGGAGCCGAGGCAGTGTTCACGATGAAGAATATGATGAAGGTAGGTATAGGGAAAAGGACTATCGACGCAGCAAGGAAAGGGATCTGGAAAGGGAACATCGGAGGGGAAGTAGCCGGTCTTCTTATAAAGATAGGGATTTGGAGAGAGAACGGGGAAAGAGCAGGGAGAGGTATAGAGATAGGTCGCATGAGGTTAGTGATAGGCTAAGGGACAATGGAAGTGATAGGCATGGAGACAAGTTTAAGGATGCAGGGCGTGATAGGGTTCGACGAAATTATGGACGTAATGATGAAGATAGATATGGTAATCATGGTGGATCCTATGACTCTAAATACCGTACATATGGCGAGGATCATCACAGGGATAAAAAGAGGATTGGTGATTCAGAAAATGACTGCAAAGAAAGTGAGAAAACTGTAACCAGGTATTTTGTTTCTTTTATTTTACCTCCCCCTTTTAATTGAGCTACAGTTAGCTATCTGTGCTTCTGCGTTATTTTTATGTTTATTTTATGGTAATTTCCTATCTTATTGTTTTTTTAATGGGGTTATAGGGACGAAAATGCGCTAGATGATTACTCTGATAATATGGAATTAGAACTTCAAGAGCACGAGGAAGATGATATTAACAGAATCAAGGAAGAAAGCAGAAAGCGAAGAGAAGCAATTCTTCAAAAATATCGAACTCAAAAGTCCCAACAAAAGGTTGACCCCCAGCCTGATACATCTGGAAAAGGTATTTGGCATGGTTCCCTGCTTTGATGTTTGTGCTGATTTTTTCTGTCTAATCTTAGATTACATAATGTTTGGTTGGGAGGTTGTTTAGGCAGCATTGAAACAGTCAATTGGATAGCCTTAGACCTTAGTACTCAAATGCATTTCTTTCACTTAAGATAATGTATTCTCTCTGTCTTTTTTTTGCTTATGTTTGGTTTTATTTTTTCTGACTTTCACATTTTTGGTTGTTTTTGGGTTGATGAGTTCC
Organism: Polygonum maritimum; assembly: GCA_963924305.1. Taxonomy (NCBI): domain Eukaryota; kingdom Viridiplantae; phylum Streptophyta; class Magnoliopsida; order Caryophyllales; family Polygonaceae; genus Polygonum; species Polygonum maritimum. The sequence goes on along the minus strand of OZ002736.1, from coordinate 21,063,211 downwards.
ATAAAACTCTCTCTCTGGATAATGCTGTGTCTTTTTCAGCAAAAACATCTACACCATGTGGTTTCATTGCTTATATAGGAAAACAAGAATATCCTATGTATGTATATTGTGTGACATGTTAGAACAGGCTTCTACTCCATTTATGACCATTTAGTCAACTCATGCTTTATAAGAATGTATTTTTCAAAGGCCATCATGCTAGACTCATGTTCTGTTTTTTAATATTCATGTTATCGACTAGATTATGTTGTCTGGCCTCATGTTTAATAAAAATATTTGCAGTAATAACTAAGGAAGTTTCTGAAGAACATGCTGCTGCACAAGTTCTTCAAGGGAAGTCTGACGATGAGGGTGAACACGCTTTTTCTGTGGGGAAATCACCCTCACAAAATGATGCCTCTATGGTTGAGAAGAGTTCAGGTGCAGGAGGACTGGGACAGGGCACTCCAAAGGTTTGTAAAACAAACTTGATCTTATCACTTATGCATAGATTTTCGGGAGTAAGATAAGAAGAAGTTCATATTTGGAGATTTGCAGTGGTTAATAGTGTTACTATTATTGTTATATCACCTGAAGATTTTTCATTGAGATTTGTCCTTTTTTATTTATCAATGTGCCATCAGTGCATGCAACCATTCTTAAAACATGTCACGTTGATCTTTAATGACATTTAAATAACTAAAGGCCTAGCAAATATGAATGTCTTTTTACCGAGACCGTCATTGCATAAAGTTTTGCTTTGTTTTCTCGCATTTTCCTCTCCGAAAGCCATATTGTCAGTTTGATGAGAGTCTAAATTAGAAGAAACATTCATGACTGACATGATAAGAAGTGATCTATTGAGTGATGCATGTCTGTAATGTAAGAAATGCAGTAATATATAAATTCTGATTTCTTGATTCTTTGGTTGTATTCAAGCCTCTGAAATTGTTTTCAAATTTTGTGCAGAGTGAAAGATCAAATGACATGTTTCGCGATGACATATTTGGTGACTCTCCAGCTGAAGTTCCTAAAACGGTATGCAACTATTGCTTCGTTTTCGCTTCCAGCCATAGGTGCTGTTTACGTGGTTTTGGTGCAACAATTTGGTTTCAAAACCCTGAACTTTTCTTCCTGGTTTGGTTCATTGAGGAATGAGTTTAGTGTTTGAGTTCAATATACTTTGATTTTAATAGTACCCTTCCAGTAAATTTTGAGTTACTTATTTCATCATCTTGTTTTTAGAAGAAAAGTGCTTAATACTGGTCTGCTAATTGTCAAAAAATAATGAGTATTTTGTTTGATCATGCTTATTTTTGTGCTCTTTACTTCTTTTTCCAATGGTTGATGTGTTATTATGCTAATTATTGCTATTACTTGCTTTTCCAATGCTTGACATGTTATTATGCTAATTAGTGTTATTACTTGCTTTTTCGATGGTTTAGTGTTAGTATGGAAGTAATCATTGATTGGTGTGTATTGGGTTAGGTTGAGTCAAGCAGGTTGGGTTTGTGCCCCTTCCGGTTGAGGGGCAAGCATTGTTTAGTCTTTTCAGGCTGCTTTGGTTATGAGTCATTTCATGACGTGGCTAATATGGTTCACCCTTGAACAGAATGGGAGTGGCGCTTTTTAACTTCCATTTGTCGGCTAGTGAATAATTGTTGAAAAAATAAAATGTGCGTAATTAAACTAAAATAAAACAGTAATTAAATTTATATTGGCACTTGCTAATAATATCATATTTTTTAAGTCATTATTTTAGTGTAAAAACAGATTAATAGACATATAAATACCATATATACAGCTCAAATATATTTATTTATAAGAGGTAAGAGGATAGAGTGAGGATAATGTACTGAGATACTTTTATGGCAAGATGAACGCATTTTAAGTTATTTTGTAGGTCTCACAAAGTAGAGTCATTTATTCATTTGGGTTTGGACTGAGTTGGGTCACTATTGCGGCCTGGCTGTTTTTGGTTAATTCTCAACTCGGGATGGGTTGTAGACATGTAGTGTTGTACAAGTGGGGTGGGCTGATTGACAGGTTTTCTGGATGACTCATGTTTGACATCTTTAATTCTAACCCCTTGTGCATTGTCTCCCAATTGTCATTAAGTGATCTTGTATTTGTTATTTCCAAGGTTGGTGGGATGAATGGTATGCCTAACTAAGTTGCTTTGCTGACAGGGCAAGGGCGATGGCTTACCTGTGGAAAGGAGTGGTCTTCATGACAATTGGGATGACCCAGAGGGTTACTATGGTACGTTTTCCCCCATCTTTCATATCACTTTACCCCAGTTGTTATTTGCTTGAATATTGGTAAATTTATGCTTGTGTGCGTGTATATAGATTAAGTGAGCGTGTAGGTTGGCTAGGCTCCTCTTGATGTTCAGCATGTGGCTTTCACTTCATCTGTTGATGCCTATTCAAAAACTTTCTCGTCTCACTTTGACATTTTTTTGCTTTTTTTCCCCGTTTCTATTGCATATGTAACCTGCTTGATGCTCATCACTGTTTTTTCATCATTTAATGTTTGTATTTTTTATGGCTATGTAGAAGCTTAATTTTTTCTGTGTGGCAGATTGCCTTTATATCCTTGACATGACTTTAAAAGTTGCTTATTTTGATCAACCTTCTGCTTTTTCTTGACAAACATACTAAGGAGAACGATCAATCTAGCTTTCAGTTGCCATTGCACTTAATGAGAAAAATGGGTGATTCTGGTGGAAGTCTGTAGTTGGTTGTATCTGTTGCTTTTGGTGATTTTTTTGGAAGTTCTTAATACGCATATTCTCATAATTTACTTCCAAACTCCCGTTCATTATAATCTTATCTTGCTTTAGTTTGTTTATTTCTCTAATATGAGGACTTTGTTTTGTAGGTTATCGTCTAGGGGAAATCCTGGATGCTCGTTATGAAGTTATAGCTGCACATGGGAAAGGGGTTTTTTCAATAGTCGTTCGTGCTAAAGATCTCAAAGCGGGAAAAGGTGACCCACAGGAAGTGGCAATAAAGATAATTCGTAATAATGATACTATGTAAGTAATTCCCCCATCCTGCAGTATCTACCCTCTCTTTCTTCCATCTCTTCCCTCGTGGGGGTTTGTTAATCACCTTCGCAGCATACCAACTGTTTGCATATTTCGTCTCTGTATTATGCTCTTGCTAGATAGATATTTAAAATGCTTTTCGAACTTACTCCTTTTTTATAAAACAGGTTAAAAGCAGGTATGGATGAGTTGGTCATACTAAAGAAATTAGTTGGGGCAGATCCTGATGATAGACGGCACTGTGTTCGTTATATTTCAAGCTTCAAGTACCGTAATCATCTTTGTTTAATTTTTGAATCTCTGCATATGAATTTAAGAGAGGTTCTAAAGAAGTTTGGTCGTAATATTGGACTTAAGCTTACTGCTGTGAGGGCATATTCGAAGCAACTATTCATCTCACTCAAGCATCTCAAAAACTGTGGTGTTCTTCACTGTGACATAAAGCTGGACAATATGGTGGTAAGTAGTGCATTTTGTTATATATTTCTCCACTTGAAGTAGCAAAATATTAGTAGTACTTGTTTAAAGTGAGGTTGGTATTTTACTGATTTTCTCTCAACAACAGGTGAATGAGGCCAAAAATGTGCTTAAGCTTTGCGACTTTGGCAATGCAATGTTTGCTGGGAAAAATGAAGTGACACCATATCTTGTGAGCCGTTTCTATCGTGCACCGGAGATCAGTACGTTCTCTCATACTTTCATGTTAATTACTTAAGATTTTTAGTTAGTATTTTCTTCTTTTGTTTAGCTAATTTGCATTATTTGTGTTTGCAGTTCTTGGCTTGACTTATGATCATCCTCTGGATATGTGGTCAGCAGGGTGCTGCCTGTATGAACTTTACACTGGGAAGGTCCTTTTCCCTGGAGCCACTAACAATGATATGCTTCGTCTTCATATGGAACTTAAAGGTCCTTTTCCAAAGAAGATGCTTCGCAAGGTTAGAGTTGAATTTGATTTAGAATTTTTTGAAGGAAATTGCTTTTATCTGTTGCATGATAGCAATCAGATTACCGATCTTTTTCCTTTATACTTTTAAATTGTTTTGACTTGGATGTCTTTGCATTGTTGTATGCATGTATGTATATACTAACCCCTCCCTGTTATTATTTCAGGGAGCTTTTGCTCATCAGCATTTTGACCACGATTTGAATTTTCTCTCCATTGAAGAAGATCTTGTGACTAAGAAAGTAAGCCTCACTTTATAATGCAAAATTTATCTTTATTTCTAGGTTTGTGTAACTGATTATTTCGTTTCTTGTTTTTTCAGGCCATCAGAAGGCTAATTGTTAACATTAAACCGAAAGACATTGGTACTATCATTAAAGGATCTCCGGGCGAGGATCCAAAATTGTTGGCCAACTTTAAAGATCTTCTTGATAAAATCTTTGTTCTGGACCCTGATAAAAGGTTGACCGTTTCACAAGCCCTGAGTCATCCTTTCATCACTGGCAAGTGATTACGTTGCTGGTTTTCCGACTTCGGAAAAAGCACTAGATATACTTTACTTTGCTGTCTAAATCTCATCCATCTCTAATTATTGGGATTTCCCTGTGTTTATTATTCGGTGCTCACAAGGAAGCTTTGGAATGAGTACCTAGCACTGGTGAGGGAATTCAAGGGAATATTCCCTCTTCAATGGCCACTTTCTTGCAGTGCTCTCGGGGAGTGTGTTCTGTTTTCTCTATTGTAAGACAACTGCTAAGGGCATTTTTTCTTCCGTTGTAAACATTCTTGATAGTGACCATTATAAAATTTAATAATCTTTTCTTGTTTCGTAAGTGTCAATCTCTGTCCATATACATAATGGTTTTTGATGTTTCTTGACGTGGGACTAGTGTAAGATGGAGGAGGATGTTAGTTATTTAACTAAATGACATCTCTTCATGAAGCTGATGGGGTTTCTTCCCACAAATTTTTATTGTTCAGATCCTATTTGTGCTTGAGTAGATGTTGAGAAGGAAGTCATTCCCTCTATTTTCACTTATCTTCTAATTTATGTTTGTAATTTTAGCTATTTTTGCTTCTTTATACATGACTCATTTTTTCTCCATATAGCTCTAATTTTGCTTTTCATTCAGGAAAATTCTAGTTGTATGGGGCTTTCTTCCAGCGCTTGTGCTTACAGTCGCGCAGTGGAAGGTATTCTAAATCACAAATTGGGTTTGCTGTAGCTGCTGTTATAAAATTTTGAAGTTATCTCTTTGTGATTTCAGCTATGTACATATCACTGTATTTTGGAGATAAATTTGGGTTGGTAAATATGTCTTTTATTTGAAAAGCGAAGTATTTTAAGATGCCAAACTTAACCCAGCTAGATATGGGAATTCTTATTTATATGGGTTAGGCTGTTTATTGGTTGGTCTATGATGATAAGTTATTTGTATAATTTTTCCTAATTCTTATTTATTCTGTTACCTTTGTGGTATTAGCTTATAATCGCTTGGTTGCTAGTTTATCTTGGCTGAACTCTTAGTCTTTCTGGTAGTGTATTTTTTTTATCCATGCTTTGATTTGCCTGAGTACTGATCCTGGTGGAACTGTTTGCATCTGATTCATGGCTGTTATTTCAATACTTTGGCTTGGGAGGTGTATGGATGCTGTACTAGCTTCAAATCTTTGAGTGAGTCATAATACAGCCTTGATGTTGTATTTTGAACAATTACGAGTGTTCTACATTGTGTTTGCTGATGTTGTTTCCCCACTCTTTTCAGGGTGTCTCAGCTTTTTCACCTAATATTGTAAGTCTCTCTTATTTGCCAAATCAATTGTTTATTATGCCTGAGAGCTCTCACCCTTGCTGTTTATACTTCTTATAAAAATTGGATACACAGATATGCAGAATTATTGATGCTTGTTCAAATATAATCCACACTAAAGAAATGCTATCTAGGAAATGAAACCATTACCGATCTAAATCCAAAAATATACTAGACAGTTATTCTGTTGGGGTTTTCTAACCATTTGCTTTTGTAAAAGGGATGATACTGATATGGCACCTCATGTTCCTGAGTTCAGATTATAGGTTGATCATTTTCTTGAACATAAGCATATAACCAAAAAGAATTAGAAAACGAGCCTGTTTCATCGTGTGTAGTATGGGTAGGTTTGGTTCTTCAACTCGTATATCTGTAGGACGGGTTATATAGGGACCATTGTTTCCTCTCTCTCCCTCCATTTCCTATGTAATAATGCCTGCCAATTTATGTGTTACTATGACCCTGGTGTGTCAAAATGATAGAAAATCAGCTGAGTGGAATATATTTTGTATGATATAGGCATATTAGTCTGCTTGTTTGTGCTAATGTTGGTTACGCGGCTGAAGCTCAAAAGTGATTTCACTATTACCTCAGTATGTTAGGCTGAATGGATGTCCTTACTGTGTTTCTATATGAATATTTCCAAATTGGGTTTCATAGGGTTTGTAACTATGTTTGAAGGGAGGGGATTTTTCTGGGATTTATTAACTACAAAACTCCAGTTTTAGACGATCTGACTATCTGACATAGTAAATAATTCCAAATTGGGTTTCATAGGGTTTGTTACCCCACTTTGTTTTTTTAACCTAGTCACTATTACCTCAGTATATAGGAGCACATAAGGAATTCGACAAAAAAAAAAAAAGAAGCACATAAGAAAATTGCTTAAAAGCTAGATAATTTGTTAGCCATGCCTTGTGAGAACCGACCATGAGGATTGCGGTGCGCGTTCAGGTAATTCACAACTGCGATTTTGAAGCCACCAGATTCAAGTGAATCTTAGCCATATCTTGTTAGTTGTGGTCAATTAAATACAGGCTAATGCAGAATATGCTTCCTTTAACAGTGTAAAAGATGGTCAAGAAATAGAATGCATTGTTTTATGAGGTATTGAAGTGCTCACTGCCTGCTATTTATCTGTTTCAAGCATCCGAGTTGCTATATGATTATTATACCTGCATGGTGTAGACATACGGAATAAAATGGTAATTCCATTGGTTGTTTAGAGGGGTGATTGTTCGTAATGGTAATAAAATCAGATTAATTAACAAATCTAGTATCAATAAGCAGCACAAAAAACGACTTCAAAATCCATGGAGGTGTCCCGTGTTCCGTTATGATTATTAATAGTTGAGTACCCTCCCCTCGTTCAAACATTAGTGAACTGTTTCATTTGCATTTATGTTATTGATTTGGTACAAAGTTCACCCTATCGTGTATGTTGCCCACCTTCTTTCATTTGCAAAATCATATGAAATATGACAATTTTGGGCATAATAAACACGTGTTACTCAACGACGAACATGACTAAAAGTTGTCCTAAAGAAATTAGCCTAATATGATTATAAAAACTTCGTGTAAGCTACCTAGATATGATAAGCTACATTGTGTTCCTTGGAAGAACATATTACGCTACATTCAAATCTCTTTTTGAATTCGACGTATTTATTTAATTCTAATAAAGAATTCTCATCTATCCAATATCCGTTATTAGTTTCCACTTTCCACTGTCGCTTGTCTTTTTCGTATAAATCTAGTCTTTATTCTACATTATATTCCAAATTCTATTTAGCAATAACTATTAACTAGGACGAAGGTAATGTCAGAACCAAAAACAACCTCTGTAGTTCCAGAAAAGGAAACCGAAAAAATGGATTAAACCATATCATTGATTTATTAAACTGAATTTTGGCGGGTTAAAATTGCCTAGTGGAAGGATGTCGGTGGGGTCAATCTTAAGGAATCAATTTGGAAATCCGATATCTGTAATAGCTAGAAAATATGGTGATATTTCAAACCTTAAAAATAGAAGCACTAGAGCTCCGAGATGGTATTTAGTAAACACTAAACAAGAATATTCAAATGTTAGTTATTGAAGGTGACTATCTTACGGTCATTCAGGCAGTCTACGGATCATGGCAATGTCCTTGGGAAACTGAAATGATTATTTTGTGACATTCCCGTCCCTACAAGGATTCGAGTTCGTATGCCTTTCCCACGTGAGCAGGCTTTGTAATACCGTGACCGATTTAATTGCAAAAATATGCCATAGTCTTCCTGTAGAAATTATTTGTAACCATAAAAAACTTTGTGTTTTCATCCGATAGGATGCTCTAGGATGCCCTTCGTAATAGAGGGTGCTCTAATTCTCACTTGTTAAAAAAAAATATTAAGTAGATTTTCTAAATTCTATTTAGCTGTAACTTTTAACTTATGAGTGTGAAATTCATAAATTAAATTATCATCAGTGAATAGTGATAATAGACATTTTGTTCCAGTTAGGAGGAAGAAATTTCCAAGGATGATGCCAAATTTGGTCATCCGTCCCAAAAATTTATGAGTATATATATTTCACTTTGACATAATTGGCCGGATCAAATTAAAAAATAGTTTATTCTCTAATAAAAAATCAAAACATAGTTTCTCTAATCAAAACAAGAGAATAGGTATGGGAATGGAAATTTTGGATCGTGATGATGTGTGCTTTATTTATTCCAAGGGAAGCTGGTACATAAATTTTGTCCGGCCTTCATTCTAGAGAGAAGAGAATTAATTAAGTATTGGTTTCCTTCTATATTCACAAGAAAGATGGTCACAACTTACAACATATAAAAATGCATTGAAGATCTTCGACAAAAAAAAAAAAATTGCATTGAAGATTAAAACATGAAGTGATGATCTATGCAGATTAATAATTTGACCTATATTTATATAGTTTTGCCCGGAATTCGTATAGTATGTACTATGCAATGCAACAAGCTAGATTTCTAGAATTTTCTCGCAATGTGCAAAGGACATATGGCCTTTCACAAGAATACCTACTTAAAACCATAGTTTTGCATCAAAATAGTTTTAATTTATAGAGATTCTACACGTAAACACGTTGACCCATTTGTAAGCCATTTATAATGCGACAAATAAAACTAGGAAGTTCTTTTTCGAACCAACGTGGAAGGACTAGTAATCACCTCTTTGTAAATTTGGATATTGTTCAATGTCATGCAATAATCCAGAACACGTATGTACGACTTGGTTATACATAATTAGTGATTAGTAGTTACACATAATAATGTACGACTTGGCTACACATAATTACACATAATTATGTACGGTACCAATCAGTAATCACGTACTTACTATACTTGGTCCGTATTACATATGAGATAAGAGCTGAGCTTGGTAATAATAATACTATTGGACGTGTTTTAACTTCCCTCCCCAATTTATATTATAGTGTTTGGAGTTGTCGCATAAGATCGATATACAATTAATGTAGGTGTTCTTATGTGAATGATATTCTCAAATAGCTAAATTTCAGCATGTTTACGTGGTCATGTTTACATGATTGTGTTATTATTTCTATGTTTGTTTAGTTAATTGATTATATGTATGTGGTTGATGTCATAATTAAGAGTATATAACTATTTATTTTTGCCTCTACGTATGGTGATTCGGCTGATGTCCATCTGCTTAAGTGGCCTTAACTTATATCAATGGACCTTTGTAAAGAATCGTTTTTGTAATTTAGTATATAGTACGTCAGGGGAAAACTTACTGTATTTTTTTAATGTACACATCACACATAAATATTCTATATGAAGATTTTCCTTATATTTAGTCGGACTGGTATGAAGATCGATTCGATAAAAGATGTGCTAAGTTGACAAATATCAGTTTAATTAGCGTTGTGTTATACTCCCTCCATCCTTAAATATAAGAGACATTTTCCGTTTTGGACGTCCCAAAATATAAGGGACATTTTCATTTTTGAAAAAACAAATTTACCACATTATCCTTATTAAATCATTTAAATTACAACCTTTTTATCCCTCTCTCCTATCATTTTACTACATTACCCTTCTCAAATCATTTAAATTACACATTTTTTATCTCTTTTTTATCTCTTTTTACTATATTACCCTCATCAAATCATTCAAATTACACTTTTTTCATCCCTCTTTCCTCTCGTTTTACCATATTATCCTCACTAATCATTCTAGACTACCAACTTTCGACCTTTCCTTAAAAATCGTGCCCAAAGCCCAAATGGGACAAAGGGAGTATTGATCTTGTTAATTTTCAAAATTTTACCTTTGTTGTAAGTTGGCAATTTGGCATAGAAGTAAAAAGTCCCCCTGAAATTTAAACTTCAAATAGTTTTTGTTAATTACGTACTCATGTAAGCACACCCATACTCTTGGCGCATCAGCTCACTAGTTGAGCACTCGTGGGTGTACTATGAGGTCGGGTTCGAGGCTCTATGATGACGGTTTGCCTTATTATTCTCATTTCTTGCGGATGTTCTAATAGATACTTGTGATTACCCTAATTCCTTACCTTACCAAAAGAATTGTAAGCACATTCATATTTTACTTGTTTTAATGTTCCAAAATAATAATGATTTTATTTAGCTCACCTAAAATAACAACTATAAATTCTATCAAGGTATATCATTTTCGCCATAAACAAAATTGAAAGTCAAATAAAAAATTACTCCTTCCTTATCAAAAATAGTATTGAGCGACGACAACTTGCTCAAGGTCTTTTTTTGTGTGTGTTATGTCGATTATTCTAGAACCAAATTTAGAGATAGAGTAACAACATTTTTTCAAAGGGTTTGTACCATTGTTCATTCGCATATCTAGTCAAACGATTGAATCTTCAAAGGTAGTACCTAAAAATCACTAGTTCGACTCTCATGGGTACCGGGCTTTCAACCAAAAAAACGTTTGGACCATTAGAACGTATAATAGAAAAACCATCGTTACTTTTTCATTACCATTTCCATGACAAGAATTCCCTTTTCTTTACGTGGACGAGACATCATGGTACGGTTTACATGGATGAGAATTATATTATAACAATTTTGCGAATAAAGTACATCATGGTATCATTGTCAATCAAAACGCAAACTTTAAGATACTAACCAGTTGATCGATCGATAACCACAAAATGACACATTATTGATAATTGACAAACATCACATATACTAAGGGTACATTCAAAAAATCACTTGTAAACTTATAAGCATTGATGTTTATAATTTAAGTTATATACTTATAAATTAATTTGAGTGTTCAGTATTATAAGTTGCTTGTATGAGAAACAATAGTTATAACATAAGTAATTACTTTGAATAAGCATAGGAGATGCAACAAAATAAGTAAAGTGTGTTTATAAGTAACAAAATAAGTTATTAAGTGACACATGCTTAACGCAACCTAAATCACATTGTTCACATTTTTCTTAGAAGCATATTCAATGATTTTACAATGTTGTTGGCATGTCAACCACAAAATAATATTGTGTTAGTGCTAGTTTGATTGAATGTGTGAAGTATAACTTATCGGAAATTACTTTATAGGAAGTAAGTTTTTGGGAATCATAAATCAGGGAAAACGAAAATTAATGTTTGGTTGCAATCTAATTCTTAGGAATTTCATTCTCGTATTTTGTTTGCGTATAAAGTTTATAAGTACTTAAGTAAAATTACAACTGTAACCCCTTGTAAATCAAATTAGTTAGTTTTGTAAGAGAGTAAATAAGTAATTTAGTACTCTTATAAAAAAACAAGTAATTTGATAATAAAATAACATAACTACTATTTACAACACATTAAAATAAATAGTTGAATTGGGGGATAGAATCATAGCTATCCATCCTTGGGTAATTTAAATTACGGATTTTTCGCAGGGTAACCCTGGACTTTTGCCAAATTCGCGAAATGCCCACAGGTTTGGAGAATTTCGCGGCATAACCCTGAACTTTTGTGAAACTTTGCCTCGTAACCCTACTTTACTTTCCCTTTAAAAATCAATGTTAACCCCAAAAAACCACAAACAGAAGTACAGAACCGAGAAGAGGAAGGGAGGAGATCGAGAAGCTGTGGTTGGGGGCCATAGTTGCAGGATGGAGCAAGAAGATGGCGACTTTTGTTAGACGATGGTGGTCTGTTTTCCTCTCAATTTGAGATTGTTCTTACCTCTCAATTTGAGAAACATCCAAATTTCCCTTGAGTTTGTGCCACTGGAGATTGCAATATGGAACAAATTGTATTGAACGGTATCTCTTGTTGCAGAAATTGTCACCAAAATTGCTTTCTAAATCACAGATTGGTCAAATGAGATTGTTCTAGGTCGTATTACATGGTTGTGTTCTTTATGAAGCTTGTAGGTGGTAGTCCGGAAACCCTAAGGTTTCAATGTTTCTTTGTAGTCCATTCGAAAAAGCAGCCAGGTATGTCCATGCTATACCAAACTCCCCCTGAAGCTGATATTCTCACTTTCAGGAAGAAAAAGAAGGATGACAATGTAGCTGATGTTGCCTTAATAGATTCAATTTATAGTGAGGGAGATGATAACCTTGAGTTTGACTTGGAAGAAGAAGAAGAGCTTGTTGATTGGGATGAAGATGAAATTGAGGCAATATGCAAATATCATCCGTGTTTCAAGGAAGAATACCTCTGAAACCCGGAAAGCCAGCTAGGCAAAGACCCCTTTCTCTTCCCATTGCCCATAAAATACGACCCTTAGGGCTTCCAAGTTCCAACAACTAAGAGGCGTCTTACATCCGGCCGAGAACATTTTTCCGATTCATTTTTGCCTAAAGATCTGCACAAAGACCCTGAATTCCTTATGTAATTAGCGAGATAGATCCGAAGCCTTCCTTCAGAGAAAGGGATTTGGTCGATTTTGTTGGACGATGGTAATGAAACCATCGCTTCTTGATATCAATCACCCTGTCCAATATTACTGAGTTCTATCTGTTTTCCTTTTTTTTTCTCTAGTTAACGTTGATTTTTAACGTCAATGTAACGAATGGGTATGGGGCGAAATTTCCAAAAAGCTTAAGGTTATTTCGCGAAATTCTCTAAACGTGTGGGCATGTCACGAATTTGGCAAAAGTCCCGGGTTACCCTGCGAAAAATCCGTTTAAATTAGAAAGATATATTTGAATTGGAAATCATAAGAATTAAAAAACATGCGTTTTTTTTTCACATACTACTAAATCCCGATATTTTTAAAATTTCCTTGACAAAAACACCGAGCCACGAACGATTCTATTTAGCCAGTTTGTCATTTGAACATTCACAGGGCCACGACAACAACAGCCCTTTCTCCCTCCGCTCAGAACAAGGGAAGAAGATCTTAACACCAAATTCTGTATCACGGCACGGGAAGGGTAATAGCTGATCATATGCTTTTCCAATTTACACTGTTACAATGTTTAACCCCCGATTGTTTTTCTCGTTGGTTCTGATCGTGTTGAGCTCCATATTCGTGTTTCTTCAGTGGCTCTGTGACTTCTGGTAATTTCAAACCTGATTTCAGCGGTCCATGATCTATTGCACACAACCTGTTCGACGAAATGACCACCAGCTCTGAAGCTCAGACCTCTGTCGATCCAGCCAAGGAGCCTTTGCTGTCTGGTAATGGCGACATCGGCAGCGGAGCTGAAGCTCACGGAGACGGAGAAATCAGAAAAGGGTGTTGCGGATGGATTTCTGGTCAGATGGCGGATTTCTGCAATGAATTCCATATCTTGATGGCTAGCCTTTACGCCATGGGACGAGCTGATCCGCGGAAGGTCATCTTCGCTGTTAAGGTGGGGTTTGCGTTGGCACTAGTGGCAATGATTATCTTCTGGGAGCCGGTTGAAAATGTAAGCAGATACTCAATTTGGGCAATTCTGACGGTTGTTGTCGTCTTCGAGTTCAGCGTAGGTAATTGACCCCTTCTCAAATGCTCCGTTTTGATCAGGTCTATTTTGTCTTTGCTTTCAGAGGCTGTAATCTTTAAAAACAATGGGGAAAGGGCTAATTGATCATGTATTTGTGTCCTTTCCCTAGAAAGAAAAGAACATGTTTCTAAATTTGGATTTGGTTTCATGTAGGAGCAACTCTTAGCAAAGGACTTAACCGAGCCATTGGCACTTTCTCTGCTGGGGTTTTGGCTTTGGGAATAGCTGAGGTTGCTGTACGATCCGGTGACTTTGAAGAAGTTATTCTTGTTGCCAGTATCTTTTGGGCAGGTAAAGTTAGATGGGCAACGTGATAAACATGTGTATATACCAAGCCTTGGAATTTCATGTGTTGCTTGACTTTTGGACTTTTTGTTTGGGTTTCCAGGTTTCTTTGCAAGTTATACCAAATTATCGCCACTTATGAAATCATATGAGTATGGATTTCGGATATTCTTGCTGACATTTTCCTTGGTGTTGATCACTGGGAATACGAGTTCAAACTTCTATAAGACGGCATTTTACCGGCTGTTACTAATAGCCATTGGTGCTGTGATTGCATTCACTGTAAACATATTCATTTTCCCCATATGGGCTGGCGAGGACCTTCACAAGCTTGTGGTGAAAAATTTCCGGGGTGTTGCCACTTCTTTGGATGGTTAGATAGATGCTTTACCTTAATTTTGAACATTTTTTTTGAGTTGCTTGCTGGATACAGTCTATAATGAGTTTCTTTTTACCAGGCTGTGTAAACCGGTACCGACATTGTTTGAGGCGTCAGAGAATTCCTTCCACAATTCTCACGTTTCAGGATGATGATGATCCTGTGTATTTTGGCTACAGAGAAGCTATCCAGTCTTACAGCAAGGAAGAATCTTTGGTATTCTCAAATTTATCTGATTGTTTTCCAGTTTCAATTTGTAGATCTGAGAAATGTGATTTTGATTGATATATCCTTCTTTCTTTTTAAGAACGTTTTATACATTTTTTTCAGTTAGAATGTGCCAACTGGGAGCCACCTCATGGTCCTTATAGGATGTTCAGATACCCTTGGAAATATTATGTCAAAGTTGCTGGTGCATTAAGGCATTGTACATTTATGGTTATGGCAATGCATGGGTGCATTCTTGCTGAAATACAGGTGAATATTCTTTCTCAAAACTAATTTGTATATTGAACCTTATACTGTTGGCATTTACTTCATAGCCCATAAACACTTTGTAAACAACAATATCACTCTGTAAATCTCTCAGTTTACATTTGGTTCAAATGCTGTTAAAAGAAAGAGAGAGGGGAACAAGAAGAAAAATAAATCAAAACTACTCCCCCACCCAAACGCATGCTAACTGCAATATTTAAATAGAAAACGAAAAGGCCACGGATTTATGAGTTATACAGTGATCCAAAGAAGTATAAAGAGCAAGTCTGATCAAGTAATAATCATGGAGAGAATAGTTTGGATATTGTTCATTTTGGTTAATAGAAGATGCAACCTTACGGGAATCACATATTTACTTCTCCATGAGAATGTTGTATAGTACGCTAACCTCTTATATTGAACAACAAATAGACTTACACCCAAGTTCCAAATAATGGGTACTTTCAATATAATCAAAGCTTGCTGTTCAATATAAGATGTTTGGTAGACAAGGTTTTCACTTTTCACCAGTGCAGCAGCATGTCATCTTCTTCTTTCTAGAAGACAGAAACATATGTTTTGATTTGCTTATATATCTTACTCTCTCTCACTGAAATTGATTTTCCTGCTATTTTGGGACAATATTCCATACTTTCCTTGCCATTTTACCTACTTGTCTAGTTTGTCTCTCTATATTATATATGGACCCTGATCTCACTTTTCATACCACATCAATTTTCTTTTTTATTAGAGTTTACAATAGAGGTTTTCCAAATGTACAGGCACCACTGGATAAGAGACAGGTTTTTTCACGCGAGTTCCAGAGAGTTGGCGAGGCCGGAGCTGCAGTATTACGTGAGCTTGGTGACAGACTTGAAAAAATGGAGAAACTGTACTCAGGCAACATACTGCAAGACGTGCATTTGGCAGCGGAGGAGCTACAAATGAAGATAGACCTCAACTCACATCTCCTTATCAACATTCACCGTTGTGGAGAAGGATATCACGAAAATCATATGGAAAATCAAACAGTTTACGGCTCCCTCAGTGAAATGGGCTTTCCTACTGTACGAGAAGAACACACCGATCAAGAAGAACCCACGGATGAAGAAGAATTCACAGAAGGAGATGAACCAACAACAGAACCCAGGCCTACAATCATAAACATTGATCGGTCAGAGTCTGGAATGAATTTAATGGCTGGGATTGCACAGGTGGCGGTTACAGGGACCAAATGGCCTTCACTTCATTCAATTGCAGTCAACGTGCAGGAAGCGTTAACAGCTGAAAGTGCCAGTGCTCTTTCGCTTGCAACATTTGCTTCATTGTTGATAGAGTTTGTGGCAAGGCTTAGGACTGTTGTGGACTCCTATGAAGAGCTGAGTAAGCTTGCCAATTTCAAAGAGCCAGGTGTACCCGTTGTTAAGAAGCTCAGTTGGTGGGAAAAGATTCTAGTGTGCTTTCAATTCAAGAATTGAAACCGAATTGACAATGAACCCTGTTTTTATTGTGGGTTTCCGCAGATTAAGTACAGTTTGTGTGGACATAAAAGGAAGTTATACTTTGTAAATAACATCATATGTTTTATAATGTGTATGGTGCATTAATCTTGCCAAGTTGATGTGATGCCAATGTTTGACAGTAAACATCATGAAGAAAGATTTCAGTTTTTGGTTGGGCAAACTAGCACACAGGAACGAAGGTTGTCTTGTGATATTGTAAATCTGCCATCATTCAAAAGCTTCTATGTATACAGTACAGTATACACTGAGATAAATTTAAATGAAGCATAGGTCTCTGCCTTTGGATATCGCTTCTGTTGCATCACTATGTGATTTAAACAGTATCTTAAGTTACCTTCCTGGTGTTTCCACAATAAATCTCCACTGGGATAAATTGACATGATAGGGTATATATATGTAACACACTGTAAAGATTGCATGTGTTTCCAGGTGTACAGAACTACAGGTTATTTAAATGTCAAATGAAATCTATGAGATCGACTGTTTGCTGAAATAGTCTATATGTAATCAGATAATGACTTGCTAATTCTTGTAATAAAGTGAGTTAATACAGAGTTGTAAACTAATCCAACCCTAACGATACATTCCTCCCTGCACATCAGGAGCCACTTGTGACGATCTTCTGGTCTTGTTCAACTCCTCGTTCCCATGCCATCCTAAATGGATTGATCCATTCAGTTTCAGTACAAGTTATACAAACAAATGAAACTACATTGTACTCAGATTCAAATTCGGCCTACCTATAGACATGACAAAGCCCTGGTTAGAGAGTTGGCGATACTCCTGGCAAAGGGCACATGGCCCACAACAGCAATGAACACAGCAATCAGAGCAAGGCCCTTCCGCCAACGAATACTGGCCCCGCAATTTGGTTCTGTACGAGCACGAGTAGATCCAAGGGCAGCCCATCAAACACATCATCATCATGTACAACGATCCGCTTGTTCCACATGCTTAAGTATGTTACATCATTAGTTTTTTGGGTTGGCTCAGTACATAATTACAACACCAAATGAACAGCAACAAAAAAAATGGAATTGAAAGTACAGACTCACATGTTGATCCTCTATCAACAATTTCAGCGACTCGTCCAAACGTAATGCAAGGGCAACAACACGTCATACAACCTGGTTCAAGGAGACAAGTGTTATCCGATGATTGAAAAATAAAATGAATGATTGGATGAGAAATGCATTGATAACTTACAACTATGAATATCTTCACAACAATCACAAAGGCCAGTAGACCAAGGGCCTACAGATTGAGATTTGACCACAGGCTCTACGGTAATACAGTTGGTGGTCGAGTCGTCGCCCACCGGAAACTCGTTCCAGGAACTCGGCTGTGTAGAAACCGGCGGAGGTGGTTGAGATGGTTCCATTGGAGGCAGAGGAGGATACAAGTTTGGGTGGTCGGAATCAGAGGGATTCATGGTAATGATCAGAGACAGGAATTTGATTGAGGTGTAACCACCATGAAAATCTCATTCTGGCGGTTTTAAACAACCATAACGGTTGATACGAAACACGGTTGACGAAGGAATTGGGTTGGGCAAGGCCCAAACAACGTGGGCCGTTACAGAAATTAGCCCAAAACAACTAGC
The DNA here is from genome assembly GCA_963924305.1 of Polygonum maritimum. Classification (NCBI taxonomy): domain Eukaryota; kingdom Viridiplantae; phylum Streptophyta; class Magnoliopsida; order Caryophyllales; family Polygonaceae; genus Polygonum; species Polygonum maritimum. The sequence goes on along the minus strand of OZ002736.1, from coordinate 21,045,200 downwards.
GGTTTGTACGCCACCCAAATCAGATAGTACCTGTCCAACGGGTCGACCCGACCCGACCCGTAACCCGGTTTATGGGTTACGGGTCGACCCGGTGACCCGTAAGTTAAAAAACTTTCGACCCGAGACCCGACCCGTACCCCGGTTTACGGGTTACGGGTTTTACGGGTCGGGTCTCGGGTCAACCCGTTTGACCCGTTTCAAAACAAAAAAATTTGCCAATCTTCGAATCTGGGAATCTCGAGCAACGGGAAGACAACGAAGGCAACCACATTTGCAGCAACGTCGCCGGCGAGCAACAGGAAGGCGTCGAGCAAGGTCGCCGGACCCCGAATCTGCGAAGGCAAGCGACGGTCAAAGCGAGAACCGACAGCCGCCGACGAAAAAATTCAGGGGCGATGGGGGTCGCCGAGCGAACCTGCGAGCGTCAAGGACGACGGGCGTCGCCGAGCACAGCACTGACCGAACGAAGACGGGGTCGAGACTTAAGCGTAGAGCGGCGAAGTCGGGGTCGGGATCTCTCCGTCAGATCTGAGCGAAGAGCGGTGAAGTCGGGGTTGGGATCTCTCCATCAGGACTCGGGGTTGGGACTCGGGATCAGGCCGCAGCCACGGGGCGTCGCAATAGGCCGCCGGCGCCGACGGAGATGGAGGTCGAAGTTGGTGAGTCGGGTGGAGAACTACAACGAAGTCGATGGAGACGAGAGCGGCGTGCAACATTCAACAACGGTACAACACAACAGCCAACCCTAAAACACCTCTAATATAAAAAAAATTAAAAAAAAAATATGGGTTGACCCGTGATCCGTAAACTCAAAAATTTTGACCCGTGACCCGACCCGTAAATTTACGGGTCGGGTCGGTCCGGGTTACGGACAACTCGGACCGTTGGACAGCCAAACTAGTGGATGCAACGTTCGAAAAACGAAATTTCCAGTGAAATGTCATTGTCTTGGGAAACCAAATAAGTGAAAAGCTTTCGGCCATGATTTAATTTTCAAAAGCATGTATGAAGAAAGAAAGAAACCCTCTGCGCATCACAAGCATTAAATCCATTAATAAATGCCGTCACTGTATTGACGCATTTATAAAACATGAAAAATCTGATTTCTTCTTGCAGGGGTTGACAAACTTCAATTACTGATATGGACTTGAATTGAATCAATTTAAACAGTCAACACAGTAAAAAAACACTAAAAGCCTTAACCACATTTCCTAGCGAACTGTAATCCTTTACATGCAAATTTAAATACATTACACATTACTACACCAAAGACATAGAGCAAACACACAACAGTGCAACTTAATTTACTGCAATTGGTTCACAGCTTAACATTTATTAGGCGCGAATGCAACCAGGGAGTTAGCAAGGTCGAAGGTGACACGTGTCCCCTGCTGCTGAACGTTCCCGATGATGGATGCAGACGATGAAGTCGGAGCGAACGCCAGGCAAAACGTCCCCGCATCATCCACCGGAACCATATAGTTCTTGGCCGGCAGCGCCACCGCCTTCTCCGCCGGAAAGTGCAGCGCAACGGACGGCACCTCCACGCTGCTCATCGACGACAGATCGAAGCACGTGTCAAAGATCGCGACTCCGCTCGCCTTTGGTAAATGCGCCGCTCCCTCGGCGAAGGAGTCCCTCAGCGCCTGGTACGCTTCCGTCTGCAGCCTCGTAACCGCCGTCCCGGAGTCGATAATCACGCCGCCGTTGCCGGTGTCGTCCATCAAGAAACTCTCCGGAGGGAGCGAGAGGATCTGGCCGCCGACGCTGATCCCGGTCAGCTGGAGGTAGTAGAACGTGTCCAGCTGGCGGTTGCGGAGGAGCGGGACGGTCACGGCGTCCGGATCCGGCGGCGAGTTGAAGTCGACTGTCGAGGCGGAGTCGGAGTCGCGGTCGACGAGGCAGTAGGAGAACGACTTGGCGGCGATCTGCGCCGGAAACGAGAGCCTGCCGCCGCCGAGGCCGAGGAGTCCGGCGGCGCCGGCGAAGAGGCCTTGGTTGTTGTGGCCGCAGCCGATGGCGACGTTGCTGACGGAGTGGCCGCCGAGGGAGACGGTCTCGGTGGCGAAGTCGCCGACGGTGTAGGAGCCGTCGCCGTAGGAGACCTCGTAGAGGCAGCGGGAAGAGCGACACTCGGAGACGTCGAGGGAGTCGCACTGAGGGGACTCGCAGGGGAGGGGAGCGTAGGAGGAGGAGGCGGCCGGATCGAAGAGCGGATCGGCCTGGCGGTAGCAGTCGGCGCAGGGCTGGCACTGGATCCAGCTGACGTCGCTGCCGGTGTCGAGGACGACGTAGGATTGCTTCGGGGGGCGGCCGAATCCGAGGCGGGTGAAGTACTCGCCGCTGCCCTGGCTGGTGCCGGAGACGACGGGGGATTCTAGAGAGTCCGTGTCGAGATTGGAGTTGAGCGGGGTGAGATCCGCGTTGCGGAGGTCGTTAACGGCCAGATCTAGGCGAGTTTGGAGGGATTGGACTCGGAGGGAGTCGCGGTGGAGTCGGGATTGGACTAGGGATTTGTAGGTGGTGTGCTGGATGGAGCCGGGAATGGAGGCTCTGGTGTGGAGCGGGAGAGAGAGGGAGGTGTTGTTGTGGTTTTGGTTCTGGTCCGAGAATTGGTGGTGGTGGTGGAGTTGAGCGGTTTCTGAGAGGTGGCTGAGAGCTTGGTGACGGGAAGCGGCGACGTCGAGCGTGGAGGTGGTTATGGAGGAAGCAGACATGGGGGCCAGAGACGAAGAGAGGAGGAAGAAGGTAACGGCCATGAAGGCGCGTGAGAGCGGCCATTTGTCCGCCATTGGCGAGTGAGAAGGAAGGGTTTGTTTCAAGGAACTGGGAAAGGGGGAGAAGCTCTTGTTTTAAAAGCGGGGATGAGAGAAACGGGGGATTTGAAGGAATTGAAAGATACGGGTTAATTACTTAATTAGATGGCAAGTACGGAGTACTACAAATAATCAGAGTTTATACTGCATCATCACTCTTAAAAAGTGGGGGTTTGGAACGTTTGTTTGTTTGACTGGTGTTGGACCGGGACCCATTAAGAAGGTGGTAATCTCGATGTTTGTGCCTAATGGAGCAGAACTGAGATCACAATAGTGCCACACTTACGAGGCAAAAAGGAAATGTTATTTCAACCCAAATACGGAGTTGTGTTAGGTTTAAGACCATGTGCAATGGCAATAAGGATTTTTTGTTCCCTCTTGTATGTTCTTTTTATGGTCTATTTATTTTAATTGGTTAAAATAGATTCTTTTATTTTATTTTTCAAGAGCTGATAGTCTATTTTGTATTTTTTTTTGTTTTCCACCAATCAAAAATAAGGAACTATAAAAGGGACCATACAAAAAAGACCAGATGATCCTTGTTCAATAAAGTTTTTAGTTTGAGTGCTTAAATAGTTTCTAATTATTATTATTATAATATTATGTTTTAACATTATACAAGTACTTTTTTTATTTTTTCCACACCAATAGAGCAATCCATGAATACTTACAAGCACTCATTTATTTATTTTCTTCCTTTAATTTTTCATACAAAAATTATAATTATGTCTTTAATATCATCATTATATATGTTATTTTAATATATATTGTGTTTTAATTTAACTATCCTATTACTTATTTGAATAAAATCATACTTTTAGTACTAAAGTTGTATATAAGAATAACACATAAATTTATATTACAATATGCAATTGATCATATGTATACTACCCCATTTTTTTAATATACAAAGTGCATATAATATTGGTCTTATTGGATAGATAATGTAGTTATATAAATTTATTATATACTATTAATGTAATAATTTAAAAATATTATGATCAAAAGTTTAAAATCTACATCTGGACATACAAATAAAATAGATTCATTAAATGACATGTGATAAAAAATTACTGGAGTAAATGGAGGGAGTTCTTAATGAGTACTTATATAACTTCACTAGGTACTTAGCATTTTTCTTTTTTTTTGTCCATAAAATAAATAAGTACCATTAAGTACTATATAAGACCTCCACATTGTATATGCCCTAATACAATCCTATCTTGCGAAAAACTCTTATCAAGTGACCAAGGAATATCGCGAGCTCCAACCAAAAAAGGAATATCGCGAGTAGTGAAGAAGTGGAAAGCGGAAAACGGATCGAATTTTTTGTTAACCCTAAGAAATAAGTTGCTTGGTTAAATTTTCTAAAGGAGTGGAAATTGAAAAACAGAAAAGGAAGGACGAGGTTCTCAATAGTCAATACCTTGGATGTTTGGGAGAATTTTTGAACACATGTTTTATGTCTATTTTTAAAATACTTAAGAAGTTCATTTATATTGTAGGAGTATTTTCTTATTTTTGCTCATATATCTAGTCCGGATCGAAGTTTTTGAATAGATATATAAATCATTTGTTGGTAATTTACAGCTTGAGTTAGAATCTCAACCTAATTGGTTTTATGTAGGAGGTTCCATTATATTTTCTACTTGTAAATGTAGTGATGTAGTACTACTTTATGTGGACCATTGAATTAAGATATCAAGCATTAAAGCTGATTAGAAGTTGAGTGTAATTGTCATTTTAATTATCGAGGTTTCTACTGAAAATTTGATTGAGTGCAAGGTGATTTATTATCATTTAATTTCAATTTCCTATTGTCATTTTTATGTTATTGAGATTTAAATGTTACGGACTACTACTTTTCGATAATTCAATCCTCTTTACAACCACTTTACTTTAGATGGTGTTGAAATAAGAGTAAATTATGGTATTAGTCCCTAAACTTTCTCCTATTTTTCGTATTAGTGCTCCAACCTTAAGTTGTTCTAAATCGGCCCCTAAACTAAAAATGTTTTACGCCTTTGGTCCTTCCTTCAATGAGAATGTTGAAGGCTTGTTTGTACATGATAGGTGACATGTAATATAATCTTCGCCATTTGACTTTAAACAATATATGGGTAATTACTTTATTGCATTAAAAAAATATATATGAAAGTACATCCTCTTCCTCCATTCACATCCAAATATATCATAGAACAACAAAAGAGTCGTGTCATCGGAAAACCTAAAACTTCCATTTTTTTGCAAATTGATATTATCGACTTCCATTTATGCCCAAGTCATAAAAGCAAATTGCATGTAACTTGCGAAATAAGCTTATTAACGGTTATTTTATGCTCTAAGTAAAAGAAGACCAAAGACACAAAATATTTGATAGTTTAGATACTTATATGGAACAACTTAACAAAAAGAGTGCTGAATGCGTACGTGTGTGGGGGTCAATATTAAAGGATGTGAGACTGAGATGCATTCTTGGGTTGGGGTCAAAAATTAAAGGGTTTTGCATCCCAATGACTCATTTCGGCATCTTCATTTTTTTTGAGTGTTAGTATAGTTTATGCTTACTATGATTAGGAATTTTCTTTTACCCTTTTTTGTGATTGGAGTATTGCATTCCACCTCTCTTTAATAAAGCTATGATTAGGCTTCTTTTACTTAAAGGTGATTATCTCCAAATATTAATTAAGAAACTGAGAAAAAATGGTTAAATATACATATGTATAACTCACTATTTGGTGAATGAGGGTATCAAGAGCCAGTTATACATAAATGGTGTAGTATCTTGGGAATTCGGAGATGAATGATCCGTCTACCAAGACTAGCTTGTTAATGTCCTCTTAAAATTTCAGAAAGAATTAGGTGATGATAAACTCTTGTCTTCCTCTAATGCCATACTTGGTTTTACAACTAGAAATTTCTTGGAAAATCCTGGGATGCAAGAGCTTAGCACCCAAAATCTCAGAAAAATTGGTAACTACTTTAGGAGCTCTTTTATATCTTTATCCTAGTGGTAAGAGAATTGTTTTCTCGTGATCATAATCTTAGTTTTCCTGCATTTTCTTTGCAGGTGGCCTTTACATTTTCATAGTTTTTGGGGTCCAGAGCCTTCAGATTCTGCAACTTGCTCCAATACCAATAGGCCATACCAGATGAAGCTGAACTGATCAACATATAGTTTGTTTAGATGTGAGATTTTGGTTGTCAGGTTTAGGTAAAAATAACACTAAAACCTTTACGACTTAGGTCACACGACTCCAATTCGCAAAGCTTTGACCTGGTCATATATATACAGATAAATATGCAGAGATCAAACCAAGTGCACTGATAATCATATCAAAGTCATCTTCTTGCACTTTCTCTATACACCTTTCTCCCTGCTGACCTAAACTTAGCCACATAGCAGATCTAGGGCTTTAACATCAGCATGCCCAATTGGTCATACACTCCAAAAAGTACAGAGCTAGACATAGGTACACAAATGATAATGCAGTTTCATAGTGTATGTATGTAGATTTCCAGACAAGGAAAGGGACCTTGATTATTTCTAGCACCCGCTACTCGCGGGTTCAATGCTGCTTAAAAGCCCGTTACCTCTGAGCTGAGTGCAATGGTCTTCAGCGTCTGCCTGAGCACATATGATGACAACTGCCAAGCCATTGATGTGCGCTTCTTGCATGATGTTGACTGCATTGTCAAGTGTCATTCCCGGAATGACTTTCATCAGGACTTGTACAACGTATTCTCTTTTGTTGAAGTTGTCGTTGTGCAGCATCACTCGGTATGGTGGAGACATTTTCTTTGACTTTCTGAGAAGAAGAAGAAGAAGAAACACAGTTGTTAAACCTGGTTGCGGACTAAAAAATTAAACAAAGCAAAAACTAAGGTGATTGTGTTCACTTGAGATCAAACTCAGACTCCCGGCCTGGAGCAGTTTTCTCTATAACCGGCTTTTCAAGGACTCCTCCTCTACCGGGTCCAGTGGCTGTTACAGCCACAACCGTGCCACGGTAACTGAACGGCCCTCTACATAGATTCTGCTTTTCCCCTGACACAAACACAACAGATGACTCTATTCAATATAAACACAGTATAAGAAGAACAGGTTGGTAAATACACAGAGAACAGCGTTTTGTCAGATTCTACATAGATTCTGGTATTAAGTAGTAGAAGATATACAGAAGGTTGATTTCAATAATCCTCATACTATATAGATCTGGCTTTGTAGTAGAAAATTGACCATGATTCGCTATAGCAAGAAGTCTGCTGATTGCAGATGTTTTGCAGAGAAAAATACACTTGACAACAAAGTAATGACCAAAAAGAAACCATTACAGGAAAGTGATTCAAATGCACACAAGCAAATGAACCAAATAGTACTCAACACACGCTAAAGCTAAGATAAGCAGCTGGGAAAAGATTTGAATCAAACTTTAAAGGCTCCAGAAATGAAATCACAAGCCTCACCTTTTCCAGCACAATCACAAATGAAATGTGCAAGAGTCAAAATAGCTCGTACAAAGGACAGTCAAAATACCGTCGAATACAAGTAAAGATTAGGTTGTAGGGGCGAGACAGAGTAGAAAAGGGAAAAAAGATGCTACTAAATGGCAAAAGCAACTAAACCCTAGATGAAATCAGCCATCAGGCAAACTAGAAGAGCAAGTTAAACCGTGAATTGAACACAAAGAGGATGAATTGGCAAAAACCTAACAGTTTATAATTCAGAATCGATGCAAAAATTCAATCAAACTAGGAGAACAGTTATGAATCAATATGAATAGATATAAAAAGGGGGGAATCAAGGAATAACACCAACAACTCCGAAACCACCAGAGCACTCGAATCCAGGAGTACTTTTGTCAATTTCCGAACTGGAGTAGATGGATAAAGAGGGGTAATTGAATTGAGAGAGATTATGGGGAATTGAAGAGGGGTACCTGGTTTAGGGCTAAGGACGTAGTTAGGCGAGAAGGGTATTCTCCCAACCTTGGCAGTCTCCATTGTTGGCTATGGCTCGTTCGAATGCGAATGCGAATGTGTGTGGGAGTGTGTGTGTGTGTTTTGAAGGCGTTGAGGAGTCAATTTGTTGGAGTTTGTCTGTAACTGAGGTGTGAGGCCTGAGGTGGTGGATCAATCTGTATGATTCACAATTGGCGATGACGATTCACAAACCCAACGACACAAAAATGAGGTCCAAATTTTTGTTGATTGGAGTATATTCCTTTTCTATTTTGTGAATTGCATCACATAACGGGGTTTAGGAGACCAAATGGGCAAGTTTGAATTATACTATAAACAATTTGTCATCTTCACGGTTGGATTTATCAAGGTATGTTTAGTGTTTCGTTATTTTAAAAAGCGTACAACTGATACAAGTGATTTATCAATTAATGGTTTTTTGGGTTGGTTTCGGAAAAACCTTACTTATTTTCTATTTATATGTGTGCACCAAGGTTCATACTACCTGCACTACAATCTTCATCCTCTCACTCTTCAAACTCCCTTTCGGGAAAAAAAGACCTTTCTCAAAATAATATAGATCCAAATGATCATAATCGTCCACCACAATATCCATACAATTACTCAAACATTTAAATACAAATTGAAAAATATGTTGTTTTAATGAACCCCCCAATGACCCTATATAGTCATTCAAATACGCAACCACTATATCAATATGCAGATTTTGTGTACTATCAAAATCCGCTCCAATATGCTCTTGACAGTGCATATGCATCTATCCATCAACTATCTCAAAACTTTGTGAGCCTTGAGCAACCCAGAAATCCCACACTCTCCTCGGATTCTAACCTTGGTCTTAACACTCATTCCTTCGAAAACCCTCTGTATAACACTCAACCAAAAGACGTTCATGGTCGTAATTCCCGTGGTCGCGGGGGTTGTTCCCGTGGATCTCGTGGTCGTGGAGGTTGTGGTTGTTCTCAAGCGGAAAAAGAGGGTCGTGAGGTTGGTGAGAAAAGTGGGAAAGGTGTGGGATGAAGCGAAACTGACGAGGAGCTCGTAGTCATTAACATTTATGTAAGTTAGAATAATTAATTTTGATTAAAAAAATGTTAGAATAATCAATTGAATTTAAAACAAGAATTTTATAAATATTAACAATTTCATTTTACATGAAATTTATTAAGACTAGTAAGCAAGCATATTTAATAAAATAAATTGTGATTTATACATAAAAAATTATTAGTATATATAAAATTGTGGTTGGAGAATTAAATAGGCATTAAGAAATGGAAGAACTAAAAAAGATGAGATTTATGGTATTCGTGATTGGAAAGGAAAAATAAAGAATAGATTATGAATACCATAAATCTATTCTCACCAACCTCACGACCCTAAAAATAAAGAATAGATTTATGGTATTCAACTAAAAGAAGGCCATTGTTCTTAACTCCCATAACTAATATCTTGGCCTCTTGATTCCTAATTACAAAACTTGTTGTGGAGTCCATGGTGAATTTTGAGCAACCAAAGTTTATTTTAGCATATCCACATTTTGGTTTCTTCCATACCTTTTCCTTTGATGCTCGCTGCCTTTCATGGTTATGTTTCTTGCTGTCAATTTCCTCATATTCTTCCCAATTTATCGATCGTTTCCATAAATCTATATGAGTTAAAGTGTATTTTACCAAATCTGGGATGAAATCAATAGGGGTTTGTTGGAAGACCAGTTTGTTCCGTTGGTACCATAAACACCACCGTATTACTGATGAGGTTGTAAACTCTAATTTTCCAAAAATTTTGATACATTTGTGTGAGGGTTTTCTTTGGGACTTTGTTTGCCATATTAGTTGTTTGATATGTGGTCGCTATATTTTGACTGAATTGTCGTGCTAATCCTATATATAACGTATGTTGACATTTCACAAATAAGTGGCCAATGTCTTCATTAGAATGGTTGCACATCATAGATCCTCGATTAGTATTGATATTATTTCTATGTAACCGATCCTTTGTTGGAAGTTCATTTGAATCAATTTTTCAAAGAAAGTTATTGACTTTTGGAAAGGTGTCCAATTTCTAAATCCAGTTATTTTGACTTTGATTACATGATTCCAATCTAGAAATCATATCTATTGCTGATGTCGTAGTAAAAATTTCATTTGTACTTGGTGTCCAATATAATTGATCTTCCATATTATTGAATGGAATTGGTATGGAGGCAATTTTGTTAAGAATTTGTGTTGATAGATTAGTCCTTAATTCATTGATTTTCCATTCTTTGTCTATTGTTATACAGTTACCAACCTTAGCTTCCTTATTTATTAGAGTTAAGGGCTAAGTTTCTTAATAGTTCTTCATTTATTACTAAACTTCCTTAATGCATATGTATATCAATTGAGAAAATCAATTATTGAGTACTAGTATATGCTAAATTATAAAAGTTATAGGAAACCAACTCAATTAACAGGTTTTAAACAAAATCTAAATTATATATATAAAAAAGTTATTACTAAATTAATTGTTTTCTATACTTTGACAACAAAACTTAGAATGATCTTATGGATCATTTATTTAGGCCTTTTGCAAATGGTTTACAGAATTCACTTTTATTCTTTTCAAATATGAACCTTAGGTCATTTTTACGGAATTCGTTTTTATAGATGTAACCTTATGCCTCCTCGTTAGCATTGTTTCACCCCAGACTTTTTCCTCTTTTTGACTCATTGACCTCATCATCTTCTTTTTCAGCTTGAGAATGACCACGTCCCCTACAACCACAAGATCCACGGGAACGACCCCCACGACCACGGGAACCACGTGCATGAACTTCTTTTAGTTGAATGCTATATGGAGAGTTCTCAAAGGTCTGAGAGTTAAGATCATGGTTAGAATTCGAAGAAAGTGTTGAGTTTATGGCTTGCTCGGGGCTCACAAAGTTCTGGGAGGATTGATGGATAGTGGCATATGGATTGCCAATAACATGTTCGAACAAATTTTAATGGTATGCAAAATCTACGTATGACTATTGTGGTTGTGTATTTGGATGATTATATGGGGTCATTGGCGGGCGCATTGGATGAACAACAGAGTTTTGTGTTGAAATGTTTGGGTAATTATATGGATAGTGTGGTGGATGATTCGGATAATTTGGATCCATATTGTCTAGAGCTAGGAATTTTTAGTGATGAGAGTTGGAGAATGAAGGTTGTAGTTTCGTTTGTGTGGATGGTGGTGTACATATTTATATGAAATAAGTAGGGTTTTGTCCATAAGAAACCCTGGGTAGTCTAAAACCAGGTACATCAAAACCATGGTTAGTCCACACAAAACAGAGTTTTGTGTTGAAATGTTTGGGTAATTGTATGGATAGTGTGGTGGACGATTAGGATCATTTGGATTCACATTGTGTAAGTGGAGTTAGGATTTGTTTTTGAAAGGGAGTGAGGAGAGTTGGAGAATGAAGGTTGTGGTGTGGTTTGTATGGATGGTGGTGCACATATATAGGAAATAATTAGGGTTTTGTCCATACAAAACCATGGATAGTCCAAAACCGGGTATATCAAAATCATGGTTAGTTTAAAACCGGGTACATGTAAAACAACGAGATACTAAAAGTACCATGGGTAAACTAAAACTGGGTACAAGCAAGAATAAAAACGGTATGATAATAGTGTTTTTTTGTAGTTAAAGCAAGTCAAAAATTATAATTCTTTCAATAATGAATTAAAAAGTATAAAATAATATCTACAGATATATGAAAGAAAATCATGAACTTTGATGTATTTTTTTTGAATTTAAAAAATGGAAACTGTAAAGAAGGTATAAATATGTGTTTATATAATTTAAAATAAGTCAAAAAAATATGCTTAATTTTATAAGGATGCAAATATACAAGATTAGACTATATGTAGATAAAAAAAATATATGAATTTTGGTATAATTCTTATTTATTTATTTTGTATTAAGCCCAAAACGGGCCTTTAATTTGTTTAATTATCCAACGACCAGGACCTAGCCGTTGGAGAAGCGTATGTACGCTCGCTAGGGGTGTCCAAACCCGGTTAACCGTAGTTTCAGTTAACCGGACTTCGGTTAACCATAATTTCGGTTAACTAAAATCACAAACCTTAACCGAACCGTTAATCTCGGTTAACCGGAGATCGGTTAACCGATTTTTCGGTTCGGTTTTATTGGTTAACCAATAACCATTTATGTGATTTAGATTATCATAATATACATGAAAGATAAATAATGTTATCGAATATGATTAAACAATATAATCCAATTAGATTATATCTTCAATAATATACTAATTTTATATGCCTTGATAGTAATAATAACCAAATGATACTTTAAACTATTATTATATGTATTTCATTCAAACAAAGTATTTAATAAATAATTTAGAGGGCTTATGTAGACACGTACAATGTCATATTTGACAAGTAAATAAGTGAAATTACATGTCACAATAAAACTATGCAAACAAATAAACTCAAAATGTCTCAATAAAACAACATCATCATTTGAAAAATAAATCGTTTAAAGTAAATCAAACTTATATATTAATATAAAAATAAAAAAAATTAATTTTCGGTTTTTCGGTTAACCGGTATTACGAAAATTATAAACCGAACCGAGAACCGTTAATATTCTCGATTCGGTTAACCAAACCAAAAATTTAAATAATGTCGGTTCGGTTAACCAAAAAATATGCCGTTTTTTCGGTTTATTGGTTTGGTTTTTCGGTTTCGGTTTTTTATGAGCACCCCTAACGCTCGCCATGTGGTGCACGATTTTTTTTTCGTCTGCCTGGCGGCAAAACACAACACTTCACTACTTTCTCTAGCGAAACGATGCGTTTCGTCACGAGGAAAGTGTGCTTGCTTTCCTTTCTTCCGTTTTGTTGGATGGTCTTTCTCTCTCTTCTGGGTCGAAATTCAATCAGATTGGCCTCGACCCACGTGCAAATCATGTATGCTTTTCATGATCTTCCCTTGATATTGGGCATAAGATTGCCATTGGTAATGGTCTAAGACTCTAAGAGCATGAGGAGTGGTGGACCAAATTATTTGGTCATAGTATTATCATAAAAATTATTTGGTCATAGTATTATAAAAAAATTATTTTACTTATACACCTCATCTTTGTCAAAATGATGACTATGTATAAATTTCATATTCCCAATGGTGGTCTAAAATCATTTTAGTCACCAAAACTTTTTTTATATTCTTTTTACCCTACCCAATCATATTTATTTTTACTCTCATCAAAATTAAAACATATTACTAAAATGAAATATTAGAAAATAGCTAGATATATATAATAATTGATTACACAATAATCTTTTTTCATTAATCTTTATCATAATTAATTACATAATTATTGTACCTTCAACCAAAAAATAGATATTATTGTAATTATATGTAAGAAAAAATTTGGTTGTTCTTGAGGTAAATTGACGATTTAATAGTGGGATCTTCCAATTCATGCATGTTGTGACATAGAAAATTGATAGAGATCTCTAGATTACGTACAAGAACAATAGAAAATTGATCAACAACATTAATAGTTAAATATGTAAAACAATCATGGAAATAAAACTTTCACTAAATCGGTCCTCAACTTTTGTTCCTCTTCATTTAGATGCTTTCTTGTTGCGAGTACCTTGTATAACTCCAAGTTAATCTTTCGTTGCTTTCTCGCTTCTCTAACTTTTTCTAATTGAATTTTTCATTTTCATCTATTAGTTTTTCAGCCTAACATCTTTGTCATACTTCAACCTTTACAATTTCATTTCGGTCTCACTTTACCTTATTAAATTTATCTTCTCAATAGTGTCACACCATTGTTGAAGTGCCTTTGATGACATGTTCACTTTTGATTTACCTTTAGTTTTACTAGATCCATCACTTGAGCATCTCACTGTTGGTTGGTTTATTTGGATCAATTGATGTTGAGTAATTGCCCGCTTCGTTAATCCGATATCGCTTTGACCCACTTCCTTGGGTTGTTGTCTTCTTCTTGCACTTTTTAACAACATCTTCGATCGACTTCTAGTTGTCAGGGCTAGTGTTTCTCATAATTTCCCAACAATGCTTGAATTTAAAATCCCTATGTTTCTCATCTTCACTCTTGTAAATGGAAAATGCTTTATTCATAACATCTTCATTGTTCAACCCACTACCCAATTATCTTTAGCTCTTGCATATGCATCACAAAATTTTGATATAGATGTATTAATCCTTCTCCCATGGCTTCTTACTCACTCTGCTTCCCTAAAATGTTTTAATCTATCCGAATTTGTGAAATCTTCAACTCCTTCTTGAGTATATTTCTCTCTATACTGCCTCACATTTTCAAAGTTTTCTCAACTCTCTTTCAAAATACAGCTCCTTTTTTATTAAAGTTTGTCCATTTATCTTGACTTACTTGAAGAAAAGCCTTCACAAGGACCTCCTCATCAGCCACCAACCAAAAGTTCATTCCTCCTCCTCTACCATCTTCATCTTCATTGTTGTCCTTGTCTTCATTGTTGTCCTTGTCTTCATCATTGGATGCCATAGAAGATCAGTACATCACTACATGTTGAATTGTGAAAATTCACCTCCATCTTGCGAGGTATATATTGAAATGTTCTGACACAGGAAATATTGGTTGATCGTGAGAGAATTTGTAGTTGTCACTCGATGGGAGTTCATTTGGAGAAAATTGTGGTACACTTTGGATTATGTTGTGGGTATGAAGGGAATTAAGAGAAAGAATTATGATTTGAGAAATTCAAAGTAAATTGGTGGGGTTGTTAAGTGAACTGGGTTGAAACTTTTTGACTTGAGGTTTGATGATTCGAAGTTTATGGAAAATTTTGTGAGTTTGAATCTGTCATGAAGTTCATAAGATATGCTTGAGAATTGAAATTTGGATTATTTTGGGATTGTGGATTTTTTATTTTATTTTGGGGGTTTGTTTTTTCCTTCTAGATTTTCGATTCTCTATTTTTATTTTTTTGTGAATATGTAGAACCAAAATTTAGTAGAGGAAAGAAATATAGTTGTTGAGATAAATGGTAAAAAAGAGCCGCCGGATAAATTGAGTTGTTAGAGTTATATTAAAATATTAATTACCTTCTCTTCTTTATGGACAAGTGTCATGTTGGGAGAAAAAGACCGAAAAAAAATGACCAGTCTTCACCAAAACAAGTGCTCATTTTATATGTTTGTTAGTATTTTGATAAATCTGTCCTTGGTTGGCCAAGTTAAGAGTAGAGTTAACGATTGGTCAAAAGTTGGTCATACCATCAAAATGACAATAAAAAGTTAACAAATGATAGAAATGTGGTGAAAAGTGGTCATGAAACATGACCAAACATAAATTTGGCCTTTTAATTTCATCTTGACAAGTGTTCGTTTTTCAATTTCAAAAAGCAATCTACTTTCTTTTAGAAGGAAAAGAGGAACAAAAATATAATATAACGATAGCCACTCCATTTGTTCTAACAATACTCTACATAAACTCTTAACACGTGTTCATAGAACATAAAATCGTAAAAAATAGTAAAATAGTAAAACCCTACTACTCATTATACTTTAGTAGCATGCTCGATCAGTAGTGGTAGCTCAAAAGCACACTTCTAATTCTATAGCTCAAGTAAGAGAAAGCAAAAGCATAAAGCTCATAACATCATTACACATTACACATTACACATTACACATGAAGAAATCTAGTGCTCATTTAGGCTAATAAATTAGCATGAACGATCTCTAAAGCTCTTCTTTTACATATGAAATTTTCTTTAGACCTTTTAGCTTTTGGCTGTAAGGAAAATGTGGCACACATCTTCACATCTTCATCAACCATGCTTCAAGAGTAAAATCTGTACGTCGAGGAATCAGCAGCTATGTTCCTGAGCCCTCCGATCGTCGACGCAAACATGACAAAAACTCCAATGAATATGCATGCCTGCACCAAGCCAAACCAAACCCAGATGTTAATTAATTAACCATGTGTCAGTTCTCTTGAATTTGTATGCTATGAAGATGAAATGGTAAAAAATTTAGTTACCCAGTTGATCATCCATGAGAGACTGAATCTCTTTGGTCTCTTTATTACAAGCCATATAATGCTTGGCAGCTGCAAAGTGCAAAATTCAAAAATCAGTTAATTCTGTTTCAGTTAGTTGTAAGGTTGTTATGCAGAGTTATAAGAGAGTTTGTGAAAACCGGGAGATCTTACAAAGTAAGATGTTGGAGCGAAGCCAAACCCTCCAAAGAAGCCGAGAAGATCACCAAAGAAAGGAAATGTGACACCAAGGAAGAGTGTGAAAGCTGCAACATGAAATGGATGAAAGTCAGCAAACAGTATTTTGTTGGTCCTTAAGATTTTTGTGTTTACAAGTTGTTATAAAAATGGAACCAATTGTCTATATATGGAAAGAGTACCGACCCACGTAAGTAGAGCGAGTGAACAGCCGAAGAAGAACTCCTGAAGTGAAGTTCAGCTTTGTTGTCATTGTTCTCTCTATCATGTCAAAAACTGGCATTGCATAAACCTGCATACACAAAGTGTCTTCAGCATCATACCTTAAATTGAGTGACTTCTCAGCCTGACAGGCTAAATTTGACATCAACCCAATGTTTTCTATGGAAAAAGTACCTTTGAAATGCAAGTGTCACATAAGATGAGTATGGACTAATGTCTTATAAACTTATAATGCAAGATAATACATTATCAGATGCAACTTGGTAAAGATGAACATTTGAAAGCTAAAGTACCTGATAGCTACCAATGACATGAACAACCACCATCAAGTTAGCTGCAGCAATGAGCCAAGGAGGCCTCTGGAGCGCCACGAGCACATTATCAGCAACATCTTGACCGAAAGCCCAATAACCGATGAAAGCAACCGGGAAGTAGCAAATTGCATTGACGAAGTAAGCTGCCAAAGCTCCCTTCCACATGGGCTTTCTTGAAGGCTTGTCTGGAGATGAAGGGATTGTGGCTTGGATTTCAAGGGCTACGGCATGGCCTGCGTAAGCAAACGTGATCTCCCCAAGCGCGTTGAAGACTCTGAACATGGAATCCAAAGCGCCTGTTTGTTTGTACGCGTAGCTGACGTTGTCTACTCGGCCTTTTGCCAAGCATCCTACCCAAGCTATGGTTGAATAACTGCATTATAAATCATATTTACATCAGGGAGGACTTATTCTCCATGTCAGTCAGAACTGGCACTATCATAGGATTATGTTTACATGGAAGCAATTAGAAAATCACACCTTGTATATACTAGTTTTAGCGAAACTGTAAAACCATATCTAATTGTAAGATTTTATAAGGAACTACATATCTTTTATAAAAGTTGGGCTTAAGAGAAAAATGTTAGAAAATTTAAAGCAATGTTGTAATTTGTCAAAAAAACGCTTTGTAGCCAATTGGACCCTGTTGATTCTTTTTCCAAAATGACTCCATTCAACCACTATTGTCACTTATAAATCCCTTAAAATATTATAGCATCATTCAAAATGCTGTGCAAATTTTGAACTGGATATTAAAGTACAGTTATAATTATTATTAGGAAGAGGATGGTACTAGAGGTGGTTCAACAATGAAACATTAAAAAAATGTTGGTTAATTTCCAAGTTATTAAATTTCAACAAGAAAGAAGTAATTACCATAAAGACATAGCAGCAGCAGCCAAGGAAATGACAAACACAGAGTTGAAGTTAGGGAGCTGAGACAGGAAGAAATGGATGGATCCAAACATGATGATCCAATATGACTGCTCTATACTCTTGCAATTGGTACAAGCAATCTCCATGAACTTCTTCAAGCACTTGCCACCTGTCACCATGTACACAATATCACACCCTACCTGAACAATCAGCTGTTGTGGAAGCACAATCCAAACCCCAAGTTTCGGGCCAAACGCGTGCTTTCCAAGGTCAACATAACGGTCAAAGCGCACCCCCGGAACACATTCATGGAGTTGGATCATTTGCCACATGGTGTTCAAAGTGATGCACCATGATAAGATCATGACCATTATTCCTGGCCCCCTTTAAAACATGCCAAGAAAAATACAATGAAGCTTAGTCCTTGTTCGGTTTTTACTATCACAAAAGGTTTATGATTCAGAAACGAAGAAAGGCTAAAGAAACAATCTACCATCCCAAGTATGCCATGGCATAAGGAAGGCTGAGAACACCGGCACCAACCATGGCTGTGACGGTATGAAATGTTGAGTGCCACCATTTGGCACGACGAGGAGGGCCTTCTTCCTTCCATTGGCTTTCTTCACATAGATCCTACAATTTTTAGATTATAATCAAGAGCATAAAAGATCACACATGCATAAGATTTAGTTTGCCTAAGAGCTAACTTCAGGATGTTGTGTACTAAAATTTGGTTACCTTAGGAGGGGACTCTGAAACCATATTGTTTTGGAGTGTCAGCTACCACCAAACAGGACAAGTGAACCCAAAAATTGTGGGAGTTTGGTTCATCATAGTAGTAATCAAGTACTAGTATTTGTAGTGGTTGGTGATCCAAATGCTTGAAACAGTAAAGGTGAAAGAGAGAGGTTAGTGGGTTAGTAGGCCTTTGTTTATATAGAAAAAGTAAATTCCTTACTTTTTTGACACGAGAATAACACCTTCTGTGTATTACTTGGGATTTTGATCTCAAATGCAAGTTGGCAGAGACTGTGACGACATGTTTGTTCAAGCTCAACTAACACATTAGAAAGGAACATTCAAGCACAGTTTCGTTCAATCACCTCACATGTATATGAAATAGATGCACATTATTTTCTGAGCAAAGCATAAAGATGGACGTCCTCTCTACCTGAAAAACATGACAGTGCACCAATGACAAATAGTTTCTCTACCATTTTTTAGGTAAGTGGGTCATGGGTGGGTGAATTATGCCTCTCTTGACATCATGAGCTTGTTGGCTTTAACAAAGGCCAAAGGGTGCATGAAGACATGATTAAAGAGAGGAAATTTACCTTAATGTCTTCAGGTTTGGTGGACTCTAAGCACTAGATTAACATTTTTTAATCGGGTGGCCCAAGAGAACATGTGCCAAGAAATTTTGAGCCATCCAAAATGACAATGATCACAGCTGCCTCATCATAACACAGATTCCGAACTCCACAAGCCGAAGGCAAACATACTTTAGAAATTAAACATGAGTTTATAATTCATTCATATCCAATAAACACCAGTCACGAAGAATATTATCTACATCAATTATTGATTTTACTTATGCGATAGTTATCAGGTTATTCCATGAGAGCCTGGACACCATTTGACATTGTCCTTAAAAGTAACAAGTAGCGTATTTGAGACACCCCCTTAAACACAATAATAATCTGTACAACTTGGACGTTAATAAAAGTCACTGGAACTTGAAAGCATGCTCCTGATGAACATATCTAAAATCCCAAAGAAAGGAACTAAACCCAAAAGCAACGCTTTTTTATACCTAAAAACGACATGATAGTGTATACAAAACTTGTGAAACCAACAGTTGAGCAGGCACAGATTTCCATCTCAAGTTAAATACATAATATATATGTCATTTTAACCGACTGGTTAGCCCATGAAGCCAGCTCCTGGCATGTTTTGAGTGGGTTGAGAAGGAACTTGCCCTTGGGGAAGGAGCTGAGGTCGACTCAGACCTTGTACGTACTGCTGGCCCATCATCGGTTGTGATTGTTGAAGCTGAGGAATCTGCTGCTGTTGCTGTTGAAGCTGAGGAATCTGTTGCTGTTGCTGTTGAAGCTGAGGAATCTGTTGCTGTTGCTGAAGCTGAGGAATCTGTTGCTGCTGCTGCTGCTGCTGTTGTTGCATTTGCTGGAGCTGCTGCTGCTGAAGTTGTGGCATTTGGTGTTGAAGCTGCTGTCTTTGTTGTAGCTGTTGATTCTGCATCTGTTGTTGTTGTTGCTGTTGCTGTTGCATTTGTTGCTGGCTCGGATTCTGAGGCTTGAACACCACCATATCCTGGTAGTTTGGAAGACCAAATATGAGAGAAAGAAGAAGTGTATTAACGCAGCACATTAAGAGTATGTGACTATGTGCAAGAAAGACAGAGAACAATTGAGTTCATTCGAATGTGCTATGTTTGGTTCAGCTTTGATTTTCTACTTCTTAGAAACTGAACTAAATTTTGAAAATGAGAGAACGGTGTTTCAAAATATCTGTTTTTAGTTTCGAAACTGGCAACTCTATGCTAAGCCAAAAAGTCCCAAGTCAATTGTAACTGAACATATGAAAGATTATGGAGAATCTTACACCAGGGAAAAGCATTCCTATCAGCCGGCAGGCTTTGTCAGATACAGACAATAGTAATGTCTGGGAAGGTAGTTGAATGACTGCACACTGAAAGTGTAAACAAAAAGAGGATTTCAACACTAAAGACTGAACATTAGAGAAAGTAAATATATAAGAACTAATTGATAGTAGAATTAGTCAACTTACTAGCTTCTTCTCCTGAAGCTGCTGAAGAAACCCATGTTGATTCATAGCCCTGAATACCAGAAAATCCGCTTTGCCCACATATTGCCTAATGACAAACAAAGTTGTCAAGACTCAACCCCAGTGACTATGGTTTGTAATAATTGTGTTAATTATGTTTGATGTAATGTATCGCTGCAAAGTAGATCAGCGATAGACAAGTAAAATGGAAACCCTCGCTGCCATGAAACTACACCAGAAAGTGACAGCAATCTGTCATGCTATGGAAGTAATTTTCTCTAAGATAAGCCTCAAACATGCTTCTATAGATCTAGTCTTTCTTTCTTATGAACTTAGACATCGAGTTAATATATGCCTACATGTATCACAGCTTTTCTATTCAAGGACATCCATGCAAATAGTTAATTACTTCAAAGATAAGACAAAAGGATGCAACAGAATAGAATAGCATTTGCAGAGACATTCTTCTGACTGTATTTTCCAGCCACTGTCTACCTTATAACAGATGAGAAAGAAAGGTATGCATAACCTTGATGTTTTTTTTTTGTATAAATAAATGACTGAACCTTGGAGCAATATTTGACATACAGTACTCTCATGTACCGCATATATTACGTCAGCAGCACAAAATTGCAATTCTCATCAGCCAATAGGTTAATATGTTCAGACTTGGAGGACATACTTGTTATTCATGTGATCCTGTGATATCAATCGAACTATTTGCATTGTTGGAGGCCAGTTTGCTGCAAGACTACATAAACAACAGAAAAATATATTGATAAGTCAAAAGCTTCTTTCCAGATAATTTTTATGCCCAGGAACTGTAGCTAAAATTGGATACAGCAGAAAGAAAAAAGAACACCTAGCGTAAGCAAGCACCACACATCATGTTGAAAATTCACTCATAAATCATATAATACTATGAGAAAAAATTCTACATATAGTCTAAAATAAATTTCAGACACGTGCATACAAAATGAAAACTAAAATCAATACATAAACAAGATAATTCATTGCTCCATGGAAATTAATATAGAAAAAAACAGTTACACCATACAACAGTACAACACCCGTAGCTGTGGTAGGTGGCAGTGAACTTACGTCTCAGAAGCAGATGCATTTCTATATCCCTGCCATAGAAAATGCGAAAATTTTATTAGGGACAGTATATATCGTAATGTTATGATACAAACCCAAATTATCTATTCTAAAAAAATTTAGTATTATCCTTAATTATATTCTGAGCTAGTTTCTTTAATTCCCACTTCCTAGTTATTAGGCATTTCCCATTTCTGAATTTTAGTCATTGTCTTTCAATTTAAGAGTTAGTTACTTTGTTTTTCCTTCTATTAAAAGAGCAGCAACATCTTGTAAAGAGAAGACTTGATTGTTGGATTGGATATATCCTAAAATTGGAGATTCTCTAGCAAATTGTCTGAGTGTGAGATACTTGCATTCATGAGCTATCCTTAAGTTCTATCATTTTGTATCAGAACAGTTTGATTCGAGTGATTGTGCCAGTGCCTCCAATCCACACCAAACACGCCACCCCCATACACCTCCAAATACAGAAATTCCTGTGTGTAAGATCCTTGCATTCAGTGGCTTCTTATTTAGGTCTAATCATATTACAACTAAAATTTCTAGCAGATGAGGGAGTAAATTGATTTTACATTCTAAGAAACAATTAATATATGTCATATATTGAAACAGGTTATCAGTGAACTCTTACTTATCAGGGATATCATACTGTTATGCATATTTTTCTACAGAAAATCTCAGTTAGATACATACTTCCAATCTAGTGATGAGGACGGGCTGTCCTTGTCTCTGTCCAGACAAACTCCCCTACACAGTCACAGAAGAGTAGAACTAATTAGCTAAAAAACAGATAATAAAACATCTTACAAATATCGCTCCTATCTGGGAACAAGAACGGCTAATGACTCAGCAGCATGACAGGGCATGCATGAACTATAGGATAAGCAGAACACCTGGTAGAATATTCGCCAAGACACTTGCTTACACTCTAAATTTCTCAGATTCAAATACAAGATTTAAAACTTAGATCCTACCTCCCAGACTTTCACATATTTGGATTGTGCTGATGGTAGAGAAGAAGAACCCTGGACCTGTTGTTGCATTCCTGGTTGTACCTGTTGTGGCATGGCTGGTTGTGGCATTCCTGGTTGTAGTTGTTGTGGAATTCCTTGCTGGACTTGCTGATTCATTCCATGTTGAACTTGCTGTGACATTCCTGATTGAACCTGCTGAGACATTCCTGGAGTAGGAATCATATTACCAGTGCCAGATGACACGCCAGTTGAATTAATGTTACTCATAACATTTGGATTTATGCCAGCTCCACTCTGAGCCATTTGTGGAATGCTTCCTTGGCTCATAGCAGAAGCAGACTGACCCATACTAACGCCCGCTACTTGAAGATTACTTGGGGGTTGGGAAGTGGCAAGATTGGTACTACCAGACACATTAGGAGTTGCTGAAGTAAACGAGTTGAGTAGGGTATTTTGCATAGCTTGTGAAGTTCCAGTGACAGAAGTCATGCCAGATTGCCCAGATGATAACATTGTTTGTGCAGGAGGAACAGAAGAAGCCATCCCACTGGATATCATGTTTGACATGTGGATCCCAATAGGGTTTCCCCCCATTGATGGTAGACCCAACGACGTACCTCCGCTTAAGGCAGCTGAATTCATCACTTTTGCTTGAGACAAATTGTTGAGGATGAAACCAACGGGGCGTGATGACTGTGACATGCTGCTTACAGGGGGTTTTACTTCAGGTGCATCATTTGTAGTGATCATCTCCTGAGAGACGGTAGGTGGTGAAGATGTTTGTAAGTTTGGCACAGCTTGAGAAACAGGACGTGGAACAGATGGCATGTGTGGCATAGTAGGACCAGACACCACAGAAGTCACAGTGGTTGGCTCCTACAGGTGAATGTATGTCCATTAAAACCAACATAAAGGAGTAAAAAACATTTCCCGAAACTGCAAAGAAAGCTGGCACTAGAAGAATAAGTGCGGAAGTCTTACAACTTTGACAGTTGCCTGAGGAATATTTCCATTAGAGACAGGAGGCCTATTCAAAATAGGTTGATTTGCTGAAACAGAAACGCTGTCAACTGATCAGTATTCATCAAGACCAATATATGATGCCTTGTTATTTAAGCAAGAGATAGACAAAGATGCCATGCGGTAAAAACATTTTAGGTGGCTGTATTATAGGTAGTAACCTGATGGGGCAGAAGATGCAGGCATTGAGCTAGGAGGTAATGA
Organism: Polygonum maritimum; assembly: GCA_963924305.1. NCBI lineage: Eukaryota > Viridiplantae > Streptophyta > Magnoliopsida > Caryophyllales > Polygonaceae > Polygonum > Polygonum maritimum. The sequence goes on along the minus strand of OZ002736.1, from coordinate 21,021,644 downwards.
AGTGATAGTGCTCTGGTTTGCTACCAAGCCTGACCGGCTTAAAGCACCACGAGCCTCCATGAAAGTATCTGCAACCAGAACTAGGAAGTGAGGCTGCTTAACATCAACTGGGGGATCTGTCCCCCGAGCTTGTTTACCCTGCAGAAAACACGGGGATCAATAAATATCATCAAGGCTTTAATCTCAAACCATGCACAACCACAGGAATGACAATCTCATTGTTCAAAGGACATAATAGCAAAGCAAAGAGCACCTGCGTCAACTACTAAATATATCATTGATCTCCTTTATGAGCACACGAGAAGCAAAAAAGTAGCATCCTAAAGTCAGCAAGTGAGAAGAAAAACATAAGGTAACATCCTATATGAGAGAAGGAACAGAGATGATGAGAAAGCAATTTTTTTCCCCAATCACAAATTTTCCCCTGAATCTTCTACCAACCACAACAATCTGCCAGATACTGGCATTCACGTCATGTAAGTGTATACCTAGAACAGTCATTAGACACCTGGTCCACAACTGTTCTATCTTTTATATGTAATCCAGCCCCATTTATGTAGCAACAAGAAATGAAATACCTATTTCACATTAGGCTATCCTATTCCCTTGATCAAAACCAAGTTACTCATTAAAGTCAGACTCAAGTGCAATACAACGGCACCAAAAACAGTAAATACTAAGTCCTGCCTTCTTGGTACTTAATGATAAGATAAAACTTTTTTCTTAAAAGTTTCTCATATGAGGAGGCATCTAATTTCGCCAGTAAAAACTGTTCTGCTGACCAAAGACCATTCTGCCAGCCTCTGTCCTCTGATAAATACTCAAAAGCAAAAAATCTCTTGAAAACTGGAAACTGAAATATCAAAAGCTCTTCTTTGAGGAATCTATTATAACAATGTTGTATAAATTTATTTTCACAATTCAAACACTAGTAAGTGTCTCACTATGTTATATTCAGTATGGATTGCATATGTTAGATAAACATTCATGATGTTGCAAGATTTGATTTTCACATATTTGAGAAGCATAATGTTGCATCCATAACACACAAGTAGAACGAGAAGCATACACAAAACATAAGCTAATAACACTTAGAATTCAAAAACTGGATAAACATCCATCTTACCGCAGTATATATTGCTCTAAGCTTTTGCAGCTGTTTTGGACATATGACTGATAAAGAAACAGAGCACTGAAACAAAGATTATATAATCAGAAAACTGGCCACAAGAGAGCATTATGTAAGAAAACAAGGGGCTTCAACACAGTACTTGGTTAAACCATTGAGCAACCGTCTCAGCATCATATCGGCGACTTTCTGACTGTTCTTCAATATTTTTTCCCTGTTCAGTGTTGTCAATTTGCGGCCGATATACTGGTGTAGGCAACGGATATGGGTTACTAGCAGCGATTAGAATGCAGTGCTTTTTTCCTTCCGCAGTTTGCTGAGTTTGGTATCCATTTTGAGGGATAGCAAACATCTGAGAGATGTGTAAATGGACACCAAAAGAGCAAGTTAAAACCATACTAAAACATTCGATGATGGAGATAACTGCTCAAACATTCAAACGAAACACTAGTGCGGACATTTATCACAAGTTAATTTCATTTGAAATGAATTAGAATCTACCTATATTTAGTTAACGATTTCTTTTATACATGACTTTCTTACAAACTATAACCCTCTCATTACTCTCACATAATGCAAAAAGGGTGTCATATTACAGTCATGTTAAGAAATTCAAGATTCAAAATACAAACCATTAAAGCCTCAGAAAGACCTTCCGCAATTGCAGCATTGTCCAATCCACCACCAGAAAATGTTAGAGATGATAACCATCCTAAGAAACTGTCCACATCCCTAGTCCAGCTGCTCCTTTGTACTAAAAAACCTGATTTTAACAGAGAGAAGAATTAAAAAGAAAAAAAAACTCTGCATTGGATTTTTTCAAACAAATCCACTTCACTTTTAGTTTTACAATCCATGTCCACAGAGAAAATGTAAGCCTAATAGCTAAATTGCCATAACTAAATGTATATATGTGGAAAGGCGAACAGCTCAAATGGTCCATGTAACAATCTCCAAGTTTCAAAAAGGTTTTCACACATTCAGAAGGACCTAAGATTGGGGAGTAAAATATTCATCGCCATCTTATATTGAAAAATATTCGAAGCTTAAAATACAGGAATTTAGATATTTTCAAAATTAAAGATATGGTAATTCAGCAACAGAAGGATAAGGGCTAAGTTTGGATTTTGCAATTCGATGAAGAAAAAAGTGAGGCTAAGAAAAGAGATGAGATATATAGCCTAGACATGAGGCTAGAGGCAAGAGAACAATGCCTCATGAGTCATGACTGCAAGGTGCAAGATGGTACTTTTTCTTACAAACAATTTTCAATACAATAAATCAATCAAGTTATGTAAAGAAAACAAAAGAAACAAAACAAACAAGAAAGGGATACAGATCTACACAAAACCCATACCAGAATAAGGACCATGAGCATTAAACATCACAAGACCAAGCTCAAAGGTGGATCCAGATGCAGAAGCAGCAGGTTTCTGCACTTCACGAACAAAAAAGTGACGGGATGTTGAAAAAAGTAGGTTGTAAAATAACAACAGGGAGCTCGATGCAATTTCAGAGCATTATGTAACACCTCAAGTACAGCAAAACATAGTTACTGCATATTTTTGACAAATCCAAAATCCAAATGAAAAAACCTAACAATACTACAAGGAGATTTTTCCTTTGCATGTGAAAACAATTAGGACCATTATGCCATGCTACTTGAAACAACAAGAGGAAAAATGATTCGAACTAAAAAGCAACCTAAATTGATCCAAATCCATAAGCACTTCCATTTTTACAAAAAAAGAACTACAGCAAACCTACACAACCTGATTTATGGTCAAGCACCTTTAATGCGATTGTTCAAATTAATAACCCAGACCCAAATCTTAACCAAACTCAACTTGAAAAACATCATTGATATGGCCACCCAAAGTCATTTTGATACATACAAATCAGCATTATCAACACAACTGAATCTCTCATCAGTACTCAAGTCTCAATAATATCTTTCGCACAGAAAAAAGGGTGAGGAAGTGCAGGAGTAGAAGAATACCTGCCCTGGAATCTCAATTCCACAAAAGGATCTGCATAATACAAGAAATACTTCATAAGACATGGTTATATCAGTAAGTTTCATAATCCAATAATTACTTGATGTCTAATGAAAAATATTCCTGGAACTAGGCCACAAAATGAGAAGAGAGGAAATGGTTGTCGTGTAAAGCATTAACTTAGGAATACCATGCATGAAGTATAGGAGGTTACTTAGTTGAACAGACCTATGTATTCTAAACGCAAAGACAAAAACATCTTCAAAACAAATTCAGCACAAGTTGCCTCCATACCTCCAATCCCACTATCTAACCAAGGTGCCAAACAAAGGTTTCATTTGGATTATAAAAAAATATGACACAATCCGTTTTCTATTTTATTCCCTCCTCCCCACTCACTCCTCCTTCAATTACCCTTCTACTACTTCCCTTTTCCTCCCTTCAGTAGACTCCAACAAAGTTTAAAAGCACAAGCAACAGAAAAGCTGGAAAAGAAACAGGGGATGAGGGATGGGGAGTATTCCTCATCATCTAGATGTAATTTCATAAGAAAATTAAACATTTCAAAGTTTTTGTCCCTGAAAATATCCATTCTCCATTTTAAACCATTACCTTTACACCCATTAAACTGTAGGGAAGTTCAGAACAAACATGACTACGATAACTTGTTAGTAACGTTTCTGTTTCACTTCCATGGAAAGAGAAAATAGGAACAAAATCACTTTATCCATCTGAGATTCTGAGTCTGAGATCAAGTCTAGACTCATATCCTGGAGTATGTTTCTGAATTAAATAGTTAGCTCAAATGCGTTGATTACCACAAGGCAATATTATACTACAGCTCTATCATCGAAGTAAAGGCTGAAACAAATCCAGATGTCAAATGCAGTGGTATGCTGGATAGGCACCTCTACTAGAAAGGAAATCCTAAGCTGGTTGGCAGAAGGTGTGCAACAGATTAGAAATTGGCATTTAGGACATGTTGACCAGGAATAACAACTGACATACTGCAAAAAATTGGAGACTGATTAATCTAAAAAAGAAACTTAAAAGAGCTATAGATTAGGATGGCGGTTCTCCCAGAGCAACCAACAATTGGATATTAGTATGATGAACCAAAAAAAATTGATCACAGAAAGATAACCGACATGATCATAAATATCCAAAATGTTTACAATAAAGGTTTTGGAATGCTTAAGATATCAGATTGCAAGAGACCAGTGTCCCCTTGTTTATGAAATTGAGGCAGATTAGCCAGCACATGCTAGCCCTTATTTCATTTTTAGCTACACAGATTGCTAACCAAGTTATTCATGTATCTGCATTATACATAGTGCTATAACCAATTAGGAGCCCATATTATTTTTCTTCAACTACTCATCTCTTGAGGTGCAGGATGAGCTATCCTTACAATAACATAGTTGAGAATAGAAAATTTGATTAAGGAAACGAAATTGTAAGGAATTCAGCATCAGCTACAAGCTAATAATTAAAATTATTACAAACTTTTCTTTATAATGTGACATTATAACATGGGAAAAGTGGTTTATGAATAAACAGAATGCCAACAAGTACTTAATTTAGTTGTGGCCCATCAAGCTTGATTATTCATCATACTGCAATGCAGATCTTCTGTTTCCCGATGGTTTTAGTGACGTTTTGTTGAGTAGGAAAAACAATTAACGAAAAGAGCTACAGAAACCAGGGAGAAAAGAACTTTAGAGCAGAACCATAAGGAACATGAAAAAAAAGAGAGAGAGAATTAGTGAATTAGAATCTCTTTTCCCTGTTATTCCTCGATTCGACCCTTTGCCAACATCTCCCAAAAGATTAACAAAGAAAGAAAAGTGTCCATTTCCAACAGATTTCAGGTCTCAACCTCTCGCTCGCACAAACGATACGTACGATCGAAGACAGAGGCGGCCAGCAAAATTAAGCAGCAAGTTCAAACCCTAGAAGTGCTGAAATTGAAAATACGCGTAATTGAACAAGCAACGGACATAGAAACGTGAAATTGCTTTGACAAACCTAACGATCTTCTCGATGTAATCGGAGAGGATGGAAGGCCAGTAGAAACCGAGGGCGGAGGTGCCCTCAACTGCGACGATCAGCTGCTTATCGGCCGCCGTCATCTCGATGGAAATCCTCTCAGAAGGAGCTCTGTTCTAGGCGGAGATGGAGCTCTGTGTGTTGTGTCGTATTGAGTTTATCTCAAGTCGTAATCGAACCATCAAAGTCTCCTCTTCTCTGCGTGTGTTGAGTTCTCTCTTTTTCCCTGCAGTAGTCAAAGACTCAAAACCTGGTTTATTTCGAATTTTCGATTTTAATTTATATGCTAACTAGTATCAGTCCCGTGCCTTCAAGGCACGTTTTGATTTAACTAAAAACTTACTTTAAATTCTATATAAAGTTATTCAAAACAATAGTTTGATACAAAATATTGTATTTTGACCAAAAAAAATACAAAATATTGCATTATTTTATTTTATTTGCTTCTTATGGGTTTTATTTTAATGATATATTATTTATGTTATAATATATTATTTTAATCGAACAAAGATTTATATGATTATAATTTTTGTATAAGGATTGAATACTTTTATTATAAAAAAAAATTATTTTATAATTATTGTTTTTTTATAAGTATTTTTAATACTTATAAAGTTATTTTAATTATTTTCTTATAAACATAAAATTTATGTTTATACAAAATTTTGATAGAATGACACATAAAATTTTGATAGAAATTCGTACCAAAAGATGATAGAATTACATTGGTTATATTTACGCTTTATTAGTTGTGATTATTATTGTTTTATTTCGAAATCAAGATTAGGTGCTACGTATGTTTCTTGGTATGTCTATATAACCCATACGGTACATTTTTTTTTCTTTTGAGATCACATATGGTACATTAGATAGACTTGGTAGGTTAGATAGATTTTTTTGGATAAGATTATTCTATACTATTTGGTATATTAGATAGATTCGGTATATTGGATAAGAATTGATCAATTAGTTGTGATTATTATTGTTTTTTTAAGCAATATATTAGAAAGAATTTTTTAAAAAAAATTAGCTAGATAAGAAGAAATTTAATGTGGGGTCTACAATGAAATTTCAACCAATCAAATTAATTGAATTTTTTTATTAAAGATGGGTGGCGCGGTCCAATGAGGAAGTGCCACATGTCGGGCTAAATATTAAATCTAACCTCCGCTTTAGTATATAGTTATGATATATGTAACAATGAAAGGGAGTGGGCAGAAAACAAATGATTATATATTTGATAATTGGAGATTACCTATTAGTTAGCCTATCAAAGAGGTAATTAGTTGGAGGAGGCTCGGTAGTAGTTGTGGTTTAAAGTATTGTATAGTCCTTCGGGCATATTGGTTAACCATTTCGTTTAGTGGAAATTCTGAACCGTAAATTAATTGTAATCTTGGTTAATCGTAGTTCATTTTACTAATATTTTGATTCGGTTTTCTCGATTAACTAATAATTATAAGAGGTGCTATACATCACACATTTTTACTATACATCATACTTTACCTTAATAACCTTTCTTAAAGAAAAATTAATAAAATTAAAAAGTTTTGTTAGATTCACTGCCTTAATAAATCTCAATCGGCTTTAAAAGGAAAAAAATAACTAATCTCAATCTATTTATCCCTTATTCTAATCTTTCATTTCTTTTAATATTTTTTACCATTTATTAGTACGAAATCATTTATAATAAAAATCAAAACTTATCATACTATATAAGAATAAAATAAAAATTAACTTTATATAGCATTGTATATATAAAAATATACTTTTTTTGGAGATGCTATAGATGACACACTTTTATTATTACGAAATCATTTTTACCATTTATTTTTAAACTTATTAGAGTTTTTATAATAGGAGAAAAAACCATTATATAGATTAGAGTTTTTAAAAAAGGAGAAAAAATCATTATATAGCTCTGTATAATAAGATTAAATATTTTTTTATTGGAAATATTACCTAATGTAGAAAAAAGGATTTGGTGGGTTCAATTTCTGTAAAGTAAATATCTCGTTGGAAGTAGTATGTAGATTTTGCTTTAAGTATATTCCTGTAATTGAAGGTAGTTCTTAGATTTTGTTTAAGTTTTCCAAAATTAATTGTAAGGGTGTTATAGTAAAAAGATTGGAAAAGTGTGAAGGAGATGAAAATTTAAGTGTGATGTTTAACAGTTATGATAATCATTTATGTGATTTTTTTCAATCAATTAATTGAATATTAGAATGATAAATTACAATAGTGAATATGTTTAAACTCTGTTTTTCACTTTTAAACTTGTTTTTATGTTGTATCATTTTGGTTATAATAATCAAATATCCGAAATCTATATTATTATGGGTAAATATATTCAAATCAAATACAAGAATTATTTTGTCATTTTGTATATTATTATAGACAACAATGATGGAGATTGAAACGATGAGATTGAGACGAAAGAATGAGGGCACGATGACATGAGATCGAACGAAGGGGAGAGAGAGAGAGAGAGAGAGAGAGAGAGAGAGAGAGAGAGAGAGAGAGAGAGAGAGAGAGAGAGAGACCTAGAAAAATAAAATATAGTCGAGAATTATTTGACTTTGAGAGTAAAATTATTTTTTGGAATATATAAAAAAATATGGAGAGAGAAAGAGACAAATCAATTGCATTTATTCTTTCTTTTCTTCAAATTTATATGGACATATAAGTTGTTGTTTTTTAGCAAAAGCACAATCATAAAATTAACTACAATCATCTCGTACAATCCCGTGCAATGCTCATAAGGTCATGCTGGAAAACAAGAAATAGAAGTATTAAGCAAATCAGGATCAGAACATAACGTGGTCCGCTAATGAGCTGCTTGGTTCTTTATATTTTAATTACTTTTTAGTTTTCTATAACGGAAAATTTATCTTTTAGTTTATCAATAACAATGTGTTTCCTTATATCTAATTATATATATATATATAGATACGTATGTTCGTGCAATCTACACGTACAACGCTTATATATTGATCGCTTCTTCCAAAATGTATCTACAACTCTTGAAAAGCATAAATTCTTATACCTATTGCGGTAAGAAATCGTCTTCAATCTATGATTCTTCTTTACAATGCAAGTAAATTATTTATGGTTGTTCTTTACACTACAGGTAAATTAAAAGTGTGAATTTTTTATCGGGGTCTTCGGGATTCTGTAGAATAGGGTTTAATTTAGCGTGTTTGGAAAAATAGGGTTTGATTTAGCTTGTGAAATCATGTTGAAGTAAACGATTTCCACGGTTTTTGAATCAGGACCTTAATTTGGATTTCGTGTTGAAGAAAATTAGGGTTTAATTTGGATTTTTGTGAAAGCTTTTGGGGTTTTTACTTGTTTCAATCTATGACATATGTTACGTATTGGTATTGTTAAAACTTGAAAATCCGCAAAAACATACTATTTAACCATTGACCTTTTTTTTGGTAGTAATATTTAACAATTGATTTTCAATATTATGTACGTATAACATCGAACAATTCAATATTCAAGCTAAATGTCTCATCAATGGTGCGCCCTGGCGAAGAAGCCCATGCAAGAGGCAACGTGGCCTTCTCGGCCGACAACTTCTCCAACGTCGTGAAACGCTACACGGAGGTGTTCGCGCTCTGGCCGTCGAACCACCGCTTCTACTGCGACCTACGTCTCCCTCAAAAACTTCATTGTCACCCTCTTTGACGCCTAGAAGGTCATCCCGCTAGGCGGTTCCTGGCCAGAGTGCCACTGCCGCCTGGGCAAAGCCTACCTTGACCTCCATGACTACACACAGTCCATGTTAGCTTACATGGATGGGCTAAAGCTTGACCCGAACCAAGGCGCTCAGCTCCGGCCTAGCCAAAGCCACCGAAGCCTTTATGTCACATTCGTCGCCTTCTCACGTGAGTTGAAAGCCGCAATCGATACTGCAGTCGTAACTACAATAACAGAATTATCAATCTACTCTACCGCAGCAAACATTCATGCAAAGTATGCATCAATTTGGTATGCATGAGCAACTGGCACAAAATCAGCCTCTTATGCGACATTGATATACACATTTATGTTGTGTATTTAGATGGGGTTTTAGCATACTTCTAGTCATGTTTTAGGTGCTAAAGATGGAGTTTTGAGCATTGAAGAAGGAAGGGCCGAAGTTCACCAAAGACCACTTGAAGCTGAAGCGAAGAAAACGAAGAAAATGTGATTTTTGGGAGGCGGCGACCGCTGCCCCATAGGCGGCGCCCGCTGCCAGCTCCGAGGCGAATTCGTCCTTTAAACACTGCGTTTTATTTATTGGACTTATGGATATTATTTTTGGTCCGGTTTTTATGTATTTTAGATAGATTGTTTTCTTCTATTTAAGGAGCTTTAGACCCTTTGTTTAGACCTAGTTTTTGAGTTTGGAATTATTTTGCGTTTTGGAGATCTATGGAGAACTAAGCCTCTTTGCTTAGACAGACAATTGAAGTGTTCGTTCTGATTCAGTTGTGAGATTTCTAATTCTTTATCGATTGCATGGATTTAATCTTTTCTCTTGCTTGAATTGCTATTGACTTGTTTCAATAATTTCTAGCCTGATCATCTAGGATTTATTGTTATTAGGTTATTGCTAGATTTAGAGTGTTTCTGGTTGAGCATCTCTAATTCATAAGTAGCAACCGCATCGTGCTAATATCTGGTTGTTTTAGTCTTATGCATAAGAGAATTGATTTGCATTCTAGGGTAAAAGCTGGTTGTTTTATCTTAGTTTGTATCCAATTATATTTCTGTTGTTGAATGCTGCTAGTTAGATTGAATCTTGATAGTTTCATGATTATTTATCTAGTTAGGGTTAATAGTATCTGGTTGTGCTATTAATTACTTTTGAAAAGGAATTAGAATTTCCATTGCATAGATATTGAATGAAATCAATGATCAACTTGTCAAGCGAATGCGGATATTTGTTTGTCTAAGTGTTTCCAAATATTGATTAATAAACTCTTGAATTCGAATGATTTGCATGTTTTGTGTGAATTAAACCTAAAAACCCCCCTTGTTACTTCTGTTTGACACATAATTCTCTGCTAAAGACAACTTGTCTCCCTGTGGAATCGACCCTTACTTGCTTTATACTTAGGTTTAAGTTAGTTTGGTTGTCTTTACATAATTGTGGTTTAAAACGACTAAATCATCGTTATCAGACATCAATCACAAACGCATGGACTGTTTTGGCCACGGTAACAACTCATTATTCTGCAACTAACGCAACAGCAACAACAAGAACAACAACTTCTACATCATGGGAAAGGTATAATGTTTCCTATATAGAAATTGGATCATTAGTTTACTGATACATTAGTTTATATTATTATGATACACAATGGATGACATAACGTATATCATATTATGTCAAGTACATCCATCATTCAAGTATTTATTTCTCTTAGTTTGTTTGGGTATAGGAGTACTTTATCCTTCACCAACAAGGAATGTGCCAATAGTTGACGCCTCTGTCTTATGTAAGCTTGTCGTCGTATCATTGTTCTTTCTCACCTTATAAATAAATAGATTAACAAAATTTATAACACTTTTGTTTTTGTATCTTTTGTTACAGTTGATGGAGGGTCACCAACCCAACAAGAACCGAAGCAGCTGGCTGCCGGTGATTGCTGGGTTATAAATTGAAGACGAAGTCTTACTTTGTAGTGTGAAGAACAATCATAAACTAAAGACGAAGTCTTACCGCAGTAGGTACAAGAATTTCTGCTTTTCAGGAGTTATAGGTACGCGTTGGAGGAAGCAATCAGTATATAAGGGTTGTACGTGTAGATTGCACAGATATATATATATATTAAATACAAATATAAAGAATTAATATATAAGTAAGCACACAATTATAGATAAATTAAGAGATTATTAAGATATAAAGAACCGCGCAGCTCATTGGCGGGCCAAGCTATGCTTAGATCCTGATTTGCTTAGTTCTTCTATTTCTTGTTCCAGCTGACCATATCAGCATTGTACGAGATGATTGTAGTTAATTTTTTGGTTGTGCTTTTGCTCAAAAAAATAATAATTGTCCATTTGAATTTGAAAAAAGAAGAAGAATAAATGTACTTGATTTGTCTCTTTCTGTCTCCATATTTTTTATATACCCCAAAAGATAATTTTACTCTACAAATCAAATCATTCTAAATGGACGAAAATGGGTATATGGGCAACCAAAAATGAAGCAAATAGGCTACAAGGAAAAAAAATGAGCTCCCATAGGCTTTTTTCCAATTTTGCCCCTATCTTTTTTTTAAATTTACAAGATGACGTCATCAATGGTATATGATGACGTCAGCACCCCTTACCACTATCGGCGTTGACCGGTCGTTGACCGGCGTTGACCGCCTTGTCATTAGTGATGGCAAGTAACTTGTCATCAGATGACACGTTACTTGTCATCAGTCCACGTACAAAAAACTTGTCATTTTGTTCACGTACTCAACTTGTCATCTGATGACAAGTTGAGGTAAAACCCATCATTCACGCAAAAAACTTGTCATCGGCGATGACCAGTTACGAAATTGACCTATATGGGATTTGAACCCACATTATTGTGCATCAAGCACATTGCTCTACCATTTGAGTTAATAGGTCATAATTATAAGTAATATATATACAAATCTAACATACCCAAACCCATAAAATCATCCAAAAAACATTATAACAGGCCTGTCATCCAAAAAACAACTTGTCATCACCAAAACACATTAAAAACAGACTTGTCATCGCCAGAACCCATGGAAACGGACTTGTCATCACCCAGACCCATAAAAAATAACTTGTCATCACCCAGAACCTTAAAACGCACTTGTCATCAATCAGATCCGTAGAACAAACTTAAATTGCTCAAAACTCATAAAAAAATCACTTGTCATCACCCTAAATCATAAAATCGTCCCAAAAACTCTAAAACGAACTTGTCATCCAAAAAACCCACAAACTCAAAACCCCTAAACCCACAACAAAACTTGTCATCACTTAAATCCGAAACACAAAGTTGTCATCCAAAAAATCCAAAAACATATCCAAACCCATAAAATCATCCAAAAAACTTTAAACAAACCTGTCATCGCCAAAACAAATTGAAACCGAACTTGTCATCGCCAAAATCCATAAAAACGAACTTGTCATCACCCAAAACCATAAAAAAAACCCTGTGATCACCCAGAACCATAAAATCATCCCAAAACCCTTAAAAACAAACTTGTCATCACCCAGATTCGTAAAACAAACTTATAATCATCAAAACACATCAAAACGAACTTGTCATCACCCCAGACCCATAAAATCATCCTAAAAACCTTTAAAATCATTCAAATCGAACTTGTCATCAGTCAAATCCGTAAAACTAACTTGTCATCACCCAAAATCATCCCAAAAACCTCAAAACAAACTTGTCATCACTCAGATTCGTAAAACAAACTTATAATCACCAAAACACATTAAAAAAACACGTTTCATCGCTAAAACCTATTAAAAACAACTTGTCATCACTTAGTCATATAAAATCATCCCAAAACCCTTAAAAAAACTTGTCATCAGTCAGATCCGTAGAACAAACTTAAATTGCTTAAAACTCATAAAAAACCACTTGTCATCACCCAATTTCATAAAATCATCCTAAACCCCCCAAAAATGAACTTGTCATCCTAAAAACCCCAAAAGCCAAAAACCCAACCCTAGATCTAGCTTGTAGGAACCTAGATCTGGCTCGAACGAGTCCAGATCTAGCTCGTACGAGCCTAGATCTGGCTCGATCAAGCCCAGATCTGGCTCGTAGGAGCCTAGATCTGGCTCCAACGAGCCTAGATCTGGTTAGATCTGGCTCTAACGAGCCTAGATCTGGCTTCAACGGGCCAAGATCTAGAAGAGAGGGATGAGGGGGAGGAGAGGGAGAGAGCGAACGAACCTGAAATCGACGGCGGTGGCGTAGGTGGTCGGAGAGGACGGCGGCGAGGAGAGGGAGGGCGGCGAGAGGGAGGGACAGATTGGGGTGGGCGGCGAGAGGAAAGAGAGGGAGGCAAGAGAGGAAAGAAAATGGAGATGAGAGGGAGAGAGGGATGAGTGCAAAAAAAAATGAAGAGGAGAGAGAAAAAGAAGAGAATGGGGGGTTTTATAGAAGAGGAAGAGCCTAATTAGTTAATTTATTTTTGGGATATGTTACCTTCTTTAACTTTGCCCCAACACAACCCCCCCCCCCCAATCCCTCTTCTAAATGACTTTTTATTTTTTTAGGTAGAAGGCTAGTAGCTCTCCATCTCCCTCTCCTTCGTCTCGATCTCACTGTCATCGTGCCCTCCTTCTCTCGTCTCAATCTCATCGTTTCAATCTCCGTCGTCGTTCTCTACTGTCTTATTTATTAATGACAAAATAATTTCTTTTTTATTTCGATAACTTTTCGATTTTAAAATTTGTGTGAATATACGTAACAATTTGCAACGGGAGTGGAACAAAAAATAGAGCAAATTAGACAATGCGGCACGGTAAAAGGGGTGATTTGTCAGTTTAGCTCTCATTTAGGTTATTTGCAGAAATAGCAAACAAAAAACAATTAAAGTCACACTCCCCAGATCTAGATTCTCTCTCCTCCCATTTGTCATTGTCATCCTCTCTCTCTCCTCAAAATTGTGTTCTCTCTTTCCTCTCCGTTCTCACCGCCTCTTCCATGGACGATCTCTACCCCGAAGAAGACAACTTCTTCGTTTTCCATGGATTCAACCGCTCGTAAGTTCACCTCTGGCGCCGGGGGAGGAGAAGGAGATGGAGTCGAATCCTCACCGGAATCTACAGTCGGAGATAGTAAATCCGGCGGCGAAGGTGATAGCGACGAGTCCGGGGAATCTGACGAAGAGGGAGAGGCAATCGCTGTCGTCGATGGCGGAGAACCGATTTCCGGTGAAGCTGTTGGCGAATTCCGGTGACTCTGTATAGGCGCAAAGATTTCACTTGATTTGGATCAATCTCGAACTCGTAAGTTCTCGCTCCTCGTTTAATCTCCGTCGGCTTTGATTACTACTTTGAATTTCCGGGTTCCGGCTTAGTTATAGTTGGATCTGTTGATTAGTGCTCGGATTTCACTTTATTCGAGCAATCTATGTGCTCATTGTTGATTTTTATTGTGGATATGTACTTGATTTACGCGGATCTGGCTAATTTGGTACTGTTTCTTAAGTGTAATTGCTGATCCAGTTTAATTTGTTTCACAACACGGTTGTTTTTGATGATTCGTTTGAGCTCTCGAGTGGTTGAATCGGATAGTTCTTCTTGTACTGAGATTGCAAATTGTGTGATGATCAATGACGTTGATGGGGAGAGGGTGCGTTTATTAATTTTGTTTGGATCTTTGTGGTGGAGGTTGTGGAGCTGATGGGGATTTACCTACAATGATGATAAATTTTGTTTGGATCTATGTAGTGGAGGTGACTTAAAGAGTTACTTACGTTTAGACTTCTTCTTTTTTTTTATCAAAACTTGGGGTTTAGACTTTGTGTGTAGGCAATAGTAGGATCTTGAAACAGTTTTTCCCTGATCTAGTTGAACATTACTTTTGTATTTGTTATATAGATCGACAAAAGAGAATAGATATGCAAATTTCATTTTTCGTTGATTGTAATTTTGGATCACATTGTTTTTGATTGATTAGAATAACTAATTGTCACTTGAGTGGACAGAATAATTAGTTGTCATTTGTGATGACAAAATAATTAATTTTAGATCACATTGTTTTCTTTGATTGAATGACTTTTTCTTGTTTATACATTTTACATATATAGTCACTTGTGATGACATATATTGTCACTTGTGATGATAATTTGGAGTTGTGTGCATAAGTCTTGTTTTAGCTATATTTATTCTATGTAATTACGATAATCTTGCAATCTTCTAATTATTTGCTGAATATTGTCACATGTGATGACAATTAGGTGCTATCAAGAAGATCCTTTGATAACATTGGTATGATATATATTGTCACTTGTGATGATAATTTGGAGTTGTGTGCATAAGTCTTTTTTAGCTATACTTATTCAGTGTGATTACTATAATCTTCTAATTAATTGTTGAATATTGTGACTTATGATGACAATTAGGTTTCACTTGTGATGACAATTAGGTGTGGATATTGTCACTTGTAATGACAATTAGGTGTGAATAGTTATTAAATATTGTCATTTGTGATGACAATTAGGTGTGAATATTGTCACTTGTGATGACAATCGTCAAGTGATGACAATCAACGCCGATCAATTTCGGTCAACGGATGGTCAACGATCGGTCAACAGTTGGTCAACGCCAGTCAACGAATGGTCAACAGTTAGTCAACGCCGGTCAACTAATGGTCAACAGTTGGTCAACGCCGGTCAACGAATGGTCAACACCGGTCAACAATTGGTCAAATAGTGCAGAGAGAAAGTTGTTGGTAGGTTATGTCATATGTGCAAATATGACATCTTGTGGTTTTTTCTTGCTATATGGCATTTTCCCATTACCATATACCTATTTCATTCCAAACAGAAAGTGTTTATATATTAGAGAATTGGAGACCGTCTATTAGTTAGGCTATCAAAAAGGCAATTACTTGGAGGAGGCTTAGTAAGTGGTTGTGGTTTATAGTATGGTGTTGTCATTTGGGTATATTGGTTAACCATTTCGGTTAGTGTAAATCATGAGCCGTAATTAAATTGTAATCTCGATTTATCATGAGCCATTGTCATCGCGATGGAATTTCCCATAAAAGGAGCTCTATTTTAAGTGGAGATGAAGCTCTGTGTGTTCTGTCATATTGAGTTTATCCCAAGTCGTAATCGAACCATCAAAGTCTTTCCCTTCTCTGCGTGTGTTGAGTTCTCTTGCTTTCCCTGCAGTAGTCAAAACATGGTTTATTTTGATTAATTTTTCGATTTTAATTTATGTGTCAATATACGTAACAATTTGCAACAAGGGTGGGGAAAAACAAAAGGTGATTATATAATAGATAATTGGATTTGGAGATTACCGATTAGTCAGCCTATCAAAGAGGTAATTAGTTAGTGGAGGCTCGGTAGGTAGTTGTGGTTTAAAGTGTTGTGTCCTCGTTCGGGCATATTTGTTAACCGTTTAGGTTAGTGTAAATTCTGAACCGTAATTAAATTGTAATCTTGGTAAATCATAGTTAATTAAATTGTAATCTTGGTTAATCGTAGTTCGGTTTACTAATATTTCGATTTGGTTTTCTCGGTTAAGTAATAACAATTTATGTGATTGTATTTTAACCAAATAATTGAATATTAGAATGATAAATTTCAAATAGAATGTATGTTCAAACTCTGCTTTCACATTTAAAATTGTATTTGTATTGTATCAATTTCGTTTATGATAATCAAACATTTGAAATCTATATTATTGTGTGTAAAATCAAATCAAATACAAGGTTTTATTTTGTCATTTACTAACTTGAAGAAGGTGGGTCAAGCTTACACAAACCGGATCCCTCCATCTAAAGGTAATGACCCACCATCTTGATATCTGCACTTTAGATTGTGAGAACTTACTACTATCCCCAATGATTTATATGTTTTTCGTATTCATAACCTTGTAGCTCCAAGTTATCATTACTCTTCATTTTAATTTTCATCAATAAATCTCGCAGGGGTTAGACCCGTTTTTATATATAAAAAACGAGAACTATTTTCTCATCAACAAATAAGTGCATCTCATATCATTGTAACAAATAGTGTATGATTGTTAAAATTCGAGATAAGAAAACTTAAATTATATTGTTACCTTGAAAATCCTAGAGTTTGAACACTAAAACAAAGTAAAGACGTCTAAATTTGAAAGTATATTAGAATATTTTTGGTTTTTTGGTTAATAATTACTTGTAAAAATCATGAACCAAAACCAAACCAATAAACCGAAAATATTTCGTTTCAATTAACGAAACCGAAACTTCAAAAAACTAATCTGGTTAACCGTTGACCTGAACAAAATAACCGATTTTGCGGTTTGAGTTTTTTATGGAAATCCCTAAGTTGTCATGGTCATGTGTGTAAGACTTTTATGTGTTTGAGTTTTTGAGTCTTTTCTAATCTTCACCCCTTGTAGAATCGGTTTATGTTTGTCTTATTTTAGTATGGGTGTGTCTTAGAGGCGAGTTGATGTTTGATCGTACAAAACAATCCCACCTTTTAAGGGTGATCACGGACATAATTGGGGATCGTTATTTGTGACATACTAAAAGTAATAAACCAACTCCTTTTTAAAAAAAAATTGCACACAAGTCCCTCTTTACATAAATCTCATCCGTTTGCTTCCTCTTTCTCCTTTCTTTGTGGTTATAGATCAAAATATGCAGCAATTTACAAAACATCCAATCTTAATGTTTCTTTGATAATTTATACCCCATTTTGACAATTTTCCACATTCTATAAGGTGTAGGTTCAATTTAGACTTCAAATTATTAACCGTTAACGAATGTGGGTTAGACTTTCATAATTTAGGGTTTATAACTATGTCAATATTGATGTGAAATTTGACAAATTGATTGAAATTAGGCATACACAGTGGTGAAAGATGATAGAATTTGTATGTTTTTCGAATTAATTTTGTATGCAATTGGGTTGAAATGGTTTTGAGATTCGAATACAAAATATATAGGTTAAAATTGTCAAAGAAGTACACCAACAATTAGAGGAAGGGATAAGAGAGGTGGTCGGCGACAGTGGAGCCAATGTCTAGGGTGGAAGGAGCGGTGTGAAGGAGATGGGTTGCTAGAAGAGATTCACGTAGTGTAGAGAGAAGAGAGAGAGAAGTAAAATCTAGGATTGAAGGAGTTAGGACTAATCTATAAATTGTATAAAAGTGGTGTTTTATTATTAATTTTAGTGTGTTTTAAATAGTAGTTTTGAAATAATTTTATTAGAGTTATTTTATAAATCTATTGCTACATATAATTTCATTTTTATGTTTCTATTCAAATTTTGTTTTAATTATTTCACTTCAATATGAGATATGTAATTCTACAACATTTTAAGTTCGTGTGATTTTGTCATCTTCGAAAATCATGTGGTTATGCCACTCTCAGAATTGGTGTGGTTCTTTCATCTTTAGATATTGTATGGTTCCACCACACATATCATTCAAAACTACATATTTTTGAAGTTGCTATATGAATTAATCTATCTTATTGTCGAAGACAGAGATAGTAGCAAGGTCCGACGAAGAAGTTGGTTGGAGACAATTACAAGGTCTCAAGAAGATGGGAAATACACATCTAAAGGTAAAGGGACTACATATTTTTGAAGTTGCCACATCTCAAACTACTCAATCTGAGGTAAGAATTCTCAAATAATCTGAGGTAGTTAATGTTGTTCTTGTCCCACTCATAACCTCTGTTTTTGGTTCATAATATGCAGCTTGGAAGTGTGGCCATTGGTAGCCAGTCATCAAGCTGTGTTGGTGGTGGGAGTTCTGTCCAGGTAAAGAAGTTACATTTTTGTTTGCCAAATTTTGATCATTCAGCTTGGAAGTGCTTTTTTCTTGCTAATGTGTGGTGATGTTGTTCTGCCCAAGTGAACCAATCAAGAAGAAGGCAATATCTTCCTCAGCAAAGGGCCACAAGAAGTGTCATTACAACTCAGAGCCGTCTTGCTGCTGCAATTAGGAGCTCACCAAGGAAGCACAAGGCTAGTGGACCGTACCTTCCAAGCAGAAGAAATGATAAAGATTTGTGTTTGATGTGTGTGTATTTAGACATCTAAAAACAACTATGAATTTGTGTTTGATGTGTGTGTATTTGGTCATGTTGGGTTCTTTTGCACAACTTTTAACCCAAACTTTGATAGCATGGATGTGGTTGTCATGTGCATCCTAAAACTATGTGTTTTGATCATCCTAAAACTCTGATTGTAATGTCATGATTGTGTTTGATGTGTGTGTATTTGGTCAAGCTGTGTTGTTCTGTTGCTGTGTGTTCACTTCATTGTGTTTAAAATTGCCAAACAGACATGCACATGCATCTTCAAATTGCATCTTCCAATCACAAACCAAGCAAATTCAATCTTGCTTACACAGACCAAGCAAATTTTTTTTGCAAATGACAATTTACACAGACCAAACAAAATAGCATACTTTGGTCATACTACATTCACCATTGCAAATGACAGTTTACACAGACCTAGCAAAATGCCAAAGTTCACCATTGCTTACACAGACCAAACAAAATAGCATAGCATACTACATTCAAACAGTAAATGACAGTTTCCACACTACATTGCCAACTTCACCATTGCCACATTAAGGCCTCGTTCGTTAGTAGCGGGGGCAAGTGGCAGGAGCGGAAAGTCTCCAATTCCGCTACGCCAAAGTCGTGTTCGGCGAAGCTACGCTTGGAAGATGAACGCCCATTCCGCTCCGGGATTCCGCTGTCAGCTCTCCCCTCCTACCCCCAAGGGGACAGCGGATCCGGTAGCGTTTTGGCCCTTTTTCCGTCCGCTACTTTGCCCTTTTTCCACACAATACCCCCGACCCCTTCCTAATACCTTCGCCATTTTCACATACGACCAGATCCAGATGCTTCTGGGGTGATCGAACTTCTTCCTTCCAACCCTAGTTCTAGAGGTACAAGATTCTCACTTTTGTGTGAAATTGGTGCGAATTTGTTCTTCTTTGGTCTTGAATCTACCCAGTTCGAACCCTAGATCTACATATATTTGACTTTTTGGGGCTTCCTGAATCTGTAGTCATGGTTGTCGATACATTAACATCCCGCTCCATCTTCCTTTGCTTGTAAAAATTGGTCAAATATCGTTATTATAAATTGACACAACTCCAACTTGATATGTTTACATGTATCATGTATGATGAATTTGAAACATATTTGATGAGAATGTTGAATGTTTATCGGTTTCAATATGCTGCAGCCTTATCCCAGTGGGAGGGGTGTGTTACATGAGTAATTCGAGTAAAGAAATGGTAGTTCGTAGGGATAATGATCAATGAGTATAGTTTCATATTTGCATTCATTGATACTGATTTGTTAGATCAATATGTGACTTTCCATATCAGCCCTCCTATTTTAGTTCCTGCCAAGTCTCCTTTTTCACCATATGTGATTATTTTGTGATTTAGTTGTATAATACCATAATGCATGGAAAAAGGTAACTCATTAGCTTATCCTATCGTTCCTAAATGGCTAGCATTGTAGTCTTGATCGAGCGGCAAATTGAAGTGACACTTTGAGCTCTCATAGATTTCTAGTTATGTAGCTAGTTCAGACGAGAATCATAGTTTTATATGATGCTTTATTCAATATGAAACTGATGTTCAGTATTCGTTCGTGTGCTTATAGGACTTGATATATCAAGCTGAGTAGTTTCTTTACTTCTACTTGGTGGGTAAGAATCACAAGGTTGCAATGTGCTAAAACCCAATGAAGTATACCAATTCGAAAGGGTGTCTTAGCTTGCTACTTACCTATGGTACTGCACTGTCAATATCACTGAGAAGAAAGAAATGGCCAATGAGGATTTAACAGTGACCAAGAGTTATATCAACGTGTTGAGATCTTACAAGACCAGATTTCCCATTATATGACTGGTTCCCTTTTATTCTTTCAGCTTTTGATGTAGCAGTATGACAAATTATGTATCCATTCAGCTGAACTGACTTCATAACTCTGTATTTTGTGGTGCACAGAAAAACACCAGATTATCCTGATATGTTTTTCAAGGACACTCATTTTGCTTGCTCTTGGAACCGCAAAGTGGAAGAAGCAAGATATACACTCTATCAGGGGGTCTAAAATAGAGAAGAATGTATGCTTTATCAGCAGATAGAGGTGTATCATAGAATAAGGGTCTCCTTAGACAGCTGATTGCCCGAAGAGGCAATTAGAGATGATGCACAACAAAATAAGGTATCACCAAATCTTTCTCATTAGCTTATCCTGTCGCACCTAAATGCCTAGCACTGTAGTCTTGATCGAGCGACAATTTGAAGCTATTTTAGTTCCTGCCAAGTCTTCTTTTTCACCATATGTTTGTTAACTCTTTTCTCTTCTTTCATGATTTGTTGTTTATCTTATTAAATGCATAAGAATACGTGATTAATTTGTGATTTAGCTGTTCAAAAGTGGTATGAAAGAATCACAATAAAAGAGTGATGTGTCCTTAAGAATATTTGGATCTTGTATGTGCCATTGTTGTTGTGGAATGGAGCCTTGATCAGCTTAATGATACTTATTGGAAATAAAAGACTAGTGGTCTGAACTGTGTTAGGAAATGTCTCATCTCTTTGATGGTCATCACGTTGGAGTTGAAATTTTAATTACATCTAGGTTGTTTATTGTAATGTACTAGTTGTCTCCTTTTTATGATGATATGATATGCTATGTGTGGCAGGAATGTGCTGGTATAGAAATAGATCACAATATTTACACATTTGCTTCCATGAATGCAGGTGTTTGTACTTTACGTGATGGATCCTATGCTCTCTTGTGCTCTTACATTGGTCCCTTTTGCTGTCATTGTTCATAGTGAATATTCACTTATCCTTCTTTCCTTCAAACTATTGTTTCCTTTTTATAAGTATTATAAACAGTTCTCTGATTGCTTTTTCATATTTGTCCAAGTGACTAATGCATGAACTATCCGACAGATTACTCTTGCTGCTTGTGTACTTTGTTCATCTTGGGTCGATTGGCATCGTAAATTCGCCGCTTCCAGGCAAGCTTTCATATTTGACTGTACTCTTGTAATTTATGCAAGTCATATTGCCAACAAATAATTTCAGTGGTGAAAGTTATAGCCTTGTATCTTGAAATGTGTTCGAAGAACAATTATTATTTTTCATGTATGCTTGCCATGTTCTTGTAACCATTCATAGCTCACAAGGCTTTGGAGAAGCTTTGTATTATGATTCTTGATTGATATAAGTTAGAAATCATGTTGGAAAAACTTGATAATAATCTAAACACTTCTGACTAGTCCTTAGCAGGTCCTATTTGTTGATTTTCTTGCTTTTAGTGTTCTGTGATTTACTATGAATTGTTCCTTGAATCAGCTTGTTCTTAACTTCTTATTAAGGAAAGCAAAATTCCACATTTTAGTTTTATTTTTTCAGAATTTTATTGTTAGGGTGATGATCACCATCTGTGCATTTCTGTCTAAAAGCTTTCTATCAAAAAAATGTGTTTCTTTTCTGCTTTCATCAAGTATCTGTCCTATTTTCGTGTTTTGGGCTATTTCTAGAATCATACCATTGTGCTTATAATTATCGTCTGTGCATTGCTTTGCTGAATCACCTTTTATCAGAGAAAAGTGCTTCTTTTTTGATTTCATCAAGATTCAGTCTTATGTCTGTCTGGGGCTATCTCACTAGTTCCTTGAATTATTTTGTCTTGTGCGGAGCATTCTGATAACTAACCATTGGCACGAAGAGTCGGTGTAATTGAAGGCTCCCTTTGCATCCCAACAGTTTTCAGCTTTGAGTGCCGGATTTAGGGAAAAATATTGTAGAGCTCTAGCTTCTTTCCATTCAACTTCCAATTTGTATAAAAACAAGGACCAACCGAAATAGGCTCAACATTTCATCAACCATTTGAGTAAATATCAACTTCAAACATGTACGGGAGTTAATAGATTACTAGCTTAGAAAGTTTCAATGATATATACTTTGTTGTCTGGTTGCTGTTGCTTTGCCAGTTGCTGAGTATCTGGAGACTTGACTACTAAAATTCAAGGGTAGTATAGAACTACTTGTATCCATAGTTCATGTAACCACACTGAAGTGAAGCTGCAATTATGTTACTGAGTGTTACTAGTAGTATAAGCGTATGCTGAATGTCCATTTCCATTGGTTTCAATCATCAGTTTCCTGCAAGAAGCTAAAATCCCACCTAATTCCAGAGTTTCTGAATCTGAGTTTTATGGATGGATTGTTTCCCTAATTCAATTTGGGTTAGATTCGATTTTATTAATTTGAAATTTCCTTTATACAGTAGAAACGAAACCATACTAGAGGTCAAATGCTAAGGTTTCCTGATTTTAGAAGGAAAAGGTAATCCCTGATAAGAGAATTAAGATGCTAAATCAACAACCAATACAACCTTAGCCTGCTGACTATAGATTTGATTCATATCCAACCAAATCTGCAAATAACTCCACAACAATGTGCATAGCTTTCTCCATTATTCATATTGCTCGTTAGTCTGGCACGATCACTACAGAGCAATAAAAAGGAACAATAATTCTAATTTGCCAAGAATTTTCCAACTACTATGTAAATGAAAGCACCAAAGTACAATCTCTAGCAAAACATTAAACAGACATCTGCAAATAACTCCACAAATGTGCATAGCTTTCTCCAGTACTGGCCCCGATGGAAGAATCTGTAATCGGGGTATCAAGCTTTTGCCGTTTTCCAGCTTTAGCTGCTTCTTCTACAACAAGGGATGAGAGAACAGAAACAAACATTTGTGACGATGAAGTGGAGGCGGCTAGCTTTGCAGCAACAGCTGCTGCTGTAGCTTTTGTGTTGTTCTCTTCAGTAGTAGTAGCTCCCAAGGGAGCAAAAGAAGTTGAGGGTTTCTGAGGGTTCTCTAGCTCAGTTGATGTATCCATGGAGGTGGTCATGGGGCTAGTGATGTTGTTTCCTGAAGACAGAGCCCGCCTCAAATTCCCTGATGCATTAATTCGGCTCCGAGCAATCTGCAGTTCACATTTCATATTATAATATTTTTACTTGGTGACAGGAAGTATCCAAACACACCAAAAAAAAGTGCAAAGCTAATTAGGAAAAAAAGATCAGTATTATATAACTACACCACATGCAATATAATATTTGGAGCACATCATTATTGGTTTGTAAATGTATATAGGTTGACTCTTAGTGAGGACTAGGAGTGGCAAAAGCTTAGAAAATCTTATGAAGCTGCACTACAGATAATTTGCAACAAAAATTACAAACCTTTTAAGAACTAACTAAAAATTATATGCCATCCACTATTGATGCATAAATGCCAGCATGTCAGTAATAAATACATTGATCATCCTTAACACCAACATGATTGTTAGATTGCTTCTTGTTATATATTGTATCAAAAATTAACTCTTGACAAGAATAGCATATTGTTTTCATAATTTCTATGCTTGGCTATGTTACATACAGGATGAACAACACAGTTGAAATTTGGTAGAATACTATCTAGAAGTTGACTTTAAGGCAGCCATTAAGATATTCTCATTAGAATATGCCAAGAGTGCAAGAACTGCCTATCTTGGTCCCTTTCTCCTCTCTTAAAATCTGTAGAAAAATCAACCTATTCCACCATCTGTACTCCCAAACTCTCCTTCAACACTGCCCAAGCGCATATATTAGGCTCCTTTCTCACCTTGCTCTTTACAAGCACATCATCCAACTTGACTGTGATCAGGATTTCAACCGGAGGTTATTTTATTTTGAACAACACTCTCATGTGAACCCTGGATTCTCCTTTTCAATTGGCATGTGAAGGTAAGGCAATAAACAAGAATATCATTTTAATAAGATAAAATAAAAGGATGGTACTTATTTTTATTTTTATTAATGGTAAACAAAATAAAATTGCCTATGACCTTTACCTATTACCTAATGGCAGTGAAATTCTGATCATATAAAAAATTGATGTACTTAAAGATGCAATGCCACTGCATTGAAAAAATTAAGTACTGCAACCAACCACCATACATCACCATAAAAGATAAAAAATTGTCTTAACATGAGCCTTTCCTCCCAATGTTTGCCCACCATAACAACCTTCATACTGCCAATGTCACTGATCTCTTTCCCAACCTGACTAGATTTGGAAGAAGATTCAGCAAGTGAGCAGACAAGTGGAAAGCTTCACAGCATAATAACATTGGTTATTGTGGCCCTGTTTGTATGTATCACTGCACATAATCAAACAGGGCCATTTCTCGAAATATAGAAGTTTACAACGAACAAGAACTTGTTGTCAGATCTCAAGCAACCAACACATGATTCGAATTAGGGGCTTCATGAACCAATTCTGAAAGTTTACAGAGAAGAAGTAGAATACCAGCTTTGTGATTCCAGGAGTAATTCAAGGCTCGACGGGCGCAGAGTGTGAGTTCCAAGAGTTGGACGAATCTGTGCTGGACGACCTAGGTGAAATTCGAGGATGTGAATGAGGACGAAAACAGAACGGGAATACGAGGAAGAGAAAGAGAGCACGACATGGACTTACCGGGCGGCGTTGACGACGGAAACGCAGCCGGAGTTTCTGCCGACGAAGCTTCAGAGACCTCCTGCGCAGGACGAGAAGACGACGGCTGTGAATACGAGAGGACGAGGGATGACAACACAATGAGAAGACGAGGGAGAGAACGAGAGAACGACTTACCAGGCGGCCTCGAGATGTAGTTTCCGGTGCCGGGCTCGCCTCCTCGCCACTCCTCGCTGTCGTCGATGGAGATGAGGGAGCAGATCTGGGTTGTCGTCGGTCCACCGAGGGTAAGTGAGGGTATGAATTTTTTATTATTTGATTTAAATGTGAGGGTATTTTGGTCTTTTTAGCGTACACTTTTCGGGATTCAGCTAGATATCTTACCGAACACCCATTTCAAGTTTTTCTCCATTCCGTTACTTAATTCAGTCTCAGCTACTTTTCGGATTCAGCTTTCAGTTACAGCTGTCAGCTTTCAGTTACAGCTTTCAGCTAATTTAACGAACGGAGCCTAATACACATGAAAATAAACATGACTACAACCATCATAATAACACGACTTTGGTCATATTGCTTCAATCCCCTAATTATAGCATCAGAAGTAGTGTGCTTATCAGCCTCAAGCCTCTCCAACAATGTCTTCATCACAACAAGCTCTTCTCTCATCTTCTCTGCCTCCATTTTCTGAGTTGTACAGCAATCCCACAATTGCCTTGTCTCTCCTTCTAGCTTCTCTTTCTCCTTCACCAATTTGTTGATCACATGTATAGCTCTCCCAGAATACTCTTCATCTCTCCACACAAAGAAGTTACATTTCCTTACGGATTCATAGTAACGACATCCATAAAACCTCCTACCATAATTCCTCATCGTATGTGCCATGGATTCCTTTGCTTGTAGACCACAGTGACACACCATTTGTTGTGCATTTGTTGATGCTACACTTGAGCTTGACATTGCTAACCTAAAATCAGTGTTTAATTTCACTCTGATCAAATAGCTTCAACCCTTATTTCCACTTACATTGTCAATGCTACATTGCTAACCTAACATTGCTAGCCTTAATTTGACTTAGACAACCCCAATTGACAGCTTCTCTGCACAGTTCAAAGCTCCACCTTTGAGCTTACTCACTTTCATTCCACAACATTCAATCCAAGCCCTAATCAACGCAAATTCTACCCCTAGACCAATGAACAATATCAACACTGAATTCCACTACATTAAATCGAAGCCCTAATCAAAAACGAGAAAGTTAGGGTTTAGGATTTTACTTACAGGTGAGGAGTTCTCGTCCCTCCTAGCTCAAAGGCTTTCGAGCTTGCTTTACGAAGGGGATGACCAAGATGAGGGTTTGAATCGCAGGATTTTTATGGGGGGATGGGTTTGAATCAAAGGCTTTTGATTCTCAATCGGATTTTGGGGGGGTGGGGCGGGAGGATGGGTTTTATCGGGGGTTTTTGTGGGTAATTTTTGGTGAACGATATCAAAGTTCCCAAACGCACGCGTGCGATGCGTTCACGGTTCTTTAACGGAGAAAGTTGGAGAGATGGTCGTTTTTTGACGGAAGGGGTTATAGAGATGGTTTTCGGTAAATAGGTATATAAGGGGTGGTTTAGGGCAGTGTGGCCTATTATACGGGTTGTTTTCGGTCAATCGGCCTAATATATATTGTAGATATTAATTTGTTTGAAAACTATATTCCTGAAGTTGATATACATTAGGAAAAAAAAAATCTTCCAAATCATTAATCCACTACCAAAATAACAAATACTCACAAAATAAAAGAGGTCAAATATATTTGTAAGCTATCTCTTGGTATCACTGAAAATCTCCCGCATTTCTTATTCTCTTGTCGATAGCTTTCACGTCTATATAATATGGAGTATAAAATTAAAAGTTGTTCTCGCCCAATGTTCCATTAGCTTTTATTGGAATGTTTCTTATATAATTAACGATATACAATCAAAATCAAAATGACATCAAGAGTATAGTGGTAATGTATTCATTTAATAATTCCAATGATAATTTTAAGAAATTTATTAAAATTACTAAGGAGTACAAAGTAAGAATAAAAAATTGTTTACGCTATCTACTATGATACAGTATAAAGCAGAACTCATGTCTTTGTTAAAATTTGCGCCACATCATCAAGTCTGAATTAAATAATGATTTTAATTTTTTACATTACATTTTCTAAAAATAATTCATATATCTACTTATCCAGTTTCCTTATATCTACCGATAAGTTACCCAATTTTTGATATCTTAAGATTTTTCCTAATATGTTGTTTTAACATTATATCCTTAATAAATAAATAAAGTTCAAGCTTTTTTTATATCTTAACAAAATTCCCTTATTAATTAGTATACTTTTTTGTCATTATTAAATCTTGAAGAATAGTGAAAAAACTTTAATATATGTTAGTAGTATATTGAATAATAATATAAATATGAAACATTGAATATAATTATTTTAAAACTATATTGTATTAATAAAAGTTTTAAATAAGTTAATAGGTTCGAGCTAAAGTCTATCGGGTTTGGATTATAAATTCTCGAGTTAAAAGTTTCGTGTCAAAATTCGATCTCGAATCGGTCAATTTTGGTTTATATTTACATTACCCGTACATGGTACGGGATTTGTAGTAGTTAAAGATAAAAAAAATTGTGTACGCTATTAAAGATGAAAAGGGGATGTATGGGCACACAAAAGAAGACGGACCCATGCCATTAAAATTGTAGATACTAGCAAATTAAAGTGACCAGCTTCAGAAAACTGAATGTTAGCATCTTGTCATCGGCAAATTGAAGGCTCAAAAAGACGAACCTCTCATGTCGTCGTGTCGGGTTGCAAGATCTAGCCTTGTTCTGCCACCATCAATCTCCCCATACATTGTTCTTTTGCCTTTTATGTTGCATTCAATTTCCAAATACACTCAAGAAACATTCAGTTATGGAGGGTGCCAAATGTAACTTCATTGTGTCTAGCTAGCTACTTTTCCTCTACATTATTCTAAATTCAGCTCTCTTCATAGTTTCCAAGGACTTCCTTTGTATAAATCTGGTGCTCTTCTACCTCCCATCAATATCACAAACATGGCTGGCTTCTTTTTGAACGCTTCTGGTCTCCACTCGAGTTTTAACTGTCACAACGCGGAGGAGGATGGCGTTATCGATCTTGGCCTGAGCCTGAAAACTCTTCATCCCCAAGTTTATCATCCATCCTCCCAATGTATGTTGAAATGTCAAGTTCTGGTGTTTCATATGAACATTAGCTAGAGAACTTTGTACGTGCAATGCATGCTAAACAGCAAAATCATATGTGCATACTATATTGTGCTTTTCAATCATCATTTATACTAGCTAGCTTGTCTTTCTACAAGTGCCATACACGTCTTCTGATTAGTACTCACCATTATTCACCATTTGTGGAATTTTGACCTTTGATTGAGCTTGGATATGATTTCAGATGTTGTGCCAGAGGAATATGCTCAAATGCCAGAATGGACTCATCTAAAGCCAGACTTTGCTAGCTCAAGCATCGGTCCGTATCCATGTACTCAAACTAATGTGATACGACAATGTGATGAAGAAGTGGAGGGAGTGCAAAGCAAAGAGCGATGGGCGTATGTGAAGGTTAACATGGATGGAGTTGCCGTGGGAAGAAAGATTTGCATTCTTGATCATGCTGATTACTCTACTTTTGCATTTCAACTTGAAGAGATGTTTGGTAGGCCATGGGAAAAATCCTTTACAAGAAGATTCATGACTTACTACTAAAATGTCTCATCATTTCATGACTTGACTACATAATGTTTGTTATGTTAATGTTTCAGGTAGGCTGTGTACTTCCGGGTTACGACTGTTCCAAGCTGATTCGGACTTTTCTTTGTTTTACAAGGACAATAGAGGAATTTGGAGGCCTGCGGGTGATGTCTCATGGAAGTAAGCTAGCATCCAAATCTCTTTGTAACATATATAACAAGTCGTGTGTGTTCTTGTTCTATAACGTTTGCATTCATATAAATCTTTGGCTGATGGGTTGATGATTGTTTGATTTTGGCAACTGAATTCAGGGACTTTGTCGATTGTGTGAAGCGGCTTAGGATCGTGAGGAAGAATGGGAACCCCTGACCTCGTTTGGCCATAGCCGATAGATGTGATCGAGCCCCACTGTGCTTGGTCTGTGTCGGACATGGGTCTTACCAGGATCATACTATCGACTTGCAGCTTAAAGATAATGTTTACCTTATAACATGTAGTCTTTACCTTTTTATAACTAATAGTGCGATCACGCACGCGTATGTTATATGCTAATTACATTTCTTATCCTGTGAAAGGTTTGATAAGGTTACATGTAGGTCAAGATGCATAGGATGATGTTTAGGTTTATTGCTATGCATAAACTTCAAGAGAAAATGCATAGGATGTGAGATGTATTGCACGTAAGTGTTGAACTAAACAGTGTATCTTGGCTATTGTTGTTTCATTCCCTTTTCCTCCATTCATCTTCATACAGGCTACTCCAAAATGTGGTTGCAATGTTGTTGACTATAATTAGTGAAGCTTTAAAATAGAAAAACACTAGCCTGTTACGTTGTGAAGTCGGATGGTGCATGATGGTGGTAAAATCATACAATCCCAAGCAAAGTAGTTCAGCAGAAATCCAAACTCTGTTGTATACATAAAAACTCAGCATAAGGGAGTCATACAATCCCAGGCTTCTCCATTGTGAGAGCAAACAAAGGGACAGACGCCAGCCCTGACATATATAAGGAAAACTATACTAAATTATTTGTCCACAAAGTCTCACACCTCTTCTCTTTTAAGTACACCCAGAAGACATTTTAAGAACAAAAGGAGTGAGCCAACCATCCTCTGTTCACCCATTGAATCAATAAAATTATACATTGGAACAAAAAAACGTATACACATATGAATTAAGAATGTCCAATTCCTGTAGAACTCAGCAACAGATCTTCAAATGACCATCTTCAGTACCCACGAGAAACAACCGTGAAAACGGGAGTATCTTAATACTAGACAACATCGACATGTTTTTTGTTCCTCTATCCACTGTATACAGAGCCTGGGATACAATGCGGTCATTACTGTCCTGTCATTATCACTTGCGTGGTTAGAAGTACACCGATTTTGTTCATAAAATATGATTCCATGTTGGAAGCAGAGGCCACAAGATAAACAGCCAACACAGGCAATGCGTTTGGAGCATTGAGTTATGTATATTATCAAGATATTCAATGAGATAAGACCGAATACAATGTGTGATACTGATACATACCTCATTGGTTGATCCGGATAAGGAAGAAATTCCGATTTTATTTCTGGAAATTGAAATCACATCTCGTCCCCACACAGAAAAATCAGATATACCATCACTGTGACCCCTGAAAATGGACGCCCGTGGAGGTAAACTCCTACATGAAATTAAGAAGATCATGTTATTATAGTACATTAGCATAGTTCATGATACCTTCCCATTTAACAAAAATATAATATGTAGAGTGAATAACTGATTTACATGCATCCAGAAGACGAATTCCCACAACTACAGCGCTATAGCATATGAACTTAATTCATAAGATCTTATGCTCAAACAGCTCTGGCACCTATTTATAAAAGAAAACAATTTTGACAGATTTTGATTTGGACTTACTTCCTCAAGTCCCAGATGCGCAAAGTTCTATCCAGAGAGCTTGAAATGAGTAGATGATCTTCCGGGGCAGTTAGCTGTAGACAGTACATATGTCATCATACAGAAAAAAAAATCCTTTCCTTTCAAATTAGAGCAATACCTTCGTCACATATCCATCATGAGCACGCCAGGAGGCAACAACATCACCTATCCTTGCATCTATTAGCTTACAAACACCAGAGCTCATTCCTGCAGCAATCCAAGAGGGTACAGAGGCATTCCCATCACAACTCACTTTGTCTGAACCACAAGAGCATATGGCAGAGACAAGAGAAGGAAAGCCATATTCAACAGATTCAGTCTTCCAAAGATGTAATTTCTCCCCATTCACAACATCAATATATCTGCATCAGGTCATGTTATGGAAAAAAAACTTAGACCACATAAACATTTAAATCAGCATCAGATAGAATCAAGACAACTGCAGAATGCATATAAAACTGCACCTCAGTGAACCACTTCCAGTTCCAACCACAAGCTTTTCAGCATGCTCTAAGAATTGCATGTGAGTGTACAAGTTTCCATCAAATCCACTTGTCAAAATTCCATTTGAAAGTGGGTTTGAGTTTAGCATGTTGGCCTGATCAGAATTAACTTTTTGCAAAGAAGACATT
The DNA here is from genome assembly GCA_963924305.1 of Polygonum maritimum. Classification (NCBI taxonomy): domain Eukaryota; kingdom Viridiplantae; phylum Streptophyta; class Magnoliopsida; order Caryophyllales; family Polygonaceae; genus Polygonum; species Polygonum maritimum. Next base: position 20,989,912 of record OZ002736.1, on the reverse strand, counting down.
GAGCTGCCAGGGACTGCATTTACAGATGATTCGGATATGACTGATATTGCTTTTCCTGTTTGGCAGTTCCAGATGTGAATCGTTCCATCACATGAAGCTACTCTTCCACATGATGGCAGGACACACAAGTCATTCACAACCTGGAATAAGAATAAGCGGAGTAGTAGCATATCATACACGTAATCACACAAGCCCAAACATAGAATCTACTTCCCAAAGAATAACGATGGGGTGATCACATGCCAAACTTCTGAACAAAAATGCAATTTCAGAGGTTTGCAAAAGCAGGTAGTATCAAGTTTTAAGCTGAAAACAAACTCCTTGTTTAACACATGAGCAGAAGTAGCAACCCGGTTTTAAATGGTTTATAAGCACATGAGCATACACATTTCAGTATATCTCTAGAAGTCGGAAAGACAGAAACAGAAACACAATATCACTGTTGGTCAGTAAGACATCAAATAAATGAAATGACGGAAAAACAAACCTCATCATGTCCATAGTACCCTGACAGACAGTCGAAGGACGATAAATTCCATTTATGTACTGTTCCCTTGAAACCAGGACCAGCTCCGGCAGTGAACACTGTGCATTCATCTCTTTCAACTGATAATGATCTTACTGCTCCATGATGGGCCCGGACAGAGTATATTACAGATGCTTGGACCTTCCATGGAAGTTCATCTTTAATGCCTCCAGCACGGTTTATAAAATCTAGCCCATCCCAGTTAGCCGCTGGACTAGGGAACCAAGACCATGGCTCACGATTACCCATATTCAACACAGGGGATGGACCTCCAAGTGAATATGAATTGCCCTGGTTAAATTGTTTTTGAACGGCAACATTTTTCATGCCCCTGTTTCCTTGTGATTGTGGTATAGACCATCCGACCCCATGCATCAACAGTTTAGTAGGATTAGACAGTGATGCTGCACTTCTGCTGCGGCTGGGCTTTTTTGCAACTGAATTTTCTGGACTGCTTCGAGATGGATCTCCTGTAAATTCCCACTAAACTGTAACAATTTAGTTAATTGAAGTTGAGATCACACAAAGTTATTACTACAGTAACAATCACCACTACACCAAAATGGTGCTAAGATGGGTTAAATAATCTTGGTCACTTCCTACCTTCCAGTTGTGATGTCGCAATAGATACTGCTCAAGAAGCAACCATGTTGTACAGCACTGACGCATTTTCTCTATCCCAAGAAGAGATGCAAAAGAAGGATATAAAAGCAATCTACAAAATTGAGCATAAAACAAGTTATTGTGGATGAATCCAGAATGTTTTATCTATGAGTGATGGGAGAATATTTAAAATCAGAAAGTACTCACACAAGGTCCATACGGCTCTCAAATTCAATCTCCGAAGAAACAGTTAGCTTGGAACTTCTGGTGCTCCTGCCAAGAGAACTAGATTTGCCCAGGGATTCCTGAGAGAAAGCAAGCTCATCAAATAGTTCTTTAAGTTTAGGTAGGACGTGAAAAGCTGCCAACTCTGGACCAAGATGCTGACACGCAGCAATAAGTGTAGTAGCAGCAGCCTGACCAACATCAGCAAAGGTATTAGACATTCAAATAATAAGGTGCTGCCTAGATGAAAAAGAGATATAATTATTATTTTTAACCATAGGTAAGTGGTTCACCTCCTAACTTATTTAGAATTTAAAGAGCTCCAATTTCCATTTAAAATTGAATAATATCAACAGAGCTTATATAATCTCTCATCTGTTTTATTAAGCTTCATGGATGTAAGGAAATGCAAGAAATCTGCATGGCCATCCAGTGTATGAAAAAACTCCCTCCCTTCCTCCCTCTTTCCTCTTTCTACATAATTATGTAGAGTTTAAATAATGGTTGATTAGCTTTGGTGTGATGATGTACTATGGTCATTAGAGAAATGAAAATTTTCAACACCTGAAGAACTTGAAGGTCCAGATTGCTCTTCATAAGAACCATAATAATCAAGCAGCTCTTATCCTGCATCATTGTACATAACAACTTTCAGAGCACTTCTCAATGGTCAAGAAAGAAGATGACAAATGAAGAGGAATCTAATAGCAGGGCTGAAAAGAAGAGAGTGAGGTTATTACTTCAATCAGCTCCTTTACCACCACTTCTTTCGGAACATATGAAACCAATCCATCTAAGGTTCTAAGACAGTCGGCTAGAGCTAAGGAATTCCAGCAGTGCACTGGCTCGGGTTTGTTCACAAGAGATGTGTCAATGCAAGAAAGAATAACGTTCTTCAGCAAGGGTAAAAGCTGCTGCACAATGAAGTTCTCACCCAACACAATGCCTGGAGAAAAATAGTAACTTAAGTAATGCAGTAGTAAGATATCACTACAAAAAGATAAAAATAGTTATAGATAGCTCTTTTACCAATTCTAACCAGCACATCAATTCCATCAGTGCAGAGTCCCTTTCCGAAACAATAAATCAAAGGCAAGATTGTCTGAAATATTACAGAATAGGCAGAGTCAAGCTAAGTGGACAGACCATCATCTGAAAGAGGAGGGCAGAAGTATCATTTTTAACAACCTGATGAATGGTGATAGGCACACCAAGCTCCTCGCTTGATCCAATAAGCAGCACAGAAGCAGCAGCGGCAGAACTCTTATGAGGAGCCATAGACAAGTTTGAGAGAACTGAAGGATGTATTTTCTCCAGATATACTTGTTTTCCGACATGATTCAACACCTCACGCACAAAGGAATCTTGCAAAAGAGAAACTTTCAGATGCGAATAACCTGTTGCCTGAAATGAAATCCTTCATAAGTTTTCAGCTTTCAATATTATGTAACCAAATCAGTTGCTCGAGAAAAAAACTTGATAACTAGCCTGTAAAATCTTCTGAACCGCAGGTAGAATGAATTGCGTGACAGCTTTTGGCTTCAGGCACATTAAGAATTCCTTTAACACTATGTAGGCCCACTCAGCATTCGCATCTGACAAAGTATTCACCAAAAATGGCACACAATAAGATGCACACTTCGCAGCTGCCAATGGGCCCATTGCTCTCAAAGCCCCCATTTTGGCAAAACTCGCAGCATAACATAAATGAGTTCCAGCATCAGATAATAGATGTAGTGGAGCAAGAAATGTATATGAAGACTTGATCGTTACTGGAAAGAATGGAGAATCCAACAAATTCTTTGCAGAAGGCCTCCTAATATTAATAATAAAAACAAACAAAGAATCAAATTTCTGGATTGCAAAAGAACATTATTAACAAAATACACAAGAAAATTTGTTCCTAAAGTATTGAGAGACGGTAGATGATGAGCTGCAATCATTCTCTGCAAATGCCTACCTCATCCAATCCTTGTGAATGCATGCTTCAACAATAAGTTTTACATGAGGGGGCAGTAAATTCATCAGTCCTGGCAAAAGATCGTCCTTCTCAAATGCAGATAGTGAAGCTGAGTCAAAAAGTGGCCTTCTCAAGTAAAGTTCAGCAATAATGCAACCCAGAGAAAAGATGTCTCTAGCAGCACTTTCAGAAACTCTATCTGGAATAGATGATTTTCGCCCCCAAAGCAATAGCTCTTGATAGGCTGAAGAAGTATCATCCAATCCAAGATGCTCAAGAAGGAAATTGCAATCGACTTTCTGTTTCATACCATAGTTGCATCCATGTTCATTTGTTTTAGTTACACAATTTCCGTACCTTTCACTTGATTGTTTTTCCACTGAAGAATAGCTAGTCATAACTGTCTCTGGTTTATAGCAATACTTTGGACTTAAATGCATTGCATGTTCACAGAATGAAGCCGCTTCCTGTAACATGTGCAAATAATCGGTTTCCATTGCTTTTTCATTGTGAATATCATTCAAAGCTCCATTTTCTGCGTTAGATGTTTTTTTTACAACAACAAGGCGAGCAGGGTGTGGTTTAGTAAAGAGTTGTCGCCGTCCCATAGACCTGGGCAAAGTTGGATCTGAAGAGGACAGCATTACATTCTTTGCAGATACAGCTGCTTGACCTGACATTTTGTACCCAAAAGTGATATCAATCCAATGATGAATTTCATGAGAGACATGTTGGCTTTCAAGCGCTTCTCGATGCATTATAATGAACTCCTCTGGACTTCCAGCCCATGAAGGCACAGTCAAGTTACTCATACCGGAGTGAAGAGAATAAAAGATACGTGGATCACAATAGAACTCTGGAATACACTCATCAGGAGTCCATTGATAAATTCTTTGCATCGTAGAGGGATATTCATTCGGTTCATAGACTGAGCGTACAGCAGACCGAAGAACACTCAGAGGCAATCTCCTAGCTTTGTAGCTACAAACAGCCAGCTCAGACAGGCATTCATCTGAGACATGGTGTGGTATTTCAGACGTTGCATATGTAAAATCCAACTGCTCGTCTCCCTTTGCTAGACGCCACTTACTTTTACTTAAATCCCGCCAGCCTATTTCAGAGTTCTCATCTGGCTTCACAGTGAAATCTATCACCCATGGCATTACTATATGAAATGTGTGATCACCCCACTGTCTTCCAGCCAGCCTGTTTAAGATAAGTAGGTACTCAAAGTTGCTCAAATCTCCCCTCCACCATTTATAGAAATCCATATGCCAATCCTCTAAAGGGGAGAGCTTGAGATCCGCATACAAACCTTGAGAAAGATAGGTTTTGTTACAACAGCTTTTGCCTAATGTAGAAGAAACTATGTTTTCATCTTGTTTGCCCAAGCCTTGTACAGGATATAGTTTATCACAAATGCTCAACCAAGCCCAGGAAGAATTAGTCAAAGCTACATTAGAGGGGCAGATGTTTCCATGGGCTAGCCCCAACCCATGGAGGTAAGAAAGGGCAGATAGAAGCTGATAAATAAGAAACTTTATATGCCACTCAGAGCTTAAGACTTCAGGGCTGAAGTGAAGAATATTTTCCAATGTATAAGGAGCTTTCGGGAAAACTAGACAGCTATGATCTGGTGCTTTCAGCATTCCCAACGCAGGAGCTAGATTTGGATGCCTTAAGCAACCAGGGATATATACGTCATCAAAGGAAGGTATTCCTATCAACCTAAGGAAATTCTTCCCCATACGATTTGTTGCTTTTCCTTCAATAAGGAGTATAAGCGAACGCAATATGTGATCTTCTATGGAACCAGACAATAAACTGGAAGCTAGATCTTCAAGTACCTTATAGGAAGAGACACCAATGTGCACATATGGAGCTACTGCTGTGATGGATCTTAAGCAAAATTGGCGAGCAGAATGTGTACACGTAGAATTAGCAGAATATAACCCAGATAAGAAAGCTTTTCTTCTACCATTAAGAAAACTCTTGTGATTGTTCTGCATAAAAGTCACAAACATCAGGCTTGAGTATACTATAGGGGGTATTTTGTTGTTCAATCATGTCTACTTTATCAATCACCTGACATTCAATGCCTTGGAAATCCTCTACAAGATGCTCATCTCTACAGAAATACAGACGAAATCAGATAAGAAGCTGACATTATGCGAAATAAACCTTGAAAGAGAATCCAACATAAAGTTTTCAGCAACTCTCTTTTTAAAAGATTGATGATACTTCTATACCACACAGGAGTAAGGTTCATTTGGCTAAGTGAAAAAGAAGAAAGACGACATTTTGCACTGTTATTACTAATGCATCAAACTGACTCATCCTTAAAGTTTCAAATCAAATTTCTGATTCACAGTGATCCATAAATATACATCCACATAGGAAGCAAAATAGATCATTAATATCCCACATAGGATATAATTTGATGTGTTAAGTACAAGACACAACAGAATAAAATGTTTATGAAATTAAACGAAGGGGTTTCCTTAGGGGTTTTTCAATCTAACATGTCATTTCTAGGATCAACAAGAAAACAGAAATTGCTTATTAAAAAACTCTGGAGCTAATTACAGCATATGGCAGGTTAAAACATACTTTCCATTAAATCCATTTTCTCAGAAACAGTTACACTAAACTTGAAAATGTTAGGGTTTAGCTTTTTGTGTAAGAGTGACTGCAATCTTCTGTATACGACATCCATGAAAATTACTTTCTTCTTGATGTTAGGCAACCAAATGATTTTCTTCATATATTACTACACTGGTTTATTTCATTTTGCAAGGCAAGTATTAAATGTGGCTCAACTTCAGCAAGTACACTGAGACTAAATCTGACTGAAATCTCCACTAACAAACCTAAAGAGCAGAAATTAACAGAAACACTGGTCTGAAAGAGCAAACAACAAAGCAGGATGAACATACATGTAATTGGCAATGCAACAATCATCATGTCTAGGCAGATATACCAGCACCAACTCAGTTGAGCCCTCTCCACCGGAGTTTGGAACCTAAACACCAGAATTCCGACGAAAAATGGTGACAAATTTGCAATAGAATGTGACAAGCTTAGGTAATCTGGGAGAAAGAGAGATGAACCTTGACGACAGCGCGATGACCGAAAGGGAGAGGGGAATCGAAGATGCCATAAGAGAAGAGGAGTTGGTCGGAAAAATCCGATCGAATTCGATCTTGAAGGCAGTCGAAGCACATCTCATCGTCCATTTTCCGGTGAGTTAGTGCTCCTCTTTTCTCAAGCAAGGTGGTCTTTCAGATGGCGTCGTGGCAGCTCATCGCATATCTCCGGCAAGTCGTGGTTGCTGGCTGGTTCTTCTAGTCTTCTACGTTCTATGGTTCTACCTACTTCCAAGTTCCAACTAGGAGCAGATCAACGAGAAGTCCTTGATCCGATGCTTGATACGGAGTACTTTATTTAGGGAAACTTGCAGAAAATAACCCTACCTTTGAGGGTGGTTGCTGAAAATAGCCTCACTTTTCAAAATAGCGGCAAATAGCCTCAACTATGGGCCTATGGGGTGAGATATTGCAACGCCCCCGAAATACGGGAGTATTACTGCCACTATTCTCGGGTTTGACCAACCCGTGACTACTCAGGCCCTAGTTAAGTGTAATCCAACTTATCGGAAAAGCATATTACAACATCATGTAGTAATAAGGTTATCATTACATATATTAAAAACCGAAGGTAGAAAGCGGTTCATTACAACAACATACGACAATTCGTGGAAAACTAAAGATACTGCCATAGTTACATGGTACGACTGCTAAATGATAAGAGTAGAGAAAATCTATCCTAGGAATCTAATATCACATAAGATCGCCAAAAGTACTGCAACGCTGGCACTCAGGTTCTTCAAGCTGGATCATTCATCGTAGATGACTATCCTTGTAGGTCCTGACGTGTCGTATAGGAGACGGTACACACCAGTCGGCCATGCAATTGAATAAGGTGGTTGGATTGGTCTAACGAAAGACTAAGCAAATGGGGGAAGTAATTGGTTCAAACAATAGAAATTGAACAGTATCGGCATCGTATATCGAGTAAAAACCGAACGATGGCTCAACAGTCAATGACTCATCATAAGGAAGAATAAGAAATGTGGAATGCATATTTTGTGGGATAAGACATCACTATTGGTGACTAACACCATATGTGGTTCTTATCTAAAGGGATATGAGAACTGTGTTGGGAACTATTTGTACCACATTCGAGATTAAGAATTCTCCGCCAACTAACTCTAACGGAGCAGGAACGACTATTCGTCCTGACATCTTAATTACGATGCCTATCGCACTTATCTTGTAAGGTTGCGAAAACTGCACATAGGTTCATAGCTTTTAAGGTGCCGAGTACGGCCAAGATCAAAGGGAAATAGCGACTCCATGATCGAATCCCAAGCGTAAGAAGAATGCAAGGTTCAACAAGTGCAAATCACGATTGCTCACTCCAAGTCGGGAGAAGAGTAGAGTCATGACCCTAAATACTAGAACTCCAATATTGATGCGCCCTAGTATATATCTTTTGGAGAGACTGTATATCAAGCTGATATCTTTCGTCCCTAAGGTTATCCTAGCACATGCAACACCTCCATCGAGGTTCATCTGGTATACAGATCACACAAATTTGGACCTATAACAATTCTATTGTAGTACGGATAACAAGAGCATGCCACTAGTAGTAATGAAACTACAACAATAGCAATAACAGTAGCTATGACATGTATAATATATATAACAAAGGGTCATTAATACTAACAACCTATATTCATTCTTATATCATACTATAACATGCATATTAGTTCCTAACGAAATTATGAAATATTAAATGGATACAGATCTCATTTAATATACAAAGTGCACAGGAACCATCTACTTGTCTTATCTTAGCGAGAGTATAAGTTTCAGCTAAGGCTATCATTGAGGGGTCTGACTATCTGAACTTGAACGGACTTCTGTGTCCAACGACAGATTGAGTACCGAAAACCAGAAAGTAAACCAATGAGCTTTAACTTTTTGAACTACGAATGTAATTATGGGATTTCGACTCAAAACCGAGGAAACGTATGGTCTTTGAAAATCATATGACTTATAATAAATTTATTTGATTTTAAGAAAAGAAACTAAATGTGTTATACTCACAATTGCGGAAAAGGTAGTTCCAAGCCTGAAATGAATTACCCAAAATTATTTCCGATTTGATCGTTATTTTAGTTTATAACCATGCAAGGTTATAAAGTATACCCTCACATGCGATTAACATTACCCACCTTAACGATGCAACTTAACTATATACTATAAGTCATATGGCTAAGCAAAATTATCCGATCCGCCGATCCGATGCGAAATATCCACCGATCCGATCCGAAAATATCCGTATCCAATGGATAGCTTAGTTTTATTATCCGTATTCGATTCGATCTGTTAATTTTTTCGGATATTTGGATCGGATACGGATAGGGGTTTTGAGTAAAACGGATATCCGAAATTATATATACTATATATGTTTTTAAAAAGAGAATATATACTCCACATATCATAGTTGATTAAAAAGGCCTTTTTAGATTAATATATGTACATATGAATATATGAAATGAATCTCTCCTTTAACTTTCTTTTACTAACCAAATTTTCTTATTTCCACCACGTCATTTCGATACTTTTGAGCTTCAAAATTTGTTTTCAATTACTAGCTAACTAGTAAACAACTAGGTAAATCACTTACAGCTTTACATATAATTTTTTTTTATAATATTTTGTAACTTAATGTTTGGACATAAATTTTATTTAAGTTGGGCTTAACTATACTCCCTCCGTTTCAATAAACATGTCGTTTTAGCCATTTGCACATATATTAAGGAAGCTATTAAATGGACTATTATACCCCTAATTATTACCTCACTTTTTTACTTTATTGAAAACCACTACTAATAAACTGCTAATGATTATAAGGGTAAATCTGTAAAGTAAATGCCCAAAAATGTAAAACGACTTGAAACAAAATTTTAGAGCTAAAACGACATGTTTATTGAAACGGAGGGAGTATTTTTTTTCTTGAAAATAGATATTTTGGATATCCGAGATATCCAGTTTTGGATATCCGATCCAAACGGATAATTTTACCGGATATCCAACTAAAAACGGATTGGATACGGATCAACATATCCGTCTAAAAAAATTCGGATATCCGGATTTCAGATCGGATTGGACTGTCCGAATGCTCACCCCTATTAAGTTATCCACCACCTACTTCACTAGTTAACTTATTTCAACTTTTCATATAGTATATAAACAAAGTGATCTTCTTTTCTTTGTTTCATTATTATTCTTTTGTTTTATTCAACCCAATTTTGAGTTGTACCCATGCGATTTTTCTCAAATCAGTAGTTTGTCATTAACACATTTGGAACACATAGTAAAAGAAAAAGTAAGTCTACGAGGTTAGCTACAAAATTAGAAAAGTAAGTCATTAACACATTACCCATGCGATTTTACAAGCCATCCAAATTAGAAAAGTGAATAAAAAATAAAAAAAATAGTGATGTAACTAGACATGGATGTAAGTCTGAGTTTGTTAGGTCATGAATATCAATGAACTCGGTGAACCTCGTGAACCCTTACTTTCTACCATTTCTCTCTCATCCACCTCATTCTCCCGTTCCCCAATTTTATTTCACCTATTCATTTGAATATCAATGAACTCCATAAAACCCACTTTTTACTTTTCTCAATTCCCAACAAACTACTTATTTTTATATATACAATTATTATTACACCTTGAATTTATTAATTTATTTACTTATTTATACATGCGTTTTTTATGTTAAAACTTGGCTAGCTTTATTAATATAGAGTTTGTAAAAATATTTTAAAAATAACTTTTAATTAAACAAATATTAAAGAAATTAAAAAATTAACGACATAACAACAACAACAACAACAACATATACCCAGGGAACTCCCACAAAAGCAGGATCTGGGGGGTCAGGGCGGGGGCATTCCAAATTTAAAAAATAACGATATGGTTGTTTAAACTATTTTGGTTTACATATATATACTAAATCAATCCCGACCAAAAAAAATATATACTAAATCAAAAAACTATTCATAAGTAAAGATAACTAAAATATATGTCAAATTTCTGCAAATTAAGTTATATAAAAATATTATTAACTTTTATTAACTTCTTAAAGTAAAAAAAACATGAGTTAATTTAAAAAAACGGTTAAAGGTGTTATTGTTTACCCTAATCAAACCCAAATTACAATTTTATTTTGAAATTTATTAAAATATATAGAAATTTATTGTTTATAGGTAGATAAAATAAAATTATGAATTGTGATATAATTTACTTTTTTTTTTATTAAAGCTTGATTATGTAGGCAAATTACATATAAATGGTAGAATTTATTTGGAAATGCCATGTGGCATTCGTTCATTGGTCCATGTTTAAATGAATTTTTCTTTGTTTTTTTCCCTCCATTCTATAATTGTGTGAATGGTGATGGAGCCATGAACCTCACAATGTGGAGTTCACATGTTGCAACGCTCCTTTGGAGTTCAAACTAATTAAAATAGTTTTCTGTTTTTTGGCATCAACTCCTCATTAAACCCCACGTTGAGCTCCCCAATATTAATGCCCATAGTCTTACCTATATGTCATGACACAAAGATATTTTTTTATTAATAGACAAAGATAGTGGTAGGGTCAACATCATATATATATTTTTATTTTTATTAATTCTATTAGGGGTCCAAACATATAGATTCGGATGAGACCTACTAGTCAGATTTTTGGATCAATTGAATTGGGCTTCTTTATTGGGCCAAAAATTTACCCTTTTTTGATATCATTAAGTTGGGTTGACCCATCACAACAACAAGCAGCCTAACCCCGAATGAGATCGCAAGTTTTCCAGAAGTTGGAGCATATTGAACCTCATCAATTGCCAAAGGAAAGCTGGAAAAACAGAAAAGGACTTAATATAATATTTGAAAATGAAACAACAGTTCCATACTAACAGCCATGAGTGAGATAGAACACTAACATAAAATGATTTTTTAATTTTTTTCCTTGCATAATATCATTTCCAACCACATTTACTAGGGAGAGGTTCAAACCCTTTCCAATACTAACAACTTGGTTGCAATTTTCAAATTTTCTGAATGACAATTTTATAAGAGAGTTTATAGCCTGCTTCCATTTAACTAAACCTTGTGATATTTTATCAAGCACTTTCACATAACCCACCTGCACATAAATACCAAAACAACTATTAAATTAAGATTATGAAGGAACCATAAAACAATAAAATGGATTTCTAATCTGACCGACTCACCCAATTCTCACATCCTCAAACACGTTATTGACATAGGCGTCAACTCTAAGACTATTAATCCAGAGCCTGAAGCACCTCTCTTCTCTGGAAGTGTTTACGTCTTCCTGTATGATATGTTCTGCTACAGATAGTTTTTCGGTACTGACTTTTTTCAATCCATTTCTATAAACGAAGAAATCACGACGTTTTGACACGAGCTCTTAAGTGAAAGATCAAATGCTACTCTCCCGTAAATATAGTCTTCTTGGACTATAATAAGCAAGCATTTTTGGAGCAGATGGTAAAATAATAGGAATCTATGATGTTGTAATTAAGCACCACACAAACGAAATCAAAGTATGAAGTTACATGTGCTGAAAAATCTGAGCAACAAATGTAAGATTTAAATTGGCAGACCCATCAGTACTATCCTTGCACTAATATATTTACTACAATCCAATTTATCTGCTTGTTCCACAATCATTTTTGCTCTCTTGGTAGGATCATTCACATCTAATATGTGGTCAATGATCTAACAAGTCCCACGTTAGAAAAGAGCCCAACTTACTCCTAAAAGAAAAGGGCAAAACAGAATATAGCACCCATATAAACAAAGTGAAGAGATACGTATAATAATGTCAAACACTCAAAAAATTCCACAACACTAACAAGCTTCTGGCATCTAAATCCCCGTCTTAGCCTTATCAGTCAACAAGCTTTTGGCATCTAAAGTTAGAATCTCACTTGTTTTACCACAAAACTTGAGATTAATTCCACAAACACCCTCTTCCAAGGAAACCTTTGGCTGACCATCATCACCATTTGCAAAAACCTTTCTTCTCTTGTAAGTCTGAGTAGTCTTCGTAACAACATTGGCATTCATATCAACCACAATGTACACCATTCATCCAAGTTGCTTTCTTGACCTTCTTACCAGATTTACCAACATAACCATTAACTTCGGCAGTTGTATAGTATCCGTTCAGGTCAATATATCCATCAGAAAACGCTCCCCACTGAAACAACCCATTTGAGGCATACTCAAAATCTAGTGGCGGTGCCTCAAAAAAAAAATCTAGTGGCGGAGCTAGAACTTTTTTAGGGGGGGGATTTTAGTTACGACAATAGTTAAGCAATAACCGTGTATTAAAACTACAATATATCTATTTTTTTTTAGAAAACTACAATATATCTATTTAGTCATACTGGTATGAGTCATGACAATACAAAAAAACACAATCAGACAAAAACTACCTAAATCATGTAAAAACCTAAATTAAATAATCTAGTAATTATCCTCAAATTTCTAATCTACCATATCATAGAAAAACGTAAGAAAATAATTTCATTGTGCTTAGGCATTAGCTTAATTATTTTTAATAATTCCAATTACATATTTAAAAGAGTGACTAGATTAATAAAGTTTTAATCTCATCCTAACCTAAAATATGGAAGGACGTACTTTTCATTGTCATCGAAAAATAAAAATGCTACTCAGTTAGAAAAAATAAAAGGCAAGTGTGCTCCTTACAAAATTCGAACCATAGATCATATACAATAAAAAGCCCGCATGCAGTAGCAACTCATCACTACGTTAGTTTGGAATTTTAGCACATTATTCAACTCAATTATCTATATACATAGAAAATTAGACGAGAGAAGGGGCGACCGCCCCCCTTCACCCCTCCTTGGCTCTGCCCCTGCTCAAATCTGTGACCTTTAGCTTGTGTGTACATAGCACTTGAGAAGTACGACACACCGTTGTATCCGTTATCATGGGAATAAGAACAAATCGGGTAAGATCCATTGATCAGAGTTGTTAAGCACTTGAGAAGTACGACACACCGTTATACCCCATGGTTTGTATAGTGCTCTAGTGCAAGAACGTTAAGCAAATGAGCATATGCTTCTCCACCTTAGAAATATAGAGCAAAACCTTCAGTAGACGAAGACAGACCCAAGAACAAGATCAATCAAAACAAATGGGATAGACTGCACATAGTTCCTCTACTCTTAAACTTCCTGGCACAGATTAGCTAAAGCTCCTGTGCAATTACTATATGAGCTCCCTATAAAAAAAAATGGTTTATGAGACTTTGACCGAATATATAAGATATAGGAGAAAATGGTTAGATTTTTGGTAAAGCTTCTCTTCCAGCAAAATTCCTATATACAAACTCAAAGTCAGAGCTCGAAAAGAATACTGCTTCCATAACTCATCCAAACATGTATAGGCGAAAAGTAACATAATGCAGCTTTTAGGTTGGCTTCCACATCAGGCAGAGTAGTATAAAGAAACTATTTCCGGATATATCTCAATAAATGTCTTCATTAGGCACAATATGAAACAAAAGTTTAGCTGAAAATAGCAGCATGATCTATTTTTCTTCAAAGAATATGTTTCCAGAAAAAACAGAAACTTCCAAGCAGAAGATCTGATGTGGTAGAATGTCCTCAACTTATATTCCCTCAGATAAAACTCAAAAGATGGATTACATGTGGGTCGATATTACTCAGCCATAGAAAAGGCACGCAAAGACTTGATTGATTATTTTCTCTTATTCCTCTCCCGAAGCATTTCTTGCATTTTTGTGATAGATAAAGTACCCAGATTTGTAGAGAAATTTTAAATGCTTCTCATTAATAAGAAATATTAACACATCTTTGGAGGGGAAATGCTTCTCATTAATAAAAAAGTTACATAGTTTTGCAGATTGCTAAACTGCAATTTAGGGAATTTCATATACAAGAAAGAGAAAAAGATGCAAGAGGAATAAAAATAACAAAAAACAAAGAAAGTAGCACAAATGTTGAAGCTTCCCCCTTTCAATCATATGGTCTAGTCGATATGAATGCACTCAGCTGCAACATTATCGTCCTTCTTGCTCTTCTTGCGAGCGAATGACCTCTTCCCAGATTTAAGAGCACTTGGTGGGGTGCTCTTCTCTCCATCCTCTGGTATCTTCTTGGGTGTGTTCATGTTTTGATTCCATAATTGCTTCTCGCTCAAACATCATGATAAGATCAACTAGGGGGGGTCTTCAGCCAACACTTGCCTTTTAGTAGCACCTAATCCCTGCTCAAGCGCTTAATAGCACCTAATCCCTACTCAGCCAGCACTCTATTTGAATATAGATTAGAATGAAGGAGAAAATGTGATGGAAATTTGCCTTGATAGGATGTAGTTATAGAAGGAAATGACCTCCATCCCAAGTTCTGCCAGACAATTTAAAGTACTGTGATCCCCAAAAAAAAGTTTCAATTTTCGAAAATAATTAAGTTGATTATTGATTCCCTCTAAAGAGGGAGATGAAACAGCAAAGAACTGTGAGGAGAGCCCACAACCTAAAAAAATATGACAAGAGTGTAAGAAACAAGAGCGTAAGAAAACTCTGGAGGAAAGGGAAGGCATTTACCACTGAGAGCCCACATACTCCATACGTAAAAATTATAATACTTGTGGTCTCAAAAAAAGAAGTAAATTACATATTGATCGGTCCGGATCGGAGGGTCTCAAAATTTAAATTTATAACCGAACCTAGTTGAAGTACAAGGTAGGGTGTCGAACACTCGGGAGTTCGTTCGTTGAGTGCACCAAAAAGACTTAAAAAGGGAAAAGGAAGGTTAAAAACAAGGAAAATCAAAGGAAACCACTCGGGACCGACATAGTCACTTCGGCCCGAGATGGATCGACAAAGATTTGCACGGGACCGACACTGATGTAAGTCGGGCCCGACGTCTGGGTAAGTCGAACTAGGCAAATAGGAGAGATCGGTCTTGGGTTTTTGGGTTCTTTCTCTAGTAGATGTGGGTAATTCCACCCCAATTCAGCCACTAAGTGTTGATCCTCGTGAGATCGAGGTTGTTCGCCTTCGATCCCGCCACTCTACACATCGACCCTAGGGGATTTTACCTCCCTTTCGATGCAAGGTCAAGTGATGGCAATCGATCGCTTCCGTTCACTCTTGCCAATCACAAGCCCTTGATCCCTTGCTTCCACAAGAGATTGTAGCTCTATGTAGAGTGGATTCCTAGATCAAGCACTCAAGGCTATGGAATTGGGGGGTTCAAACCCAAACCTAGCTAGAGGTTTCTCCCATAGCCCAAGACCAATGGAATCTACTCCATAAGGCTAGAGTAACAAGCAATCAAATCACAAGGCAAACAAATCTCAATCATCCAAATCAAAGCAAAGCCAAATCTCATTCAAATCAAAGGGAAATCACAAGATCCAAATCCAAATCCACAAATTGCAAATCAAAACAAGTTCAAATGCACAAATTCTTCCTAGATCTACTCCTTTCTTCACCGATTTCCTCTTCTCCTCCTTCTCTTCCTTCTCCTTGTTCTCCAAGTCTTCCTTGAGCCTTTGAGAGTGATTAGATGTGTGTAATGTTGGATAATCCTCTAATTGTCTTCTCTCCTTTTAATTAGGACCCAAGAATACCCAAAATAGAAGAGGGGCAAAAGTGGTAGATCACATTTGTGTGCCTTGGTGCCCAATCTACACTTCGCCGACTTGGACCGACGCGGAGCAACCTCGGGCCCGACTTGCCACACCTCGGTCCGGGTCTCCATGGGTCGATCTCGGGCCCGAGTTGCTGGGAACCTCGATCCTGGCCTCGGTCCATCCTTCTTCTTGACTTTTCTTGAGCTCTTCTTCATTGATCGCTCGGCTCTTCCGCTCCTTTGTGCTCATGCCTTGCTCCTCCTTGGGGACTCCTTTCAAAACTTCCTCAAAACACCCCAAATCACCTACAAAATGCACCAAATTCGCATAGTCTCCGAATTTCATAGAAAATCGGAATCTAAGCTAAAAAGGAACAAAACTAACAAGGAAAGGAACAAAAGACACATAAATTAACCACTTAAACACCACCAAAATGAGAGACATCACATATCTGATGGTTAGAACTAGGGGTGTCAATCGGGTGGGTCGGGTCGGGTCATTTCGGGTTCGGGTCAATTCGGATTCCGGTTAAATTCGGATATTTTCAATAATCGGGTCAGATCGGGTTGAACAATTGCGGGTCGGGTATACAATTAGTCGGGTCAAGTTTGATCTTCGGGTCAATTTCGGATGGGTCATTCGGGTTTCGGTTCATCTAAATTTCGGGTTGAGTCGGGTTTCGGGTTAGTCGGGTTTCGATTTTGTCATATATTGAATGATTAATTTTTGTCCTAATATCATTACCTTTAACACTAAATACTAAATGTAGCACTTATTTTCAAAAATATAAGTTGAAATAAAAGATTTTAGTTTTAATTTTTTAAATAAAATATTTATTTTAGTGTAAACATATATTTAATGTATCTAAAGTATTTTATTAAATGATATTATGTTTCTTTACAAGTATATATATGAGATAGTTCGTGAAAATATGGTCATTAACTTCAAGGTTATGGGTTATTTCAGGTGAAATGCTATTGACTTAGGAGATCTCAGGTTTTCGGTTGATATCGGGTCGGGTAAGTTCGGATTTTCGGATGATTTCGGGTTGGGTTACTTCGGAGTTTCGGGTAATATCGGGTTAGTAAACTCGGATATAATCGGTTACGGGTTAATTTCGGGTTCGGGTTGATTTCGGGTTCGGGTCAAACCGGTTCGGGTCAGGAAATCTCGGGTTCACGCATCTCCCCCTCTATTTCGGGTGTCGGGTCGGGTTCGGTGTCGGGCGGGTTTCTCGGGTCGGGTCAAGTTTTGACAGCCCTAGTTAGAACCCTAAACCTCTAGTTTGAGGGGAAGGGAAGGCATTTACCACTGAGATAGGATAAATTCTTGCTTCCTTCAAACAAATTGTACGTTTTATTATACACACTGAGTAGGATAAAGCCCACTTCAAAAACATCGATTCAATTATAACAATATACTTTGCATGTGTATTACTCCTTTATATTATTTGGACTCGTACATCGAATAATTAATAATTTCTACATCGTTTACCCGAAAAAAGCATTAATAATTCCAATATGGTTTGTTGGAAAAAAAATCGGGTTTGTGATTCGGATCATTAAGCTTAAGGTTAAAGGTCAAGTCGAGTGATCTTATACTCTAGGTTCTATGGTATATGGTTGTATAGTTCGAGTTCATCAGAGTTTAATGTATCGATCTTAATGTACCGGGTTTTCACCTATAATACCCTATCTAATGTCATTAAGCTTAGGGTAAGGGTCAAGTCGAGTGATCTTATGCTTTAGTTTCTGGGGTATATGGTTCTATAGATCGGATTCATGGGAGCATAATGTACAGATCTTAATGTATCGGGTTTTCACTTATAATAACCCATCTAACTAATGTCATTAAGCTTAGGGTTTGAGGTCGAGTCGAGTGATCTTAATGTATGAGATTTTCACCTATAATAACACATCTAATGTCGTTACACTTAGGGTTTTAGGGTCTTATGGTTTTAGGGTCTTAGGGATTAAGGGTTTTAGGGTCTTAGAGTCTTATGGTTTTAGGGTCTTAGGGTTTTAGGGTTTTAAAGTCAAGACCAATGAGATTATGATTTAGGTTCTAGGATATACTAGCAGATGACCCGTATCTTGTATGGGGATGTTGTGTATTTATTTATTAACTGATGTATGAATTTACTGTAACAATTACAAATATTATCATATGCATACATTAATTTAAAACGATGTTTATTTTTCGGATTATAAAATGACATAATTCTTGTATATCATAATATATATATATAATTTATTTATATATTACTTTTTATACATACATAAACATATATTCAAATAATTGAGGAAGAATGACATAAAATAGGATGCATTATCACATTTTATTAAAAATTGATACAAATCTTTTGTTATTTTAATTAAATTGCGTAAATTAACTTATATAATAAAAATCAATAAGTTTAAATAAAAACTCATATTAATATATTATAATATTAAAGATATAGATGATATTTAATAAGATAATATATTATTGTTTTTTCAAAAAATAATTAAATAATAAATATTTAATAAAAATGTTAATGAATCATTATCTTAATTAAGAAATCTATCTTTTTTTCTAAAGTGTAATCAATATGTAATATTAGCGATATATATGGTAAATATAACATCTAATTTTTTTATTGATATTTTAGTATGATATAATAGTTAAAAAAATTATTTAATATAATATTTTAATATAATGAATATTTTTTCTCATATATAGTGGTAGAAAAAAGAAAGTTCTGGGAAGACTTGGATGGGATGATGAGGAGTATCCCGAGTACAGAGCAGCTAGTTGTTGGGGGTGACTTTAATGGCCACATTGGAAAAGATAAAGACGGGTTCGAGGATGTGCACGGAGGCTTTGGGTTTGGAGTCCGAAATGAAGGTGGTCGTGCCTTGTTGGAGTTTGCGGATGCGTTCAGTTGTTTAGTGGTAAATTCTTGGTTCAGAAAGAAGGAGGAACAGTTGGTTACGTTCCAAAGCTCCTCAAGCAGGACGCAGATTGATTTCTTCGTGGTTAGGAGGACGGATAGAGGAGGGTGCAGGGATTGCAAGGTGATTCCTTTTGAAGGCCTGTCGACGCAGCATAAGTTGTTAGTTTTGGACTTCAGGTGTTCGGGCAGGCAGAGAAAGGTGATCTGTAGGCCGCAACCAAGAATCAGATGGTGGCGCTTGTCAAAAGCAAATGGTCAAAGTTTGAAGGATAGGATCTTAGAGGAAGCAGAAGCTAAAGGCGCTTGGCAAGTCCGGGAAGATGCAAATGAGAGTTGGGGTAAGATGGCAGAGTGCATTCGCAGAGCAGCTTGTTGCGTGCTGGGTATGTCGAGAGGTGGTTCTGGGCATAGAAGGTCAGTTTCTTGGTGGAGCGTAGAGGTGCAGGAAAAAGTGCAGGGCAAGCAGCTTGCTTTCAGAGCTTGGTTGAGGAGCAACGTTCAGGATAGGGAGTTAAGGTCAGCAGAGTACAGATCAGCGAAGAAGGAAGCAAAGAAGGCAGTGGCGATAGCAAAGGAGAAAGCGTATGAAAGTCTTTACAAGGCACTCGATGAGAAGGTAGGAGAGAAGGTGTTGTATAGGCTCACGAGGGAAAGAGATAGAAGATGCTCAGATTTGGATAGGGTTCGATGTATCAAAGATGAAAATGGGAAGGTGTTGGTGGATCGCCTTGAAATCAAACTGCGGTGGGAGAGGTACTTTTCCGGCCTTTTAAATGAAGGTTCTGTTTCGGTGGAGAGCCACCAAGGTTCCGTAAGTCAAGATAGTTTTTTTGTCTACAATCGAGTTTCTGGGGCAGAGGTCAGCTCAGTGATCCGCCGAATGGCCAGTAAGAGAGCAGTGGGACCTGATGAGATCCCGATTGAGATTTAGAGGTGTTTGGGCGCCAGAGGCTCGGAGTGGCTTGCTGCACTTTTCAACGCGATCTTCAGGACGACCAAGATGCCGGAGGAGTGGAGACTCAGTCAGCTAATACCTTTATACAAGAACAAAGGGGATATTCAGCAGTGTAGCAACTATCGAGGTATAAAACTCTTAAGTCATACAATGAAGGTGTGGGAGAAGGTGATTGAGATGAGATTGAGGAGTATAGTGCAGGTGTCAGAGAATCAGTTTGGTTTCATGCCAGGGAGATCGTCGATAGAGGCTATTCACCTATTGCGTAGGTTGACAGAGGCGCATAGGGAGAGAAGGAAGAGCCTGCATATGGTGTTTGTAGATCTAGAAAAGGCTTACGACAGGGTTCCTAGAGAGCTTATTTGGGAATGTCTGGAAGCCAGAGAGGTGCCAGATTCGGTCATAAGAATCATTCGAGACATGTATGAGAGGTCAAGGACGAGCGTTTGTACGCAAGGAGGAGATACAGAGTTCTTCAGGGTGAGTATGGGTCTCCATCAGGGTTCAGCTTTGAGCCCTTTTTTGTTTACGCTCGTCATGGACGTGCTGAGAAAGGACATCCAAGGCGAGGTCCCGAGGTGTATGTTATTCGCAGATGATATCGTCTTAGTGGAGGATTCGAGAGCAGAAGTTAATAACAAACTGGAATTGTGGAGGGAGAGACTGGAATCTAAGGGGTTTAAAATGAGTAGGACTAAGACGGAATACGTGGAGTTCAGTTTCGGACAAGAAATTGATTCTGGTAGTGAGGTGCAGTTGGGGGATGAGATCGTTGCGAAGAGGGATAACTTCAAGTATTTGGGTTTAGTTTTGCAAAGCGATGGGAGCATTGAGGAGGATGTGAGATTCCGTATTCAAAGAGGTTGGCAGAAGTGGAGGGCAGCATCAGGGGTTCTTTGCGATAGGAAGGTGCCGCTCAAGCTTAAGGGAAAGTTTTACAGATCTGTGATAAGGCCAGCGATCCTTTATGGTGCTGAGTGTTGGCCGACGACGAAGGCTCAGGAACAGAAACTTGCAGTCGCAGAGATGAGAATGCTCAGATGGATGTGTGGCCACTCGAGGTTGGACAGGATTAAAAATGAAGATATCAGAAGCAAGTTGGGGGTGGCTAACATAAGAGACAAACTTCGCGAAGCAAGACTTCGATGGTTTGGTCATGTCCAGAGACGGCCATCGGACGCTATAGTGAGGAGATGCAAGCACTTGGAGTTTGGGGATTGTCGGAGGGGTAGAGGTCGTCCGAAAAAACGCTGGATGGACAACATTAAGCAAGATATCAGCTTGCTAGGGATTTCAGTAGATTTGGCTCAGTGTAGGAAGAGCTGGAGGGAGAGAATCAAGGTGATGGATAGCTAGTAGCCGGGTTGGCGAAGTAGACTTGTTAGCCTAAAGGTTTAAGCATTGGCGTTAGTTAGCTAGTTTGTATTTTCTTAAGTTTTCTTTGAGTCTTTTTCAGTTGTAGTTTATTTTAGTTGTAGTCTTTGGATGTTTGGAAGCGTTTGTCTTGGGTTTTTTCGGGCGTATTCCATCTAGGTCTGGAATACCCCCATCCTGACCCCCCAGATCTTGCTTTTGCGGGACTACCTGGGTAAATGTTGTTGTTGTTGTTGTTGTATATATAGTGGTAGAATTTGCTACCATTGATGATTTAAAAAATTACCATTTACAAAAATAAACTATAGTTAATATGATATTTAATTAATTGGGTAAAATATTATGATTATGGTTTATACATGACAAAAGAAATTTTTTCTAAATAAAGTTTATGATAGATATATATATTAATTAAATGTGTATAATGATAAGATAGAGATTTTAGATATGGATAGAATTATTAAATAAACAGCTCAAATTATAAGATAGAACTAATATCTTAATTAGGTATGTATAAGATTATGATAAAATCAAGATTTAGTAAGATAGATTCTAAAATAAGGGGGGTGATGTGGCGCAATATGGTGGCAGATTTTGCTTCCGCTTTAGTATATAGTAATAGATGGTTGTATAGTTCAGGTTCAGTTATATTTCACACATAAACCCTAAACAATTATTTGACATTTGTACTAATGTTGACCTATAATAACCCATCTAATGTGACTCGGCTAAAGTCGTCGTGCTAAGATCAAAGATAAATAACCCAAACTACAAACTAGTATAGCATGCAAGTAAGGGGTCGAACCCAAGAGAACTTAAGGCTTCTAGTATTAATATATTTATCAACCAACGAAAGGGGGGGATTTAGGAGAGAAATCTATACTAAACTAAACTAGAAAGCAAATAACAAACAAACAAACAAATATGGGAGATAGGTTCATTCAAAAGATCCACTCCTTAATAATCACTTGATCATAGATTTATCCATTGATTTCATTCACACCTATGGTTAATTCCTATCCTGATCATTAACAATCGCAAGTCCACGGTCCAAGCAATTCTATAACCCTAGGCAAGGACGCTTAACCTAGAATTAGCATAGAGAACAAGGATATTAGGAAATCAAATCATGCAATCAAGCTACGAGTCTCATGCACAATTAAACCATTGAATACTCTTCCCTAAACTAGTCCACGGTCCTAGAATAGAGTTGTTTCGAGAAATAGGAAAGATGCATAGACAACAACCAATCCTAAATCAAACAATAGAACATCAATCAATTCAATAGGTTCATGACCCTAAGGAAACAATAAACATTCATAAGATGAAGCACAAGAGAATCAATATCAACCAAAGGATAGAAATCAATTACCAAAACCTCACGAGTTCATACATCAAAGCTTCTCCTTTGAACAAACCCAAGGAGACTAGCTCTCCATAACTAAACTAAAAGAGAAGAATTGGTAGAAGGTAGAATGTAGAAGATATCTCAAAACCTAAGGCTGGCTCCTCCTTAAATAGCCCAAGGAACATGCTCCACGAGATAGATAAGGTAAGAGGCAAAAGATAGAAAAGGAAAGAAGATAGAAAGATTTCGGCCCGCTTCGGATTCGGCATCACCGCGGTCGCGTCGCTCCCACCGCGCCTGCGCTTTCACGACAGAGAAGAAAAGTTCGTCTCGGGAAGCACCGCGGTCGCGTCGGCCAGGCCGCGGTCGCGGTATCGGGACAGAACCTCTGGCATCACTTCGGAGGCTGTTTTGACCATTTTCGGCTTGGAATCTGACTTCGGTGTAAAAAGATGAATTGAAGCCCTTGAAGTTAGCTTTCCAATGGCACTGGAATCAGGTCAATCCGACCACTATAGCTCAAGATATGGCCTTCGCAAGCAAGTGGTGTCGCGCAGACAGCTCAAAACGCCTTAAAACTCTTCATTCTTGCATTCTTGTGTCTTCGGCCTAGATATTACAATTACCTCAAATTCTAACCTAAACACGTACACTCAATATAGCCCTAAAATACAAGAGTTAACCTATACAAAATAGGCCGAATCAAATTCCCCCATACTTAGATCTTGCTCGTCCTCGAGTAAGCTCAAAACAAATATAACAAGAAAGCACATCTAAGATCTCAGGAAATACAAGGGAAGATAAAAACACTCAGCTCACAACCCGAACCCAAAAATATACAGAAATCATGAGCATAAAACAATGAAGCTCAAACACACACCTCACCACAAGATATAACACTCAAGCTCTAAAAAGATGAAAAAGAGCAACCCTAAGGATCTACCCAGCATCTACAATGAATCCCCAAGCCCCAAAGTAGAATGAAATCCTAAGCACTCCAATTTTTCCGCTCAATTCTACTTAGGCGCCCTTTCGGGTTTTCACCTAATCACTCATTTCATTTTTCAAAGGTTGTGCTCACCGAAACTCACATCTCTCTTTAACCTCTTTTTACCCCAGCCTAATGCTAGTCCGGGTTACCTGCTTATTACCTGAGCCGCCCTTTCGGGTTTTCGACTCATCCCAGGATTTTCTATGCCTTTTTTCATCTTTTTGGCTTCTTTTTTTTAACTTTTTTTTTTCATTTTTCTGATTTTTTTTTCTTTTTCATTTTTTTTCTCGGAATGGAAACAACAACTGTACATATATACATCAGTGAATACTCTCCCCCATACTTAGACCCTTCATTGTCCTCAATGAAGATAAGAACAAGAATTAAAGTAGAGGGAAGAACAGAAGACTCACTAAGCAGGTGGAGAAAAGAAGGACTGACTGCCCGGAGGTGCAGCAGGATAGGAAGGAAAGATGCTCCTGAAGAACTCCTCCTGCCTCTGCTGAGAAGCCCGCATATCATCGACCTGAGTCGACATGTCATGATAGAGCTGGGTCTGGACCTCCTGCTCTCTCCTCATCCCCATCATCTCATACCGCAGACCGGACTGATCCTCAGCCACCAAACCCATAGCAGTAGACAAGTCAGACTGACGGATAGACAGGTTGTGCATCTGCTCATATATATCATCATAATAATGCCCATAAGAGGGCTCGTCAGCAGCAGAAGAACCAGCACCACCCTGAGCCCAAGCAGAAGAGGCTCCCCATCCAGTCATGTCATAGCCCGACGCGCGGACCTGCTCGTCCTAATCACCCTGAGGCGCAGCATCAACCTCCTCCTCCATAGCAACATCATCATCACCAGCAGCGAATGGGTGATCCTCAATCTCAGCATCAGAGCGCAAACGAAAGTCAGAGGCCCAGTACCCAATAGCAAGAGATGGCCTCGGAAGTCGCATGAAATCTAGAGGTGGGTGACCAATGCACCATATCCAGCCATCAACCTCATCACCCTCCAAACAATACATCCTCCGCAGAGCAGGCACATCAAGCCTATAACCATCAGGGAGAGGCTGCTCGTGCACCTCACGAATCCGGTCCATAGTCACAAATCTCAAAGCCAGCAAGGTAACCATCCCACCAAAACCTATCTTCCGATTACTCCTACTCTTCATCACATCCCGCACATTCTTCTTAAACAAAGCCAACCAATCTGAAACAACAGGGGAAACCGGAAAACAAGTCCACAGCATTTTCATGTCGTTGGCCGGGAGCTTATTCACCTCTCCCTGCCCCAGAAACATCATAGCAATAACCTTGTGAATCAACCGCACAGCGGGATTTGGAATCCTGCTGTTCAGCTCACCACCCTTCCTCCACTAGTGCCCTGTCAACTCAAGCCAAAACTCATACATCTTCTGATCAGTCAAAGAATCCAGCCAATTCTCCCGAGGGAGACGAGTAATACCAAAACAGTCTTTGATCTCCTGCTCCGGCATCACACACAGCTGATCACAAGCATGAAACCTAAGAGTACCCTCCTCATCAAACTCATATGTAGATAAGAACTCGATAGTCAAGTCCTCAAAGGTAGGGACCTGAAAATGAAGGATACCGTCCAAACCAGCATACCGCAACATCTCGGAAGTATATTCTGTCAAGCCCAGCATATCCAGAGTTGGGACATCAAAGAATTTGGTGCTCACAAACGTCCGACCCTCAAGCTCACTCCACTTTTTCTTAGCCCGACCATTCAGAGTCTTCAACCCATTGAAAGAATTTGGAGCCATGAATAAAAAGCTAGAGTTGATCAAAAATACCGAAAGGTCTATCGGTAAAACGCGGGCGAGACGAGACCGGCGCGGACGCGGTTTTCGTCCAGAGAGTGAATGCTGAAGTCGTCCGAGAGCGCGGGCGAGACAAGGATTCCGCGGTCGCGAACTAACACCAGATAGGGGCTCGAGCTTCCTGCACACCGCGGGCGCGGTGCAAGTGGCGCGGTCGCGGGAGGGCAGCAGCGAAAACACCCGAGAATGCAGCCGCCGAGCGAATTAAGGGCTTTCGCGAGAGCTCCGCCGGAAATTTCCCAAATCCACCCAAAGACACCAAAGGATGAGTGTATTGGTGAATTACCAAGGTGAATCCGTCTTCAATGGTGGTAGATCCGGATCGAAGGATGGAAAACGGGCCCGGAATTGCTTGAGACCTTGAACGCGGTGTGAGAACGCGGACGCTGTGGTGGACCGGTGGTGGGCTGCGACGTCGCTGGCAGGTGGTGGGTCCGACGACGACGAGAGGTGGTGGGGTAAGGGAAGGTTGGTAGGTGGTGAGGGAGTTGGTGGTGGGAGGTATTTTGTGTTGTGGTAGGGAAAGGATGGATGGAGGCGGGGGGTTAGGTAGAAGAAGGGGCCGACCGGTCTGGCCAGTCAAAGGTGACCGGTTTGACCGGTCAAAGGGACCGGTTTGACCGGTCAAAGGGACCGGTTTGACCGGTCAAAGGTCAACATATTTTTCTTTTTTTTTTTTAGAAAATACGAACTGGGGGCCGCCGCGGGCGCGGCAACGGTGCCGCGGTCGCGGCGGTCTAGTACCTGTACGCCAAGGGACTGCTGGTGATCCGCGGGCGCGGTGTGGTTGCCGCGGCCGCGATTTCGCACCAGAGCGTCCTTTCGGACCTCGTACCTGCACATTAGTCCGCAAAAAGCAACACAAAACGACCTAACCTACTAAATGAAAACACTCTATCTAATCCTTGGGTTGCCTCCCAAACAACGCTTTTGTTTAACGTCGTTGGCTCGACGTGGATACACTTCAAGAATCCGGCTCCGGAGTGGGTTCATCAAGGTCCTGCTCATATAAAACGTCATGCGGTACGCTCTCATGGTATGGTTTCAATCGATGACCATTCACCTTGAAAGGCTTGCCACTATGGTCAAAGAGTTCTACCGCACCATGGGGAAAGACTTGTGAAATCACAAACGGACCCGCCCATCGAGAACGTAGCTTTCCCGGGAAGAGTGTGAGGCGGGATTGATAAGGGAGGACTTTATCTCCTGCCTTGAATTCTTTCCGAAGAATGTTCCTGTCGTGCCTGGCCTTAGTCTTGTCCTTGAAACTCACAGCGTTATCATAAGCTTCCAACCTTAGTTCTTCCAACTCTTGGATTTGTAGCTTCCGGAAGGCACCGTCCTCATCAATGCGCATGTTGCACTTTTTGATAGCCCAATATGCCTTGTGCTCAAGTTCCACAGGGAGATGGCAGGCTTTCCCATAGACTAGTCGGAAGGGGGACATGCCAATGGGGGTTTTGTAGGCCGTACGGTAGGCCCATAAAGCATCATTGAGCCTTAAATTCCAATCCTTTCGGTTTGGGGCCACCGTTTTCTCCAAAATAGATTTGATCTCCCTGTTGGACACTTCTGCCTGCCCATTCGTTTGAGGATGATAGGCAGTAGAGACCTTTTGAGTGACATGGTACTTTTTCAAGAGAGCGCTGATGGTCTTATTGCAAAAGTGAGTACCCCTATCACTTATCAAGGCCTTTGGAATGCCGAACCTAGAAAAGATGTTGTGCCTAAGGAAATCTGCAACCACTTTTGAATCATCAGTCCTGGTGGCCTTTGCTTCCACCCACTTGGAAACGTAGTCCATCGCAAGCAAAATATAAAGATTCCCAAAGGAGGATGGAAAAGGTCCCATGAAATCTATACCCCAAACATCAAAAATTTCACAAAATATCATACGAGATTGAGGCATTTCATTTCTCCTAGAAATATTTTCCACCCTTTGACATCTATCACAAGATCTACAGAAAGCATGAGCATCCCTAAAAATATGAGGCCAATAAAATCCAGCTTCTAGAACTTTCCTAGCAGTTTTATCAACACCGAAGTGTCCCCCACATGCATAAGAATGACAAAAAGCAAGGATCGAATTTACCTCGTTATCCGGGATACAACATCGGATAACGCCGTCTGCACAATGCTTCCACAAATATGGTTCATCCCAAACATAGAATCGAGCCTCACTGCGGATTTTATCTTTTTGAGCTCGAGTGTAGTGAGGTGGCATTGCCCCCGAGACGAGAAAGTTCACCAAGTTGGCGTACCAAGGCTCGAGTTTCTGTATCTTGAGGACAGATTCCGCGTTCCGAACAGCCTCCGAAGGATCTGGGCTCGTTCCTGTTGCGGGCGCGGATCATTCTCAAAATCTCGGTTTTCTTCTGCAGGAAAACCGCGGTCGCGGCCTGGCTTCCGCGGTCGCGGATCGTTACCGAATTCTTCCTCTGCTTCTGTATTGAAAGCGCGGTCGCGGTATGGGTGAGGCGGGCGCGAAATCGGTGCAGAGTGCATCTCAAACAAAGTGTCATCGGGAAAATCTCCCCGAATCTGCTCATGGTTTTCTGACGGTTCTAACGCGTTTGGCAACCTACTCAAGTGGTCAGCCACCATATTGTCAACACCTTTCTTGTCACGCACTTCGATGTCAAACTCACTAAGCAAAAGGACCCATCTTATCAAGCGTGGCTTGGTTTTGTTCTTCGTCATAAGATAACGAAGAGCTGCATGGTCAGTGTAGATGATCACCTTGGTGCCCAAAAGATACTGCCTGAATTTTTCAAGAGCAAAAACTACTGCCAGCATTTCTTTTTCTGTGACGGTGTAGTTCCTCTGAGCGTCGTTCAAAGTCATAGAAGCGTAATATATGACGGATGGTACTCTTGCTTCCCTTTGACCGAGAACGGCTCCTACAACATAGTCACTGGCATCACACATTATCTTAAAAGGCCGTGACCAATCGGGGGGTTGAATTATGGGCGCACTAGTGAGTGCGTTCCTGAGTGTATCAAACGCTGCCCGACATTCCTTTGTGAAGGTAAAAGAGATGTCTTTCTTGAGGAGCTCGCAGAGAGGTGCTGCAATCTTGGAGAAGCCTTGGATGAACCTGCGGTAAAACCCCGCGTGACCAAGAAAGGAGCGCACTTCACGGACATTAGTAGGATAGGGTAATGACTTGATGGTGTCAACCTTTGCCTTGTCGACTTCAATGCCTTTAGATGAAACTACATGTCCAAGAACAATCCCTTGCTCAACCATGAAGTGACACTTTTCCGAATTGAGAACCAAATTGGTCTCAACGCATCTTTGGAGCACAAGTGTCAAATGATTTAGGCAAGAGTCGAAATCATCCCCATGAACCGTAAAGTCGTCCATAAAGACCTCAATGAAATTCTCAATGTACTCGGAGAAAATACTGACCATACACCGTTGGAAGGTCCCGGGGGCATTGCACAACCCAAAGGGCATCCTACGATATGCAAAAGTGCCGAAGGGACAAGTGAATGTTGTTTTCTCCTGATCCTCTGGCGCAATAGCAATTTGGAAGTATCCCGAGTAACCATCCAGAAAGCAATAGTAAGCACGGCCTGCGAGTCGCTCAAGCATCTGATCAATGAATGGCAAAGGAAAGTGATCCTTGCGAGTGACTGCGTTAAGCTTCCTATAATCAATGCATACTCGCCACCCTGTCTGCAGCCTCTGAGGAACTTTTTCTCCATCCTTATTCTCCACTACGGTGATTCCTCCCTTCTTAGGTACCACTTGAGTGGGACTTACCCAAGTGCTATCAGAGATTGGATAAATCATGCCTGCGTTGTAGAGCTTGAGAACTTCCTTCTTCACAACCTCCATCATGGGAGGATTCAACCGCCTCTGAGGCTGTCGACATGGCTTTGCTCCTTCCTCCAATTGGATCCGGTGCATACATGTAGAGGGGCTGATCCCCTTAATGTCCGCAATGGTCCATCCAAGTGCAGTCTTGTGCTCTTGAAGTACTTTCACCAATCGCCCCTCTTGCTCCGTAGAGAGTTTGCTAGAAATTATCACAGGCAGTGTTTCATTTTCTCCCAGAAAAACATATTTGAGGTGGTCAGGAAGTTGCTTCAACTCTATCTCAGGTGCCTGCACAACAGAAGGAACAAGCTCCTCTTTCTGAGGTGTTAGTAGCGGGGCCCCAATGGCCAATACATCATGCTCATTCCTATTCATGCTACTAACCACGTCACTCATTTCAGCAGACAATGCAAATTCCACATTAGAAGGTTTCACATCATATTCTATGACAGATTTTAATGCATCCTCATGATTGTGGTCAAAGTGGTTTTGCACTAAAGGTTCAAGAACATCAACAGAGCATAGCAAAGGATCATCAGAAGGAAATTTCATTGCTTCAGCGATATTAAATTCAACTCGTTCACCCTCAAATTCCATGGAAAGTGTGCCTTGACTCACATTAATGCATGTTTTAGCAGTTTTCATGAAAGGTCTACCAAGCAATAATGGAGTTGTATGCGAATCATGATTCATGTCAAGCACATAAAAGTCAGCAGGAAAGATTAAGAAACCAAGCATGATGAGCACATCTTCAACCAAACCTCTAGGACGAATGGTGGACCTATCGGCTAATTGAATTACTATGTCAGTTTTTTGCAAGGGTCCTAGACCTAAAGACTTATAAACAGCATGAGACATGACATTGACTGAAGCACCCAAGTCAAGCATAGCATTTTCTACCCTAGTATCACCGATAACACAAGGAATAGCAAACACTCCAGGATCACCACACTTTTTAGGCATGCGTTTTTGAAACACAACTGACACTTGTTCAAGATCCTTAACATCCTTTTTAGATTTCCTTTTCAATTGTTGGTTCCTCTTAATGGTGCATAATTCTTCAGAAATTTAGCAAAGCGAGGAACACTTTTAACAAGTTTGAGCAAAGGAATATTAACCTCACATTTAGCGAATGTCTCGAAGATGTCCTTGTCGCTTGCCAGCTTCCTCGTATCCTTGAGAGCATCCGGAAATGGTGGTGGTGGCTTGTAAGAGTTGAGGGGCGGAAAGTTGGGCCGCACATAATCATCCACAAGTTCTGCGGTTGAACCGCGGTCGCGGTCCCTCTGGCGCGGGCGCGGTGAATCCGTGATTTCGGTGTTCCCGAAGCCTTCGTTGTCTGCCGGATTTTCGCGGGCGCGGATCGTTGGGCGCGGGTGTAGTGAATCCGCTGGATCATCACTGTGAGACTCTGTCGAGATCTCGCGGGCGCGGTATGGTGAGCGCGGGTGCGGAATCTCCACAGAAGCGTCTCTCGCTGTGCTCAACTCTCGTCCACTCCTTAATGACATAGCACTCACATTCACCAGTGCTGAAGGAGTAATATTGATCTTCTCAGAAATCTCCCTCATTCTCCTCTCGATCTCTAAGTTCATATCCCGGAGTTTCCGATCGAACAGCTCATTCATCTCCTCCAGTTTCTTAGAAAGATGGTCTTCAGCTGATGGCTCGTCAAGGGAAGAAGGTGTTGTGCTCCTCTTTTCTTCAGCAAAGTTCTTCACTATTTTGAAGACATCTTGGGGAGCCTTGTCAAGAAAAGAGCCCCCACAGGATGCAATTATCAGATCCTTGTCTACAGTGCGCAAGCCGCTCATGAAGTACCACACCAAGTCGTGATCGGGGTACCCATGACATGGGCAGCTAGCAATGAGCTTGTTGTAGCGATCATGTTAATCGTACAAGCTCTCCCTGTCTTGCTGCTTAAGGTTGGCAATATCTCTCTTCAGAGTCGCCCTTACTGGGACAGGAAAATATTTATCCAAGAATGCAACCCTCATCTGACCCCATGTTGTAATCTGCTGAGAGCGAGGATTGCAGGATATGAGCATATACCAATCCTTAGCTGAGTCAATTAGTGAAAATGGGAATGCTCGCAGACAGATTTGATCCATAGTGACCCCGACAGGCTTCATGCTAAGACAAACATACTCAACTTCTCTGAGGTGTTTAATTGCATCATCCCCAGGTTCTCCACCAAATCGAGGTAAAAGAGCAGTCAGCCCAGGTTTTACCGCAAAGTCTACCCCTTTAGCTAAAGCGGGGTGTTCAACAGCCAGGTGCTCTTGTTCGAGGCCGGGAGCACATAATGAAATCAACGACAGCACTTGCAAAGAAATCAGTAGCCAAGGTGTGGAGCGTAAGATAGGTCCACACAAGAGTCAACACAAATATCACACTAAATAGAACCTAAGTTCCCCGGCAACGGCGCCAAAATTTGACTCGGCTAAAGTCGTCGTGCCAAGATCAAAGATAAATAACCCAAACTACAAACTAGTATAGCATGCAAGTAAGGGGTCGAACCCAAGAGAACTTAAGGCTTCTAGTATTAATATATTTATCAACCAAAGAAAGGGGGGGATTTAGGAGAGAAATCTATACTAAACTAAACTAGAAAGCAAATAACAAACAAACAAACAAATATGGGAGATAGTTTCATTCAAAAGATCCACTCTTTAATAATCACTCGATCATAGATTTATCCATTGATTTCATTCACACCTATGGTTAATTCCTATCCTGATCATTAACAATCGCAAGTCCACGGTCCAAGCAATTCTATAACCCTAGGCAAGGACGCTTAACCTAGAATTAGCATAGAGAACAAGGATATTAGGAAATCAAATCATGCAATCAAGCTACGAGTCTCATGCACAATTAAACCATTGAATACTCTTCCCTAAACTAGTCCACGGTCCTAGAATAGAGTTGTTTCGAGAAATAGGAAAGATGCATAGACAACAACCAATCCTAAATCAAACAATAGAACATCAATCAATTCAATAGGTTCATGACCCTAAGGAAACAATAAACATTCATAAGATGAAGCACAAGAGAATCAATATCAACCAAAGGATAGAAATCAATTACCAAAACCTCACGAGTTCATACATCAGAGCTTCTCCCTTGAACAAACCCAAGGAGACTAGCTCTCCATAACTAAACTAAAAGAGAAGAATTGGTAGAAGGTAGAATGTAGAAGATATCTCAAAACCTAAGGCTGGCTCCTCCTTAAATAGCCCAAGGAACAAGCTCCACGAGATAGATAAGGTAAGAGGCAAAAGATAGAAAAGGAAAGAAGATAGAAAGATTTCGGCCCGCTTCGGATTCGGCATCACCGCGGTCGCGTCGCTCCCACCGCGCCCGCGCTTTCACGACAGAGAAGAAAAGTTCGTCTCGGGAAGCACCGCGGTCGCGTCGGCCAGGCCGCGGTCGCGGTATCGGGACAGAACCTCTGGCATCACTTCGGAGGCTGTTTTGACCATTTTCGGCTTGGAATCTGACTTCGGTGTAAAAAGATGAATTGAAGCCCTTGAAATTAGCTTTCCACTGGCACTGGAATCAGGTCAATCCGACCACTATATCTCAAGATATGGCCTTCGCAAGCAAGTGGTGTCGCGCAGACAGCTCAAAACGCCTTAAAACTCTTCATTCTTGCATTCTTGTGTCTTCGGCCTAGATATTACAATTACCTCAAATTCTAACCTAAACACACTCAATATAGCCCTAAAATACAAGAGTTAACCTATACAAAATAGGCCGAATCATAATGTCATTAAGCTTAGGGTATAAGGTCAAAAATAAGTAAAAAATAACGTACATAATAGTCTACCACTCATGGAGTCAAAAATAAGTCAAAGTCGTACGTTTGGTATTAATGTCAAATATATTATTCTTCATGGATACATTTATGTACGATCATCCACTGTGATAAGAAATCTTATATATATTCATCGGTCATGTAATTCATGCATGATAACAAATGTTGTATATATATATAGTCATTCATCATGGATGTAGTTCATGTATGGAATTGGTTACTGTATGCCTAAACATATATACATAGCATAATTTATGTAGATTATCTCTACTTAATATATAAGAACTTGGCCATAATATTACACATAATCGAATAATATATTCATATATTAAACTAATTAAGTTATGGGATCTAACCTAAACTTGTAACATCCAATCACTGTAAAAAATGTACAACTTTGATTTGTACCGCTGTTAGACAAGAATTGTTAAAAGAAAACAACCATGCACAAAAACATTTCATTTAATTTTTTAATAAGTTCGACCCTTAACTATATATCTCTACAACTTCTAATAATAATATATAGACACACTTAGTCATATTTTTTATAATTTGGGCTGCACCCAAAATTTGGTGGGTTGCCTACGTATCTCTTTAAAGAGAATCAAGCCTTACGTAGTTCAGAGTTTAAATTTAAAATTTGCGACTGGACTTGATATTTTTTATATGTATCAAGTTTCCTACGTACCCTCTAGAGGGATCAAGTCATCGTAGTTCGGGGGTGTTCGATTTTTGATTTGAAATTTGGCGACTGTACTCGATATTTGGCATCGAGTTACCTACGTAGCTTTTTACAGGTGTCAAGTCTTTACGTAGTTCTACAATTTGATATGATATCAATTTGATGTGTGTGACTGAATTCGAGACTTGTTTTGAAATTGAAGCCGAATTTCCTACGTATCCGTTTGAGACGGAATCAAGTCTACGTAGTTCTACCTGGCGACTTTTATGTACACGTATATTTTATCTTTATTTATTTTTGCACGGGAAGCCTCATACGTACACATGTACATGCGGCTCTTCTTAGATATGGGCCGATTGTGAAGCTAGCTATAGGGATTTCCTCTCGGTTGATCACGTCCAATATACCAGCTATCTTTTTTTTCTTCCTTTGGATATTTGTACGGACATCAACTCCATGTATACATATATGGCAGCCCCAAAGGAAATATCAATATTTTTGATTTCCCGTATCAAGATGTTCGATCACACTAATGTATATTTGCACCCAAAACATCCAATTTTTGATCTTGTAATATTTTGGAACATGTTTGTACCCCACGATCTTGTAATTTTTGACGTATATGGATAGTGCCATGATCTTCACATTCCACACATACATATATATAGCAAGCTTAGGGCAATTTTGTTTCTTGTTTGAGAGGCTCCTTCAGCAAGTATCCCATTTGAGAAATTGAGGTACTTTGTTTCAATCACTTTTGACTTATGCTCGTACACACGGTCACTTATGCTTTGAGTTTGTCTTACATTAGCCATGGATTCATGATTTCATGCATGCTTTTGAATGGTGTCTTGCTTATGATAGATTCTTATAACCGGTTGAGCTCGAGACTTGATCTAGGTGCCTCACTCATACTCGATCGAAGCTCGGTCTATCTTTTGAACTCGATCGAAGCTCGATCAATTGCTTGAACTCGATCGAACCCGATCACTTGTTGTTTTACACCATCACGTAAGCTTTCATTTTTTCACCATTTTTTTTTGCTTGAACAAAGGTTAATTAACAATTAAATTTATTTGACTTGATAGGCTTCTATCCCTATTGAATTGCTTGAAGCTAACACACGTTGCTCCATACCATTTGACAAAGTCCATGGTGAGTTTGCATATATACTTTGTTGTGTGATATGCATATGAATCTCCTGATTTTGGCATGAATGTCTTGATTTTGGTGGAAAGAACACTTGTAGATCGGTTGTGGATATACGTGCCACCCTTTGCGGCTTCATCACTTTTTTTATACGTTTGATTTGCAACAAAGCCTTAATTTGCAAAGTACTTCCAAAGTGTACGTACAATATATACACTTGCTGACTTGCACATCCATGTTAATTCTACCCTTTGAGAAGCCATACATTCACATACATATTGTATATTTTTGTTTCAAGAGTTTATGATCTCTTTGGTTTGAATATGCTAGGTACAACACCAACTCTCGATCGAGGCCAGTTGACCCATCGTTGCTTCTTTGGCTTAACATGAAACCTCCATTGTCTTTGCATAGCTGTACGTATATAACACACAACTCTCAAGTCTTTCTCCCATATATATATTTTATTGTGTCATATAATATGAGTGACTTGTATGTACATGCAATTCATGAGGTTTTTTTAACGGGGCTACAACACCCATGTATGTATATATATCATGTTGGGTGTACAATTTAATTTCTTGTATTTTTTTTATTTGTAGGTTTAAGTCACCGATCATGGTAACTAGCTCTATTGTGGGTTCAAAATCCCCGTCCAAATTCAAACCCGGGTCCAAATCCGGGAAGGTAAAATTTTGACATTCTTCCCTCGTATTATTTTTTAACGAGATTTCAAGAATCATTGCCCTTTTTTTGTAATTGTGCATAGTCATCTTCTCCAAGAAACAATTCGTTCCACAATGTAAACACTTTGTTTCGATTTATCGATACATCGTGTTTTAACATGAGGAACGCTTCGTTTTGAATAGATTTTCAATAAACATCCCGCCTCTAAAAAGAGGCGTTTTGTATCTATTGATTTTTGACGAAACATTCCGTCTCTTTTAGAGACGTTTTGTATCGATTGATTTTTGATGTTTGAAACATCCCGTTTCTAGATAGGAACGTTTTGTTTCGTTTGGTCTTGACTTACAAAACCTCTTGTTTCTAAAAAGAAACTTTTAGTATCGTTTAATCTCGACCTACGATACATCACATACCCAAACGAAATTGTTTGCTTCGATTTTGTTTTTCCAACACGTCCTCTTGTATTGACCATCTTTTGAATCACATCTTCCGTATACCTTAAAACGAAAAAATGATCCACAAAAATGATTAGTTGAATGATGAAAGTATAATAGTAAGGGAAGAATACTTACTCTGAATTCGTTTTCTTGGCTGGACTGGAAGTGCAAAGACTTGCTTTTTCTCTTCTTTGACGTTCTGCAATGCTCTGCTTTCTTCTTTTTTGTTTCTAAGTGGCCCTCAAATCCCCTTCTTTCACCCCGTTTATACCGATTATCCTTTCAGCCCAAGGAATGCTTTTGTAATTACCACCAATAAACTCAACCGGTAATTAGCTAGTAACGTACGGGAATAAAAGGTTGAGCGTTTCTTTTATGCACTCATCAATTGCATTGACAGGGACCACTCATCAATTGATTGACATTGACATTCTTTTGTGCAGTAATGTGTACTTGCACATGGAGCTTTATTATTTTTTTTTCCTTTTAGATTTTATCAATCATGGCTTAAAAAAATATATCAATTTTTGCCCAACCTTTCTCAAAAGAGATGCATGTTTGTGCATGGTTGAACGTACTGATTTGGAGCTTATTTTTCCTCTTTTAGATTTTATTTTGTATGGCTTTAAACATTCTTTTTGATTGAATGCATGAAGATTATATGTACGAGACTTTACATGTAGTATGTGTATGCCACAAGATTAATTAATTTATTATATATAATCAAGCTTTGCATCAAGAACTAACCTTGATCATGTAGAACTTTAATTAACTAGCCTTGGGCACAATTTTATATATGTACACCGTTCACATACACACGTATATATATACATTATGATCCTTATATTTTTGATCGATCATAATATATGAAAATTTACCTGTCATCAACTGCACTAAGCTCGTAACACATATTAAATTAATCTCATCAAAGCCTATTGTACCGCACTAAGCTTTTAACCTAAACTTGTAAAAATATTTATGATGCATGTACAAGTGAAGAATTGGAAGAACAGAAATGTTGTATATAGAATTGGCTGTGTTGGGGAAGGAGCGGTAGAAGTTGCGTTTGCCAAGCCAAACGATGAAGAAGAGCGAGTAGGTGTAGCTGGGGCAGGCGCCGAAGGAGCAGATTGTTTGGTGTCTCCAGATTCAGCGCGTTTCTTCCGGACGTCTTACCACCAATCAAGGTACCCGATTAGTTTGAAGCAGGAGCTAATCTCGTGGCCGGGTCTTTTGCAATGACTACAGACGGATTGATTTGGGTTCGTCGATGCATCAGGACAGGACGAACCAGCCCTCTACGATGATAGACGAGACGAAGAGAAGGTCGAGCGAGCGCGGGCTGCAAGAGCGACAACATCAAGCGCCTTGGAACGTTCAAGAGTAATAGAGCGATGGACTTCTTCCTGAACAACCAAAGAATAAACCCGATTGAGATCGGGAAGAGGATCTTGAGCAAGCACATTCGATCGAAGATTGCCATAGATATCATCATCTAATCCCATAAGGAATTGGTGCACCAAGTCTGTGTCACGTTCTTCTTGAATTTTGGCAGCCCAATCACATGTTGTAGAAGAGCAGCTACCATTGAATTTGACGTAGTTGGCCAACCCCTCTTGAAGTTGACATAGCCGGCCATAGTACACAGCCACGGTCTGCCCGTTTTGTTGACAACGAGCAATAGTAATCTTCAATTGATGGATCCGAGGGGCGTTCCCTATAAAAAAACGATGACGAATACCATCCCATAGGGTCTTCACCGATTCAGAGTAGGGCAGAGAAGAGCGAATGGTAGGTTCGATCGATTGAAGAATCCAACCCACCATCATGGAGTTTACAGTGCACCAGTTAGCATATTCATCAATATCAACATCCGGTCGTTGGAGAGAGCCATCAATAAAAGCAAGCTTTCGCCGGGCGCAAAAAGCATTCCGGAGAGATTTCTCCCATTCTCGAAAGTTGTCGCCTTTCAAGACAACATGACTAATCTTCATTCCCGTATGATCGGACGGGTGAAGATAATAGTGAGAAGTCGCATCAAGGGCTCCTCGTTTCGGTTGGCTGGTGTTGGCGACAGCAGCGGCAGCGGTAGCGTCGGTCAATGCCTTGACGGCAGCGACAAGGGCAGCAGGGTCGGTCATGGTCGATTGTTCAAGGTAACTCTGAACGATTGGTCGGGTAAAAAAAAATCAGAAGATTGAATTGAGATGAAGGGGGGATTAAGGTTGTGGCTCTGATGCCATTAAGAATGGGAAGAACACAATGTTGCGTAGGAATTTTCCCTTGCCTTTTCATTAGATAATAGATGCAATATATAGGGTAACCCTAGCTTGGGCTCCAAGATTTACAATAATATAAATGCAAGATTTTAAAATAAACTAATATCCCAATAACAAGGCTTTGATTTATGAGTTGGTTCCGCAAAATATCTTCAAGTGGAGCCTTAAAAGAAGAAAAGGTAAAAAAACTCTCCCCAAGGCTGCAAATGGAGACTCTCCAAAAAGCAAATTATTACTATTTGTTCTCCAGAAAGCAAATTATTACTATTTGTTAATTATTACTTTTTTTGTAGTATTGGTTATTGGATAATACATTGAGAATGTGGAAAACGTAATGGAAATTGCATGCGCCGAATAGGTCCGGCCTTCCTTCAATAGAGTTAATGGGCAGTTTTATATTTCAAAGTCATCTTCTTCCTCTAATTAAAACCCTAATTTTAGAGAGGTAACCCCAATTTATGAGTTTGATTTTATTTCTTAATTTGTATTAGATTTATATGTCTGTCCCTATGTTGCAATGGCCAACATATCTTTGCTTCATATCAATGGCCGCTTCAGGCTG
The DNA here is from genome assembly GCA_963924305.1 of Polygonum maritimum. NCBI lineage: Eukaryota > Viridiplantae > Streptophyta > Magnoliopsida > Caryophyllales > Polygonaceae > Polygonum > Polygonum maritimum. The sequence goes on along the minus strand of OZ002736.1, from coordinate 20,950,911 downwards.
CAAAATCCCATAAAGCAAAATCAAATGACAAAGGAAGGAGTCAGGTACAAAAGAAAAGGGACTAGGACTAAAAGCATATGTCTAGTATGAAAATGCCATATGCAACACAAGAAGGCATCACATCACAACTGAAATATATACAAACAAGACTTAGGTACGGCATATCACAATTGGGAATGAAAGCATATCATATACTCCTAAGAACAAAACCTTGTTGGTAAGACAACTCATCTGTTTCCCACTTCCGTTAAAATACATTTATGAATGAACAAACACGTATTACTATATTAGAACCTTTACCAAGGAAATAAAAAAATTGCAGACTTTACAATGACAAACTATCAGAACTTAGTATGAAGGGAAGCAATCTTGCTTTATGTACGGGTAGGTTACTATATTGTTGTTGTTGTGATGGATCAACCCAACTTAATGATATCAAAAAAGGGTAAATTTTTGGCCCAATAAGATAGCCCAATTCAATTGATCCAAATCTGACTAGTGGGTGATGTATGACGTGGCTAGGATGGTTCCTTGGACGTCACACAATTGCAAACGAAACGATGGATCTAGATCTTTTGCACCGCGTATAAATCGAAGAACTTCTGGTCTTATATCGCGAACAAACGAACTCACGCAAGCAATAACAACCTCGCGAATGAATCAAACTAACACTTGCATAAAACCAAGAACTCAAACAATATCAATGCAGGTTTGGGAATGGCGCAAGAAGAGAAGCAACAATCTCTCTTCAAAATACGCTGAAAAGAAATAAAGGAAAATCTCAAGTATTTATTCTAATCCTAGAAAAAGAAATCCTAATTTATTGTCATAAGATATAAATAATATCTTATAACAATAAATACAATCTAGAAAACCAAAATATGGAAATAGTTTGTTGAAACAATAAAGGAAAGCAACACCACGGAAGACAACTTGGGGGGCAAGGAACGAAGGAGGTCGGTCGCGCGGATAATGGAGCGGCTAGGGTCGGCCATGACCCTATGAAGGTCGGCCACGACCCTCCAGAACGTCGCCTTGCAAGAGAACGACCCAATTCGTCTTCCGAAGCTCCTCCATTCTTGAATAGAGACACTTGAGTGCAATAAAAGTTCCTTTGATGATCTTCTTAGCTCGGCTTCTCGTCATTGGACCTTGAATTGGAGCCATCATCATCTCTTCAACATCTCGTGGATCTTCATCATTTTGTTTGCTATCAGTGGGTCCCATTCGAACCTATAGGTTTGGACCCCTAGCATAATTAATAAAAATAAAAATTATATGACGTGGACCCTACCACTATCTCCATCTATTAAGAAAAATATCATTGTGTCATGACATATGGGTAAGGATAACAAACTTCATGTAAGTCTAGGAGGTTAGCTACCAGCTAGCACCACCTTTTGCTACATTTCACACGCAAGACAACACTCATTCTGCCATTTTATAATTTTAATTACAATTAAGTCTTAATTAATTCGTATCAGAGTGTAGATTGTTAACCACTTTATTAATTATCTCACCGACGTTTTCTCACCCATCTCAAATAGTGATTCACATGCATGATATAAGGTACCCAATTAAAGAAAAAGGCCTCAAAGCCTAGATCAAATTCTCCACACTAAATTCCCAAATTTTAAGTATTAGTAACCCGGAAAATCTAACATGCAAATTGTTAAATATGCTCAAATAGATCTTGGTGTAAGCACCCGGAAGGAGATCAAAATAGCCCTAGATCCAGATCTCTCGCATGCACCGGCCATCGGGCTTGCTTGTGCCGAGATATCTGAGTTGATCCTTCATCGGACCGAAAGAGAACCAATTAAACAAAATTAACATGCATGCACTTTAATGGACCCTAAACCCATGTTCTTGGCCAAATCGAAACGATCCAACGGATCGGGTCTCGGTTAGATCCGTGGGTTCTTCATCGAGTTTATGTGTTTACAAGAAAATAATCATGCACGAAAAAATTAGAAATTGAAATCAAAATGGTTCTAATATTACAACCTCGTATCGTTCTTCTCAGTACAAAACGAGATAAAGAGTTTCAACCGCAAACTGCTCGGAGTAGGAAGTGGCCAGATCCAGAATTTGCTTTTGGGGAAGAAAAGAGTTGAACAAAAAGGAGGGCTCTAAGGTACTGAGAGAGTTCACGGAAGAAGTAAGGAAAGAAGAGGTGGATGGAAGAAAGAAATTTGAGAGTGTAGAAACTAAACACTGCTATCTAGATACATGCGTTGGGGAAAGTAGGTAGATTTTTTTTTAACTAGGGGGGTTAATTCAACTCCACACTTACCCATGAGACATTGCCCCTAAGTTGGCATAAATGAGGAAGTGGGGATGTCGACATGGTAGGGACCGAGAAAAGTAATTAAGGTGAAATATAATTACGTGCATGGTGAGCAAATTACTTAAATTAGCTCATAACACATGAAAGGGGTTTTTAAACCCAATTTATAATATTATCTCATAGGTCACCCAAGTTTGCTTTTCTCTCTTTTTTTTTTCTTTTATTATTATTATTATTATTATTATTATTATTATTATTATTATGATTGCTAATGCCTTTTATTTATATCACTCCTCCGTTAATTTTAAAAAATTAATCTATGTATATGTAAATATTTAGCGTTTTTTATATATTTAAATAAAAAAATTATTTAATAGATATACAATTAGTTAATTAATAATATCAAAGAGCACAAATGGTGCGACTATAATTTCATAATATTTGATTCAAAAATCCCGGTTATTACAGATACAATCACTAGATTAAGCGTTAAATGCAAGCTGTTTTTTTTTTCCAATACGTTGTTATCATGTATGCCTTGTAAGTAGACTTGTCAATGGATAAGGTGGTTAGGTTCGGGTTATTGGGTTCCTAAATAATCAATTTTTTGAACCAATAGATCTTGAATTTCAATCCATTAGTGGCCTAGTCGATTGGGGCGGGTTCGTATAGTCCCACAAAATTTCGGTCGGGGTGGATCGAGTCAACAACTTCGGTCAAGCTTTGGCAGCTCTACTTAAGAGGATTGATTACGGTTCATATCAACGATAAGAATATACTATCACATGACTACTAGCGATAAAAAAATAATGCTAGCGATTAAAAAATAAATCTACACTATTGATCGCAATTCACCCCATAGTTGTGACTATATGCCGCAATTCTGAAATGTGAGACTATTTTTCGCAACTATCCCTAAAAGTGGGGTTATTTTCTCCAAATTTTTTTATAAAAAACTGCGTATAATGGTAGATAAGTCGTTTAGTATGTTTTGCTAATCAAATGTCACATATCAAATCATGACCTTTGTTTAATGCATAGGGGTGATCTTTTTATAGCGCATACCCATTGTATATTAAAAATGAATAGATTGTTTTGGATTGTCCAAAGAAAATAAATGGACTTATATAGATTGTCCAATAAAAATTAATGAATAAGTTTGAGTTCAATACGTTTATTACCACACGTACATTGTCCATACAAATATAAGATTATAGCGTCAAATGAATGGACGAATTCTTATTGTCCCTTTGAATTGTGATGGACAACTATGGTTAGTCCATTAATGAATGATTATTGTATTAAATAATTTTATGATCGAAAATTTAATATCCTCATAATCAATATACTTTCTTGTTAAAGCAATTGATATTAAATTTAAAATTGCTCTAAATTGAGATTTTAATACAATGTTATTATTAAATTTGAATTCTTTATGAAATCTAGTTTGATTTGAACCCTAAGATTTGAGAGAATATGAGTGATGAAAGAGATGAAGGAGAGAGGAAGGATGTGAAAATGAAAGTGGTAATTTTATAAGTTCAAAAACACCATAATATATATATATATATAGTGTTCATTGTAAGAAGATTTGAGGGTGTAGAATGTGCAGTATCAAATTCGTTTCTTTTGGACACCGTTTGGTTTGAATTTCTGGGAATGAGGAATGAGAATCAGGACTGAATGATTCCAGTATGATGTTTGGCAGAGAAAATTCTGGAATCGATTTCATTCCAAGGAATGGCTTATTCCAAGGCTGTAGACTAATTTGATTCCAGCCGAAAATGGCCGGTATCATCCATTCCAAGAATTATAATTGTTCATCTTGAATCTTAAAACTCCACAGCCTTAAATTATAATTTCTAAAAGTCATAAACCCTTGAAATCATAATTAAGAACCCTAAATCTTAAGAATTTTAAACAATAATGATTATGAATAGTTCATTCCGACAGCATATCAAACAACATGTCTCTAGAATGGTTTATTCCGATTCCTGAGTCCATTCCGACTCCTAATTCCAATCCGATTCCGACAGTGTTACCAAATGGGACCGATCTTCAATTCTTTCCTTCCTCACCGACTTAAGTCGTCTATAATTTGGCTTCACACTTTCAATTAGAGACGCATTCTTAAAGAACAAATACCATCAAAATGTATAGAGAAAACACTCTCTTTTGAACCCCCATCCCCCCACGACAAACAACTACTGTGCAAAAAATTGGAAACCCTAGCCTTAGAACCCAAGCAACTTTTGGCTTAATCTTTTGTCCAATCCTTCTCGAAATCATGAGGAATGATCAGGAAAGTTCCCCAAAGCCTGGATCTGGTCAATGGGCTCGCCAAATCCCGAATTCTTCGCCCCGGGTTGAAAACGGCAAAACCGAAGTCCGGGCTGATTCGCCGCCCCGAAGGAGGGTTTTTGACGTCGTGCTCTTCCCTCCGGCACATAGGGGTTCTTGGCCTATGAAGGTTGGGATCTACATAAAAAGGCCTGAACCAAAGAAGAAACAAGGGTGGGTGAGATTGGGGTTCTATAGCGTTCTCTTCATCTGGGGGTTGTTGGAGGCGGAGGGGCGGCGACCCTCCCACCGGAATTCCTGGAGTTTCATTTCACAAACAGAGCAATGGAGAGTTTGCTACTCTCCCCATAGGAAGGTTCTTAGAAAATGTCGCCTAATCACGTTAGCCAGGTTGTCTCCTCCCTCTCTAGTCTCTGGAATCTCTATTTGGCATGAGTATTTAGTATGTGTGTTCACGTGGTTCAAGTGGCATGAGTATCTAAGTTTGTGTGTTAAGTTTGCCTATAGAATTGGTCGTTTGGGTTGTTTGGATGACTACGCTTATGTTTTCTTCCATGTGTTAAACGCTCAAGTCCTTCTTACTGTCTGTGTTGATAACTCTAACGCTAATACCATAGAAAATGATAACCGTGAGAAAGCCCTCTGTTTTGACCTTGTTATCTCTAAAGATCAATCCTCTAAAGAAATCCATAAAGAATCGTCAGCCAGCTCCTCTACCATAGCCGATGAGGCTTTAAAGGGTAGCCACGATAATAAGCCGATAGAGGCTGGTTCCTTTAGAGCTAAACAAGATAGAGGAAAAGCTATGTCTTTGATAGACATGGCAACGTTCCTCGGTATGCTTGCCAGGGTTAAGGAAAATACTGAATATTTGGAAGAAACTTTGCTTTATGTTCTAGTGCAAGGGGATGCAATTGAAACTGGAATTGGTATGGTTAGTTGTAGGAATGTTGGTATTGTGTATGGAATTTATTCTTGCTTTAGATGGCCCTACTGTAAGTTTAGAATCATTATCACCAAAGTCATAAGTGTATCTTTGTTGAGCAGGTTATGTTACGAGGCTGATGTCTGTGATAATTGGTGTATCAGTACTCAGAGCCCTTTCATTGAATTATGTATAGGTAATCTCATGAGCAAGAGAAGAAGACCTTGCTATTGTTTTAGTAACGATCTCGCAACTTCCAAGTATGGTAAGGAGGTCCAGGTCTGTGGTATGAAGCAGACACGGGATAACCTTGACGATGGGGACAACTTAATGACTTTTCTCAACAGCTTATGGGTAAGCAACCTGAACAATAGTACTAATGAGGCTAGTGCAACTACAAAGCATAATAAGGAGTGGCTAGTTTTTATTGAGTATTGCAGTATTACGAAAGGTCCTTGGAAAACTAGCATGAATAAGCAAACGAATGACAAATCTGCCCGACGATGTGTTGGTATTGAATTTTTGCAAGTATATGACCATGTTAACTATTAATTCTGAGGTGGCTCGGCTAGAAGGTGTAAAATTGAGAGGAAGGCGGGAAGCGCTTGGTAAATGTGCTAGATTTGAGGATTACAAAGATATGAAGGCCTTTAGTCATGTATTTGAGTGTTGTAAAAGCTGTAATATTACTATGAAATGTGTATGTAAGTGCTGCTTATGTGTGAAACTATAATGTGTGTGGTTTGTGTGGAAAAAAATTTGAACCCGTGTTTAAAGACTAGGGACAAAATTGAGTGCTTAACCAATATCTTAAGGGGAGCTTTTTGGCCGACGTTAAGCATTGAGCTACGGCTTACGATCCGTTTTAGATGGCCATCATATTATAAGGTCCTGTATGAAGAATTGTGTAGGTATGCGAGTAAAGGAAAAGTGTGGAAACAGATACAAATGAGGTCCAACATAATAAGCATGTTTTGTATTCGACTCAAGGGAGTTGTTGGCCATCCCTATAAAACAAGATATAAATGAAAGTCGCCCTATGGAATAGCAGAGGTATGGGTAGAAAATCTTTCTGGCCTGAGATTGATTCGTTTTGTAAAATTGAGCAAATACAAATTATGGCTGTCGTTGAGACAAAAACAGACAACCTTCCGAGCGACTAGGTATGGAGACGCGCAGAGTTTGATAACCTAGTATGGTCACCGGCTGATGGTAGAGCCGGAGGCATATGTTTAATGTGGAAAGAACACCAACTCACCAGTGAAACTATTGAAATTATGATTCATAAGCCGAGATACATTATAATGAAGCATGTTAATCTTCTAACAGGGTGGGTTTTTGCCTTATGCTTTTTGTACGCGCCTCCGAATGAGACCTAAAAAGATAGCTTTTGGACCGAATTGTGCTCTCGGAATTGATATTCCCTTGGTCGTCATAGGCGATTTAAACGAAATACAAGAAATTGGCGATAAAAAAGGAGGTTGTATACCGACAACCAATAGATTTGAACGGCTTCGGCATTTAAAAGACACTTGTAACCTACATGACATTCCCACCACAGGAAACAAATACACTTGGCGAAAAAACAAAACGGAAATCGAAAACATTTACGAAAAGTTGGATCGAGTAATGGTTAGTGACAGCATGCTACAGCAATTCCCAGGAATCCGAACCCACAATCATGCATTCACAACATCTGATCACTGCAAAATATCAGTTGAAATTACAAACGGCAACACAAGGAAAGCGGCACCGTTTAAGATGGAAAAGATGTGGCTAATGAGAAAAGACTACCGAAATGTGGTCAAACAAACTTGGAGAACTTGCTTCCAAGGGTCATTCATGTTCCAGCTAATGAAGAAAACTCAACTACTTAAAGCACACACAAAACAATGGAAAAGGAAGACATTTGGAAATACGTTTCAACAACTACGAGAGATTGAGGACACCCTCCTGGACCTACAACAAAAGATTATTGAATCTCCACAACCAGCGCTCATTCAGAAACAAACCCGGTTCCTGCGAAAGAAGGAATGCATTCTTCAATTCCATAAAGCGTACTGGAAACAAAGAGCAAAGACAAAGCATGTAAAATTGTCTGATTCGAACTCGGGATATTTCCACAAAATAGCATCGGGAAGGCAAAACCATAAAACTATCAAGACAATCACACTGGGTGATGGTACCCAAATAGTAGGTGAAGAAAATATTTTTCGTGAAATCAGAAACGATTTCTACAAGCGATATAAGAAGCAACAGATAAACACATCAACCTTAGAGGAGTACATGACACTTATTGACAAAGAAATAACAGATGAAGATAATAGTAGTTTGACTAGGCCAGTAATGAATAAAGAAATAAAAAACAGTGTCTTCCGAATTGGTTCAAATAAATCTCCTGGACCGGATGGCATGACAGCAGAATTCTATAAGAAATATTGGGACATTGTTGGCCCATCAATAATAAAAGCAGTCAAAGGATTTTTCCACTCTGGAAGGATCCTAAATCAAAGCAACCATACATTCATATCGCTACTCCCGAGAAATGATAGCCCATCGACAACTAACCATTATAGGCCTATTAGTTTATGCACAACGATATACAAAATCATAGCTAAGATTCTAACAGAAAGATTAAAAAAGGTTATGCCCAAAATCATCCACCCGCTCCAAGGAGCTTTTGTTGCTGGAAGAATAATTCAAGACAACGTGCTTATAGCACATGAAATCTTTTACTCCTTTAGAGGAAGTCAAGCAAAGGAAGAATGGATGGCAGTAAAACTAGATATGGAAAAAGCGTATGACAGAGTTGATTGGGATTCTCTCCTTTGTATATCCTACACAAATTTGGTTTTGACAATAAATTCATAGGATGGGTTAAGGAATGCATAAGCACGGTGTCTTTTTCAGTCTTGGTTAACAGTGGACCTACTTTGCCATTTGCACCGGAACGAGGAACTAGACAAGGAGATCCTTTGTCGCCTTATCTGTTTGTCATTGTAGTAGAAATCCTGGCCCGTAAACTTCAGAAGGTAAGTGAGGGGCCGAAATCACTTATAGGATTCCCGATAGCTAGAGGGGGTATGAGGGTACCGTTTTTAGCATTCGCAAATGATATTATCATATTCGCAAAAGGCAACCAAAATGCATGTAATCAAATGAAGCAGATTATTGAAGACTATTGTGCAGCCACAGGACAGAAAGTAAACTATCACAAATCAGCATTCCATACCTCAAAGAAAGTGGGGAACCAACAGAAACAAAGTATCAAACAAACAATGGGGATAAGCTCTATGGAGAACTTAGAAAAATATCTCGAATGTCCAATAATTAACGGCAGAATGAACAAAGAATGCTTTCAGGACACAATTGGGAAAGCCCAAAAGCAGCTAACAAAGTGGAAAGCCAATGCGCTATCTCAAGAAGGCCGAGCAGTGTTAATCCGATCGAACCTTTCCGCAAAAGCAAACTACATCATGCAAAGTTTTATGCTTCCAAAACATGTAAATGACGAACTAGATGCCATAAATAGAACATTTCTCTGGAATAAAGATAGGCAATATAAGCCCCTTGTTGGGTGGGATCGAATATGCAAACCGAAGGCTTATGGGGGTTTGGGTGTAAGGAAAGCAGAGGATATGAACAAAGCACTCCAAATGAAATAGTTATGGAAAATACTCACAGAACAAGACAATATCTGGGTGCGGGTTGTTAAGAAAAAGTAAAGAGGAAACTCGCTATCAGAATATAAAACGAAGTCAAACAGTTCATGGCAGTGGAAACAATTGATGAAATTAAAGCCGGAATTTGAGGGAGGCTTGAGATGGAAAATAGGGAATGGTCGGACGATCAGGTTTTGGAAAGATAAATGGAGTACAAACGGACCACTTGCTGAATGGGTGGTATCAAATGAAGTTATTAATACGGAAACCAAAGTCGAACAATACATATCTTGGGATAAAAATTGGAAAACAAATGAACTACAACAAGTTCTCCTTGGCGAATTGGTGGATGAAATATTGAGAGTCCCGATCCCTGAGAATGGAATTGACGATAAACTAATATGGGCTCCCAGCAGGAACGGGTGGTACTCCACAAAGTCAGCAATAAAACTTATAACGAAGGAAGAAACCATGACACCAAGTCCCAACGCCTGATCTGGAAGCTGGATACATACCCTAAAGTGAGAAACTTCCTTTGGAAAATTGACACGAACGGTCTGCCCACCAAACAAAGACTTAATGAAAAACAGGTTGGGGTGCCTCAAGGCTGCCTCATGTGCAGCGCTACTCACAAGGACACGGCTCATTTATTGACTCAATGTCCGCATACGCTGGCGATAATAAAGAGCATAAATGCAAAGACGGAACATATCGTCAAAGAATACATTCCGTTACAAATGAACCTGTTGGGCCCTGGCCTAAAAGCCCACGGAGCTCTCTAGCGCGGCCCACAGGAAGTCCATAAAGCCAAGAGACGAGGTTCTAGAAGGCAGTCCGAGTAACGAGTTATGAGATCAGCGTATCTACCCCCCAAGATATAAGATAGACGACAATTATATCTTATAAGGATTCCTTTTATCTTATAAGGCCGGAATTGTATCACATTTAGGGAAATTATATCTAGTAGATGCGTATCTATCTAGTTAGTATTCTATCTTGTAAACACTCTATCTTCTAGGCATCCCCTATATATACAAGGGGGAGGGTCATGCATTGTACACATGATTATTGACATCTACAGACACGTTCACACATTGACACACACACACGTTAATATACACGACTTCACACATTTAATACAATTTACACCTTCATTCTCTTCGTTTCTTTCGTTCTTGTTGCTTTGTTCAAGCCCGATCTAGGCCAAGGGGTTACCAATCTTGCTTGGTAGATTTCTGGCTCTAACAATTTGGCGCCCACCGTGGGGCTCAGAATGAAGTAAATCCGAACGAAAGCAACAAACTTTCGATACAATCGACATCATATACTCGTTTCTACACGACCCAGCGACTCTGAACCAGAAGGCGACCCCGGGTTGCGCCGCCAGAGTTACCGGCGTGGCGGGCTGCCCGGATCGCACGACGTATGGACAGAAGACGAAGAAGTAATTCCAAACGAAAGCAAACAACTTTCGATTCAATTGACATCCATGTCGGGAGCAAGAAGAGAACATCGAAAATCAAGACAATGTTGGAAACGCCCAGCACAAGGAACAATAGGAGAAAGCTCGGGGAGTACAAGGTGACTAGTCATCGACGCCATCCAGAGATTCTCCAGAAGAAATCAGATTGACATCGAACTCTTCCACATCGGAGACAGCCAATCAAGAGATCCAGGACACGATCAGGATACTAGGCAAAATCGAAGTTTCCAGATAGCCGATTTGGGTTTTTACACACGATCGGAGTTTCCAGACAGCCGATCTGGGTTTCTACACGCGATCGGTTTCTTAGACGGAGTACCTAGATACGATTGGAGTTTTTACACGCAATCGGAATTTCTAGCCTGAGTTCCTAGACGCAGTCAGAGTTCCTAGATACGCTCTAGAATTCTGCGACACCGAGAACATCTCAAGGAGGAGCAGCCTAAGAACCATCCAGATATCCTCAAGGCCGAACCTTTGGGATGGCAAAAAAAAAACATCAAGAGGGGTAGCGGCTCCGACGCCATACCTTGGAGAAATACAACGCGAAACCAGCCCGGACACAACCATGACGAATGGACCTAGACGACACTTCTAGAGTCAGGATCACGTTCCAGTCCTTCATATACTGGTTTCCTCATTCCTTTATCTCGCAACTCATTTTATACTTTTATTTTGCTAAAAGATCATCTCTCTTTCTTACAAGCATCGATCTTTTACGCGCATACATATTTACTGCTCACTAGTTTTAATTGCTAGACACAATGATAAATCGCTTGATTGGACGCGATTAATTGATCTATGTTTTTGAGGATATTCTAAGACTCCTCCTAGACTAATGTTTTACATTTACTCTTATGCCCGAGAGACAGGAACCCCACATACGGGAATTCACGACCTTTTGTGACATCAAAAGATCCGTGCCCTCAAGTTATGCGATACCTAGATGACCTAGGAGGATTTCCACATCTTCAATGCTCAGGTGGAATACTTACACATCGACTACGCAAGAAAGGCTCGTGCCAGCACCAGGCACTGGTTATCTATAAAACTTCAAAGTTCACAAAAAAGTGGTACACTATCCACCCAGCTTTGCATTCTAGATAACAGTTCTAGCATTTAGCATTAGTTGAAACACTATTGTTCTTTCCTTTCTTTGCAATTCCTTTGGCATATTACGTACTTGAAGATTGTTTGCAAACTTAGCATGGACAGTGTCGTGCAAAAGCCAGCACGACACAAAGTCTTCCCCCCCTAGGATACCTACCCAGTAGTCTTGATCAGACTAATTACGGGTCACAACGTTATTACACAACATATCCTACCAGGTAACCCCCCTAGGACGGTTACAAATTATCCTACCAGGCAGTCCCCCTGTGACGGTTACAAATTATCCTACCAGGCAGTCCCCCTGGAACGGTTACAAAACACATCCTACCAGGCAGTCCCCCTGGTATGATTACAAACACATGTTCCCGCAAATCTCGCGGAAGATATCCCGCAAATCTCGCGAGAAAGGATATAATAGGCTCATAAGTTGACCTAGGCATTTATCGCCAGATTATCCCACAAATCTCGTGGACGTAACGATTAAGCCCATAAGTTGACCTAGGTATTTATCGCTAGTGTTGCAAATCTCGCAAGGCAAAATTCGCACGAAACAATGGATCCATAAAACATATCCTACCAGGCAGTTCCCCCTGGAACGGTTACAAACTTATCCTACCAGGCAGTCCCCCTGGAACGGTTACAAACATATCCTACCAAGCAGTCCCCTTGGAACGGATACAAACACATTCTACCAGGACGTTTCCCCTGGTACAACTTACATTCTATTAAGAGGTTTCCCCTGATACGACTTACATTCCCCTAGGAGGTTTCCCCTGGGACGACTCTCGCTCTACTAGGAGGTTTCACCTGGTACGAATCCCACCTTACCAGGCAGTTCCCCCTGGAATGGTTATAAAACACACACAACGTACACGGATTAATCCACAGGAAAGCTACACAACATATCCTACCAGGTAACCCCCCTGGGACGATTACAAATTATTCTACCAGGTAGTCCCCCTGGAATGGTTACAAGACACACCCTACCAGGCGGTCCCCCTGGTACGATTACAAAACAAAATATCAAACCAGGCAGTTCCCCTTGGTATGATAGCGAGAACAAAACGGTTGTACAACCTAGATAACCTATCAAACGGTTGACATCTTGAGCTAACGTTAGCACATCGTACAAACAAGCTTGTTTAGTGATATCACAACAACGACCGCTGAGACACACTAAAGGACTCTATCACAAACGCATGCACCGCTCGAGCGAATACACACGTAAGTCTCTAGATACAATCTCTAGAGATCGACTATCCTTTTTTAGATACGGAATCTAGAACACATACCTATCCCAAAAACCGGCACAATCACGTAAGTCGGGTACGAAGACATCCTACCAGGTAACCCCCCTGGGACGGTTATAAACACATCCTACCAGGTAACCCCCCTGGGATGGTTATAAACACATCCTACCAGGCAGTCTCCTTGGAACGGTTACAAACATCCTACCGGGCAGTCCCCTTGGAACGGTTACCAACACATATTATTAGACAGTTCCCTCTGGTATGATCACAAAAAGTACCCTACCAGGCAGTTCCCCCTGGTATGGTTATAAGAACTTCCTACCAGGCAGTTCCCCCTGGTATGGTTGCAAGAACATCTTACCAGGCAGTTCCCCCTGGTACGATTTACGCACTAACAAAGCTCTAAGAGCATACTCACATCGAGTAACCACTATTGCGGGACGCCGCATCACACTTACGTCTGGGGTACAATCCTGGACCAAGCTTACAAAAATACTTTTGAAACATGCATCGACCCACACCCTGCCATCGAAGAACGAGTGTACCGTTTAACAAAAGACAAAAGCGAAGCAGTCATTTCTAGATACAGACTCTAGAAATACACCTCCCTACTTCGGAATAGGAACCATTAGACATGGCTTGCCTATATTATCGAAAGGTGATCGTAATACTGATTAACCTTCTCATTACTACGACATCAACTCGCTCCATACAACTAGAAGACGATACAATAAAACAAGAGCGAACGGTCACTTCTAGATACAGTATCTAGAACACATCTTTCCCGAATCACTGGACTCAGTATGCTTACTTATCCAAGACGATGGATTTTGACATCTATCAAGTTTCCGGTTAGTTAGACAAGCGCCATGGAGACGCCCTCGGCGACACATCGATGGTCACCTCTAGTCTAAGCCTATACGCTATGACTCTAAGACCATAAAGTACTTATTGAGTGTTACAAAACGCACATACGCATCAAAGCATGAACGGCCATACAGAGGGCCGACATGGTTAGACATGGAATCCAAGATACATGGGGTATGGAGCATCACCCCACAACACGAGGTATGGTACTAGTACCACACACCAGGAAGTACCTCATCAACATCAACAAGACGGAGTTATTATCAGACAGAAGCAAGTACTAGCAAAGGAGAACATAAACAAAGTTACGCAAAAGAGTTCTCTCAAGCAGAAGGATTACGTTTCTAGATCTCGTATCAAGAATGCGAACCTAGACAAGGGTACGCATAAACTCTTACAAGGTGGAGACGTTACGACACCGCAACAACAAAAGTTCTTGGCTTAAGGAATATGATACACCACGAAGCCAATTCAAGACAAGTGTTCTAACACACGGAACAATAACAACACAGGGGTACTTGAATCCAGAGAACTACGATTGCTAGCTGGTTCTTCTGGGTCAGCAAACTGGAATTCAGTGAAGCGTGCCCATCCTGATCGAATCTAATCGATCCTCTCTGACCTAAGACAGGGGTTCGAGTACATTCTAGGAAGCCTCAAACGACATTATATTCGCTATTTTGTCTGGGGTACATTTGCAAGAGACAAGGTCTTACAAAAGCTCCTAGTACTAGGGTACTGGGGTGGAGATACATAGCAACGTTGTTCTAATATACAATTACGTCCTAGTAGTCATCCTCTCAGCAGCCAAATCTTAGGGAATATTCAAGGCAAGGCTTCATCAAATACTAAGCAACCACGACAACCACCACGTTGACCAAACACTAGGTCACCTTCACAGCTTCACTTCCCGAGTGCGGTGCAACTCATCGAGTATTCGCTAGTTGACCTAGAGAATCTCCGGTGCAGACATGCAAAACCAACCAGTTTTACTACCTTAAGAAGTCACTTCGGGACATAGTTTCTAGGACATAAGCTTTCACGCTGAGACATGTTCTTCAGTTTCTTAAACATCTACCAAGAGTGTTCAAACTCTAAAATCCTCTTTGACGATGGTTCTAGACAAGTCAACAAGGTTTTAAGACAGCAAAGACTTTGACGACATATTACGAATCGGCTTCCAACTCCAAAGCGGGTCTGGATTTACAACCCGATCCGGGGGTATTGTTGGGCCCTGGCCTAAAAGCCCACGAAGCTCTCTAGCGCGGCCCACAGGAAGTCCATAAAGCCAAGAGACGAGGTTCTAGAAGACAGTCCGAGTAACGAGTTATGAAATCAGCGTATCTACCCCCCAAGATATAAGATAGACGACAATTATATCTTATAAGGATTCCTTTTATCTTATAAGGCCGGAATTGTATCACATTTAGGGAAATTCTATCTAGTAGATGCGTATCTATCTAGTTAGTATTCTATCTTGTAAACACTCTATCTTCTAGGCATCCCCTATATATACAAGGGGGAGGGTCATGCATTGTACACATGATTATTGACATCTACAGACACGTTCACACATTGACACACACACACGTTAATATACACGACTTCACACATTCAATACAATTTACACGTTCATTCTCTTCGTTTCTTTCGTTCTTGTTGTTTTGTTCAAGCCCGATCTAGGTCAAGGGGTCACCAATCTTGCTTGGTAGATTTCTGGCTCTAACAGAACCCACGAAACATCCTATGCGAACTGAATAGCAAATTACGGAAGGAGGAGCTTACTGAGCTAGTAGTGATTTGGTGGGGCATATGGCACCAAAGAAATAAGATACTTTTTCAACAAACAACAAATGACCCCATACAAGACCTTAGTCTATACATCCGGTACCAACCGAAACAATGGAAACAAGCGAAGCAATGGAATGAGGATGAAGAAAAAGATGCGAACAAGAGCACCGAACCAAGAGGCCGATCACAAATCAAAATGGACAAATGGAAGAAACCATCCCATGGGTATGTAAAACTGAATTTTGATGGATCCAAGCTCGGCAATGGGAATGCCTCAGGAGGCTCGATTATAAGGGATGAAAATGGAAAACCAGTTAACAGAACAGCTAGAATATATGGAAAAGTGTCAGTATTATTGGCGGAAGCAATGGCATTATGGGATGGTGTAAGGAAGGCCAAGCAATTGGGCATTAGAAAACTCGAGGTGGAGGGGGATAACATGACAGTTATCAAAGCTATAACAGGACTGAATCGTTGCCCATGGGAAACTGAAAGAATTATTACAGATATTCTCGTCTCCCTTAGGGGTTTCGAGTCAGTACGCATATTTCATGGGAGTCGACTTTGTAATTTTGTGGCCGATAAAATTGCTTTCTTGGGCCACAACCTCTCATGGGAAACTATTTTGAACCATCACGAGCTTCTTGCTTTCATCCGAAAGGATGCACTAGGAATCCCGCCCTAGAGCGAGACCCTAATTTTCACCGGTTCACAAAAAAAAAAAAAAAAAAAAAAAAAAGAGACGCATTCTTTCCCCAAAAGGGAAATGAGGCGTGTTTCACCGATACGCTGCATTCCGTCTAGTTTTGGTATAATCCACACCGTTTAGCCTCTCATGTCTCAACTGTGTTATTGCTTATTACACTTGCTGAACACACACGCCGGCCTCTACTTCTCTTTCTCGTGACGCCATGGAAGCCATTGGAGCTGCTCTCTCCTCTCGAGCCCCCTTAACCTGCAAAAACCACTCCGCCTTCAACCTCTCTCCTCTCAGGTGCCCCGATTCTCTTTCTATTTCCCAGAACAAGAGAACCCTAATTTGCTCCGCCTCATCCGACACCATGACCAGCGGCGCCTCTTCTCAGAGTAAGGAGACGAAGCTATGGGGAGGAAGGTTTGAGGAGAGTGTGACCGATGCTGTCGAGAGGTTTACCGAATCGATTTCCTACGATAAGGCTCTCTACAAGCATGATATCATGGGTAGCCGTGCTCATGCCACCATGCTCGCTCACCAGGTTCCATTGTATTCCCCAATTTAAGTCTGATTTACTATGTGCTAAGGAAGGAAAAAGTTTGATTCTTGATTAGTTTTATGATTCTGAATTGCTCTGCATTGTTCTGATAAGAGGAGGGATCTATTGGTATGCAAACCAAGAATGAGGGATTTCAGCTAGATACTTCATACCATTTGCATGGATTTCCTGTTCATCTCTATATTTATGGTGAATTTTCAGGCTATTAGCTATGAATGTTGAGCTTAGAAATGTCATATGACTTCTCAAATGACTTATTTCAATTGGGGGTTTAATGATTCAATTGAAGTTTGCATGCTGAAAATCATATTCATTTCTGCGCGGATGTGAAAAGTAGTGAGATGGATTGTATCTTTGGTTTCGTAGGGGCTGATGAGTGAAGGTGAGAAGGACAGCATATTGAAAGGCTTGACTGAGATAGAGAGGATGATAGAAGGCGGGGAGTTCGTATGGAGAGCTGATAGAGAAGATGTTCACATGAACATTGAAGCTGCTCTGACTGAGTTGGTTGGTGAGCCTGCAAAGAAGCTCCACACGGCTCGCAGCAGAAATGATCAAGTCTGCACAGATGTTCGCCTCTGGTGTCGTGATGCTATTGATACCATTATCATTAGGATTAAGCAGCTTCAGGTTTGATTCTTATTGCTTTCATTGTAATACCTGTTAAATACAGGATGTTCTGAAAACTTCATTCCAAGTGGAATTTTTTTGTTTATTTTTCTAGATTACAATTTGGGAATGAAATCAAGAGGAATGCAATTAGTTGATTATTTTCATTCTTTTTCTGTCTTTTTATTAAGGCTATAGTGTCTATAAATTTCACAATAAGATTTGTATGGTACTCTTTGTCATACTTTGTAGGTTGCACTTGTTACCTTGGCCTTAAAGAATGAAGGGCTTATTGTTCCTGGATATACACATTTGCAAAGGGCACAGCCTGTGTTGTTGCAACATCTTCTTTTGGCATATGTTGAGCAGGTTTCTTCTCTATCTTCATCTTTTTGAAATTAATCTGATGTTTCATCCTTCACTAGACAAACTGATTTTTTTTTCGAAACTCATTGCATCTTGTATTGTAGTTAGCCTTTTGAGTAGGCTTGACTTTTTTTCCCCGTCTTTGTAGCTGGAACGTGATGCTGGCCGTCTTAAAGATTGTAAAGCTAGGCTGAATTTCTGCCCTTTGGGTGCATGTGCCTTGGCTGGTACCGGTCTTAATATTGATAGATTCATGACTTCTGAACTTCTAGGGTTTGATGGGCCATTGAGAAACAGGTATTATTCTTTCAGTTTCATGTTATAGCATAGTAAGTTCTTATATAAGTTCCTTGCGTTCTTATTCTAGAGATCATCATAAAATACATAGATTAATTGAATTTTATATTTCAAATTCTAGCATTTTTTTTTCCCAGCGGTGTTGCCTCCTGACTCTGCTGTAGTCTATCACCTTATACAGCTCTAATTTTTGTAAAAATGTTCTTATATTTAGAAATCAGATCTCACTGTTGACCATACTCCCGGTTTTTTCTATTCTGCTGCAGAAGGCTCATGATTTGCTTACGCTGATCCATTGAATTTTCTTATGTTATTATACAGCATCGACGCAGTTTCAGACCGAGACTTTCTTATAGAGCTCCTATCTGCTAATTCAATCACAGCCATGCATCTCTCCAGGCTTGGTGAAGAGTGGGTCTTATGGGCTTCAGAAGAGTTTGGATTTTTAACTCCTAGTGACTCGGTTTCTACTGGAAGCAGCATAATGCCTCAGAAAAAGAACCCAGATCCCATGGAGCTTGTTCGTGGGAAATCTGCTAGAATTGTGGGGGGCTTGACTACGCTCCTTGTCTTATGCAAAGGACTCCCACATGCCTATAACCGAGATTTGCAGGTAAAACAGTTGTCAAATGTATATACAATTTTACTTTGTGTTTGGATTACCCAAGACAATACAAGCACATCTTACTTGTGACTCTATGACATGCATACTTCAGCGTAGCTAACTGTTTTCTTCTTTCTATTCACACAGGAAGACAAGGAACCTGTATTTGACAGTGTAAAGACAATAATTGGAATGCTAGAAGTGAGTGCTGAATTTGCACAGAATGTAACTTTCAGCAAAGATAGAATTGAAAAAGCTTTGCCTGCTGGCCATCTTGATGCAACAACACTTGCAGACTATCTTGTCAAAAAGGTTGGTACTTTTTCAGTCTGAAATTTGACTTGTTCTCGTAGTTGTAACTAACCAAGTTATTTTTGCTGGTTACCTTTACTCAGGGAATGCCTTTTAGAACTTCCCATGATGTAGTTGGAAGGTTAGTAGCTGTTTGTGTGTCAAAGGGCTGTACTCTTCAGGACCTTACTCTGGACGAACTTAGAAGCATTGACCCGATATTTTCTGAGGACGTCTATGATTATCTTGGTGTAACAAATTCAATCAAGAAGTTCAGCTCTTATGGTTCAACGGGAACGAAATGTGTCTCAGAGCAGCTTGAGTACTGGGTGGCAGAACTCAAATTAGCACCTTGAGTCATGAGTCGCACCTGTCTCTTTGAAAGAGGCTAGCTCATACTATCGAGAGGGATTAGATGGAAGCTAGCATATAGTTACTCAATTATGTCACTGTTTTGCTGTATTAAATGGAATTCTTTTGCTAGATATTCAACATTGGTCTCTTGTCTTGATTACTCTATCGGGTTTTCTCCCTTTTTTTGGCTGTGTTTTTGTCTCTTACGGATTTAATGCTCCATCAGTACCTGACAACCAGAACCTGTAGAGTTCTGCATTGCGTGGGGTAATTATAATATCGAGGAAAATACACGAGGATGCATCTTTCATCAGCCCAAGCAATTCTAGAAAATGCAAAGCAAAAGGATTACATTGCACTCAAGAAACAATCACATAAATACTGTGCGTATTGCCTATTATTATGCTAAACTTGCAAGTATTCATAATTTTACATCTTTGGTATTTAAAACAACCTAAAATATCACCTCTTTTCATATTTCTTACAACCAGACTACCAAGTGCAAAAGGACTGTACATGATACAATCCAGACCAAAATAAATATATATACCCAGATGATGTATTATCATGACAAGGATCTGAGCCACAAAATCTTTTTCTTACAGATAACAAATGCTGGCCAAAGTGACTGTTTACACAAAAAGAGGGGTTCCTTGCTGATCAGCGGAAGAAGAAGGCTGTAAAGCTCGGATCCTTATGTCGAATTTTCTTTGGGTGACCACTTCAGGCTTGACAGGTCTAGGATCGGAACCAGCCGGTACAAGAGCATAAGAATGAGTCCGGTCCTCGTAGGCGTTGCCAATGTGGTTCCCACATTTTCTGCAAAGAAGCTTGGTTTTCTTCTTGATCAATCCCCAGGATTTCTTAGAGCTGAAGAAGGGTATGCATTGGATTTCATCAACTTGTGTGAACCTGCTCTCGTCAATCTGGAAGAACGAAATGATCCCTCGCTTTATGGATTTGCCGTATTTGGAGCCGATCGTAGCAGTGTTTCGGTTCGAAGAGCTCAGGCTCAGGTCATAGCCACAAGAACCACAGCTGCATTAACATTTGGATGTGCAAAGGATTGCCAGGATCTAAAACTGGTCAGAACTGAAAGTGATGTATAGTGATTTTCAAGGTTTTGAGAACAACTAAACAAGTGTACACAGAGCTGAACTTTTAGAAAACACAATATGCTAGAATTGTTGCAGACAAAAAAGTTCACTTTTTAATGGCACTAGTCAGTAAACTGCCAATCCAAGCACAATGACTCCAAATAACCAACAAATTATCCGTAAAGAGAAAGGAAGGAATTCAGGAATTTGATTTCCTCTGAGGACAAACGAAACGATCGGTGGATTTTGGGATTCTCACAGAAGACGCGTTAACAGGAAACAGAAAGAACGTCAATTGATGAAATCATGAAAAATTCCCCAATTGGGTAAACAGTAGGCTCCTTTTTTTAGCGGGACGACGGAAACAGAAATCGCAGATTGAGAAACCTAAAAACAGGCAATTCCAGATGGAGGAAGAGATACCTGTAATAGACATCTCTGTGGCTTCGGGAGGCGTAGGAGGAATTCCGATCACTTTCGCCAAAAGAAGTATCTGCGTCCGGTGTCTCCATCAAAGCCATAAGCAAAGGAGATTCGAGATCTCGATTAAAAACCCTAGCTTGGGAATTGATCAACAGAGGAAAACGGTTAATTGGCGAGGACTTTTTGGGTGTGAAAGGGGGAGTTGAATGCAGAGGGGGGAGACAAGAGAAGGCCCCGAATTTATCTTTGTGAGTTGGACACAGACACCTTCTGTAGTCGTAGCTGAGAGTTACACAGACACACATATATCAAAGGGCAAATCTTTAAGGATGATTTTTATTTTTATTTTTTCGATAAATCAAGCTAATTGTAGCAATCATTGGCCATTGAAAACATAGGTTATATGGTTAATTTGTAAAAAAAGTAAAATTACCCTCGAATAGAAAAGTATGATGGGGTTCAAGGTTCACGTATATCAGTATATGATATGTTTAAGATATTTAAATTATAAAAAACGTTATATTATACTCTCTCAGTTTCATAATAAGTGTCGTTTTAGCTTTTAACACATTTTTTAAGAAAAGCAATTATTAACTTTAAAACTTACAACTTTTTCTTAATCTTACCACTCACCACATCTTTTGGCCAATGAATCAACAACTTTAGTCAACAAATACACATTCCAATAAAATCTATCATTACTCACCCCTAGGGGTGTCAATCGGGTGGGTCGGGTCGGGTTCGGGTCGGGTCATTTCGGGTTCGGGTCAATTCGGATTCCGGTTAAATTCGGATATTTTCAATGATCGGGTCAGATCGGGTTGAACAATTGCGGGTCGGGTACACAATTAGTCGGGTCAAGTTTGATCTTCGGGTCAATTTCGGGTGGGTCTTTCGGGTTTCGGTTCATCTAAATTTCGGGTTGAGTCGGGTTTCGGGTTAGTCGGATTTCGATTTTGTCATATATTGAATGATAATTTTTGTCCTAATATCATTACCTTTAACACTAAATACTAAATGTAGCACTTATATTCAAAAATATAAGTATAATAAAAGATTTAAATTTTAATTTTTTAAATAAAATATTTATTTTAGTGTAAACATATATTTAATGTATCTAAAGTATTTTATTAAATGATATTATGTTTCTTTACAAGTATATATATGAGATAGTTCGTGAAAATATGGTCATTAACTTCAAGGTTACGGATTATTTTAGATGAAATGCTATTGATTCAGGAGAGTTCGGGTTTTCGGTTGATATCGGGTCGGGTAAGTTCGGGTTTTCGGATGATTTCGGGTCGGGTTACTTCGGGGTTTCGGGTAATATCGGGTTAGTAAACTCGGATATAATCGGTTACGGGTTAATTTCGGGTTCGGGTTAATTTCGGGTTCGGGTCAAACCGGTTCGGGTCAGAAAATCTCGGGTTCACGTATTTCCCCCTCTATTTCGGGTGTCGGGTCGGGTTCGGTGTCGGGCGGGTTTCTCGGGTCGGGTCAAGTTTTGACAGCCCTACTCACCCCTACTTAATCACTTTGAAAACCTAAAACGACACATAATATGAAACAAATTTTAAGTGCTAAAACGACACTTATTGTGAAACGGAGTATTTATGTACCAACAGTTTATAAACACCTTACCACAATTTGTGTAAGTACTTTTTGATTATCTGTGCCCTTTTAGATTTTTAATGTTTCAACTATGAATCTTTAATTAGTACATTCTATAATCCATGTATGTATTGCACTAATAGACAAAAAAGAAATTGTTTACTCTAGGCAAAATCCTTAAGATTGTATATCTATATCTATGCTACTTATATAATCTACGCAAAATCCTTATTGCTAAAGTTGACGAGCCGCAGACAATTAATCAATTCCGACCCATTAGCCTTTGCAATGTCCTTTACAAAATTATTACGAAGGTTATGGTTACGAAGTTGCAGCGGGTCCTCCCCCTTTTGATTAGCCCGGCGCAGGGTAGCTTTCTACGGGGCGCTTGATTTCCGATAATGTTGTTGTGGTTCAGGAGGTAGTGAACTCAATGAGATTCAAGACAGGTCGCAAGGGGTGGATGCTTCTAAAACTCGACCTTGAAAAGGCGTATGATAGAGTTCGGTGGGATTTCATACTCGACACTATGGCGGACGCGGGCTTCCCGCTTTCGTGGCAGAACTGGGTTGGCGAATGCCTCCACTCGTCGTCGTTTCGCCTTGTTTGGAACGGTGAGTTGACTGATGCTTTTGTTCCCGCTAGGGGTGTCCGACAAGGCGATCCGATATCGCCTTATCTTTTTGTTCTTTGCATGGAAAAGTTGAGCCAATTGATCAGTAAGGCGGTAGCTACGCGAGATTGGAAGGCTATCCAACTTTCCCGGGAGGGACCGGAACTTTCTCATTTGCTATTTGCCGATGACATTATTCTGTTTGCCGAGGCTTCGATAGAGCAGATTCGGGTTGTGAAAAGTGTGCTTGAGGAATTTTGTCAGGCGTCTGGACAGCGGGTCAATCCTTCTAAGTCCCGCATTTTCGTGTCGGCCAATGTTGGGCAGGATTTACGTGAGGCTCTGGAAGTTGAAAGTGGTTTTGAGCTAACAACGAACCTCGGCAAGTACCTCGGAATGCCAGTCTTCCATGATCAAGTGACAACTGAAGCATTCAGCCCTTTGTACGAGAAGTTTGCGGCGAGGCTCCGGGGTTGGCAAGGCAGGTTTCTTAGTATGGCTGGAAGAGTGACTCTCACGAAAACTGTCCTGTCTTCTCTGCCCATTTATTCGATGGCCACAATCACTATTCCGGGTGAGTTGTGTGCGAAGTTGGATGGTCTGATGGCTCGTTTTGTTCGGGGGGGCTCCGAAGAGCGTAGACGAATGCATCTCCTTAGCTGGGATGAGCTTTGTGTGCCAAGAAATCAAGGCGGGCTTGGGTTACGTAAGATGGGTGAGGTTAATCTTGCGATGATTGGCAAGTTGGGTTGGCGTTTCCTAACGGATAGGAACAAGCTGTGGGTCGAGGTTCTCCGCTCCAAGTACGTGCGGCCTACGGCGAACGAAAGGCCTAACAGCTCTTACGTTTGGAAGAGTTTGAAGAAAGGGATAGATCGAGTTGTCGTTCCGGGATCTCGATGGTGCATTCGGAGTGGACTTGACACTAGATTTTGGAAGGATAAGTGGCTGCTTAATCAACCGTTGGAGGAGCTGTGTATTGGTCAGTTGAGTGCCCAGGAACTTCGCAAATCTGTCAGGGAGTATTGGCTGGTTGATTTCGGATGGGATTGGAATTTGTTGAACCCGCTTCTGCCGGCAGGGGTTTTACTTCGCCTTGCGGCCGTGGCGGTTGAAGAGTCGGCCACCGAAACTGACGTGCTGTGCTGGCATTTCTCGTCTTGTGGTGGGTATTCAGCGAGATCAGCCTATAATATGATTTTGGAGCATCGTATTGCTGACTCTACGGACTACTCCACTTGTAGCTTGATTTGGAAAATGCAAGCTCCTGAGAGGCATAAACTCTTTCTGTGGCGCACTTTGAAGGGTGCGGTCTTGACTAATCAAGAGCGGGTGAGGCGACACATCGCCAATAACGCCCTTTGCTCGAGGTGTCCTACCGAGGAGGAGTCGTTGATTCACCTACTGCGGGATTGTAATATTACAACTCGTATGTGGGAAGATCTTCACCCTCCTCTTGCCAGGGAAGTATTTTTCGACTCCGATTTTGCTTTATGGGTCCGCAGTAATATCTCTTGCTCGGTGACGGTGCATGGGGGTATTAAGTGGGCAGATATATTCACTGTTGCACTTTGGTGGATATGGAGATGGCGTAACCTTTTCGTATTTGAGTAGGTGTCTTTCGATGGGGGTCGTGGGGCGTTTATTCTCAACTATGTCAAGGAGTTTGCAAATGCTATGTCTCTCCTTAAAGGGCCGGAGGAGGCTGATCGTAGAGAGGTTCTCAGTGTTTCTTGGCGTCGTCCCCGGAGCGGTTGGATAAAGCTAAATACGGATGGCTCCGTTAGGGAGGATGGGATGGCTGCCGCGGCTGGTGTACTTCGTGATGAGGCAGGGAATTGGATTGTGGGATTCGTGCACAACATCGGCATGTGCACGGTTCCAATGGCGGAGTTGTGGGGTGTGGTCAAAGGGTTGGAGCTTGCTTGGCGCGAGGGCTATAGGAGGGTGTCACTAGAAGTTGATTCACAACTTGTGGTTCTTCTTTTAGGGAGGTCTATGGAGTATAGTCATCCTTTGGCTAGCTTGGTGCTTCGGTGCCAAAGCTTAATTCGTAGGAGCTGGGATGTCCAGTTCCGGCATATCTTCAGGGAAGCGAATCGTTTAGCGGATTTTCTTGCTAGCTTAGCTTTTTCTTTCAACATTGGTTTTCATGTTTTGGTTGACCCTCCCGAGGGTGTTTTTTCTATGCTTGATGATGATGTTAGGGGTCGGGTTATCCCCCGCTTACGTACCACTTAACCCATTTTGATTTTTCAATAAAACGCCCCTAGCGGGCATGGAGACTACCGCCTCTCCTTCAACCAAAAAATAAAATAAAAAAATAATCTACGCAAAATCATAATATTATTTTAATAATTATTAAAAAATTCAAATTCTTGATCAGTTAGGTCGATCCTAACCCGCACAATAAATTGTCAAGACCCGATCTGACTTGACCTGTAACCAGACTGATCCGAACCCGTACTCAACCCGAATCTGAAAAGACCGAACCCGAATCCACCCGACTGACCGAAAATTTTAGGGCTGAAACCCGACAGGAATAGTAGCGAGCAAAGGAAAAAAACCGAACCTAATTGGGTTGAAACCTGTACCTGATCCGATCGACCCGATTTTTCTATATATATATATATATGTAGAATAAATATATTTTCTTTTAAATATTATACTATATTTTATTATAAAAACTATTATAAAAAATTATTATAAAACATCTATTAAAAATAATATTTTATTGTCAAATATTAACATTTAATCGTAATATTATTTAATAATCATTAGAAGTTCAAATTCCTGACCTGCTAACTCAACCCGAACCCACACAATAACCTGGCAAGACCCGATCCGATTTGACATGTAACCCAATTGACTTGAACCCGAATCCACTCGACTTGATCCGAAAAACCGACCGAAAACTTTAGGACTGGTACTTGACATGAATAGTAACGAGCAAAGGAAAAAACCGAACCCGATTAACCTAGGCCCGATTGGGTTGAAACCTAAACCCGACCCGACCGACCCGATTTTTTTATATATGTAGAATAAATATTTTTTCTTTGACATAGTGTAATATATTTTATTATAAAAAATTAAAGACTATTACAAACAAAGTATGATTATAAACATATATTAATATTAATATTAGTATTTTATCATTAAATAATAATATTTAATAATAATAGTAAATTAATAGTCATTAAAAATTCAAATTCTTGACTTGTTAGGTCGACTTGAACCCGCACAATAACCTGTCAAGACCCGATCCAACTTAACCTCTAATCGGATTGACCAGAACCCGCACTCTACCCGAACCCGAAAAGACCGAATCCGAATTCACCCAACCCGACCTGTGTGACACCTCTAGAAACAAGTCATCGGGAAGTTTGGTCTTCGAAATGCACAATCCCTTGTTTGTACATATAGGTGTGTTTTAAAACACTCATAATTATGTCTAGTCATGGAGCCAGGAATCTTCAAATGCGGGGGCGTACTTCGACAATTAAGGTCAGACAAATCGATCTATTTTAACATAATGACGCATATATAAAATATATTTGATATATAGAGTGAGAAAAAATGTAAATCCAAAGTGGTTTAACATAAAAATAATACAAACCAAGCCACATTTCTATTATTTTATAAAATATATTAATATAAAGTGCAGAAAAATATAAATCATTTGAGTTTAGACTTCCGGTAGGTTCTCCCAATTTCAATTGGGTCAAATGATTGTATTACAAGATTTATTTGGTGATATTAATGAGGTTTTCAATTTAACACCCACCCTAAAACACCCTATCTAAAACCCACCCTATGCCTATTTTATATATATTAAAACCACCTCAAAATTTCTCCTCTACCCTCCTCATTCTCTTTCTTCCCCTCTCTTTCCTCTTTGCCTTCACTCTTCTTCTCTCCCCCTCAAAATTTCTTCCCTCAACTACTAGCAACAAGTAATTAAATCTTTCTTCACACTTGTCCTTCATTAAAAGGTATACAATATTAGGGTTTAGGTTCATATTGTTTTAATTTTTCGTTTTGATTGAGTGAGTATTTGTTTTGATTTATTGAAATGAGTAATTTTACATATACAAAATCTATGATTAGTATTGCAATTGAATGGCTTACGACTGAATCGTTTCGATTCTGCTTCGGATGAAAAATCAGTAGGAGAAGTCGCGCAGTGAAGTTGGGGAAGACGACCTCAGCCGTAAAGACCAGGGTCACTCCAGCCGTAAAGGCTGGGGGTCAATCCAGCCGTAAAGGCTGAAACGGCTTTGACCTTAAAGGCCTAAGTTGCATGGGCCTTAAAGGATGAGGTCACACAGGCCTTTACGGCTTGAAGTGGATTCGTTTAATTTTTTTTGTTTTTGTTTACAGATGCAATCGCGCTGCTATGAGAGACTAGGTCCGGTCGTGCTCGACTTCGTGCCGAAAAGAGGGAACAGATCATCTCGCTCTCACCGGTTGTAGAGATTGAACCTACACCAGTAATTGAGCACTTTAAGAAGCACTTCCGGAGGGGTCCTCGAGGAGTCTTTATGGATTCATCACAGTTTCATTTGGGGAGCAGCTCTCAGCAGGATCCGACACCTCCCACACAGACCCAGTCGTACATAGTACTCGAGGTCGACGTTCGTATACACAAGATGCCTCCGTTGAGGGTGGAGCAGACACTACGTCGGCTCATACAAGAGGTGCAAAACGTCCGAGACGACCCCGAGCAGGCAGTGTCTCATTGATCCATTTCTTACCTGTTTTCTACCGGGGCCCCAGAGATTCCAGAGTTGTTGTTGGGCTTCGAGGAGCACGCAACTCATCATATTTATGTCAACACTGTAAGTCTCACGTTTTTTTAATGTATAATATCCTTTTGCGGTTTTAATATTTGAGGTTTCTCATATTGTCCTCTATTACTTAAATGATTTATAGGAGCGTGTTGTGCAAGTTGTCATATAGCCCAAGTGTAGTCCTCCACTGTCTCATGTCCCAAAAATACCCCCGCAAGAGTATAATTCTTCCATGTGGATATGAAGTCAACAATTTCGAGAAAGGGCAAGTTGTATCTGTATGAAAAAACACTTGTGAAACTTTAAACTACAGAAAATATATACTAATATAGCTAAAATTGTCCAAATTTTCACATTACTTACATGTTTGTGTTGTAAGTGGAATCCAATCGTAAAACATAGAGAAATGCCTTAAAAAAAGGGATATCGAATCAAGACTAAAAAAAAAACATTCGATAGCCTATTCGTCTCCTTATCATCTAAGTATCTCACAAAGTAGTTGCTTTCCCTAGCTTTATGGAAGAATTGTTGGACAACGGTTCTGCCTTCCATTTGTTCACTACGTACATCATATCGTGCATTGTATATTTGTCTCTTGTTGGTGTAGTTTAACGGGAATTTATTTAATGCACATGCAACTTGGTTTGTTATACAATTGCTCTGTGTCATCATGTTCAACACATCCTTCTTCTCTGATGTCAGTTTTTCGGCTATTGGATGACCAAACAAAGTGGAGTTAAGTTTGTGGTTGTGTACTATATGTACAACAACCTTCCATGATCCTCCAAGCCGCTCATGACACTTCAATCTGAAACGACAACCACATTTCTTGTTCTCACACCTTTTGCAAATTGACTTGTTTTCACTCGACGGGATGTGCTTGCCCGCTCTCTCACAAACAAGCCATGTCTTTCCATGATGTGTCATGGTTGACTTTCTATCCCGACCAATTTTTATACACATGTTATTTTGAATGCCGACTTCTTTAGCCTAAGAAATGACCTCCTCCTTAGTATCAAATATTCTGTCAGTGGTAAACAAATGTACGTGAATAATCTTCTGAGCAATCCTCTTGAACCACCTCCGTATAACTTGAAAATTGTGGATGACTACTAAGAGGTGGAAATCTGAACATATTAGGTGTTGATTGAACATGCTCTTCTGGCGAATGAGTATGAGATGGAACTCCGAACATGTGTGGGCTGGGGCACATTGGACTTGCCACGGTTGCACCGGTACAAACATGCTCGATGTAGAATGAAATTGCCCCGACTAAACTGGAAAGGTCATCATTTATTTGAAGGTCATCAAACCCGATATATACCTCATTTTCTTCCTGAAAAAATAAAACAATTATTTTATTACAAAGACCTCTTACGGAAAAGTAGGATATTGGTGTAATAGGTAGAAGTGTTCCAACCGTTACAGCTAAGAGTGTTCCAGCCATTACGACTGGTAAGCTCCGCGCCTTTACGGCTGGTGATCATTTATTTGAAGGTCATCAAACCTGATATATACCTCGTTTTCTTCCTGAAAAAATAAAACAATTATTTTATTACAAAGACCTCTTACGGAAAAGTAGGATATTGGTGTAATAGGTAGAAGTGTTCCAACCGTTACAGCTAAGAGTGTTCCAGCCATTACGACTGGTAAGCTCCGCGCCTTTACGGCTGGTAGCACCGGGCCTTTACGGCTGGTGCAGTCTAGCTTTAACGGCCGGAGTCTCTACTCATTTCGAAAACCCAAAGTGCTTCTCTACAAAATATTATATACTCACTAAAAAAATACAAAGGAAATGGTTTTGGTAATATGTAAAGTACCTCGTTGTGAAAGATTGTAAACGAGTTATCTTCGGCAATGAAGTTGTATCCAAAATCATTGTAGGACATTGCGAATTGTTTTTGTTGAGATGAATAAGAAGAAAAAAAGAAGACAAGAAGTTTCAAAGGAAGAAATGGTTTCAAAAGTTGGAATTGAAAGATTTGAAGGTTTACTAATAAATGAAAGTAGGTGGGACATTGCCAACCGTTGACATTTATTGCGTTTTTTGACATTCGCCGAGCCTTTACGGCTGAAAGCGCTCCAGCCTTTACGGCTTATGTCAACCCAGCCTTCACGGCTCGTGCAACTCCGGCCGTAAAGGCTTATGCACCTCAAGCCGTAACGGCTCGGTGGACGTCAACTAGATCTGCAGATTCTTAAACCCATTTGACGTGAACTACGTCAAATAAAACCCATTTAATTAAAGCCCATTTGTAATTTGTTCCCATGCCCAACCCATTGAAAATTCTTAACAGGTGATTTAGACTCCAACTTTTTAACCGAAACTCGGAATTCCAACCTCCATTATTTGAACCTCCGATCGGATTGCACGGGCTCGGCCACCGACGAGTCAACAACGACGTCCTCTACCTTTCCTTCGGCTCTATTAGACGTGTGGGTGGCCCAGATACAAGCCCGGTGGGGTTCCATCCTAAAACCAATTGGTTTATCGTCTTATATACTAGGCAATTTTGTTGCCCAACTTCCGATGTAAGATAGTTTTGTATCCCAACACGCCCCCTCAAGTGCAACTGGACCGTCCCAGTTGACACTTGAAGAAACGGGCCCAGATCGCCCGCTCTGATACCATATTAGACGTGTGGGTGGCCCAAATACAAGCCCGGTGGGGTTCCATCCTAAAACCAACTGGCAATAGGAGGAGTAGCCCACCGTCTTATATACTAGACAATTTTGTTGCCCAACTTCCGATGTGGGATAGTTTTGTATTCCAACAGGTTCCGCTCTCAATAACTCGGCAACTCTGCCCCCGCCCCAACCCTTGTCCTAGGGAGACTCCCTACGTATAATCCCGCTCCTCCGGACAACGGTGGGGGCGGCCGCCCCCAGCCTCCGCCGATAATCATGTCAGACGATAATGTAAGAAGGGAGGAAATTCTTAGTACATCACAGTTTTGAAATTTGCAGTACGTATGTACAATTGATATTGGTCTGTTTTAAACACTTGTATAGGCTCCATTTTTTCTTGTATCTTGCTATTTGCCTATTGCCCTTGTCTTTTGACAAGTAAGTAATCGATTACTAATGACATAGAGATAAACATGCAAAAGATACAGCAGAAAATTTCAAGAGAGGATCACTAGTGGCGGGTTGGCCCTTGTTACTTATCTACATTCAATCCAGCATTGTTGATGAATTGCAGAATACAGTTTCACAAGCACAAGCACAAAGAAAACTTCAAGGCAAAACCCAAAAAGATAAAAAAAAGAAAAAACAAGAGAGCTCTAATTATTAAATCTAATCTTCCTCATCCACATCAGTGATAAACTTGCCAGTGCCAGGGTTCAAGGCAGCAAAGAAGAAGAAGGCGACGTTGAACAACACGAGCGGCTCGATCTCGTTGATCGGCACTCCTGTCTCGATGTTGAGCTGAGCTAGCGCTCCTTTCCCGGTGATGATCTCCCCTATCAACGAGAACGCAAACCCGAGTTGAGCCAATCTCCCCACGAATAGCTCGTTCGCCTTTGTGAATCCGAACAATGGACCTAGTTTGTTCACATTATTTATGATGAGCTCATGCATGGAACTAGCTAGGTATATATGTGTAAGATAATGTTACTTGTAGGGTAAAAATTGTAGATAAACTCAATTACCTCCTTCTTTGAGACCAAGGGTGGATCTTATGCTCTTGCCAGGAGGAATGATGGCCTTCTCAAGCCCGGTAGGAGGATCATCGACGAACTGGCCTCGGTCTCCAAGCGCACCAATGGCTCCCAACAGCGTGAACAATATGAAGAAGAGGAGCAACGGCTCTGCTTCGTAGATCGGTATCCCGGTTTCTATGTTTAGTTGCGACAATATACCTTTCCCGGTTATCCCCTCTCCTAGAAGCGAAGCCTGTTTACACAAATCAAGTTACAAGAATGAAGGATCCGGTGTCATTAATGGATACTAGAAATGATTCTATCTTACTAGTGCGTCTTATAATAAAGTCCTATGACGTTCTTATGCTATTGTAGCTTTTGAAAGTTTAACTAATTGCTAAATCCCAATACATTCAAGTATTGTTATAAGGAAAACATAACGGACAAGCGGGGACGGAGCCAGGAATTGGAGCATGGTTAGGCTAAATTTGTCTTAAATTAAGATTACCAAACTACTAAACAAAGAACAAAACTACTAAACAAAAAACAAAAGAAGATAGTTGAAAAAGTGCAAATGCAGTGATCGTCGAAATAGACACTATTGCCATCTGTGTTACTTGGTTTCTATGTACTCCTAGTCTACTTAATTTTTATATACAAATCCATAAAAATGGGGCGAGTTACAGCCTAGCCCAACCCACCCCTGGCTCTGTGCCTGCCGACAAGTCTTACTAGCACAACTAGTAATGAGAGTGTGAAGGCAGAGCCTAAGTCTGTGTTAAAAATTCATGTCCATGAATGTCATAAACGAAATCCAAGTGGGTCGAGAGGATAAGGCAAGGGGATTTTCAGCCACACTTACAATGATATAAAGTTCCCGGATATTAATTCCCAACCACACACATTGATGTTGAGTTATAAGGATAACATAACTGGTGAAATACCATAGCATAAACCAACATTGAAATTCATGTTTATGAATGTCACAAGAGAAATTCAAGTGGGTAAACATTAAACAAGCTAGACAACTTTGAAGGGTTGTACTCACAGCAAATCCAAGCATGGCAACACGACCGACGAAGAGCTCGTTCTGCTTGGTGAACCCGATTCCTCCGGACGTCCCGAAGATCCCATCTTCGACTTGTTTCTTCGGTTTCGGAACAACCTGATCAAATTTTCCAATTGAAATAAATTTCTCAAACAAATAACATAGATCAATTACCGTGCACTTTTATACAAATGTAAATAAGCATAACAGTGTGAGTACCTTAGGAGCTTTGGGTTTGGATTTGAAGAGTGCAAAGGTTTTCAAAGTATAAGAAGAAGAAGAGCGGTTAGGAAGTGGTGAGAAGAAGAGAAGAGAAGAAGAGGAATCAGAAGGCTTGATCTTGTGGATCTGAGACAGGAGCAAAGGCTGTTTCTTGAGCAAATTTGCTTGGCCACTGAAGCCACACATCACCATTGTGGCCTGTGCCATTGAAAGAGTGTTTATTATGTTCAGATGCTTTCTTTTGCTTCTTCTCTTCTGCTTCTTCTTGTGTAGTGATGAAATCTTATGATGATAAAAATATATTTTCTTTTTTCCTTTTTAAGGTAGAGATAAGGCTATACTGGTTAGAGATGCGGATGTGTGGTTTAATAGAGAGGTTGTGATTCTTGAGCATCAAAATTCAAGCCACATATGAAGGGATGCAATTTGAAAAACAGAATATGCGATAAGGAACCAAGGAACGAGAGTATGACATGTCATAAGTCATTACACGTCAGGAATGCCATTCCTCCACTTTAGACTTAAAAGTGTACTTATGTGTTAAGATCTTCATAAAATGACAAATGAAATGCGTCATTAACAGACATATATGATATACTTCGACCGAAAAAGAGACATGTATGATATATGGTTACGAGAGGAACACTTGTTCTGCTCTCAGCCATGCCACTAGTGGTTGGCAAGTTTTCCACTCGTGGGATATTTTGGTTTAATTTTGAATTTTTTTGATTTATACAAACATGTGTGGAAAAGTATTTTAAATGAAGTTGTTCAAATACATCATAATAGAATTGACATTTGTGTAAGAGTATAAGACGTACATTACATCTGGCGCATTTGTGAGTTAAAAAGTGGAGTATTCATTTGGTTTGATTATGTTTTGTAAAAATTTACTTGTATATGTCTTCTACCAAAAAAAATTTACTTGTATATGTGTAAGTGTAATGTTTTGTTAATCCTAAGGTTGTAATCTATACATATATTTAATTTCTTCATATTGGTTAGGACATAATTAAACTAGGTAGAGTGTTAAAAAAACTTGGGATTGAGCTTCAAGATGCATCTTGACACTCATGCATGAACCATTATGGCTCATGCATCTATTAGGACCGGCTCTGATTCGGTTTGGGTCTATATAAGTGTTGTTGATATCGGTTCCTTGCATTTAGTGGTTATTTGAGCGGCTCGGTTTTCCTTCTCATCTGTGATGCCCTTTGAGTGTGTTTTCTTGGTGGGTCGACTATTCTATGTTAAAGCCCAACTCTTTCTTTTGAGTTGTTTCAAGCTTAAACGATAGTGTTTTGTATAAGTTGTTGCGAGAGGTATATACTTAACTCCACCTCAACCCTAGATGCCTCTTGTCTTTGCCCATTTCCATTGATGCTCTAGTTAACGTTGAGCGGGAGCCTCTCCAAGACTTTTCCTTTTGGAGGTTCTAGAGCAAAGCATGGTTCGGTTAGAATCGAAAAAATTAAATTGAATTAAACCAAAACCGATAGGGTTTAGTTCGGTTCTTAATAGCTTTCAGGATTTCAGCTCGAAGTTGTTTAGGTTTTTCTTATTCGGTTCGAATTTTCCAAGACAAACCTTATATGTATTGAAAACAGAAAAATTGAACCAAATTGACTTTTTGTAGTTCGGTTTTCAGCTCACAAAATTTAAGAATTTGGATTTCGGTTTGGTTTTGTTTTTAAGTTTGGTTTGGGACCGATGTTCAGCCCTAGAAGGTTCCACGATGAATAAGAGATCATGATGAAAGACCACCAAAGAGAAAGGAGGAGAAGACCTAAGGGATTTGAGTGACGACGTTGGCAATTGTGGTTCTTCGTCCGTTGTGGGACTTCTTTGGAAGGCCGCGGTGGTCTTGGAACCTGACTTTGCTTCACTCTCTTGTTGCTTTCTGTTTGTTTCTATGCTCAACTTTTTTCCTTATGTTCCTAATACTTTGTTGTCTTGCACTTGCTCGGTATTTAAAATTGATGGTTGATATTTGAATTGGATTAGCTTCCCCTCTGAACCTTTATAAAGTAGGGTAAATTAAAAAAATGTGCCATTTAATTTTGTGCACTTTTAAGTATGTTGAAACGATTTTAAGAGAAGAATCGAGGAAGCTTAGAAATGGTCTATAGTAAGAATGGTACTGGCAAAAAAGAATCTTCAAGCCTTCGGAAATCTAGTCAAATAGTTTAACCTCTAAGGGTAGTATTTTTTTTGGTAGAAAGAGAGGCGGTAGTCTCAGAGTGCTAGAAAAACTGAAATTCACATTCTATTCAAAGGGTAACATGTATGATACATGTCCAACAATTATCGATTAATCCGGGCTGCAATTATGAACTTATAGATCTCTTCTACATTACACCCTTTAATGGGCAAATAGCCCAAAAACATCAAATGTACCAGATGAAGCCTGCATGTTTACTTTCATCTTCCATAGTCCATACATCAATGAGAAAAGGTCCTGACATTGGGGTATATGATTTATTGTGATTTAATGAATTGAACTACATGATTTAGGATATGCATACACAAAATGGCACACTATTCATATTTTTTCGGGCACTTCATCGATTTTAAGACGAACCTAATCCAACCGAAATAACTCGATCTCGGTTTAGTTCTGAACCAAAAAAAAAAACTGAAACTATGAAAAACTAAACAATAAATCAAAGACAAGGCTTAGGTTTTGGTTTGAGATCAAGGGCAATGAGCATGCTCAAAGTGTTTTATATAACAAATTGGTTTAGGCTGAATCCACTTGTAAAGTATAAAAAACAAACCGGTCCAAACTTAACAGTCTCACGCCATGAACAAAACCCTACATTTTGTTCTAGCTTTATTCATAAGTTAACGACCCTCAGAAATAAAGAAATCAATTTTCGAAAGGTGATAAATTAACCTTGCTTTTAATTGATGAGCTAGCATAATCAAAACCGAGAGGAAGAACAAACGTGGACAACTTTCAATGGCCTATAATATCACTCTTTTAGTCTTATGATTTCGCACCCATATGCCAAAGCCCACTTCAGTAATGAACACTTGTGAAGAATTGTGATGTTTATAGTATTCAAACAGAACAGTTGAAGAATTCGTTGCCCAACTTTAAAATTTCCATCTGCACAGCTCAGTCAAAGCCAAACTACTAGTAATAATTTAAGTTGGACCATTATACGAAGATGTGTTTTCTAAGATAAGAAAATAGTTGTGATTAAGATCCAAGACTAAGAAGAAGAGTTATGTTTAAGAAAACTCATGTGAATGGACACAATTACACAAAGCACTAACCACTTAAAATAAGGCTGACACCCACTAGTAGTACTACTACTCACATTAACTATACAGATTGTGAGAGAAGAAATTTTCTTTGCAAATCCACAAAAATGAACGGGACAAGGGCAAAAAGTTGAAACTCAAAAGTGGAGTTTCCGGGTACCAACTACCAAGGTATTTGCCTCACAATAAATATAATTTTTTCCAGCTTGATCAAAATATAATTTTTTCCAGGATTACAAAGATTTGGTGTTTTTTTTCCTTTCTGAAAGGAAGAATTCCTCTTGCTCTAACCCTTAATCTTTCTCTTTGTGTGTTTGTTTGGTGACAGTTTTGCAACTGTTTTGGCTCTCCATTGACAAATACAGAAATACTTGTCATTTAGTCTCAAATATATCTTATATATGAAAGTTGTTGATTTAAGTAAATAAACTCGTATTCGTTCCGATGTTTAGTACCTCTTAAAAAAATCAATATCGTTTCTAGGCCTGTAAATGAACCGAGCCGTTCACGAGATATTCGGTGTTCGGTTCGGTAAAAATTCGTTCGTGTTCGGCTTGATTTGTAAATGAGCCGAGCCCAAACAGCTTGAAAAGATAAATGAGCCAAACACAAACACATGAAAGCTCGATTCGTTTGTTTATGAACAAGCTCGACTATATGTTCGTGAACAAGTTCGTCCAAATATTCATAAACAATATAAAATATACATAATTTGTTAGATTTTTTAATAAACCAGTTTTCATAATCCTATATATCATGTAAACATACTTATTTGTTTTTTTTACTTTTCATTTAATCTAAAATCGTAAAAGATATACCCTAATTATTTGCATTTAATTATATGTAAATATATTACCTCATTTTTTTTGCTCGCAAACAAACTAGATGAATATTTCGTGAACCAAGCTCGAGCTCGATGAACACTTAAACGAACCGAGCCCAAACAAAATTTTGAGCTCGAAACAAATTCGAGCTCGAATTCGAGTTCGTCTATTTTTAAATGAACGAAACCTGAACAATATAAAGTTCGGCTCGGCTCGGTTCGATTACAGCCCTAATCGTTTCACGTAGAATGAGTTGAAAATGAAGTTAAATTTGATATTAAATGATACTAAAGGCCCTTCGACATAATAAGACTTAAATGAGTTGAAACCGAAGCTGGAATCGAAAGTGAAACTTAGTAGTAGAAATTTATAGCTAAAATTTGAAACATAGTTTGTTGTATGAAGTTTTTTTAGTATTCGATATGCAAATTTGATTGAAGTTGATTTTTTAAATAATAGAAAAAAATAAATAAATTTCTAATTTCAGGAAAATATATGAAAAAATATTTTGGTAAACTTCTATCAACTACACACGTCGAACACTTACATGAGAGCCTTTACATAAGTTTGAATAAACGTTTCCTTAAGCTCTTCCGAACCGGCCCTTAGTGAGTAGAGTGTTATATTGTATCAAACTTGCATCGTGCAACTAGTGGCAGAAATAACTCAAATAAGAGAACTTAGGTCTGCTTGATAAAACAAGATCATTTAAGCCAATGAAGATTTTTTCAAAATAACTTTGGGTACATAGAATTAAGTTTTTGTGTAACTATAGTTTTTTCCTAGTTTTGTTTAACGATGAGAATATTACCCCTCTTAGAGCATCTTCCACTATAAGGTATATTTCAGATGCTATATTTTAAATTTTAGCAAATGAAGTTGCTAGAGGACAAAAAACCATGTATGCTATATTTTTCTTCCTCCCATCATACTCTATAATTACATAAGGTATATATTTAAAAATATATATAATTGGCTTCAATTTGAAATGTGTGTAGTGCACGCTTGTGTTTTCCTCCCATCATACCCTATAAGGTATATATTAAAATATAAATATAATTGACTTTAATTAATGCTTATGTAACCTTAATAATGCTTATGTATTAAATTAAAAATTAGTCAGACTATATTCAATATTAGGCTAAAATAAAAAGTTTGTTATGATTTTTATAATAGTATAATTTTTATCATTAACAAAATTTATTAACGTCAAATTAAAAGACAAATTAAAAATGTGTCTAAAATTAAAAAGGGTATATATGGAATAGATTATTTATTTAGTTGTGTATAAAAGGGTATGAAAGGAATTAAATAAAATGGTAAAGAGATACAGCAATTGGAGTGGAATCGGTATATATACCATGTTACTATAGACAATTTGTAAAAAAATATTTGAGGACTTGTGCTATAGCATATGGTGGGAGAAGGTGATATGCTATATTTAGAGTATTAGGTCATTATATCATACAGTAGGAGATGGTCTTACTGGTCAACCTCAAACTCATAGCTTAATTGATAAAGACCACAAACTAAGTACATTGACTTGCATTGATCAACTTGGACTCAATAAAAGAAAGTACGGAAATTTCACGTGGTAACCCTATGGTTGAACCTATTTCACATGGTACCCAAGTATTTTTAAAATTTTGCGAGGTAACCTTGTGGTTTCAATATATTTTGTCCCATGACCAAACCGTTAACTTGTGCAATAAAAAACGTTACTTGACCTCCATTTTGTCCGTAGCCAACTAACCATACGTAATTCCCATTCCAGACCTTTTGTACCATTTATTTCTTTTGCATTCTTTTTAAAATCATGTTCAAATTAAAATAGTAGAAAAGTGGATTAAATAACTTATAAATTTTTTTTTGAGGGCCAAATAACTTATAAATTTATTCTAACTATATATACTGATATGTATATAACTATATATTATGTAAACCATGAAATTGTGATGTTGGTGTTGATGGTCTATTAAGTGTGTTATGAATTGTTTCTCCTTATTTAGAAGATTATTAAACTAATGACAATATTTTACAGTGTTGATTGTCCTTTCATTTGCAGTACGTAGTACGTATTCAAGTTAATTCTTTGATTTTTTTATTTAATGAAGTTGTTATGTATATTATCTATTTACTACATACGTATTGTTATATAGTGAGTGTTTTCATGTTTCTTTGATTGCTTAAAGTTTAGCCATATAATTATGCATTGAAAATTTCATGGTATACACCATATATACATATATTCCGTACTATTTAGTTAAGACAAATTTATAGGTTGTTTCAACCAAAAAAAAAATTATAGGTTGTTTAATCCACTTTCACTAGTAAAATATTTAATA
The DNA here is from genome assembly GCA_963924305.1 of Polygonum maritimum. Classification (NCBI taxonomy): domain Eukaryota; kingdom Viridiplantae; phylum Streptophyta; class Magnoliopsida; order Caryophyllales; family Polygonaceae; genus Polygonum; species Polygonum maritimum. Next base: position 20,911,571 of record OZ002736.1, on the reverse strand, counting down.
TGAATTTAATAGGAATGAAAAAGAATAAAAATACAAGTTTTGAAAATATTTCGGTTAGTGTGACTATGGAAGAATGGAAGAAGTTAACTAACGATTTTTGTCCAAGTTAATGATAAGGTCATGGGACAAAATTTTGTGAAACCACAGGGTTACCTCGCAAAATTTTAAAAGTACTTGGGTACCATGTGAAATAGGCTTAACCACAGGGTTATCACGTGAAATTTCCGAAGAAAGTATGACAAGAACCTCAAGGAGTTGGTCTAGTGGAGCATGACAGGGCATCGGTCTGATAGGTCACAGGTTCGATTCCTCACTAGTCTCCTTGAGGTGAGGCATATGTAAATCCTCTTGTAAGAGCTCTTTGAGCCCTTGAGTCTTCCCTGACCTTGAATTGGGGCACCATCCCCTCACCCTAAATTTTCACAACAAAAAAAAAAAAGAAAGTATGACAAGACTTATTTTTTTGACCGAAATAAAACAATTGATGCATGAACTAATCTGAGCCCTTGTGATACCTCCATTCCATATCTCTATACTTAGGTCATGCTCCACTAGTATCTAAAAAGTATTTTTTATAAAAATATATTTTTTTTACATCGAAATTCAAAAAAAATAACAAACTTTTACTCTTTTCAAGATATGTAGTATATTTTTAATTAAAAACTACTCCCTCTGTTTCAAAATACTTGACTCTTTGGACATTTCACACATATTAAGGATTATTCATGTATGTCTAAACTACCCCTATACAATAATAACAACATCACTCTTAACTAAAAAGCATGGCTAGCATGGAAATAGGTGATATCATTACATTATAGGTTATCATGAGGGGCAAATTTGAAAAAAAATGAAAAAATATATGAAATGGACAAGTTTTTTGAAACAACATAAAGTGTCCAAAGAGCCAAGTATTTTGAAACGGAGGAGTACTTTTTACCCACAAGTGTATCACGTTCTTAGCCTTATTTGGAGAAGTAATAAAACCTCATTGTAAAGTTTTTGTTTAAACATCTCCATAGGCCTACTCAATCTCTATTTCGAAAAAAATTGTTTCACCTGGCTCCCATCTTATTAGATTTTGAATAATAAAAACTTTCAAAAACCTCCCTACACCCATCAAAGTAAGCTTCATCTAGAATCTTAGATTAGCAATAATTGACTCATCAATTAGTAATGCAAAGATCAAGTTTTACCTAAGAAAGCACAATCACACACGCACACACTTTTCTACAGTGACTCATTCAAAACATCACACTGTCACATAGTCACATGCTCATTCCTCACTCCACGCCCCCACACCCTACTTTTTTTCCAATTTGAAATGCTCCTTTTTTCATACACCTTTTTGAATTCGAGTTCTAAATATATTTATATATCCGCTACAGGCAACAACACTTGCTGCTTGCTGCTATCTGGATTTTAGTTTAAAATTACACCTACTGACATTCCATAGGTTCTTCTGCAGACCCTTCTTCCTCTTGTTTTATGTCTACTAATCTTTCTTGTTATTCAAAATAGGCAAGCAAAAACCAAAACCCCCTTCCCCCATTCATGTCCCTCTGATTCCTGGGTCGGTCGGGATCTGTCATCGCTCTTCAGTCAGAGGTATTTCAATGGCTTTTCATTTCTTAACATTCTTCTTCTTTTCTTAATAGCTGTCTCCTTGCTGCTTCTCAAAGTTAGACGGGATAATTCCGTAGCTCGAAAAGGGGGGAAAGTGTGTTGTGAACTCGTTTGGTGCAATAAACCCTTCTGAAGGGAAGAATGGGTGGTTTCTGTGCTCTTGCAAGTTGCAACAATGGGTTGTTTTTCAAATATGGGATCTGCTTGATCTGGTTTCATTTCCAAAGCTCATCTCTTTTCTTGCTTATTCTACCAGTTTCCCACTGTTCTATTGATTGGCTTTTGGGGTTGTGTTTACAAGGATTGCCTTTGCATTTTACGAGATGGGTCACAACCATTCTCTGATTTCAAATACTGGGTTGCCATTCTTTTTCCCCCTTCTCTGTTTATTGTGTCAATTTAGAACAACCCTGTTCAGAAATCACAAACTTCATTTCTTCCAATTATTCTGTCAGCATTTGGTAAATTGAGTACCTTTTAGCTGGTGGGTTGTATCAATTTTTGCGGCTAACTTGAGTTAAAAGCTGATTTCTTGCAAACATAGGTTATATGTAATTTAAGTATTTAACTAGTAGTGCTATTTTAGGGTTCTTGGGGGCCTCACCATCTGTTAAACCCTTTTTTACAGAGGCTTTTTCAGCTGAATCCTTGCTGACTATTGAGTGGTACATTGCATAACATTATACAAATGGAAACACTGGTGTTGTGCAGCTGCTAGTGACCATTGGAAGATCTGATTTATGGTCATGGAGAAGAAGAAATGGTCGTGGAAGAAGAAGTCTTCTTCTGAAAAGAGTCCAGGTGACAGTGAAAGTTCAGGCCCAATGTCTTCACAATCTGAAAATTGCTCAGAAGAGCATCAGGTTATTCATATTCTTTTCCCCTTTGCTTTGTTTCCTTTTTTCCAAAGTGTTTGGATGCCCGCTTGCCTTTTCTGGAGTTGCTGGCAGATTGCATTAGTAGCCTTGCCTCCACAGTTTCTATCGTTGTTTCTCCATTCCTTATGAGACAATTGGTTTTCAATGACAATCCAGACAGTATGCTTATTCTGAATTTGAATCTTTCAAAGTATGTTGACTTGACTTTGCCTGAAATTGATAGGAACTATTAATCAATCAAACTCTTTGCTGGTGTCTATCGCCTTTAGAACGTTGTGAAATGCGATTATGATGTTACATCAAGATGATCCTAGAGATTGTGTGGTCTATTTTTACCTTTGTGAACTCGAAGAATCCCAAACACCTTTTGTGTTAACTCGTTTGTGCAAAAACTGTATCAGGAATTTGCAAAGGAATCTCCAATTGATGGCATTCAGTCTCCTGAAGTCACATCAAAAGAAGCATGCAGTGAGTCTCAAGAAGAAAAGAGTTCTACGTGTGATAACAGTTTACTGAAGAAATTTTCAGAAGCCGATCACGAAAATGTACCAGAGAGTAAATTATTGGAAGAAGTCAGCATGTCAGACGGGTCCACAAATCATGGAGGTCAAACAGAAGAAGAAGATGCAGCATCAAATGGAAAAGAAGAAGATGAAAGTATAAGGCTTTTGAAGGAGAAATTATCAGCTGCTCTCATCAATGTCAGCCTCAAAGACGAGCTGGTCAAACAACATGCAAAAGTTGCTGAGGAGGCTGTTGCAGGTAAACCTGGTGTTCCTCATATGGATGCATTTATAATGCTTATATTTGTAGCGTGCAAATTATGATTGAATTGAAATTCTCGATATTTTAGGGTGGGAAAAGGCTGAAGATGAAGTGGCTACTCTAAAGGAGCAGCTGGACATTACAGTTCAAAATAACTCAACTCTTGAAGCTCGGTTGGGCCAGCTTGATGAGGCTCTCAAGGAATGTGTTAGACAGCTGAGACTTTCGAAGGAAGAGCATGAGCAGAAGATTAGTGAAGCCTTGGCTGAGAAAAATAAAGAGTATGAAGTGTCCAAGTCTAAGCTAGATAGCCAGATTCTCGAGCTTAAGGCTAAAGTGGAGGCTTCTATTGCAAATCCTCCTGTGAAGGCTGACCCTGGAGTCTTGTTGAAACTTGAACTCTTAGAAAGGGAGAATCAAACTCTGAAGAACAAGCTTATGTTTCAATCTGAGGAGCTGGAAATTACAATGATTGAGAGAGACCTGAGCACGAAGGCTGCAGAAGCAGCTAGCAAGCAGAACTTGGACAGTATAAGAATGGTGGCCAAGCTTGAGAGTGAATGTCGTAAGCTAAAAGCCCTTTCTAATAAGCCAGCTGCGATGAACAAAGGACAAATTCAGAAGTCGCCTTCAAATTCATGTTATTCTGTTGATTCAGTCACAAATAGCCAATCTGAGACAAGTGAGACAAGTGAGCCAGCAAGGTCAGATTCATGGGCTACTGCTCTCATGGCTGAGCTTGATCAGTTTAAGAACGATAGGTCTCTTGGTAGAAGCTTGACATCATCTTCTGTAAAGATTGATCTGATGGATGATTTTCTTGAAATGGAGAGATTGGCTGCAATGCAAGAAAACGGTCATGCTAATTTAGAATCACCTAAGCTTCCATCTAAAACGAGTGTAGAGAGTCAGTTGAGAGAAGAGCTCAAGGAAATTACATGTAGGGCAGCTGAGTTGGAAGAGAAGGTACAAAAACTGGAATCAGAGAAGGCTGATCTGGAAATGGATTCAACTCAAACTCAATTGTGCTTGGACAATACACAAGTTGAACTGATAGAAACCAAGATGAAATTGGATGAGTTAGAAGCGGAGCTGCAAGAGGTGAATGAATTAAAGAAGGAATTCGAGTCTGATGCCAATGACTTGAAATTGGAAGCTCAAGCAATGATGTCAAGAATTGAATTTTTACAAGAAGAAATAGATAGGCAAAGAGTTGGATCTGAGACACTCTCTGCCAGATGTCAAGAGCTGGAATTTGAATTGGATGCGAAGAGCAAGGAACTTGAGGTTCAACATGATGTGGCCTCTAAGAGTAAACTAGAGGAAAAGGAAAAGGCTTTGTCTGAGCTACATATCCAGATTAAGGAAGCTATGCTGAAATTGGATAAGCAAAGCTTAGAATCTAAAGTTGAATTGGATGAAAAGGAAACTGCTTTATCTGAAAGCCGAAAGTGTGTGGATGAATTGCAGACGCAGCTCAAGGAGGCTGAGATGAAGCTGGAGAAGCAAAATGCTGCATACAAAAGTGAGCTTGAGGAAAGGGAAAAGACTTTATCTCAACGGCAAGTGTGTTTCGATGAATTGCTTATCCAGCAGAAGGAGTCTGCAATGAAGCTGGAGAAGCTGGAAAAGGAATTAGATGAAGTGAATGAATCAAAAGAATGTCTCTTGTCAAATCTTGCAAGTGCTAGGGAGGAGGTTGGAAAAATGTCTGCAATGGTTGACTCTTTGCACGCACAGATTGACAAGGAACAGGCTATCTCAGCTGAACTTTCTGCCAAATGTGAAGAGCTAAAAAAGGAGGTTGAAAAAAAGGAACAGCAGCTTGAGCTTCAGCAAAACGAGACTGTTTATATAGAACCAAAGATAAATCAGGTAATGCATTTATTGATCAGTACTTAAAATAGAGTGGTGTCAATCCTGTAAACTAAAAATTGGGTTTTTTTTTCCCCAACATTGTAGGAGGAGGTAGCAAGTGCAGCCGGGAAATTAGCCGAGTGCCAGAAGACGATAGCTTCTCTTGGCAACCAATTGAAGTCTCTGGCAACACTTGAAGATTTCTTCATGGACACTGCAAGTATACCCAAGTTTTCAGGATCTGCCCCAATAATCACCAAGAGTGGTGGTAATGAGATGTGGAGGCTTCATTCAAACAATGTGCATTTGACTCAAAAGAAATGTGATGGCCAATTTCAAGAACCTCAAGAAGGAATTCATACATTCTCAAAGTATACTGATGGGGATATGATAGAACCATCTTCTTCTACCATGTTTAACTATTCCAGTTCAAATGGAAATGGGTATGAGAAATTGTTCCCAATGAGGAGAAGCTGAGAATTAGAGAGATTTTGATTGTAACTAGTGAATTAGTTTGCTGTTTTACTGAATACATCTGATTAGGATTCTGTTCTGGCATCTCTGACGAAGGCATGATTTTGGATGTCACTGTAGAAACTTGTTATGAAAACACTGCATCTTTAAAAACCTGGAAAGTAGATCTTAACAAGGTTACAGGTTAACAAGGTTAGAATTCTTATGTAGATGTCAGAAACTATAAACTATCTGCTTCTGATACATTGGTTTTGAAGGAAAACGAAGGATGTCAAGATAACAAATTAGACATTACATTCTACTGATTAGAGCTGGCATGCTATCTAGAGCTTTTCCAGATAAGGTTACTCTATTTGTGTTTTGTTAACACATTTTGAGGAATTGTTTCTCTCTTGAAAGCTGATAAGAGATCAAAACCCAGACTTGCATTCAGTAAATTCAGTCCTATCATTCCAAAGAGTGCTAGTGGAAGCTCAACGCCCTGCTTGAACTTTGAGGCATCTGTTAACAATTTGATGGTGATGAGTGAATGAGGGATCAGCCTAGCAAAGATAAAAGTCACCCAATTGAGAGCCCACTCCACCTTGATGAATTTAGTCTTGGCACTACGGATGCCCAACATCCTCCTGAGTTTCCTTACATGCAGAAAAATGGAATGCAGCTGTACAGAGAAAAATAAATAATAAGTTGTGAGTTAAAAAAGGAGCTGCTTATTCAGATGGCTTTTAACACTTTCTGACCTCCAAAAGGACAGTTTAGATGAACAAAATGAGCAAAAGGTATCATCCATTGTTCATGTTTAGAGATCAGGTTTTGATATAAGACACAACTCAAATTACCATATAAAAATACCAGAAGAAAACTATGGGTGTGTTTGGATTACCTGGGATAATGCATTATGTTACATTACATTATTAAAACATAATTTGCAAGCTTACACGGGTAATCCCAACGTTACCCTAAATAAGTAAATATGGTGTTGGGCGTGTTTAATGAATAAATTCCAGCACTTTGGATGGCAAATTTCAGCATGCACCTCAGATATTAGAGGGAGAATAAGGTAGTTGATGCCGACATTGCAGTAAAGTGCAAGTGTAAAACTGAAGAGAAGCATCAAATGGTGAACTAAGATGAAAGGAAACCAGGCATTGTAAAGTTGGTTCTGCAACACATCAAACTGATCATAAACAAAGTAACCACAAGAGATTGATAAAGCTGTGTAAGCCCCTGGCCATGCAAAGCCAATCAGTTGCTCATGCTCAAACATTTGACCATAATCCTCCTGTGCTGTTTTCCATTGCTTGTGTAATATAGATACCACTGCACAAGAAAACAAGTTACTTGCAGATCAAACAGGAACAGCTGAATAATGAAAAGGGGGTAAAAAGGTCTGACATGGATGAGAAACCTGCAAATGAGGTAAAGGTTGAATGAAGAAGAGAAACTGATTTGTTGACGAAAAGGGGATCGCGAGAAAACGAATTCCGAATGACCCAATTGGAAAATTGGAAGAGGCAGCAACTTCCCAAGGCATGAAGAAGCTCTGTTCTTTGGTTGAACCCAATTTGGAATACCACAGAGAGAAGCCAGAGAACTAGTGTGGCCATGAAGAACAAAGCCACATTGCTTTTCTGTTGATTATCCTTTGTCATCTTTAATCTCTTTCTATCTGTAACTCTTTGGGGAGTTGTAGGCCTTTTAAGCTTATGGGTACTTGGTCATGGCAGGTGAAAAAGGAAAAGGAAGGAATCAATCTATTTACTTGAAGTTTATCCGGTGAAGCAACATCTATAAACGGAGGAATTTTATAGGATTCACTTTGGTTTTTTTGATCTACATGTCAGTTTTCCACTCGATAAGTGTCCCGAAATCATGTAATTGTCCTAATTTGGTGAGTACAATGCGTACATTATAGTATATATCTGAGCTATGAATCAGTCTTACGTGTGAAATGAAAATCATTCCATAAATTCAACTTGTCTTGTGAAACCTGAAATGACCTTCAAGTAGAAAGAAGTGAAATGATATGAATAGGTAAGCTGAGTCGCGGCCAAAAGTGAGCATAGACAGGATTCATCCTGATAACAACATTTGTAAGGGCTTCCAATTCTGTGTTAAAAAGTGCATACACTCTGGGTATGGGGTCATTTGTGCAACGGTTTAATAAGAACTTGATCAATTTAGGCTCATCTTTCTACCTGGGATTACTCAATTTGCTTCAAAATTAGGGCTCAACAGCGATAACAAGACAGAACAAGCAAATTCACAAAATCACAGTTGAAATTCACACCATTTTATTCATAATCACATTGATCGAGCTACACAAGAGACAGGACCATCTACAAAACAAAAAAAAAAAACCCTTCGAAAACCCTAGAAATGCCATATCTAAATTCACCGACCAAATTACACAACGAAAACCCTAGACCGTATCCGCAATCGACTTACAGAGAAGAACCACAGTAAGGGCAGAACCTGAAATCAGAGCCAACGGATCGGGAACAAGCCTGGCACCGGAGAAGATCCGGCAACGGCTGAGGAGGAGGGGGAGCGGAGAAAGACTGAGGGAAGAAGAGGCTGCAATTGTTGCAGTGTAAGAGAGGCTCTTTAGCAGGCCAACGCCAAACGGGGACGAAGAAGAGCTTCAGCACCTTTTCGTATTCGACGAGATCGGCGGGGGAGCCACAGTTGATGCAACGCCCCGCTCCGTTTTTCAGCACCTGCCGGACTTGCTGGTTCAGGCCGCCCACGAAGAAGAAGAACATCTTTCCTCTCGATCGGATTCTCGATTCTTCGTTGAGTTTCTGGGTGTCTAGTTTTAGGGGGTTTAAGCTTGATATATATATATGGGGTTTATGATTCGGGGTGATGATTCTGGGCCATTCTGGACCTGGTGACTTGGAGGGAAAGTTGTTTGTAGGTACTACTGTAGAAGTTTTCCATGGGGACCTATTCCCTCCTCTGTCATCAATCCTTAGGGTAAAGTTGTGCACTTTTATTTTATGTGTCGCACTGTGCATTCAGAACCCGTACAACATGAACCGGTTTTTTATGTTGACCCGTGTGCACATTCACGATTCGCACAAAGTCGGCATCGAGTATACAAATCGCACAAAGAAACCCGATTTTCAAAAAATATTTGTACATATCCGAAATCCAGCCAAACTGGATTGCAAAACCAATGCACAAAAATTCCCCGGTTAAAAAAGAAGGTAGCATCGAGAAAATAAGAGTTTTGCACGGTTCGGTCGGAATCGAAAAATTAGAACGAATTGACTGAACTGAATTGAAATCGATGAAGTTCAGTTCGGTTCTCGGTTCAATAAATTTTATGATTTCAGTTTCGTTTATTTTTCAGTTTGTTTCAAAATTTTCAAAGAAGAGTCTTATATTTACTGGAAACCGAAAATCCGAAATGAACTAAATTTTTTGATTTCAGTTCAGTTTGGTTCGATTTCAAACTAATGCTCAACCCTAAAGAAAAGAAAGTACACAGACTTTGGTCCTTTATTTTTTTCCTTACCATTAATGTTTGTCTAAACGTTAATGTTGATTCTTTCAATAGATGTTGGCGAAGTTACAAAGCATGCAATTTATATCGTATGCATAGCTCCAGCTTGTCCTCTTAGCCTATCCGATGGAATTGGACAAGACCAATGAAAATAAGTGTAGGGTAGTGTCCTACATGTAAGTTTTGTCTTTTTGTTTAGAGTAGGTCCTAAAGTTTGTCCATGTGCTATATAAAAATGTACAGAGTTGTATATGTAATATATTTTATACATTTTGTGAACACACACCTACCAACTAGTGTGTTCCTTTTGGTGCACTCGTGGTTATGACAATTCCTTTTGGTGTCAATGAAAAAATCGATTTCCTTTTGGTACCCCTCTATTATTAGATTCTTCCCGTCCGTAGCCCAAAAACACTAATTTACTCAAAATATTGAACCCCGTTAACCACAAAGCCAAAAAAAATAAATTAAAATTTAAGAAACAAAACTTGCTCGCGTATGGGGCTAGTCGGTGGGGTCCTCTCATCCCAATCAATCTCACCTCCATTGCAGCCCTCCCAAGCTTTTCAATCTCAGATCTTCCATGTTGTCAAACCATGAATTCTAATCAGAACCACCGCTGTCCACAAGGACCACAACCACCTCCGCCACCGCCTCGATCTCCTCTTCCACCGGACTCCGCCATGTGTACAGATACAAGGTTCATCGGCGTCAACTACGGCCGTATCGCCGACAACCTCCCGCCGGCAACGAAGGTTGTCAGCCTCCTCAAATTGGAGGGCTTCGAGCGCGTTCGACTCCGACCTAGCCCGCTAGCCGTCCTCCAGGCGTTCGACTCCAGACCCAACCAACACCTCCGTCGCCTCCCAACGACGCAGTCGACAAAGTCCGCCGTCGAGTCAATGCCTCCTCAATGAGCCCAAGATCCTCCACCACCTCTCCTCCTCCGACTCCGACAACCGCCGCATAACAAAGGGGAACCTTAGGTTTCTGGCAACCGCTAGGGATTTAGGGATTGGAATTTTTTTTAATTTTAATTTCATTTTTTTCTGCTTTTTATGGTTAACGGAGTCAAGTTATTTAAGTAAATTAGTGTATTTGGGCTACGGAGAGGAAAAATCACATAACAAAAGGGTACCAAAAGGAAATCGGTTTTTTTGTAGGCACCAAAAGGAATTGTCAAAAGTAAGAGGGCATCAAAAGGAATTTCCCAAAAACAAACTTGGTAACGTATCTGTTGCTTAGAGAAGAATATTTATAGAGGCATTCAAACGGGTTCTAATCTTAAAAGGTAAGGCAAAACACAAAATGAACCCTAGACCACTATTTATACCGAGCACAAACCAGCCATTATAAAACATGAAACCCAAACCCGGTCTAGGCTATATAGTCTACATATCCCTCTGAAGCTTAGCCTGGGATCACAAGGTCAAGCTTGGGACAAAGAAACATATGTTGTTCAGTGACAAGCGCCTTTGTGAATACATTGGCTAGTTGAAGATGAGACATGACATGGACAGTGGTGATGAATCCTTCTTGCACTAACTCCCGTATATAATGACAATCAATCCGAAGATGTGATGTATGGGGTTTGCTACTAAGTGTTTGGCTGAATTCGCTGAAACATGTCGCGATGCAATGGAATTGGCAGTAGAACAGCAACAAGGAGATCTCGTAACAAACCCTCGAGCTACACTATCTAATTGGCAGTTTGAGACATGCTACGATACTTAGGGTTGGGCAAAAATAGTTGTAACCATTTAACCGAACCGTTAAACCGGTATCCGAAAGCTTTTTCCGGTTAACCGTGACGAGAAAAGCTAGAAAATCGGTTATGGTTAACCGACCGGTTTTTGAAACGGTTTACCGGTTTAGTAATGGTTAGTCATATATTTTCAATCGGTTAACCGATAAACCGTTTAATAAAATATTAATATATATATATTTTTTGAAAAACATAATATAAATAAGTTAATTTGATAGTATTAGGCTTTTTTAATAAAAGATATATTCTATAATTCAAATACAAGTGTGCTCGCAATACCAAGTACAAGTGTTGCTTCAAAGTCGGCGTTTAGTACCGGAGGTCGTGTGCTTGATTCTTTTCGAACTTCTCTGACGCCTAAAATGGTGGAAGCTCTAGTTTGTGGTCAAGATTGGATGCGTACTTCGCGTACTCATTTTCCAGTCGAGGAGAACCTACTTGAATTAGAGGCTATGGCTTTGGAAGAAGGTTAGTGTATTATATCTTGATTTCTTTTCTTATTTACATCGTCTAACTCACTATTTTGTTGTGTTAATGTTTATAACTTTTAGGCATGAGAAAGCTGATGTTGGAGCAACCGTTAATTGAAATCGACGAGGCTATGGAAGAATTAACCGTCGATTGAAATCGATGAGGCTATGGAAGAATAAAGAAATATGTATTAGTGTTTTGGGATTGAGTTATGTATTTTGATCTTAGTGATTCCACTGAACAGGTTGTTTGATCTTATTTTGTATTTGTGAAACCCTATATATGTAATTCGATCGATGTTTTGATATGTAATCCAATTATGTATTTCAACAATGTACTCGACTACGTGTTTTGATTATATATTTCGATGTTTATCGGTTAAAATGCATGTATTTAAAATGAATAATTTCACTTTCAAATAGTGGTTAACCGACTAACCGACCGGTTTTCATGGTTAACCGATATCGGTTAACCGTTGCTTAACGGTTCGGTAATGGTTATCATAATTTAGTAACCGAATATCCGGTTAACCGAACTTCCTGTTACCCGTCCGTGCCCACCCCTAACGATACTCACTCTTTGTGGACGACTTAGGCACTACTTTCTGCTTCTTGGTCTTCCAGGATACAAAAGATTTTCCTATGAATACACAATAGCCTGTGAGAGATCAACAAGTGAAAGAATAGGCCCCCGCCCAATCAACATCTGAGTATGTTGATAAGAAAAATCCGATTGAGAAGAATAGAATAAAGAGCAATTTATAGTGCCTTTGAGGTGTCAAAGAAGATACAAAGCTACATTCTTGTGAGGTGCTCGAGGGCTGGCAAGAAATTGGCTCAATTGTTGGACATTGTGCGTGATGTATAGTCGACAAAGTGAGATCCAACTAGCATCCAACAAGCTTGCGATAGGACTCGGGATTAGAGGTCAGATCTCCTTCATTTGGTTTCAAGTGAAGATTTCGCTGTATAGGGAAGGTAGCAGGTTTACAGTCCAACAAGATTTCGATGCATCTGTCAACACATCAATCACGTATTTGCGCTAGTTTATTTGGATGCCAAGGCGTGATTGAGAAAGTTCCAAACCAAGAAAATAACGAGTTATGCCGAAATCCTTTATGGTATAGGTTACATCCAAAGAAGCCTTCATTGCTTGAATTTTAGATGGGAATCACCAATAAGAAGCATGTCATCAATATAGACTACAGGATCGTCATAGAATTCTAAGTCCTTTTGACGAACATGTAATAATATTCCTTCAATTGAGTATATCCCAACTGGACGAGATGCTTTGCGAGTTCGACGTTCCATTGCTTGTTGGCCTGTTTAAAGCCATATAGTGAGCGCTTCAATTTGCATACCAAGCTAGGTGATCCTTCGGAATAGTAGGGGGAATGGTCATGTAGAAATCTTCATCTAAGAAACCATGCAAAAAAGCATTATTGATGCCTAGTTGATGTATTGGTCGCCCTTTGGAGGCCGCCATGGCAATAAGCACACGAATAGTAGAAGAGTTTTCTACCTGCGCGAAAGTGTGTTTGTAATCTTTATCTTTGACTTAATTAAAACCTCGAGCCACAAGCCTCGCCTTGAATCGTTCAACTTCTCGATTCGGTCTAAACTTCACCTTGTAAACCCACTTGGATCCTATTACTTTCCTTCGTTTTAGAAGTTCAAGTAAATCTCATAGCTTTCAACCACCCAAGATCCCTTTTTGCTTGCTTGTAGGAAGTGGACTCCATAACTGAGAAAACCTTAAATAAAGATTGCACATATTTTGAAGAATGGCCTTTCAAATCATGGATAGAAACAACATGAAATGCCTTAGAGAATGAATCTTCTTCATCGTTGTTTGAAGGTTGAAAATTTATTTTCGATGGAAGCTTTCCATAGACATAGGCTTCCAAATAAGCCGGTTGTTTGAGAGCCCTGTGACCTGCGCAAAACAAGTGTGTTTTCAACACTAAGAGTTACTACCATTATGTCTTCCTGTACTTGGATGACATCAAGTTCCTCCCTATAATTGACATCATGATCAAACATGCATGTTGCATCTTCTTGCTGCAAGTGAACATTAGGAGACCAAACAAAAAGTCGATCATTCCTCCTATCATCTCGTGTTGTCGGTGTCATGGTTTGATAATCATCATCAGTACAATCAAACAGATGTGGAGATGCTTTCAAATCAGTACCATTGGTTGGTAGTAGGGACCCCTAATAAATAGGAAAAATATCTTCCTTAAACACAAAATTCCTTCCAACCAAAATTTGCTTTGACTGTAAATCATACACATTATAAGCTTTGTGTTCTGTTTGACATCCCAAAAAGGCACATCTTCTAGAGGTGGCCTCAAACTTGCTTTGTTGAGTCTTATCCACCAAAGTGTATCACAAACAACCTATTATTCTTAAGTGAGAATAATCTGGCCTATTCTTATACAAACATTTAAAGGGGGTTTTTCAATCCAAGACAGACGATGGGAGCAAATTAATGATGTATGTAGCATTCAAGATACAGTCTCCCCAAAAGTGGTGTGGTAGGTTTGCATGAATTCTCATGTCTCGTGCCATCTCCACCAAGTGTCGATGCTTCCTTTCCACTTTGTCATTTTGTTTCGGGACCTGAGGAGCTCACCTTTTGATGCACAATGCCTTTGTTGGCCAGCAAATTCCTCACTTCTTCATTGACAAATTTTGTCCCGTTGTCAGTCCTCAAGCATTTTACTTTCTTGTCAAACTGAGTTTCCACATATAAAAAAACTCATCCACAATTCTCTTGACTTGTTTCTTACTTCTCATAAGAAAAGTTCATGTTGCTCGTGAAAAATCCTCCACCGCCGTAAGAAAGTATTTCGCCCCTCCTTGGCTTGGAGTTTTATAAGGGCACCATAAGTCTGCGTGAATGATCTCAAAAAGACCTGTAGTAGTGGACTCACTGCATTGAAAAGGCAATTTATGGTGCTTTTCCATCACACAAGTATCACAATCATAATGATTCAAGCTAGGATAGTTCCAAATGACAAGTGTTAACTTAGATAAAGAGACATGTACTACCCGGGCATGCATCAAGTCAACAAAAGTAGCTTTATCCTTATTACAGACCTTGTTCATAGAACTTGGAAACAAAACATCATCAAAACTAGCATCCCTTTCACTATTCACCATCTCTTCACTTCTGCTGCATTCCAGCTTGTACAGACCGCCAACCTTCTTCCCAACTACCTGGAGGATCCTAGTAGTAAGGTCTTGTATATGACATTCAGTTTTGCTGAAATAAATACACAGTCTGAATTAGAAGTCAGCTTAGAAACCGACATCAAACTATGTTTTAAATTTGGTAGGAACAAAACATCACTCAAAATCAATTCAAAAGATATCACAATTATCCCACAATATTCAACCAATCTTGTGGATCCATCCGACAAGCCTATCTCAATGGCCTTTTCTAACAATTTCAAAGTTGTAAACCAAGTCCTCTTTTCTAACAGTTTCAGAGTTGTAAACCACAATAGCCACCCACTTTCAGCTCAGAAAAAGCTCGGAAGGAGAAAAACACAACCTGTTGCTAAAATACCTCAAGGAAGAATTAGTAAAACGTCACAAGCTCAACAAACTCACGGTTATATCCTCAACTTAAGGGCTCTGATACCACGGGAACACACACCCACCAACTAGTTTGTTACTTAGCAACAAACAGAGAACAAATCAAACAAGAGCTAGAAGAAAAAAATGGAAACTTGAAACGTATTTGTTGCTTGGAGAAGAAGTTCTACAGAGACATTCAAATGGGATTCTATCTCAAAAGTTAAGGCCAAACAATTTATATCGACCACACACCAGCCAATATCTATTATTATATACTAAAGCGGAAGCAAATTCTGTCACCATATTGCGCCACATCACCCCCTTATTTAAAAGTCTATCTTAATAAATCTTGATTTTATCATAATCTTATACATACTTAATTATGACACCATATTGCGCCACATCACCCCCTTATTTAAAAGTCTGTCTTATTAAATCTTGATTTTATCATAATCTTATACATACTTAATTATGATATTAGTTCTATCTTAGAATTTGAGTTGTTTAATTAATGATTCTATCCAAATATATAAATCTCTATCTTATCATTGTACACTTTTAATTAATACATAGATATATCATGAACCTTTTATTTTAAAAAAATATTGTTTTCATCATAATCATAATACTTTAACCATTTAACTAAATATTATATTAACTTTAAATTATTTTTCGTAATTTTATTATGTTATTTTTTTTAAATCATCAATGGTAGAAAATTCTACCACTATATTTAAGAAAAATATTCATTCTATTAAAATAATATATTAACCACATTTTTACTATCGTATCATATATAAAAATATCAATAAAAAAGTAGATGTTATATTTACCATATATATCGCTAATATTGCATATTGATTACGCTTTAGAAAAAGAAGATAGATTTCTTAATTAAGAGAATAATTTCTTAAAACTGTCATTACATATTTATATATTTATTATCTAATTATTTTTTCAAAAAACAATAACATTTATACGAGATAATTTGGTTTTCTATTTAACTTATTAAATATTATTTATATCTTCAATATTATAATATATTAATCCGAGTTTTTATTTAAATTTTTTGATTTTTATTATATAAATTAGTTTACATAGTTTAATTAAATGCCAAAAGATTTGTCTCAATTGTTATTAAAATGTGATAATGCATCTTATCTTATGTCATTCTTCCTCAATTATTTATATATATATTTATGTATGTATAAAAAGTAACTATATAAATAAAATTGATTTATATATATGATGATATACAAGAGAAAGCGTCATTTTAAAACAAAATATACACATGATAATATTTGTAATTGTCATAGTAAATTCATATACAAAGCAATAAATAAATAAATAACACCCCCGTACAAGGTACGGGTCATCTGCTAGTAAAACATGAAACCCAAAGGTCTAGGGTATCTAGTCTACACATTTCACTATATAATACTAAATCACTTTAGGCTAAAACCAAAGTTGTTGCGATCTATCCAAAGGCTTCTCTAGCTCTGGTATGCATTCGATCGTTTAGCATTGAAACAACATTTTCTTTATTTGAGCTATGATTCGGATCTAAACAACGAATTAAAAACATAAGCATTTTGATTGGCATAGAAATGCTTCCATTATTTTAGCATCAAATGTTCGTTATAAATTCAATGTCAAACACATGAACCTCCTAATTGGCACATAACTTGTGCGTACACAGCACCCAATAAACATACATCACGTCACATCCGGCGAGATTTGTGCAAATTAAGCTCAAAGCCCTCTAGCCTCCTTATTTTAACATAAATCAAATTCATGCATTAATTCCCAATTATTGGTGGATCGGTTAGTTCTCAACTCAATCCTTGTGGAGCTCAATGATCCAAGTGTTGTAAACGGAGCAAACAACCCGAAAACCCGAAAACCCGGATTCGAAAGCCAAGGCCTTGAACTGCTCCTCAGTCCTCTCCTTCCCGCCATGGTTGTGGACGAACATTGCAACGTCTTGCTCAAGTGCTATTTGGGATTCATAGTTGCTCTCTGGAGTCGGACAAAGAATGGATTCCACAATTATGGCCTTCCCATTTTGTGGGAGTGCTTTGCAACAGTTCTTCAGAAGTTTCATCCCATGCTCGTCATTCCAATCGTGCAATATCCACTAAATTCAAAACAAAATAATCACAAAAACAAAAAATACAAATAAAAATGGCAAATTCATTCCCACCTAACTAGCACGTATAATTAATTAGGAGATTCTCGTCACTCCAATCATACAATATAACACAAAATCCAGAAGAATCGTGAACAACAATTGTTTATTAAAATGTGACTATTCAAGTGGCTGTTTTGATCGATGGTATTTTTTATTTGATCCCGTATTTCGAAGGGGTTGTTTGTTTGTGCTTATACGTAATTGTCCTTTTATTCGTCCTCCATTGTTACCTAACACCTAACCTAGCTAGCATATATATAATACTACTAATAACGCGTACAATAAAAAACGTGAGCTATTAAAATGTCACAAAGATAGGTAAGTCATGGCGCGCAATTCTATATGAGGAGCATCAATTTGATTACCTTCATGAAAATGGCATCTCCATTTGGAACTTTTTCGAACATGTTCCCGCCAACATGCTCCACTCCTACATATAACAACAAGCTAGAAATTTCAAATACATTAAGATGAATAATTTAATTGATTAATATATTGTTGCAAGTGATTAGTTTACTGGGATTCACAATCGGGCAATCGGCAAGAACATGAGGCAGATCGAAGTTGATGCCCTTAAGGTCGGGATACTTGGAAGTAATGAGGTCGAGAGTGGTACCAACTCCGCCACCTACATCCACCAGAACACCGAGTCCTTCAAACCCTTTGTAGGTTTCGAGGATCTTTTTCGTGATGAGGCTTGTGTGGTTCGACATGGCTCCATTGAACACCTTGTTAAACCTCGAGTCTAGTCCTGCGAGCTCAAACGAGGTCATCCCATGGGCCCTGTTGAATGGAGGAGTTCCACCTTCCATCAATGCATCCTTGAAGTTGCACCTACACATTAAAGTGATATACGAGTAGATCATAAATGAGGAACAATTTTTATTTTTATTTTGATAATATAAATGAGGACCAATTAATAAAGGGGTCTTTATCAACAATAGTTAATTAAGGCAATGTAGGGTGGGTACGAGTTCATTTCGTGCATAATTAAGCTGCTAACTAACATTTATAAATATGATGTCCATATAATGGCGTTATGAATATAATATAAATTTTATTACACCGACGTTTTAAAAATAAAAAAGTGGGTTTGCGGATTTGTGGGATTGTGTCAAACAAATTAACCCTTATTCCTGTTGGTAAGGGTCTTCTAATGAACAATGATGTGTTGGTGTTCGCCATTAGTTAGTACAGATCTCAATACCAAGTTTATAATGTAGGCGTATCATGTTACATTGTTACTTAATTAAATAAACAATTAGTACCAATCAATTAGGTTTAGGAAGTACGTATTATAATGAAGTGTTGGGTTTACTTGTCAGAATTTCTGTACAGATAGTTATCGAAATTAAGTCGTCGATGTAACGTGTGCTCGTGGGATTACCTTATGTACGCTATAGTCATATGAATATAATTTTCTTTTTTTGGTTGAATATGAATATAATTTTCTAATGTACGTATAGTTACTCGATCAAAACGAATTCTACGTATAATCAAAAGCTATGCAGATCGAGCAATTTGCATTAAAACCTCTTTAACACATAATAACATTCAACTATATATTCAGAAACTAATTAAACATGTGGAAGCAAGGTAACAATTACTTACCAAGAATCCAAGATGAGCTTATCATGGTGCAAGAGAAACAAAGGCCCAAAGGACCCATGATCCCCAACTTTCCTAGTCACAAAGTACTTGCAAATGGGCGCAGCTCCGTACGCCGTTTCGACCCCTCCTCCCTCGCACCTCAAGATGGAGAAGCTCGCGAGGAGGCTAAGCATCCTTTCCAGAAGGTCCGGAGCGTTGGGGTTCGTGCACCCCGGGATCTGGCTCGCCAGCTCAGCGGCCGACACGTAGCCACTTGACTCGGAAATGAGGTCAAGTATGTTGAGCTCAATGGCTGCCTTGAGAGCCATAGGGAATGAAATCCCTCTAGCTATAAGAAGAGCTTGTTTGCTGAGTAGATCTTCATCCATGACTTCTTCCGCTTTGTTTGTGGTTTCACCATTAGAATAGTAAGCACTCATCATGGAAGAATTGATCCAATAGCTAGCTCACGCTTGTGATGTTATCTTCGATCCCTTGTTGTAAGCTATATATATACAAAACCAAAAATTTACAACAAGCTCGTTTGGGTGTATGAGTTGGCCCTGATTTGATGAATTCAAGGTTTTAAATTATAATTATAACATTTTTATCATATCTTTTTCTCTTGGAGATCTACTGTAAAATATTGTAAAATCTATTTATAAATAAAAACTCATAAGTATTCCAAAATTATATTTTTTTGTTTGAAGAAGAGGTGGTAGTCTCTTTACCCTAGGAGATTCCAAAATTACATACATCGTGTCACCTACGGTTGACCAAATGTCATTCTATTATTCAATTGACTTATGTATCAATTTTTAGTACTTTTGAATTTTTCTTTATATTAATAATTTGGATTCCATTTTATTTAATAATTTGATTTCTAAATTAATAAATCAACATTATCGACCCATGCACCAAGGTACCACAACTTAACTTTACTTAATTATTGATAAATTCTTCAAATTTAAATCAACTAAAAAATTATAACAAAATTATTTTAAATCATTTAATCTTCTCTTTGATTTATTTTATATTTCTTTTCATGTTCTAACAAATATACACTGAAAAGTATTCTTAAATTGTTAATATATAAGGTCTTTCAAGTTTTATTGATTATTTGTTATTTTTTATTTAACCAGTTCAGTACAAAGTGCGAATACTTATACTAGTAGGTATCATTCTTTCATGTTTGAGTGTTTGATCTTAGATATTTTACCTTATTTTTTAAAAATAACTATATATCTTACCTTATATATTAATTTCTTAGCGGTTGATATTGATCTAGATATTTTACCTTACGTTAAAGCGGTTGATAGATGGGACACTTAAAATGGTTTATCGGTGCATATGAATTTTGACCTTATGGGTAATGTATTAGTAACCGATTCACCCGACCCATCAACCATCAACCATCAACCAATATACTATCCGATCTAACTATA
Organism: Polygonum maritimum; assembly: GCA_963924305.1. Classification (NCBI taxonomy): domain Eukaryota; kingdom Viridiplantae; phylum Streptophyta; class Magnoliopsida; order Caryophyllales; family Polygonaceae; genus Polygonum; species Polygonum maritimum. The sequence goes on along the minus strand of OZ002736.1, from coordinate 20,891,414 downwards.
TATTTCAAACTAGGTATATGTACTCATCAACTACTTATATGATACAATTATTGTTATTGGTATTGCTTAACTTATATTTCTTATAATTAATATATGTTTCTTTAGTATATTTGAATTTTATGATTGATTTGTTTCTAATTTTATTAGATCTCAAATTGAGTGGTAAAATGATTCCACCGATACGTGATAACTCCTCTCAGTTCTCACCCATAAGTCCATAACCCAATTCATGACAGTTCCACATATAGTACGGAATCACATTTACTTGTCATTCGCCTAAAATAAAAAAAAAACATTTACTTGTCATGATAAAAATAGTGATCTTATATGTTACTAATAGATACTCCATAGCGGTTCAATTGTATTGCAGTAATAGAGGTTGGAGATGATATAAAACTTAGAAATTAACCCATAAGTAAAACTTAAGGATATATCATTGTCCATATATGGTACGATACTTACTTAAAACTTAAAAATTAACCCATAACGGTTCACAGATCGAGGTTGGAGATGTCTGAATGAGTACAGAATAAGAAGAATTCATAGAGAAATTTACGTTTACCTCAAGCAATAATATTATATGAGAGATTTGTCATATCATAGCGTTAATTACAAAATACGTACTATATAAAAAGAGGAGTTTTAGAAGAATTTTTGTCAAGTCTCATTTCACTCATCTATGCACTAACATTTTTTTATAATCATTACATTGGTTTCCTCCTCAATATGGGTTGATTATCCCACCAATATTTAACCCGCAATGCATTTTTAAAATGATGTCAAAATAACTACTCCGCATTACATTGGAATATATATATTATTACTAAATATTTTAACAAAAACCTTATTTGACCTATATAAACATATGTTTTATAAATTATTTTAATAGAGATTTTGAGGAATATGTAAATTTTTATAAATAAAATATTACTTCCTTACGAATATCACTGATAATTAAATTCATTATTCTAGTTTATTAACGTATATCATTTGATTTAAATTTCTGCATGAATATAATACATGTTATTCTAGAATATACAATATATGTACATGTTATAAGGGCAAATTAGAGATCAACATTCTACGGTATTTTCTTTGAGTGAAATCCGGTTCCCCCTTTGTTTGAATCATAAGTTCGTAGAGAAATTAACAATCTGTTGAAGTCGTTGAGCTGGATGTATATATCAAGACGAAAGTTTGGACAATAAAAAAATAATTTCTTAAGATGAGAACAATCCAAAATTTTAATTTTGCAAACGGATCCAAAAAAAAAACTATTTGAACATTGTAGACTGGTAGATTGCCACATGACCGACACGTTAATTATTTGAATGAAGAGTACGGAGTATTTTTTTTTGTCGATAAGGATTTGAATGAAGAGTATTTTTTTTGGTCAACTTGAATGAAGAGTATTAATCACGAGAGTACGGGAGATTGGGAGTAGAGGGGCCAGCAAAGGCGTGAAGAATTGTTTTCGTAGATGAAGAAGGATCAAATGGATCGGTTCGATCGAGTTCGTATTTGGATCAATCGATTTACGAATTGAACCGAATCAGGTTTAAGTCCGTTCATCTGACAGTCCGGGTTGGCTCAATGGTTTAAAAACTGATTAAAATAATATTATGATTAAATAATAATCTTTGATAACAAAAATTTTGTATTTTATGGTTTTTAATATTAAATGTATGATCATATTTATAAAATATTTATTTAACTCTACCTATATAATAAAACCGATTAACCCAACAAGTTCGGGTTTTTAACCCTGTAGGGTTCGGTATCCTTTCACCACAATTTTTTGGGTCGAATTTCAACCCTAAAATTCTCGATGCATTTGGATTGATTTTTCAGGTTGGATTCCGGTTATTACCAATAGAATCATATTTTATGTGAATACAACATTTCCATTTTACTATCATATGGACCGTCTGCTAAAAAAAATCATAGAGATTGTGATATTTACAATTTTTTAATAAAATTATGTAAGGGTAAGGCTACTATATCGTATCAAAAAATTATATTAAAAATATTTAAATGTTTTAATTATAATTATAATTATAATTGAGCTAAATAATTAACATCTGGTATAATTTTCTTGAATTAAAATGGAAAGTTTTCATTTGAATAAATACGAGAAAAACCATTTGACAATAATAAATTATACTAATTAAATTGTAAAAACAGTATGCACGTGCATGTGATGTACTAAGCTAGAACTTGAGGGAAATCAATTTCTGAGAGTTGGGGGTTATTATGTAATTAGCTCAAATTCCATTAAAAAGGAATGAGCTAGGCGGTTATGTATCATCAAAGAGTATACGAATCTTATCAGAATTCCGACTCGATCCTACAATTCCAACGATTCTACGACCCAAAAGTTATAAATCGATCCACGATCCTAAGTAGGATCTTATTAAAGTAGCTAGGATCTTAAATGATTTAACATAAAATTCTAATTTGATTTTGATTTTACACACGACTCTAACGATTCTACAACGATTCTATCGATCCTACAAATGATTCTTGCGATCCCAAACAATCACTATTATATTTATATATTATTACTTATCTCAAAGTTTATATCTCTTTTCCATTAAATTATTAACCCCATTCATCTTAAAATATTTTTACTCATCAAATTAATAATGTTTATAAAATTTTAGACTTTATATATCAGAAAATATACAATATATTAGGTTTTAGTATATTTTTTAGTTATAATGTAGGATCTTACATTTCTAGCGATTCGATTATATGATCCGATTCTACAATCCCCTACGATCCGATCCAAAAATTCCGATTCTAACAACCTTACCAAGTTGCTTTCTCTCTTTCAACTTCTTTCTTTCTTTCTTGTAACTCAAATCACCGACTTCATTCAGTTCGATTGTATTCAATTCCTCACAATGCCCAACGGATAAGTATTAGTGGCACATTTTTTTAAATGGTTTTTTCATTAATGACACATTATAAATATACTAATTAGGAAACTAAACCATAACGAGGAAATAGCGAAATCGTCATACAAAAAAAAATCTCAAATTAAGAAATATCAAAAATTTCAAATATTAGCATATTATAATGTACTCTTAGGACACATAATAAAAAAATCTATTTTGAAAACAAAAATCTATCCTACTTAATCTATACTTTAACATTAAACAAAGTATAAATCTTCACAAAATATTGAGAAAATTTGGTATGTAGCCTATTTGGGGAGATATGTGGAGCAGATAGACGGGAACAAAAATAAAGGAGCTATCTAGTCGGTTTTCCGAAAATACCCCTGGTCAAAAAAAAAATTTACACGCGTGCCACCGCGTCCCATCGGAAATTCTGTCATCCAAAAATCCTGTCACCGGAAGATTGAAAACAACTTGTCACCGTGCATAAAAACTTGTCATCGCTTAGAAAAACTTGTCATTGCGTAGAAAAACTTGTCATTGCGTAGAAAAACTTGTCATTGCGTAGAAAACTTGTCATCCCTTACGAAAAACTTGTCATTGCGTAGAAAAACTTGTCATCGCTTATAAAAAAAACTTGTCATAGCGTACAAAAAACTTGTCATTGCGTACAAAAACTTGTCGTCGTGTATAAAAACTTGTCATCACTCGCCTGAATGACAAAAACTTGTCATTCAGGCGTTTCAAGCTTGGTTGAGTACAAACTGTACAAGTCAACTCAACCAAATTATCAGTTAAATCGAGTCGTGTTTGGAAGGTTCTTGTAAAAGACCATTTTGAGTCTTTAAACTATTACATTTATTAATAAATTACTATAAACTTATTTAATATAAATATAAATGGACAAAATATTTTTAAATTAAACTATATTAATAAAAATACATATATAGATAAATTGGTTCAAACTTTGATATGCGGAGTTTGAGTTGTACATTTTCATGTAAAAAATAGACTTGAGTCGAAAATCGATCTTGGATTGAATTAAGTCCGACTTATATTGCATCCGTATATATATCTAGATGAATTTTCAATGTAGGACAGTAGGACCACAATAAGTACTGGCGCGTTGATGAATTTTTAATGTAACTAATTAATTACATGCATGAATCCCTTGACAAAGTACATGTTTTTATTCGGCACAATACATATACAAACCCCTGTACTTGTACGTTATTTCCTATCAGCCCCTCCTACTTAGAAATGTTCAAACAGACACCTCAACTTAACTAATCTTGTTCAAACAAACACCTCTATGCTGAAATTGTACAACGTGATTTTCACACGCCCTAACGAGTCCAACCTTACTCCTATGTGGCTGCCACGTAGGTGCCATGTGTACACAGTCCACTCAGCATTTTCACAAAAAGAAAAGTTCTTATGAAACATCTTGTCTTCCAAAAAAAATAAAAAAATTCTTGTGAAATTTCTTATGGCTACCACGTATGGCCTCTTCTTCTTCATCATCACCCTATCAATTTAGCCCCCAAATCTGCCACTCCACCGCCAATTCCACCGGCCAGATCAACTCCAACTCCGTCCTCGTCGCTCTCCTTGATTCCCGTTGCACCGAGCTCGTCGAGAAGGCGCTCCTCCTCCCAATCCTCGAAGACGTCGTCGACAGCCACAATCTCACAACACCTCCACTACTAGCCGCCCTACAAAACCCAACTTTGTCTTCCAAACTCACTTCCTCCAGGACTTCAGATAGACAGTAGCGACCACTACTCCCAAATCCACATTCTCCCCCTTCCAAACCCATTCCAAATCCCCCATCCCCCCTTTCTCCTCCTCCTTCTCCGTCCTCCCCCGCTACCAACGCCGCCGCCTCTCATGCTCCCTCTCCTCCAACGCCGCCACCACCTCCTCCGCGGTGGACCCCACCTTCCAATCCCCCCCATTCCCCTCCTGATTCGCCCCGGACGATCCCCGCAAGGGCTGCGACGTCCTCGTGGAAGCCCTAGAGCGCGAGGGGTCACCAACGTCTTCGCCTACCCGGGCGGCGCCTCCATGGAGATCCACCAGGCCCTGACCCGCTCCACCTCCATCCTCAACGTCCTCCCCCGCCACGAGCAAGGCGGCGTCTTCGCGGCGGAGGGCTACGCCCGGCTTGAGTAGGATCTAGAGCGTCAGATCTGGAGCAGCGGCGGCCGCGGTTGGAGACGAAGAAGGTAGTGTCGACGGTGGCGGCGGTCGAAAGCGACGACGGCAGTGGGGACGAGTCGAAGGAGACTAGTTTTCTCGGAGGAGGGCTGAGGAACCCTGTCGACGGTGGCGGGGGCACCTCAAGTGGCGGTCGACCAGATCTGGAGGGTTGGTGGAGAAGGCGGTCAACGAGGAGGGCAAATCCCGGCGGTAGGGCCTTCGACGTGGGCTCGGTTTATGGATGTTGGCGGCCGACGGGAAGGAGGACAAACCCCTGTAATCCCCCTCTGCAACTTTTGCTTTGCACAACGATGAAGTTCAAAATTGTAATAAGAAAACATTTTTTTTTTTAATTTCCATGTCGACAAAAACTTCTAGTATAACTCGCGTTTCGCCAGTTTGAAAAACACGCGCAAGTCCACGTCATCAAAAATGATCAATAGGCAAAAATCGGGACAGTACAGGGATTTGTTTGAACATTTCTAAGTAGGGGGCTGATAGAAAAAAACGTTCAATTACAAGGGTTTGTATATGTATTCTGCCGTTTTTATTCCATACCTTTACATAGATAAGTAACTACTTTTTTTTGCTTGAGCCCAATACGTAACTACCGTACTATCTTACGTCTAATGACAAATAATATAGTTCTTATATCCATCATGATTCATAAGCTATATATTTAAATGAATGATTGAATTATCTACTATCTTACGTCTAATGACATAAATAAGTATACCACTATAAAATACTAGACAACATGATACATGCATCGCGTAATCCAATCCCATTGCTTTCACATGAGCTAGCTTCGCTCATGGAGCTTGGACATAACTTCGACTAAATTGTTATTTTTTTGGTCGGAACCTCGATTGAATTAATCAACCGAAAGTTAAATAAGAAGATAAAATCAGAGATATATATCGTATATGGATTCTTGCAAACTTAAAAAAGATGGTGAATTTCAGTTTTTTTGTCTCATCTGCAAACTTAAGAAAAATATGTTAAAGTTAAACGAGCTAGTACAAATCCAGTAGCATGTACGGGTAATGTAAATATAAATTCGAATTAACCGATTCGAGATTGAAGTTTGAAATGAATCCGCTTTTAAATCGAAATTTACAATCCGCTTTTTAGTATACTATTGACATATGTGAACGTTTTTTCACTATGCTTCAATATTTAATAATGACAAAAACATATACTAATTAATAAGGAAACATTGTTAAGTTATCAACAAAATTACTTGAACTTTTTTATTCATATAAGGATATATGTTAAAAAAATCAAGTTAGGAAAAAATCTTAAGATATCGAAAATTGGGTAAGATATGAAGTATATAAATGATGAGTTATGTTTAGAAAATATAATGTAGAAAAAATAAAATCGATATTTAATTCAAACTTGATAATGTGGCGCAAATTTTTACACAAACTTTGGTTACGCTTTATACTGTATTATAGTAGATTACGATGATAAGCTGAATTTAACTTATTAAGTATTTCTATATTCATACCCCAAATTTTAAATAGAAATTCAATTAATCTGTTTTTATTTTTTAAATAGAAATTCAATTAATCTGTTTTAATCAAACTAATTAAATATCGTATTTTTAAGTCAAAAAATTAATCAAAAATTCATCTAGTTATACATAAGCGAAATACATTTTCAGATTCTTGAACCTGTACGTTTTTGTTAGCCAACACCTTATATTTTGGAATATTTAAATAAATCCTTGAACTTAGATTGCTTTTGGTAATGGTCTTTTTAATTTCAAACACTGGGGGCGTTTGGTATAATTTCAGGTATGGGAATGAGACAAGGTATGAGGTTGAATATGTATGGGGTTGTAATTTCATACTTGAAATTGGGTGTTTAATACAAAGTTAAGAATGAAATTATTATGAAGGGAATGGAGAAGAGAAGAGTGGTGGGTTAAGTTTAGGAATAAAATCTCAAACCTGAGGTAGAAGGTGGGTATGAGAATCCCATACCTAGTGGGTCTGGGGTATGGGTGTGAAAAAATAAAAATAGCATACCAAACACTAGTTTGGGAATTCCATTACTTGACGCCATATCTTCATTCTCGATACCCACTTAACAAACACCCTCTAGTGCTTAGTTTGTAAAATAAACCATCCAAAAGAGAGTTTCGTAAAAAAAAAAATTATCGAATTATAAGCACAATACAATCTAAAAGTAATAACCTAAATATAGCAAAGAAATAATATAATGCTTATTTTTTTGCGTAAGCGCGAGTGATGTTTACAACATGTCAATTTTTCTTTTTATAAAAAAAAGATTAAATATAATGGCCTATTTGAAGATTCCAAAATATAGAAGGCTGATAAAAGTGTACTCAAGTTCCCTGACCTAAAGATGTATTTCACCCTGCCATGCCATCTCGCAGGTACGGCACGTGTTAGCTGGCAGTGGGCTTCATCCGGCTTTCTTCTCGTGCTCTGAGATCTCGACTTGGTTGCTGCTCAACATTAAACGGCATGACAGGTGGAGCACCTTGTTTGCTACCATGTGTTGGCAGACTTGGAAGATCCGTAACTCTCTTGTGTTTGAAGGCCGAGATGATCACCTCCGCCTCTCCCATGCAGTGGTTTCAATTGTTGAGGCCTTTCACGAGAGCGCTTCCATCATCGGCCGGTCTCTTGCTTCACCTTCTCAGCCTCACGTGGCTGCCCAAAGCGCCCCTGTGTGGACGCCACCTCCCCCGAACACCCTCATGCTGAATGTTGACGCGTCGTCTAAGGGTAACCCGGGGCCTGCGGGTGGAGGCGGACTCGTGCGGGATGATCATGCCCAAGTTCTTGGAGCTTTCTTATTCAAAAGTGGAGGCTTGGCCTAACTCTCCCACCCTTGTTTGCACCGATTCGCTTATGGCTGTCAAGCTGATTCTTGCTCCAACTTGTGCACCCCACCGAGACTTCTACCTCATTCAGCGATGTTGGGACCTGCTGTTCTCTAGGCCGGATGCCCGCCTTGCTCATGTTCGTTGCCAAGCAAACTGCTCTGCTGATGCTCTTACTAGTTTAGCTATTGATTCTAGTATTTCTTTTGCACCTCTTGAGACAATTCCTGCTCTTGTTTTGGACCTCTCACGGGAGGATTATGTAGCCCATTTTGGGCATGACTAATTCCTAGTAATTTCAATTCGCAGGGACTAGCCCCGTTTTTGATAAAAAAAAAAAGGACGTATTTCACCGTTATTATACATATATGCGATTGAAACCCTCGAATATAGCGGGCAATCAAACGTACTAAAGTCAAATTGATGAATCCGGTTTACACGGTCACACTCACACCATGACACCACCCAGGTGAACTAGATATACTATCTATACTATATATTAAAGCTCGAGAATTTCGAGCCTCCACGTTAATTCTGGCCCCACTTTATTAACGATTTTATATGTTTTATTTTTCCTAATTATCTAATCTTTAACTTTATCTTTTTTCTTACCCATCAAATATCTATCTTTAAAGGCATATTATTTATCTTTAAAATTTATCTAATTATCTAACCTTTAATTTTATTCTTTAAAGGCATATTATTTTTCTTACTCCTCTAATATCTATCTTTGAAACAATATTATCTATCTTTAAAATTTCCTTCTATAAAAGATACATATTAATTAACTTAACTTTTCAATTCCCATTTTAATCTATTTATATATAAGAATTAATATATAGTATAGATTATAGTAGATACACAAATTAATGAAAAAATGATCATTACCCGTACATGGTACGGGTCTTCAACTAGTTTAAGTAATTTACATATTGATCGGAAGATGTACTATTTAATTAATCACGTATACCATGATGATATATTAAAAAATTGTATTAAAATAAAATATTTAATCTTAAAATGATTACAGCTTGAGTTTTCAAGTACCTTTCTACTCTGGACACGGTCGATAATAATTTTTTGACGTATTATTCAATTATAAAAAAGCATAATAATATTATAAGGAATTAAATATTGGTATCGTTTTTTTAATCCGAAATCATTACAATATTTTTTTAATCCAAAATCGTGATTTTATTTTAAGAATAAAAAGTATAGATAAAATAGTATCATTTTATTTCAAATTATATTTGATTAATTAAAAAAATCAGATGTAAGACAATACGAAATCTCAAGTGAAATATTTTATCAAAATATATATTTTTATAATTAATAAGATTTTTATATGATGATAGAAATCAAAAATTAAGTTAATTATGACTTATTTAAATGGATCTTTTAGAAAAAAAGACTTGTATACATAATAGTATTTTTTGAAATAAAGTAAATAGTTTAATAGATCTTATGAAATTTTAATTAATTTATTAATAGTATATTTATATATCAGTATAATTTATAAATGAATATTGTAAAACAAATTTAGTTTATATATTTTAAAGATATCTTTCAAATATATTTTTAGAATGAAATAGGTATATGACAATCTCAATGCCATATAGCAAGAAAACACCACAAGATGCCATATTTGCACACATGACATAACCTACCAACAATTTTCTCTCTCTAGTATTTGACCAACCGTTGACCGATGTTGACCCACCGTTGACCGACCGTTGACCAACCGTTGACCGGCGTTGACCGGTCGTTGACTGTCATCACTGTCAACAAGTGACAACATTCACACCTAACTGTCATCACAAGTGACAACATTCACACCTAATTGTTATCACAAGTGGCAATATTCACGCCTAATTGTCATAACAAGTGACAATATTCACACCTAACTGTTATCACAAGTGACAATATTCACACCTAATTGTCATCAAGAGTGACACCTAATTGTCATCACAAGTGACAATATTCAACAATTAACTAGAAGATTATAGTAATCACACCGAAAAGTATAGCTAAAGCAAGACTTATGCACACAACTCCAAATTATCATCACAAGTGACAATATATATCATCACGTACCAATGTTATCAAAGGATCTTCTTGATAGCACCTAATTGTCATCACAAGTGATAAAATTCAACAATTAACTAGAAGATTATAATTAAATCAAATAAGTATAACTAAAACAAGACTTATGCACACAAATCCAAATTATCATCACAAGTGACAATATATGTCAAATATACAAGATTTATGCACACAACTGTAAATTATCATCACAAGTGACAATTTATGTCCTCACAAGTGACGATATATGTCAAATGTACAAGACTTATACACAACTCAAATTATCATCACAAGTGATAATATATGACAATTTATGTCAAATTATCATCCAAAGAGCATGAACAAGCATATGCACTCCCAATTCAAGCAACCAAAACCATGCATTTATATCTCTCAATTCAGAACACCAAATGAAATAAAAAAAAGGCTAATTTAAGACAAAAGTTGGAACAATTTGAATCACCACACCCCAAAGAACAACAATATTAAGCAAAAACACAAACTAGAACATACAGTTCGGTATTTTGAGTAAAAAATTAAGCAAAATCAAGAAGATGAATTCAAGATGAATGCTAACCTAGGGTTTGGGCGTCCGGACTGAGGAGCGAGCGAGAGAGATTCCTTGTTAGGGACTCCACCATCGCCACCAGATTCAACCACTGCCTCAGATTCCTCGTCGATCGGAGCAATGTCTGTCTAGGGTTTGGGCGTGAGTTGAGATTATCGAACTAAGGAGCGAGCAAAAGAAAAGGAGGAGGTGTAAGATCCAAGGCGGCGTCGGGAGGACGAGGAGGAGGACGAACACGATCTACGGACAAGTGGTGTAGGGAACGCCGCAGACGACGTCGAATTCGGTAGCGACGGAGGTGATGAGAGTGTCGGAGACTTGGGAGAGTAACACGGTTTGAGAAACGCCCTAGATCAGATCGAATGGACATGACATGATCTTGAGCCATGAGATTTCGATTTAGATCTCACCGATCGACACCTTCCGATCAAAGAACTCGCGAGTAAGAAGGCGTCCACGGTGAGGAAAGAAGAAGTCGGAGTCGTTGGAGAATGAGGGATTGGAAGCCAACAGCGAATCGACGTTGAGCAAGATTCGAAGAGGGCCTGGAGGCGTGGCTGATTTTTTTTATTTTTAATTTTATGCTACCTTTGCAAATAGTACATATCATAGTCATGCGGACAAATCACCCTACCAACAGCGACGTTTTGTCTAATTATCTCATATTTTTAGCTTAAATTATAAACTTAGGGGACAGTAAATGATTGATAAAAAAATGTGACGGATGTCTATGTTTATAAAAGCACAATAAAAACAAAATTCAAAGTGGAAATAAGTTTAAGAAATTAGTTATAATTTTGATTTAGAAAAAAGAATATTTAAGCAAATAGTTGAAAAAGATAGAATTTATGTTAAAAAGATAGAAATTAGAAAAGGAAGAAGATATATGATAGACAATTAATAAGGGTAAGAAAGGTCTTAAAATTATTTTTCTACATTTTATTCTTTTACATGGAGTGGGGCCAGAATTAATGTGGAGACTTGAAAAGCCTCGAATTTAATATATAGTATAAATATTGATAATGTTTTTTTACATAGAATTAATCTGACGTGAAAATATGCGTCAGTACCATTAAAAATTGATATTTATAATCTTTTTTCAATCCGATATCGAATATCTACTATAATAATACAATATAAAGCATAACTCATGTCTGTGTAAAAAATTGCGCCACCTCATCAACACTAAATAAAAAATGTTATTAATTCCACGTAATCTATGTTGAATAAAAAAAATTAAAAAATATGAATTATCCCAAAAATGCTTCTGTATGCACATATTAGGTAATTAGAATCTAATATGATCTTATTCCATAAAAAATGCTTAAAAATTACCAAAATGATGAATTATCCCAAAAATTATGAATTATGTGATGAAGAACTGTCCCACAAATTAGGTAGTTAGAATTCCATATAATCTTATCTCGTAATTTTTTTTTAAAATGACTGAAAGTTATGAATCAATTGTCCATAAATTATCACCATAATTTCTCAAAATGTAGTATGTTATGCACATATCAACGAAAAAAATGATTATTACCCGTACATGGTATGGGTCTTCAAGTAGTTTATCTCATTTGCAAACTTAAGAAAGCTGGTAGATTCAATTTTTTGTTTCATTTGCAAACTTAAGAAAATTATGCTAAGTTAAATGAACTATGTTGATAGGCTGAATTGATTTTATGAAATATTTGTATAATCTTGCCCGAAAATTTAAATAGAAATTCAAATAATATGTTTTAATAATTCTTTCAAGAAACTCAGGTTAATTAAATATCTGATTTTTAAGTCAACAAATCAAATTATTCAAGTAGTTATACGTATATGATATATGCTATACCCTCAAAGTATATCGGACAATCTTACGTATGAGAGTCAATTTGTATTAAAATATACGTTCGTGAATCGTGATATTTTATTAACCACGTAAACCATGTTGCTATATTAAAATCAACTTGTACTAAAATATACCTGTAAAACATATAAATTTGTAAAATTTGACTATTTATTACCCCTCACTATTAAATACTTCTCTTTTACACACATTTAAACCCAAAATAGGGTGTGTTCGTTGCAAACAGAATATACAAAATAATATATTATAATGCATTTTTGCAAAAAGTTGTATTCGGCCTTGTTATTTTTTGATTGAAGAGCTACTAGCTCAAACAATCCAAAATTAGGCAACCTATATGCTACAAGGATAGCCTAAATCATCGCGACGGATGATCTTGAAAAAATCAAACATCGAGAGATGTTGACTCAACAAACACCTCGACTGAGTTACAGACAAATTCGAAACAGAAAAAGACGAGGACGAGGACGGAATGGCTGCATTGAGAGACTTTGAAGATTAACGTGTCTTCTTGCTAGGAAGTCAACAACAGTATTTGATTCCTTGAAACAATGATAAAAAGTAACAGTATGGATAACCGAAATAAGATTTCATATGTCAGTTATAATAAAATGAATTTCCCAAGGGACTTTCCAAGGATGTTTTAAAAAATTCATTACAATAATACTATCTCCTTCAACTATAAGATTCTGAATTTGAGAACAATCAATACTTCATAGAGAATGAAGTAAGAAGGTAGTTGTTGACGTCCAAGTGAACGAATAAATCCGTTGTGGTCTCGTAAGATTAAGCCAGCGTGTTTTGTTCCGGTTTTAAGTCTAGACGCATCAAAATTTAGTTTAGACCATTGATGAAGAGGTTTTTTCCAGGCCGTATTATTTTTATTTTGAGGCCTGTTAGGTCTTGGTTTTGTGGCAGTATTGCATGAGTCCCATGCTAACGCTCCCGAGAAGATGAGGTCAAATGGAAATTTCTTTGGGTTAATTCTTCCAGGGTCAAAATTTTTTGCATTCCTATGTGCCCAAACGAACCACCATAGGAACGCAAGTGGTGTCGTGTATTTGTTGTTTGGAAGTGTTTCTTGAATGTTTTGGTGGAAAGTGTATGATATAGTTATTTTTAAAGAGTAATTTAACAGTTTATGCAGTCGAACGATCATTGCTTTCGTAAATGGACATTGAAAGAAGAAGTGGTTAAGGTTTTCATCATGTAACTCACAAAGCGAACACAAGTTTGGAACTGAATTGTAAAACCGATTAATTCTATCCGTTGTAGGGAAGCAGTTAGCACAAGACTTCCGTAGGAAGTTTTTAATTTTAGGCAGTAATTTTGATTTCCAAATCCAGTCATATTTTTTTTGTTGCAAGGATCCACTGAAGCCGATAAGAGCGAATTTGCAAACTGAACCGAGAAGTTACCATCTGTTACGGGCAACCAGATGAGTATGTCCTCAGTACCAGTAATTGGAATTCTAATAGCAATAATGATATTAAGTATATGTGGCGGTAGAATTTGACCGAGAAGAATAGTGTCCCAAGACCTATTCGACAGGATAAGATTGGAAACATGAAGGTTCGGATCCAAGGTATCCATAAACGGTGATAATTCTACATTGGGTAGCGAATGGTCAGTCCAAATTTTAATGGTTTTACCATTGCCTAACAGCCACCTAAGGCCTTTGGAAAAAGTATCTCTAATATTGATTAATCTGACAAACTGCCAAGAGCAATTGATTTTGTGATAGTTAAATAACAAGGTTGTGCTTAGATATTTTTCAGTTATAACTTTGACCCAAACATTTTGAGGTTGCATAGCAATTTTCCAAAGAAGTTTCATCTGTAATGATATATTAATATTTTCCGTTGATCGAAGGCCAAGACCCCCGCTCTTTTTAGGAGAGAAAATACCCTCCCAACTAATTGATGGATGATGAATTGGGATAAATTTGTTCCAAAAGAAAGACTTACAAATAAAATCAATCTGTTTTACAACGCCTTGAGGTAACATAAAACTTTGTATAAGATAGTTAACTTTACTTAGAAGACAAGACTGGATTAGCACAACCTATCATGCCTGTGATATGGAATTCGCTTTCCAATGGGAAAGTTGTTTCTTAAGATTGGATATTGCATTTGAGAACACTGAAATTTGAACTCTTCCTTTTAATATTAGAATGCCAAGATATTTTTCCATAGAAGAACTAATTTGAATATTAAGGATACTTGCTAAAGCAACATACGTAGGTTGAGAAATATTAACAGATGATTAAAGAGAGCTCATATGATAGTTTATGGATAGTCTTGAGACCTGAGTAAATTTGTGGAGAAGGTTCTTTATATATTCCATATTTTGGACGGTTGCATTTGTGAAAATAATTGTGTCATCAAAAAAACTTAGGAAAGGTAAAACCCATCCATTTTTAGTTAGTTGGATTCCTACATGGTTAGGGGTAGAAGATGATTCTTGTTGGTGTGTTCGAGATAAGTATTTCATATATAAAACAATGATGAATGGTGACATCGGGTCACCCTGACGGATTCCACATGTAGGTAAGGGTTCAGTTCCGGGTTGATTGTTAACTAAGACTGAGGAAGACGAGGACATGATATAAGTCATAACAAGGTCAATCCATTTAAGGTAGAAACCAAATTTAGTCAATACTAAGCGGATGAAATTCTAACTTATCTTGTCGTAGGCTTTTTCTAAATCTAATTTGATGGTCATCCAACCGAGGCGAACCTTCTTCCTTTTATGGAACGAGTGGAAGATTTCATGAGTTATTAGTACGTTGTCTTGATCAGACGTCCTTTCACAAAAGTACTCTGAAGAAGATGTATAATTGATGTTCGAATATGTTGAATTCTATTTGATAATACTTTGGTAATAACTTTATAAATTGTATTACATAAACTAATAGGCTTGTAATGATTTACTGAATTTGTGTATCAATTTTGGGGATTAATGTGATAAAAGTTTTATCAGCTGCGGTGAGCATTGATCCAGAGTGGAAAAAGGCTACCACAACACGAATAACTGAAGCTCCAACGGTTGGCCAATAATTTTGGAAAAATTATTGGCCGTAAACCCATCAAGACCAGAGGTCTTATTAAGAGCTAAGTAAAAAATAACAGCTTTAATTTCAGATGGGGTTGGCTGTTTCGAAATTGCTATGTTATCGACTTCTGAGATAAGGGAGGGAATAATGCTCAAGTCTTAAGGATCGATAATCAAATTGGAGTTAGATTGGAATCTGGATGTAAGTTTAGAAGTAATATTGGTTGAGATGGATATATTCGTGGTCAGATAAGACCAGACCATCATGAGTCTGAAAAGAAGTGATGTTTTGTTTAAATCTACGTATTTTTAAGATGGTTTGGAAGTACTTGGTAGTTTTGGCACGTTGAAGCCAAAATTTGTCGTGTAAATCCATTAAGGCGTTATATTTATTAAGATGTTATTGAAGCTTAGAAATAATATTCGGATTATATGGATCACGAAGTAGGTCGTTTTGAAGGCGTTGTAACAGTGTTTCTGAAATTTCTAACTGCTCAAAATTATTATTAATATAACGTTTGACCCAATGTTTAGAGTATTTTTTGAGTAATGCATTTTCTTTGCCACTTCAAACATAAATAATCTTGTATGTTTATATTGCCACACTTTTTTCACCAAATTAGCATAAGAAGGTTTATCAATCCAAGCATTTTCAAATCTAAGGAAATTAAACAATGATCCGATGTTGTAAATGGGTCATGGTGAATAAGGACTCTATCCAGTCGTTCAAATGTGTTATCTGTAGAAGTTGAACTCCTCCTCCAGGTAAAAGGGAAGCCGGAAAAACTTGTATTGAGTGTGTTCATTTCGTTTTAGAAGTTGAGTAATCGATTAAATTTGCTAGGAGGTGGGGCAACACCTCCAAATTTATCCGAACTACAATCTATTTCATTAAGGTCTCAAACTAAAATTAACGGTAATTGAAAATTTTTAATTATATTTTCTAAATCATTCCAGAAAAAAGTTTTTCTTCCTCCCTAGAAGGAGCATAAACGGATATTAAAGATATGGGTGGAATGGAGCCATTCCACCTTTGGATCCATCCGAAGGGGACGAGAAGCATTAGTGGAACCCGATCTTTCTTATAATGGCATCCGAAGGATGAACGACAATTTTAGTTTCAGTTAAACAAAGAAATTGTGATTTGTGTAATTTTCGTAGGAAGGCAATTTCATCCCAGAAATTGACCCTCCTAATGCCCCTAACGTTTCAATAGGCGCAGATCATGATAAACAAGCTGATTGAGATTGGTCATATAAAGTGGTACAACCAATGTTGAAAAAACAATGGCCAAAAGAACGAACACATTACCACTGCCACTGAAGCACGAGCCGATGTTTCATGGCAAAACCAAAAAAACCTCAACAAAGTACCCCAAAATGTATACACAAAGGAATGAAAAACCACATCCCAGTGAGTCTCATATAAGAAAACGAGGTTCAATGGAACAAGAAAACTCCAGTAATAAGTACGAACATAAGTTTGAAAGGTAACCGCGAGAGTTATGATCCAAAGCTGTACACTCAAAGTGAAGATGACATAGCAAATAGATTTAACAAAGTACCAAAAAAACAATTTGTTATGGTTCATGACATATGGATGATACATCAGTAAAAGCACAAAGTGAACTCTATTATCAGTAAAATGGCGACACCAGAGAGGATCAACATAGGATAACAAAATCCAAATGAAAAACCTGTGGAAGGCCAAATTTTTGTGTTTGATGGCAACATGACACATAATATGAACTATGAAGCTATGCAAACTCATATGATGATAGAGGATGCAAGATGGCAATATAGTTGGGATGATCAGTTTAGTAATAAAATACTGATCCAAAGTGTTTAAGCTAACATAGTTAAACCGAGACATCAATGAACTGGTAATAAAAGGTTGGAGCACATTCTTGAGTGACAAGATTAGGAAGTGGCAGTAGAGGAGCAACCCACAGACAAGTTTACAGGACAACATAGTATTCATAACAACATTTGTACATAACATGTTCATAATGCAGAAAGCACACAGCTTAAAAATTTGTATGGGAATGAACAAAGCTGAAACAAATAGGTACAAGTATGCAAGCAGGTTCATCTCCTAGAGAATAATGAGTTGGAAAGCACGACAGAAACACCTACAGAAGGTAGAGAAGAAGCTGCATATGGAATTTAAAACAGGATGTTAATATTGAGATGAATGTGCAACATAAGTACTAATAGAAGTAAATTAAGATAGAGTGTTAAAACTGGAAGCATAGGTTGATAGTAATATACATAACAATGCTGCCAAAACAGCACCCAGATGAGCCAAACTGATTTTCAGTTGTACAAAATTTGTACATTGAGCATACAGACATACAAAAAGGGGTTCATGCATGAACCACAAGCTCAGTGATTGGTAAGAACAAGAGAGTCTATAACAACTAAGAATGCGAAAATAAGAAAGCATAACATAGCATAGGGGTATTTTACAGAAATTAAGGACATAAGTTGGTAAGCTTACAGTCATCTAAACAAGTTTAACACGCCCTTTGTTCTTCTTAGGTTTCTTTGGAATAGATGCGTGCTCCACCAGCTCAATGGGAAGCTCATTTTCTTTTCTCTTAGAGGATTCAGAGCCGTCAACAAAGCTTTTGAGGTCAATAACATTAAGTTGTTGCCTAAGTTGGGAGTTGGAGGACTCAGCCCTAGTATTTATACCAGTCAGACCCTCATAAGCGAGTTGAGGGATAGGAGGATCCACTAAAGAGCTACCTAATGTCATGCTTTTTAGTTATATTTCATAGGACATTTTCTAGGGCAGAATACATCAACAGACCCCCTTACTTACAACTTTTTTTCCCTTAGACCCCTGTACAAAAAATTGTTCAAACAGACCCCTGTACTGCCTCCGATTTTGCCTATTGAACATTTTTGCTTACGTGGACAGGCGCGTCATTTACAAACGTGGGTAAAATGCGTTGTTCGGATGGTATGTGCTGAGATGGAAAAAATAAATAAATTAAACTGGGCTAAATCTCGAAAAAAAAATAAAAAATGGCTAAATCCTGGAAAAAAACCATTTTTGCGTGAATGGCGTGTTGTGTAATCGGCCTTCCGCTCGGAGACTTCCGCCCTCCGACGGAGACTTCCGCCCTCTCTGTCCATCTGAGACTTCCGCCCTCCGACGGTGTCGAATCGGCCTTCTGCTCGGCCCTCGACTCGGCTCTCCGCTCGGCCCCGCCCTCTCTCCGCCCTTCTCCCTCCGCTCGGCTCTTCGCTCAGCCCTCGGCCCCGCCCCCACTCGGCCCCGCCGTCACTCCGCCCTTCTCCCTCCACTCGTCCCACGCTGTTGTCGAACCCGCCGCTTCCGTCTTCGTCCCCGTTTGCCTCGCCGCTCTCCAGATCCGACCCCTGACCGACGTTGCCGCACTCCAGATCCAGATCCGTTCGGGGGAGCGGAGAAGGAGTAAGCGCCGGATTCATGCTAGCAACCGACCGAAGAGCCACCATGTCTCTCTCGTTCACTTACTCGGACGGATCGTCGCCTTCGTTCTTGTCCAATTACGCTTTGAGCGCTCAAGGAACCCTAGTTCTTTAATGGTGGGATGTTGGGAAGGGGAATTGGGAGGTTTCGTGGAAGGCCCCGGAGTCGGATTGCGATGGTTATGGAGTTTGTGGAGCATTCGCCTTTTGTAGTTCTCGGAAGTCGATGATTTATGAATGTTTGAGAGGGTTTGAGCCCAAGAACAAGGCGGTGTGGGGTAGAGGAAATTGGAGTGGTGGGTGTGTTAGAAGGGCAAAATTGCAGTGTATTAATGGTGGTGGTGATAATAGTAAGGGAGATGGGTGGTGATAATGGTGGTTCAGAGTTGCAGGTAGGTATGGAGGACAACTTGGTGGTTGTTTGTGTATGTTTCATTGTTTGGTTCTTATTCATAGCTGTGTAGCAGGTTCTTCTGGTTTAGGCTGGATTTTCATTCTCTTCTGCAGGTGCAAATGGTAAACTCAAGATAATTGGTGCAACTACTGGCGTTTTGGGAGCAATCGTTCTCGTCACCGTAGCGACGGGAGCGGGGCGGGATGAGGCAGGAGCCGGGCGGGATTGGGCGTCGGGGCCGGGATGAACGGTGAACGCAAGGGCTGGAGCAGGAGGAACGGCCGTCGCCGTTGAAGTCGGGCTTGAATGCCTGGGGAAGAAGACCGAAGAAAGAAGGAACCACGCAATACGTCGTTTTACAAACCAAAAATAACAGGCTACTTTTTTTTTAATTTACAAGGGCTTTTACTTAACAATTGCTTATGTGGCGTCTACATGGTGTCTATGTGGCGTCTACGTGGTGTCTACGTGGCGCGCGTGGAAAACACCACACAAGCAAGTGTTTGATAGAATAAATTTAACTAAGTACGGGGGTTTAATTGAACATTTTAAAGTACAGGGGTCCAAGGGGAAAAAAGTTGTAAGTACGGGGGTCGGTTGATGTATTCTGCCCATTTTCTAGGTTGTTTTACATCTTTTCTATTAGTTTGTGTGGTTTTGCATGAGATTTCAACTCTCTTTCAAGGTTTGGGGTCGTTTGTGTTTGTTTTTTGTGTTTTGTAGGTATTTGGAGAGTTTAGGAGAAGTTTTCGAGCTTTTTAGAGCATTCTAGGAGATGGTGTGTGGCGGTGTTCGTAGTGTCAAGTCAAGTAGAGTTTGTCGAGATTTTGAAGGACGGATTTGCAAGCCAAGAGGCATCTTAAAAGGAGTTACAAGAAGTCTAAAGGAACCAAGAAACGCAAAGGAAGAAACACCGGAAAAAGACCGATCTTTGGAGCAAGTTCGAGGCAAGACAAGAAGAAAACACAAGATTTGGCTGTAGGTCGGTGGAGACCTACTCGAGGTTGCCCATGACCTATCATGAGCCATACACAGCCATGGTTGGCCACAACCTGCCCTGTAGCCTAGCGGAGACAAAACTTTCGTCCCAAGTAATTATATTCTAGTTGCTTTAATTATGGATATAGGGTTCCTTCTTTTTTAGAACTCTTGTACCTCTATATAAGGAGCCTTAGGGGTCCCTTTTCTAGATATGCTTTATTATCCAAGCTCTTGGATAGGGTTGAGCACCAAACCGACAATACCGAAATTTTAAACCAAACGAACCGAACCAAACCGAAACCGAGGATAGTCGGTTCGGTTTTTGGTTCAAGTATTTTGAAAATTTTGGTTTCGGTTTGGTTCGGTTTTTTTTGTTCGGTTCAGTTAAACCGAATTAAAAAAAATAAAAATGAACTACACAATTAGGGTTGTTTGTTTCTTTTAACTTGTTTCAATGTTTTTTAAGCGGCCACTTGCTTCTAAATTCACCCTCCCTCACCTACTCACCAATCACCATCGACTCCTCTGAGTCTCTGACTCCCGGGGCCTCCGGTTCTCCAGTCCGTCCGGCCTTCTCGTCGCGCCGTCATCGACCCAGAACCCTCGTCGGTGCACACGTCGTCTGCCGAGTCCCGGCCTCATCGTCGCGCCGTCATCGACACAGAACCCTCGTCACCACTTCATCGGTTCGGCCTCCTCCTCGTCTCGTCGCCAGATCTGAATCCCAAGCTACTGACTCGGCTAAAGTCGTCGTGCCAAGATCAAAGATAAATAACCCAAACAAACAAACTAGTATAGTGAGTAAGTAAGGGGTCGAACCCAAGAGAACTATGGTATCTAGTATTAATATATTTACCAACTACAGAAAAGGGGGGTTTAGGAGAGAAATCTAAACTAAACTAAACTAAGAAAACAAAACAAACAAACAAACAAACAAACATGCAAATAGGGGGAAACAATTGATAAAGAGACAAGTTCATTCAAAAGATCCACTCATGACATAGTTCCTCGATCATAGATTCATCCATTGATTTCATTCACACCTATGGTTAATTCCTATCCTGATCATTAACAATCGCAAGTCCATGGTCCAAGCAATTCTATAACCCTAGGCAAGGACGCTTAACCTAGAATTAGCATAGAGAACAAGGATATGCAGGATATAATATCAAACAATCGAGCTACGAGTCAATTGCAAGATAAAACAATCAATTCTCTTCTTAATCCTAGTTGCATAGACAACAGGTCTAGGTTAAGTTGTTTTCACAAATTAGTTTTGTCCACGGTCCAAACATATTCAAACAGTAGAAAGCTAATCAATTCAATAGGGTCTCGACTCCTAGAGAAACAATCAACAATCATAAGATGAAGCACAAGAGAATCAATATTAACCAAAGGATAGAAATCAATTACCAAAATCTCACGAGTTCATACATCAGAGCTTCTCCCTTGAACGAACCCAAGGAGACTAGCTCTCCATAACTAAAGAAGAATTGAAAACCTAATTATGAAATATGAGTTATGAGTTCTCCTCAAAATACAACCTAAAAACCCTATAAAGTCTCGGAAAAACAATATCCGAAAATACCCAAAAGATATAAAGATAAAAGGAAACAAGATAAACACGCGGAAAAATCCGCTGGGCGCCACCCGCGATCGCGGGTCACCAACCCGCGGTCGCGGGTCAGGCGATTCTCGAACTTCGTCTTCGCTGCTTCTACCGCGCCCGCGGCTGATCGCCCGCGGTCGCGGCCTTCACTTCAAGTCTTCTCCTAGTCTCTGTAAGGATTCCGCGATCGCGCCAAGGGCTCCGCACCTGCGGTTCTTCTGCAGACGACTCTAATCTTCATAAAATCTTCACTTTACCAACTTCTTAGCTTCGGCCTGGATCTAACAATTATGCCTAAAAACTAGCCTAAAACACTCAAAAACATCCTAAAAACTACCAAGATAAGGCATACAAAATAGGCCGAATCAAATTCCCCCATACTTAGATCTTGCTCGTCCTCGAGTAAGCTCAAAGCAAATATACAATCGACACATCAAAAGATCTCAGGAAGTAAGGGAAAACATGACAACCATAAACTCTCAGCTCACAACCCGAACCCAAGTAGAGAAATAATGAACAAAACATGAAAGCCCAACACACACCTCACAAAAAATACATCAAGACACTCAAAGCTCCAAATAATGAAAGAGCAATCCTAGGATCTACCCGGCATCTACGATGTATCCCCAAGCCCCAAAGTAGAATGAAATCCTAGACACTCCAATTTTTCCGCTCAATTCTACTTAGGCGCCCTTTCGGGTTTTCACCTAATCACTCATTTCATTTTTCAAGGGTGTGCTCACCAAAACTCACATCTCTCATAAACCTCTTTTTACCCCAGCCTAATGCTGGTCCGGGTTACCTGCTTATTACCTGAGCCGCCATTTCGGGTTTTCGACTCATCCCAGGATTTAATATGCCTTTTTTCAATTTTTGGCTCTTTTTTTTTTCTTTTTTTTCAGGACTGAAACTGTACATAAACGCAACAGTGAATCCCCTCCCCCATACTTAAACTCTTCATTGTCCCCAATGAAGCTAAGAACAAAGAAGTAAAGTAAAGAGAAGGTAATCAGAAGACTCACTACTGATCAGGAGGTGGAGGTGGTGGCTGGAAATAGTAAGAAGGATAACCTGGCCACATACCCTGAAAGAACTGCTCCTGCCTCCTCTGAAACTCAACCATCCCAGCTACAACCTGGGACATCTCATCAACTGTAGACTCAAGGCGCTGCATCCGAGCCTCCTGACTCTGATCATAGGATCCAAAATCACGAGCAGAAGAACTAGCACCAGCAGAAGAACCCCAACCTGAACCAGAAGCATAAGCAGTAGCATAAGGATCCCAAGTAGGATCTCCACCAGCTGGCGGTGCATCAGGCATAGGAGCATCAGCAGCAGCAACAGCCTCCTCAAAAGCATCAGGAGCAATAAAGAAATCATGGTTCTGCTGACCATAGAAAAATGGACGGGGAAGACGCAAATAACGAGCAGCAGGAGAACCAAACATCCAGAGCCAACCCGACTCAGCAGAACCACTCAAGCATCTCGCCTTCTTCAGCTGGGCGACATCATACTCATGATCATCAGTCAAAGGCATACCATGATACATCTGGATCTCATCTCTAGTCACATGAGGTAATGCCAAGAGAGTAATCAAACCGCCAAAACCAATCCGCCCGGCCTTCTTGGGATATTTCTTCAAAGTGTCAATGAAAAGCTCCACCCAATCAGGCACTACTGGCTGCGTAGGCATCAAACACCACAATAAGCGAGCATCATGGAGAGGGACCTTGTTCACCTCACCCTTACCCAGAAACGTCATAGCAAGCACCTTGTGGCAAAGGCGAATACAAGGGTGCTGGATCTTGTAGTTGTACTCTCCACTCTGGTTGTTAAACTGGCATCCAGTAATAGCAAACCAGAAATCAAAGAAATCCTGACCTGCTGGCAAAGAATCCCACCCCTCAGTAGGCGGGGCGGTGATACCAAACAACCCTCTAATCTGCTCCTTACTCACAGTGCAGGGCTTACCACAAGCCCGGAAAGAAAGCACATCGCCATTAATAAGCAATGTAGATAGAAACCCAAGCACAAGACCTCGGTAAGTCACTACAGAAATCTGCATCAATCCCCCTAGACCACCTTGCACAAGCATACGCTGGGTACAGTCTAACATCCTGAGCGCACTCAGAGTCGGAGCATGGAAGAACTTGGTAGAAATAATATCCCTGTCTTTCAAAGCATCCCAAATCTTCTTCTGCCCCTTAGTAAGATCCCTCACTCGATGCGACATAATGCAGTGAAAATAATCGAGTACAGAAGAGGAATTTACCGAATGACGAAACCGAGTGAACCCTCTGTCGATGAACCGCGGGCGCGGGTGTACGGGCCGCGGGCGCGGAAAGGGGACAGAACGTAGGAAAAACTCCTGGAACAGACCTGCGGGCGCGGGTGTACGGGCCGCGGTCGCGGGAGCGAACCAAAGATCGAGACTGCACAGAGAATACCCGCGGGGGCGGGTTTGGTATCCGCGGTCGCGGGTCTGCTGATTTCGCAGATCTGCGATTTTCACGAACTACGGCGGCGACGTCGCTCAAGGCACCAGGGTGGCGGCGATGGCGACGCAAGAGGAGCTGATGAAGGGGCCGACGACAGCAGCAGGGCGGTGGTGCTGGTGGCGGTGGGGGAGGAACCGGCGATGAGAGCCCAGATCCAAATCTGAAAGCCGATAGCCACGAACCGGTCAAAGAGAGAGAACGGTGGGGGCCGGCGGCGACGCAAGAGAGAGGGGGCGAAGCTGACGGTGGTGCCGGTGGCGGTGCGAGGCGGCCGGCGGCTCGGAGGTGAGAGGTAGGGCCGGCTGTGTTGGTGTGGTGAAGAATGAAGACGATGATGGTGGAAGAGAGGGCCATCCGCAACTTTTAGGTCGCGGGATGGGGAAATTTTTTTTTTTTTTTTTTTTCTCTGAGCAACACACCCGCGATCGCGGGTAGGACCCGCGGTCGCGGTTCTAGTACCTGTACGTCTGGGTCTTCTGTGTTCGAAACGCGACCGCGGTTGCGCACCCCGCGGGCGCGGATCTACCACAGAACGTTCTTTCAAACCTAGTACCTGCATGTTAGCCCGGAAATTTTTTTTTATTTTCAATTTCAACTAGAATCTTAAATTCGGGTTGCCTCCCGAAAAGTGCCTTTGGTTAACGTCGATGGCTCGACGTACTCATGTTCGGACATCGTCAATGACCTAAGCAATCTATCAAAGTCCTGCGAACAACTCTCATGCAAGCATATATAGCACAAAGATGAATTGAAAGTGAATAATATATCATTCAGGCATCGTTTCAATTTATCAAAGTAGCTAGAGAAGTTATGATCAGCTTGATTAGGATGGAACCAATTTGGAGTATTAGGTGGTTTTTTAAAGTATTCATCAAAAGAGACAAATTCAATTTTAGCACTATCACCTATTTTATGACTAAAAAGTGAGATCTCATTAGGTAATCTATCATGCTCAAGACCTATGTCAGTACCCAAAGGACAATCAATAGAGAATAGGGAAGAAGAGGAAAGGATACAGGGATCTTGATTGATCACCACCGAGGGCTCCACCGTAGGAGACATAGATATCTCTTCAGGCGGATGGGAAACCTCCAAAGCATCGTCAGACTCCTCCGTCGTGACACAATCAGGATCATCCGTCTCATCATCCCATATAGAGTATTTGAGTGCTTCTGGAACACGTGGGCTTGGCTTCTGGGGAGCCAGAGGAAGAAGGTTTGGCTTCTCATGTACATAATCGTCGACAACAGAAGATCCGCGCTCGCGGAAAGTGGGCCGCGGTCGCGAATCGTCGACAGGAATTGAGTTTTTGGCCTCCACACACCCGCGGTCGCGGGTTGGTGATCCGCGGTCGCGGGTCTGCTCTTCTTGGATTTTCACCGCCTCTGCATAGAATACGCGAGCGCGGCATGGTGGACGCGGTCGCGGATTATCCGCTGAGTGATCAATGTTAACTTCTGTAGGGATTTCGCGGGCGCGATCTGCCTGACGCGGTCGCGGAATAGCAATAGGAGCGTCATTCGTTACGCCCAACTCTCGTCCACTCCGTAATGACATAGCACTTACATTCACCGGTGCTTGAGGAGTAATATTGATCTTCTCGGAAATCTCCCTCATTCTCATCACGATGGCCAAGTTCATCTCTTGGAGTTTCCTATCAAATAGCTCATTCATCTCCTCCAGTTTCCTAGAAACATGTTCTTCAACTGATGGCTTGTCCGGGCAGGAGGGTGTTACGCTTCTACTCTCTATAGCAAAGTTCTCCATTATCTTGAAGACATCCTGGGGAGCTTTGTCTAGATAAGAGCCTCCACATGAAGCGTTCACTAATCTGCTGTGATAATGACACATGCCAAACATGATGTACTCAATAAGATCGTGATCTGTGAACCCATGGCCTGGATAACTAGAAACGAGCCTTTTGTAGCGATCAAGATAATCGCACAAGCTCTCCCCGTCATGTTGTTGAAGGGTGGTGATGTTCCTCTTGATAGTTGCCCTTACTGGAATAGGGAAGTACTTGTCCATGAATGCAACCCTCAACTGACTCCATGTTGTGATCCGCTGAGAGTGAGGATTGTTTAATATTGAGAAGTACCACTCCTTGGCTGATTCGATCAAAGAGAATGGAAAAGCTCGCATCTTGATTTGATCCTCAGTGACCTTAGCAGGCTTTATACACAGACAGACATGATCAAACTCTGTAAGGTGCTTAATTACATTGTCATCAGGCTGCCCACTGAATCGAGGTAAAAGACCAATCAGACTGGGTTTCAACACAAAGTCCACCCCTTCAGCTAGCTCAGGGTACTCAACAACCATCCTGTCTTCTGAAAACAACGACAGCACTTGGAAAATAATCAGTAGCAAAGGTGTGGACCGTAAGATAGGTCCACACAACAGTCAATAAACATACTAATACTAGAATGAACCCAAAGTTCCCCGGCAACGGCGCCAAAATTTGACTCGGCTAAAGTCGTCGTGCCAAGATCAAAGATAAATAACCCAAACAAACAAACTAGTATAGTGAGTAAGTAAGGGGTCGAACCCAAGAGAACTATGGTATCTAGTATTAATATATTTACCAACTACAGAAAAGGGGGGTTTAGGAGAGAAATTTAAACTAAACTAAACTAAGAAAACAAAACAAACAAACAAACAAACATGCAAATAGGGGGAAAACAATTGATAAAGAGACAAGTTCATTCAAAAGATCCACTCATGATATAATTCCTCGATCATAGATTCATCCATTGATTTCATTCACACCTATGGTTAATTCCTATCCTGATCATTAACAATCGCAAGTCCACGGTCCAAGCAATTCTATAACCCTAGGCAAGGACGCTTAACCTAGAATTAGCATAGAGAACAAGGATATGCAGGATATAATATCAAACAATCGAGCTACGAGTCAATTGCAAGATAAAACAATCAATTCTCTTCTTAATCCTAGTTGCATAGACAACAGGTCTAGGTTAAGTTGTTTTCACAGATTAGTTTTGTCCACGGTCCAAACCTAATCAAACAGTAGAAAGCTAATTAATTCAATAGGGTCTCGACTCCTAGAGAAACAATCAACAATCATAAGATGAAGCACAAGAGAATCAATATTAACCAAAGGATAGAAATCAATTACCAAAATCTTAAGAGTTCATACATCAGAGCTTCTCCTTGAACGAACCCAAGGAGACTAGCTCTCCATAACTAAAGAAGAATTGAAAACCTAATTATGAAATATGAGTTATGAGTTCTCCTCAAAATACAACCTAAAAACCCTATAAATAGTCTTGGAAAAACAATATCCGAAAATACCCAAAAGATATAAAGATAAAAGGAAACAAGATAAACACGCGGGAAAATCCGCTGGGCGCCACCCGCGATCGCGGGTCACCAACCCGCGGTCGCGGGTCAGGCGATTCTCGAACTTCATCTTCGCTGCTTCTACCGCGCCCGCGGCTGATCGCCCGCGGTTGCGGCCTTCACTTCAAGTCTTCTCCTAGTCTCTGTAAGGATTCCGCGGTCGCGCCAAGGGATCCGCACCCGCGGTTCTTCTGCAGACGACTCTAATCTTCATAAAATCTTCACTTTACCAACTTCTTAGCTTCGGCCTGGATCTAACAATTATGCCTAAAAACTAGCCTAAAACACTCAAAAACATCCTAAAAACTACCAAGATAAGGCATACAAAATAGGCCGAATCAGCTACCTCCTCGTCTCGTTGCCAAATCTAAGATCCCCGGCCTCCTTCCGTCTCGTCGCCAGATCTGAGATCCCCGGCCCTCTACTTGTCTTGTCGCCAGATCTGAGCCTCATCTCGTCGGCCGTCGCCAGACCTGAGATCCCCGAATCCCTGTCATCTCTTGTAGCACTTTTTTGGTTTTGCCCTTAAATGAACCGTTTTTAACCGAAACCGAACCGAACCGAACCAAAATATTTCGGTTCAGTTTTCGCTTCAAAAAATGCTGAGAATCGGTTTTCGGTTTGGTTCGGTTAATGTCGTTTCGGTTCGGTTTTGAACCGATGCTCAACCCTACTTTTGGAGAATTTAGAGAGACTTGGAAGGATTGTTAGGAGTAGGAGGATTTGCAATATTGTAAGGTTGGATTTCCTTTTTAATTCAAGTTATTTGCTTTTGATCATGTCTTCTTCTTCTTTCATGTTGATTGAATGCATGATGATGAGTGTAGTCACCAAATCTAGGGTTGGGGTGAAACCCAACATAAGAATGCATGCTAAAACTTGAATCCTTGATCTATACTTAACCTTGTAATCTCTATCCTTTAATCCAACTTGTTGTGCTTATTTCCTTAATGAAAGTTGAGGCATGTTCTCTTATTTGCAATTGAATTGAAAGATAAAATTGTGAATTTGAATAACAATTCGGGTTTGAAGCGAAAGTTAAAACCTTTAGATAACAAGTAGGATTGCATGTCAACATCTTTATGAAAGTTGAGATTTTGATGTGTTTATTTGTGGCGAAAGTCATCCATGAGATTATAGGTTAGTAGATCATTGATTGTTGTTTGCATGCATGATTATGTTGTGGTAGATCATTGGTCCTAAATATTTTTCCAATAAGTTTTTGAAGTCTTTTTTTTTTGCTCAGTTATAGGTCGTTGTCGACCCCCATTAGGTTGTGGCCGACCCCTCTGTTCTTTGTGTTGTGTGCATGATTGTGTGATCGTCGTGCTCATGGACGACCGACCTCAGGTCGGGTCCGACCTTTCTCTGAACGTGTGTTTTCGTGTTGTTTTGCTTTGTTTTCGTAGTTTTGATTGCTAGGTTATAGATCCTACTAACTCCCATGGACAATCCTTACTTCGCTATACTTAGCGGGGTCTTGACTATAAATTTATTTGTTCAAGAATAACCCTTCAACACTACCTCCCAAGCCAACAGACACCAAGGGTGAGGCATAGGGGTAGGGAAGGATCATCATTGTCTCAGGCAAGGGGGTAGTGAGGTTGGAGAGAGCATAAGCCACTTGTTCTCTTGCTTCCATAACAGGAGGCATAGTGGTAACAACACTCTTGATAATTTTAGGTTGGGTCACAAGTGTAGGAGTGATTATCTGAGCAGTCATATAGGGAAAACAACATTGGTACGCACAAAAGTAGGTCCAGTTTGAGTTTTAGGGATGACAGGTCTAGTTGAGAGGTTACCATACAATCTGATGTTGGTTTGGTGAATAAGGTTGTTATCATCAGAGTTTTGCTCAATGGTAAGTTTGAGTTTCCTAGGATGAATGTTATTGAGAGGACACATATCAAACCCATGAGTAGGATCCCCACAACACCCACAACCGTTAGAAAACAGACTCATAGAAAACTTTCAAGGTAAGGGTAGAACCATCATGGTTGAGGATTTTGACACACCTCTTGAGAGGAATATTAACATCAATGTTGAAAAGCACTTTACAGAATTTCATCTTATTTTTTGCATTAGAGAGATTATCAACACGGACAATACTTCCAATCAAGTTATCTCTGAGAATAAGGTCGAGTGCAGAGGGGTTAAATAAGTAGTAAGGCAAGGAAGGAATCCTGACCCAAATATCAGCTCTTAAATTTTGGCGTTGTTGCCTGGGAGTCTTTTCTTTCTTGCGTTTTTGGTTCGGTCTCGCTTTCTGGCACAAAAGCGTGCCCGCGGCCACCCAAGCACGCCCGCACTTTTGGGTGTGGACCTGTCTTATGGTCCGCACCCGTTAAACTAATCATTCTCTTGTTCCTTTTGATCCAGAAATTGAAAGGAATATTGGGAAGTTGAGGAGCACATCCAGAGCTTTTGCATCACACAACCTTTTGAATTCTCTCTCTTTCTCTGATTTTTAACGGAAGCAATGGCAGAACAAATATTCGCCAACTCACTGCATCGAATCTTAAACAACAGCATCTGGTTGTTCAGTTCCCTGCTCTAGGGGAAGGCATGAGGTTCGAGTTGAAGTGCGGGCTAATTCATCACTTGCCCACCTTCCACGGGCTGAGTGGTGAAGACCCGAGCAAGCACCTTACAGAGTTCAACGTTGTCTGCGTCAACATGAAGCCAACTAATGTGACAAAGGATCAAATAAAGCTTCGAGATTTCCCATTCCCGTTGGCTGACTCTACAAAGGAATGACTCCTTTATTTGGTGCTTGGATCCATTACTACATGGGCCGAGATGAAGAAGGTATTCCTGGAGAAGTACTTCCATGCTTTAAAGCAAACATCTATCAAGAAGCAACTCAACAGCTTTGAGCAAGGGGAGGACGAAAATCTCTATGATTATTATGAGCGCTACAAGAGGCTCATAGCTAGCTGTCCATACCATGGCTACCTCGCCAAAGACCTTCTGTGTTATATTATTGAGGGTCTCTGCGACGCCGACAAATGCATGGTAAATTCGTCTTGTGGAGGAAGTTACGAAAACTCGACCCCCACGCAGGCCTTTGAGAAGATAGAGGTCTTGGCTGAGCAGGCTCGTAAGCAACGGGCACGGACCAGTGTGAGGTCCGTCAATGTGGTGAATGAGTCCTTGAATCCTGAAGTAAGGGAGCTCAAGGATCTAATGAAGCAGTTGCTAATAAGCAAGGGTGTGCAGCAAGTGAAATCTTGTGGTCTATACTATGATGTGAGCCACCCCACCTACCAATGCCCCACCATCTAGGAGCCCGAGGTGTTGGTGAATGTCATCGGAAACTATGGTGTGCCCCAACCCTGGAACGATCCATATTCCAACATGTACAATCCGGGGTTGGCAAACCATCCAAATTTCTGGTGGAGCAATCAACAATAGCAACAATTCACTCCTCAAGGCCAAGAGCAGCAACAATATAGGCCCAATAACTATGCTCCAAGAGCCCCTGCACCGTCTCAAGACAACAATGCTATTTATGCTCTTATCAAAGAGAATCAGGAGACAAGGGCCGCTGTGAAGAATTTAGAGACTCAACTGAGTCAATTGGCCACTATCATTAGCTTGATTGCATGATTCAATTTCCTATTATCCTTGTACTTATTGCATGATTTGAATTAAGCGTTCTTGTTCATATCATAGTTTCGCTAGGACCGTGGACTAGTGAATAATTAAGAAAAGGATTGGAATTGACCTAGGATCATAAAGAAGTGGATGAATTGATGATCGATTGATTATAAAGGTGGAATTGTTTGAATGAACTCTGCCCTCTTAATATTGATAACAAACCTCTTTGAAATCCCCCTGATTGTGCTCTGTGATTGAACTAAAACTGCGTAGGAAAACTAGATTCGCTTGGGTTCGACCCCTACTTGCATGCTATACTAACTTTGTTAGTTTAGGGATTATTTTTTATAATGGCACGACGACATTAGCCGAGTCAGTCTTGTAGAAGTATTTGCCCAGGGGCCATAATAAGTTCAAATTCAAGTTGTTCAATGTGTTTTGGCTCAATAATCTTGTTCATTTGAACACCGCCATTAATGATCTCCTCGATCATGATGAGTTCAAGCTGTTCAATGAGATTTGGGTCAAAAAATTGTTCATTAGAGGTTTTCATCATATCAGAGTGTCTTTTAAAGGTGGATAGTATATTGTCTCTTTGTTCCTTCTTTACAATGATGCTACGAGAGCACCACACAGTCTCAATACACATAGAGGATATGCAAAAGTTGCACCACACATAATTAGTACATAGACAATACATGTATAATCCTTGTAGGTGGTAGATTTGCAATGCGTTAAGATAAGGATGAGGCCAGACCAAAATTTAATTTACTCTCTGCATCCAAACACTCAAATTAAGACCAGATTTCAAACATGTTTCTAGATTTTCATAGGGGCTAAGCATAAAGTAGATTACATGGTTAGAAGTACACCTAGTTATTTGAAGAAATGCTCCAGCTTCTTGGATTGTTAAAGATGAGTTCATACCACCATGGAAGAGCCTGACATCGCACTTGCCCTTCCCATGGTGATGTTGACGTGAGTCCCGATCGCCATGCCCGCATTACTGGACGACCAACGTTCCCCTTCGATCTATCTTTATGGGCCATCAATTTTGGTTTGGTAAACGGAAGCCAAGTGTAGCCCTCTTCATGAGCCCATGATGTTTCACTACTCGATCATAGACTTTGGTTGTAGCCTTCTTCGATCCTCTTCCCCTTTGTTGAATTCCATGTTTTCTTTTCCATTCTAAACCCTTATTTGCCTTCAATTGAAGCCCTACCTCAATTGTCACTCGGAGCTTCAAAATTGAGTTTCTAGGGTTTTTTCTGGTTTGGGTTTCTTGGCTCTTTGCAAAGAAATTGGCGAAATTTCTAGAGCCATAGGTGTTTAAGGCTTGCTTGATCGTAATTTCTGGTTCAATTTCATAGGTGATTGTTAGAAGGAGGGTCGTGTCTGAATCCGAAAAACAGCATTTACCTTTGTGAATTTGAGCTTATATATATATATATATATATATCTACATTTAGTATCTATCCATATACACGTATATGTAATTTTTTTTCTTTTTTTTTTCTTAAAAAATGGGAGAGTTAATTATTACCCACACTAGATAAAATTTAGTTATTTTTACTTGACCAATACCACAAGTAAGTTTAATTAATTTAACTAAAGATAAATAAACTCAAATCTTGTCGATCAAGAAACGATACTGGAATTGGAATCAGACCGGACCTTACATGTTTCACTATACATTAATTGAAAAAATACTATAATTTGAAACATTGAAATTTGTGCGTCTAAAAGAGGGATGAAGAGAATGATTTAGGTGATTTGTTACCCCACCCTTAGATTAGGGAAACAAGTAGAGTATCACATCGGGGTTCACGGTGGTTTTTGTATAACAATTGAGATGACTCATCATGTATTATGATGCTAGTATGGTCATTGGATACCAAACGGGCCTTGAAATTGAAAGTTTTGCCCATTTATGACATATACTTGATAAAATTCATACAGAAAAGAAAAAACACAAGTGTATGTTGTTCCTTAATTAATACGGAGTACATTTTATCTCATTGAGTTGGTAATACTAAGGTCAATCACCTTTATATAAAGCTGTCAAACGAATAGGTTCAGTCGGGTTTGGGTTTGGTCATTTCAAGTTTGTGTTGATTACGGTTTCATGTCAATCAAGTAGCGGGTCAGGTCAGGTTGGCTCATACTAGGTAATTTGACGGTTTAGGTCGGTCTAACGGGTAAAGAATATCAATTTTTTATGATCATTTTTATAATATAATGATTAAAATTAAATATTAATATCTAATAATAAATATAATTTTATAGATTATACAATAAAAATAAATAATAATTAAAATAATTAAAATAAATATTATTTATTATACATATGTAACGAATTGGTTCAACTCAACAAGGGATGATCGAGTTTGAATTTCAATGCCATCGGTTTTAGGTCAAATGAGCACGGTTTTTTCATGTGTCCACTGATGTTGGGATCGAGTTTCAATTATAAAATTTTCGACCGGTTTTTGTTAGTTTTTTAGGATGTGTTGAGTTTTGAGAACTCTACCTTTATACATTTTCCTATGAGAAATCTAAGATAATATTTTCTAAAATAATTTTACTTGATAATAATTTCAGTTGCATCAAAAATTATTTTGCTCACAATATTCACGATTTTAGAAAGAAGAAAGTTACCTAAATAAATAAAATAAGTTGTTTATACTCTAAAATTTTCAATTAGTAAGATAACAATAACTGAGTTTTTTTTTCTTTTTTTTGGTTGAAATGTAGTTTTTTTTCTGAAACAAATACAATAAGAAAAAAAATTATAAATTCTCCCATATAATATAAAACTAATCAATGAAATCTCGTGCGATAACAGAAGCAATCTACCTACGTAAATATATAGATTTAAAAATGTCTAGAATTATTAAAATGATTTGAACTTAAATGTGAACTTTTCAAAGCATATTATTTTACCTAAAACGAATCATTTATAATTATACAAACTACAATGTGATATTTTTATTTAAATTTAAACAAGAATTTTGAATAAAAAATAAGGTTATTTTATATATTAGCATATTATTTAATCAGAACTTTATGACATTAGTTCAAACATTGAAACCTCGTTCTACCAAAATGAAACATTGAAATCTCTAGAATGATTTTAGCTAATAGGCTATGAATATAAGAAAGATATTAGTTTAACAAAAACATGATTTTTTCTAGAACTATTTAAGTTAGTGTACTTAAGTAATACTGTTCTAGAATTATTTAAATGAATTATTAAATATTATCCTTAAACAAAGTTATGAGGACTATTTATCTTTCAATTGCTCCTTTAAATTATGAGGAAAAGGGCTAACTAGCCTTTTTGGAATTTCAAATGTAGCGAAAGGCCCATGACAAAAAAAAATGTGGTAACTAGACGGTTTTCCAAATCTACCCCTGACAAAAAAAAAATTACGGGCTGCCACCGCGTCCCACCCCATATCCAAAATTACGCGCGTGTCACTGCGTCCCACCGACCATCCTGTCACCTGTCACCGTTCATCCTGTCACCTGTCACTGTTCATCCTGTCACCGTTCATCCTGTTACCTGTCACCGTTCACCATGTCACCGTTCATTCGGTCGCCGTTCATCTTGTTACCGTTCATCCCAAATTTTATCAACCCTGTCATCGCTTATTTTTTCGTCCTCTTGTCATCGCTTAAATTGAACCCTGTCATCCCAAATTATTATTGAGCCTATGCGGGATTTGAACCCACATTACTGTGCATTAAGCATGTTGCTCTACCATTTGAGCTAATAGGCCATAATTAAATTAATATATGAACAAATTAACCATAACCAGTAGACAAAAAAACTTGTCACCGAGAAAACCCATAAACAAAAAACATGTCACTGATAAAAACCTGTCACCGACAAAACTCATAAACAAAAAACCTTGTCACCGACAAAACCCATAAACAAAAAACTCTGTCACCGACAAAACCCATAAACAACACGTGTCACCATCAATACCAATAATCAAAAAACTTGTCACTAACAAACGTATAAACAAAGAACGTTATCACCAACAAAACTCATAACCAAAGTGCATAATCTAAACAGGTTGTATATCTAACAAAAATGGTGAGGACTACATGGATTGAAGGCACACAAAACAATGCATAATCCCAAAATGAAATTTGTCACCAACAAAACCCATAAACGAAAAACCTATCACCGAATCGATTCCTTCAATCAAAATAATAGTATGTAGGCATAAAAAGTTGTAGATCTAATGCTTTCTCTTTCCCTCACAATAATACACCGGAATTGTCAAACTACCACACTCATTTGTCCCTAAATAAAGTGGATTTCAAGCTGAATAAGAAGAAGAAAATAGCTTTGAATTGAATTCTAAAATCGGCAAAAGTAAGGTGCAAATTTCATACTTCTAAACAATCAGGTATGATATTATCCCAACAAGAACAAGCGGCATCTGGTATCTGGAATCAATCAAACACACACACAAAAAGACTTCAATATTCAAAACGAAAACTTGATTCCAAATTTGATTCCGGAGAGACAAAATTCAAGTAGTGAAAACACAAGGAATTTCTCATGAACCTCTTATGAAGCAAAGTATTTCCCTAACACGTTCAAGCTTATCAAACTAAATACAGAAAATTGAAGTCCCCGTTCACCCCAGCCTACGATCGATTCAGCGAAAGAGAAAGCATTACCAGATTTGACTCGTGAAGGCCGAAACAGCAGAGATCTGGACCGATCTCCTCGGCGGCGAAGGCGGACTCGTAGACCGGAGACCAAGAAGACGGAGGAGCCGGTTCCGACGGAGGCGCCGTTGCCGGTGGCGAACGTAGCCGATCGGAGGAGAAGGTCGATTTTGTCGGATGTCTAGGGTTTTCCAGATCTGATTCGAATTTGGTTCGAATTGGCGGAGGGTAGTCGGATTTGGCGGTGGTGGTCACTGGTGGGGCAGAGGTGGCCGAATCTGGTCGCACGCAGCCCGAATCCCGCCCAATTCGAGTTCGCCGGAGGTGATTTGGATGAAGAACGTCGTCTGAGAAATGGCGAGAGAGACACAAGGGTTGGAGAAAGAGAGAGAAGGAAAAGGAAAGAACAGAGAGAATCTAAAAAAAATAGGTTTTTATACCGACTATTTGCTTCCTTTATTTTTAAGGGAGGCTAATTACTTTCTAAATATTGGAAAAGTGACCTCTCCACCCCCTTCCCTCTTAATTTATTGACATATTAAGTGAAGATAGCATGAGAGTTAAACTAGTTTAGAAGTTAATGTTCAACCATTTTCTCTCTTAATAAATTTTTGAATAATCTATTAATTCGTGAAAGGGCCTATAGCTAAGATAGAAAACCAGTTCGAGTAGTCGGTTTAGCTCTAGAACCGATCTTATAAGACTAAGATAAATGCAACCCCGGTTTTGAGTTGGTTCAAGTAAACAGGTTATAACCGAAGTGGATGGCATTGTCTAATCTTTTGCGAGATTTGGGCGTATTCTTGAGTTGAATTTCGAGCTTGATACATGTGGTTTAGCTCTGAAGAGTAACCAACTCATATTCTGATTGTTGGGAGCCCATTGAAGCTCTCATGTTCTGATTGTTGTAGAACACAAAGCTCTTATTTTCTGATTGTTAGGAGCCCATTGAAGTGAAAACAAAACCCTATGGGGAGGGGGGGGGGGGAGAGAGAGAGAGAGAGAGAGAGAGAGAGAGAGAGAGAGAGAGGTTCTTGTTTTTTTTTATGAAAAAACAAAACTTCACTTAAGGGGCAATCATATCGTTTTCTACAATGGATGCAAGTTCAGAAGGAAAAGAGGGATCAAAAACAGACGAAAAACAACACCTAGACAAACTCCTACTAAGCCAATCAGCGGCACGGTTAGCTTCACGCCGAATATACCGCCATCTACACAACAAGAGCTCACAGCTTGCTTCCAAAATCCGAGCAAGGAGATAGTCCAAAGAGGTGTTCGGGATGTCCTTCCCCAACAGCATATTTACAAGGCCTTTGTAGTCACTTTCCACCAATACTCTTTCAAAGCCCCGAGCACTGGCCATTTGGATTCCCCACCAAATAGCCTCAACCTCCACCTCTTCCACGCCTAACCCCTCTTGCACCTACATCGCCCCTACAAACAACTCCCTTCCATCACAGTCCCACGCAATCACCCCCACCCCACAGCTCCGACCGGCAACTGAACCATCACAACACAGAGAAACCCACCCTCGGTTAGGCTTGGACCACAATCTTCCTTGATCCCCCTCATCAGTTGACAGCTGCAGGGCACCAGTCGCACCACACGAGCCATTGACATCAGCAGCAATCCGTGCAGCCCTTTCAATAATCCGCCCAGGATCCAACCACTCACCATCAAAGATGCGCACATTCCTACTCCTCCAAATTTCCCACATCAAAGCAGCCCATTCTCCTAAGACAGCGCATAACAGTCTCGGGGAGGTTACAAACCGAACACAGCCCCTCCTCCACTGCACGCCTCTTCCAAAGATTCTCTTTACACGGGAGCAAATTCTTGGCAGCATGCCACAAAAATGATTTAATCCTTGGAAGGGTCTTAATATGCCACAACTGTTTCCAGAACTGGTCACCCACACCCCTTGACGATTGCCCATTCCCCTACATCTCGACATCATCCAGTAACAGCATCCTATAAGCAGAACGGACAGAGAAAGCTCCATTCTTAGAATAAAACCAAATAAGGCGATTAGGGCAGTTTATATACACCAAGTGAATGCCCAGAATCAACTCCACATGACAAGGTAAAAACGAAGCCTCCACAAGGTCCCTCTTCCACCTACGACAACTCCAATCAATCAAAGCCTCGGCCTTCAAGTTTCTATCCAGATCAAGCACATTCCCTGACACCCTAAAAGAATTCGGGCGAGGTATCCATCGGTCCGTCCAAACATTAATCGAAGCACCATTACCAACCTGCCAGTACGAGCCCCACTCCAACACACTTCTTGCCTCAAAAATACTTCTCCACACAAAGTTAGGTCTGTACCCCAGTTTCGCCTCCATGAACGAAGATCGTGGATAGTATCTAACCTTAAAAAACTAAGCCGCAAGAGAAGCTGGGTCTTGAGCTAACCGCCAACCCTGTTTTGCCAGCATAGACAGATTGAATTTACTCAGATCCCTGAAACCCAGGCCACCACTCCACTTCTATCGGCACAACCTCCGCCAGCTAGCTCAATGCAAACTCTTACGATCAGCGGAATCGCTCCAGTAAAAGCCACGTCGAAGCTGCTCAATATCATTGCACATACCACTTGGTAAGAGAAAACATGACATTGCATAAGTAGGAATGGACTGCATAACCAACTTAATTAACACCTCCTTCTCGGCACGCGACAAAGACTTTGCTTTCCCACCAATAATCTACCTCCAAATTCGCTCTTTAAATCCTTCAAAAATCACACGCTTTGAACGACCTATCATCGTAGGGAGGCCCAAATACCTTTCATGCTTCTCCACTTCCTGAATGTTAAGTAAATCTTGCAAAGTGCAACGTTGCTCCTCACCAACATTTTTGCTAAACGATAGCTCAGACTTCGCAAAGTTCACTTGTTGACCTGAAGCACCTCCATAGGAATGGAGGATATTCACAATTTCGGACGCTTGTTGACAAGTAGCCCTTGCAAACACAACGCTATCATCAGCAAAAAAAACAAATGAGAAACCACCGGAGCAGATCTTGCAATTCTAATCCCGGAGAACCGCCCTTCAACCTCACTCCTTCTAATCATAGCCGACAATCCCTCAGCACATAACAGAAATAAGTAGGGGGACAGCGGGTCACCCTGTCATAACCCCCTACTTGGCATGAACACCTCCGAGGGACAACCGTCCATCAGCACCGAGATGGACGCGGTCGTGACGCACTTCATAACCAGCCGAATCCAATTCTCCTCAAACCCCAACATCCTCATACTCTTCTCCGAAAAAATCCACTAAACCCGATCATACGCCGTGGCCATATCCAGCTTAAGCGTCATGTACCCCTTCCGACCCCTCTTCTTATTCTTCATGTAGTGGAAGATCTCGAAAGCAGCCAAAACATTGTCCGTTATGAGCCACCCCGGAACAAAAGCACTTTGCGTTCTTGACACCACTTTATGGAGAACTTCTTTTAACCTGTTTGCAACAACCTTGGATACAAGCTTATATAAGACATTACATAAACTTATAGGCCTTAAATCTCTCATTTTATAAGGATCGCTCACTTTAGGAATTAAGCAAATAAATGTATGGTTTAGAGAAAACGACAAATCGGCCCCATTAAGGATTTGAAGTACAAAAGATATCACTTCCGGGCCGGCAATATGCCAATGTTGTTGATAAAACAACGCCGACATACCATCGGGCCCGGGAGATTTGGTAGGGTACATGGCAAACAAGGCCGAACGTACCTCTTCCACGGCAAATGGACGCAAGAGTTGTGAGTTATCCTGATCCGTCAAAATAGTCGAGAGCCCTTGAGGAGCCATATTGGAGAGTGCATAGTGATCGGTTTTAAATAGGTTCTTCAAATAATCCACCGCCACCTTCATCTTATTCTCACTCTTCCTCCTCCAAAGCATGCCATTTTCATCAACCAACTTGCTGATTTTATTTAAGTTTCTCCTCCCATTCACCCTTTTATGAAAGAAAGCAAAATTCCTGTCCCCCCATTTGAGATTGTTCTCTTTTGGCACGTTGAAACCAAATTAACTCCTCTTTGGCCATGAGCTCCTCCTCTTCCCTCTCTAGCACACACCTCCTATGCACCCACCTCCCATTCATGCCACTCTTTGTTGGGACGATATTAAGGACGCCAGTCATTAATATCTTAACCAATAATGATCGTCCCTTGTTTTGATAATGACAAACTCAAATGTATTTAGCAAGTTGTCCAAGTGTTGATCTAAGGAAGGTCCAGTAGGACGCACATGAGCGAAAAGGACAACAAGTGAACGGCAGTCCCTAAGCTGTAGGGACGCACATCATCAGAACTTCCAAAGCTGAACGAAATTGGCCAAGTTCCTGCGCAGATAGGACGGCGTCCTCATCAAGAAGGGACGCGCGCCAAAATACGGACGAAGTTCAAATTCAAATCAAGGCCTCCCCAACATGATTACATCACGTTCGGCCGTAGTCCTCAGAAGGAAGCTTCCCTTGTCTGGGCACGTGTAGACAACTCCAAAGATGTCGCTTTCCCAGCGATGGTCCCCTATCCACGCGGAGGCTTCCCAAGCGTCAACAGAGTTGACTTCCTCAAGATGCTCATCGCACCGTTGATGGAAGATCAAGGATCCTGCCAAGCATCAGAGGACGCTAGAGGACAAGAACCACTTCCGCTATAAATACCCCCCAAGGGGTATGCATAGCGGTGTGTAGGGGTGGCAATTCGGATAATCGGTCGGGTTTCGGTCGGATAATTCGGTTTCGGGTTATTCAGATATGAACAGTATCGGATATAAACGGAAAATCTGGTGCATTCGGGTCGGGTCAGATTGGATCGGATATTCAAGTTGTCGGATAAGTCGGGTTAGCGGGTTATAACCGGTTAATTTAATTCGGGTTTCGGTTGAGTCGGTTTCGGGTTGAGTCGGTTTTTTCAATTTTCGATTGAATCGGATTTCGGTTGAATCGGTTTCGGCTGACTTGGTTTCGGATGAATCGGATTCGGTTGAATCGGTTACGGCTGAATCAGTTTTTGTTAATCAATTTTTGATTGAATTGGGTCTCAGTAGAAATGTGTTTGTATAATTAGGTTTTGATAGTTGGAATAGTGAATTGATCTAATTTTGATTTAACTATATTTTATATAATGTATTTTCTTTTTCTATATTTCAAGTGTAAAACATAAGCATATACCAATATAATGATATTAATATCTACCAGATCTTGTACATTCTCAAAATCATATTCATTCTCATGATCAAATTCATATATCAATAAATAAGATCTTATATTTTGTCAAACAAATATATCTTTAGTAACGAATGATAATATTAAATTATATATATTTGTCAAATTACGATCAATAGTTTTAAAATAACATAAAAAAGAGATCACAGTTCAGATAAACATGATTATACAATCTCTTACATTTGCAATTTTGTATTACACTTTCTACTAATAATATATTATGTTTTACGGAGTATATTCTATTATATAGAATACATACTAAGTTCGGATTGTTTCGGATATACTATATAATTATCGGGTATAATCGGGTTCGGGTTGTTTCGGATGTCGGGTAGAATCGGGTTCGGATTGTTTCGGGTTTCGGATGTAACTCGGTCGGGTATTCTCGGATCGGGTTATTCAGGTTTCGGTTTGAAACCGGATTGCGATTTTCGGACGTAATCGGGTTTCGGGTCATTCTTAATCGGGTTGCTTATACCTCCGGATCAAATTTGGTCGGATTGAGTCGGTTTCGGATTTTATTTGATAAAACAAATTTTCGGGTCTCGGTCGGTTCTCGAAACGGATAATTCGGTCGGTTAATTCGGATCGGGTCAGAATTTGCCACCCCTAGCGGTGTGGACTTTGAAGACTTTCTCTCAAGCTCTCCCGAAGCATTCAAGAACACGAACGAAGATCAAGAAGATCAAGTGAGCTTGAAGCAAGAGAAAGAAAGTCCAACCACATCAAATCCAAAACAAACCACAAAATAGTTAGAGTTGTAGTTTGTCTCTCACAACGAACCGTGAGAGACGTGAGTGATAACTTCCTTATAGCTAAGAGAGTTAGGTTACTTTGTTAGGTGGAAGGAGTGTTACTAGTGAGGCTAAGGACGGACACTTAGCTCAGTGAAGTGTAACGACTCGCCTAAGTTGTAAGGACTCTCTCTTAATAAGATAAGGACGGCTATTGAAAATCCTCCAAGCGGAGGTAGAGGTTTACCCATAAGACTAGTTAGTCTTAGTGGGGTTCCTCTATAAATACTCGTGTCCATTATCTCATTGCGTTTCCTGTTAAGTCTAATTTCCGTTGCACCTAAGGACGCCCTTAACCCAGTTAAGGACGCCGTTACTAACAGACTTACGATCCAACAATTGGTATCAGAGCAGGCGCTCTAGATTAAGTTTGAGTTGCAGGAAACATGGAGATGGAACCTATAGGTATCTCAAGTGCAAAACCACCTCGCCTGACGGACGGCAACTTCAATAGGTGGAAGACAAGGTTCGAATGCTTCGTGCGTAGTCAAAACTACCAATGCTGGCTGGTGATTAAGAACGGCGACCTCGAAGTTCCTGCCGCCAAGAAGGACAAGAAGGCAGATTGGGGTCCTGAAGAGTTCAAGCTTATGGAAGCAAATGCAAAGGCCATCTATTTTCTACAGACGTCCCTCTGTGAAAGGGATGCCACCCGTGTGAGCAATCTCCCAACTGCTAAGCTTCAATGGGAAGCCCTGGAGAAGTATCATGTTGGGACGCCTGAGATGAAAGAAGACGTCCAGTTGGAAGCAAAAAGGGACTTCTACAAATTCAGGATGTTCACAAACGAGACCATCACCGACTACTCCTTTCGCTTTGAGGCCCTTCTAACTAAGTTGAAAAACTTGGGTGTCAAAGAAACAGAAATCACTCAGAGGATGAAGGTTCAAGTTTTGATAGATGGACTCACGGGACCATGGAACTTTGATAGGATGACGTTCAAAGAGAACCAGGCCAACAAGGGACTGTCCATGGAAGAAATCTATGGAAAACTCAAAGGGTACGAAGCAAGGAGAAACCAAGATCTGGTAGAAATGGGAAAGAGTCCCCAGAATGAGCTGGCTTTAACTCTCGCGGCTAGGACGCCAGAATATGAGCAATACTATCAAAGGCAAAGAGAAATAAACTCAATGCTAGAAGCCAAAAATCAAGAGCACCAAGAGAATCTTCGTCTCCAAGCGTTAGTGGAACGCAAAGGAAAAACAGAAGAACAAATTTCCGAGGAAGATGATTTGGCCCTGTTGAGCAAAACTCTTCGTGCTCTGTACAGAAGAGGCAAAGTCCCAAGAATGAAGATGCCTGTCAAGAAGGAATCTCGCAAGCTTACAGATGCAGAGATGAAGGAAATAGTGTGCTACAAATGCAACAGAAAGGGACACATGGCCAAGAAATGTACCACAGGACTAACATCAAAGGAAATGAAGGAAAAGGCGCTTGTTGGTGCATTTGAGGGTGCATGGGACGACCTTGACTCAAGTGATGAAGAGCCAGAAAATCAAGTGGCTTACATGGCTATGGAAGATGCCCCAGAGGACGTCTCTGAAACTGAGCAAGAGGTAACCCATGAAACCATGTTAAACTCTCTTGAAAAATGTTCAAAACCAAAGCTCATTAAATTGATAACTCAAATCATGCAAGAGAGCTATGCTATGAAACAAAGTTTTGAGGAAGCTGAATCCGAGAATATTGTTGTGGAATGTGAAAATTGTAGTACCATGTCTTTTCAACTAGAGTCCTCTCAGGAAGAAGTCAAGTCCCTTAAAAGTCAGATTGTGTGCTTAAAGCTCGAAAATGCTAGTCTTAGGGACGAGGTCAAAGTTCTAGGAAAGAGTCCGATGACCGAAACTGTTAACCCAATAGTTTTTGTTCTAGCTAGAAAAGGACTAGGGTATGAATCAGGATCAAAGAACTCTCTCCCTAGTGACTTTGAAGCTAGCAAGACTACTGAACTAGAGCTTGAGAGGGAAAAGACAAGGAATCTAGAAGAGCGCATTAGAGTTCTAGAGAGTGGTGAGAAAGGACAAAAGGACTACTACACGAACTCTGTCAGTCACAAAATCTACAAGAATATTGCTAAGGGAAAAGGATCTAAGGTAGTGGATCCTGAGAAAATGAAAGAGAATAAAATTCAGCGTCCAAATAAAAAGTACTACCTTGGAAACTATTATAGGACGTGCTGGCATTGTGGCAAAGGCGGTCACTACCAGTATGAGTGTCTTAAGCTGAAACAAGATCTTGAAAATGGAAAGAAGGCTAGAAATGATCGTGAGAATGTCAGGCCTAAATCTGCTGATAGGACGCATGCTAGTGTGCCAAATGCTAAAACTCGATCTCCTAGGACGCATGTTAGAAGATCAAATGATGTGAATGTTTATGATCATTTGCCTATGAAGAAGTTTTACCCTTGTAACGAACCAGGTAGGGGTCACCTTGCCTGGGTCGCAAAGAACTAACTCTTCTTTTCAGGTGGAAGTGAGAGGAAGCCCGTGGATCATCGATAGTGGCGCTTC
Organism: Polygonum maritimum; assembly: GCA_963924305.1. Lineage (NCBI taxonomy): Eukaryota > Viridiplantae > Streptophyta > Magnoliopsida > Caryophyllales > Polygonaceae > Polygonum > Polygonum maritimum. The sequence goes on along the minus strand of OZ002736.1, from coordinate 20,846,754 downwards.
AAATCATATGACTGGAAGCCAGATCCATCTCACTTCTATCCAAACAAATGTCACGGGAGGAACTGTCTCGTTTGGCAACAAGGGCAAAGGAAAGATCAAAGGGACGGGCACCGCAAAGCTGAATCAATCCATCAGTGCGTCCAAAGTTAGTCTTGTCGAAGGACTAGGCTTCAACCTCCTCAGTGTCTCTCAAATATGTGATCAAGGTCAAAACCTAGTCACATTTGACTCTAAGGAATGCCTAGTCATCAACAAGAAAACAAATCAAGTCATTCTCAAAGGGACTCGTGAAAACAATGTCTACGTATTCAATCAAAAATTCAAGCCTGCATCCAAGTTGTGCTTATCTGTCTCCGCTGTGGACGCCGATCTCTGGCATCGACGTCTAGGAAACGCGGGACCTAGCACAATCTTCAAGCTTCATCAAAAGGATCTTGTAAGAGGTCTTCCCAGAATTGATCCTGAGCAAATTGAGCAATGTGAAGCATGCATCAAAGGGAAGCAGACAAGATCGTCCTTCAAATCCAAGAATGAAGTGAGCACAAAGAAGCCATTGGAACTTCTTCATATGGATCTGTGTGGACCCATGCAAACCCAAAGCTATGGTGGAAAAAGGTACATGTATGTCATTGTAGATGATTTTTCAAGATTCACTTGGGTTCTTTTCTTAGTGTCAAAAGCAGATGCCTTCGGGATGTTCAAAATCTTCATCAAGCAAGTAGAAGTTGCTCTTGGGACGAGCTTGAAAGCTCTAAGGTCAGATCATGGAACGGAGTTTAAAAACTCAGAGTTCCTTGACTTCTGTGACCAACAAGGAGTCTCCCACAACTTCTCTTCTCCTCGAACTCCTCAGCAAAATGGTGTTGTTGAAAGAAAGAATAGGACGCTGGAAGACATGGCAAGGACGATGCTTTTGGCTAGCGGCGTCCCCAAACACTTCTGGGCAGAAGCCGTTGCCACCGCAACCTACATTGTCAATCGAGCTATGATTCGTCCATTGCTCAAAAAGACGTCCTATGAGCTCTTGAATGGAAGAAAGCCAAACATTTCACACCTCAAAGTCTTTGGGTGTAAATGCTTCATTCACAACAACGGCAAAGACAACATCGGCAAATTTGATGCTAGGAGTGATGAAGGAATATTTCTTGGGTACTCCCTCACAAGCAAAGCCTATAGAGTCTTCAACAAACGGACTCTTAAGCTTGAGGAAAGTATCCATGCAGTATTCAAAGAAAATGCTTCTCTCAAGAAAGAACCAAGTAAGAAGGAATGTCGCCCCTCTCCTAGGGACGATGATGAAGATGATGAAGAAGAACCAAGAGGCTCCTCCGTCAAATATTATGTTCCTGGGAACGCCCCTGAGTCTCGCGTTGAGGTCTCAATGGGAGTTCCTAGTGAACAACAAGAGCCTTCTCAAACTTGGTCACTAAACCAAGTTGAGGCTGGTGAATCAAGTCAACAAGGAGAAAGACACAGTGTGGACGCTCCAGCTGAGGGGGAACACACTGAGCCGACAAATGAAGAAGACGGATTTGACTCTGATGAGTCTGATTGGACGGACCCTAGGTGTACCCCTGCCAGGGACGCTACTCATAGGGGATCCAACCTTTCAAGACTTCACTCAACAGATCAAATCATCTCAGACATCTCAAAAGGAGTCCAAACAAGATCAGCTGTGAATCAGTCCCTCAACGCTAACATGGCGTTCTGTGCCTTCAACGCCTTTGTGTCCTTAGTTGAACCTAAGAACATAAAGAAAGCACTCCAGGACGCTGATTGGATTCAAGCCATGCAAGAAGAACTCAATCAATTCGAGAGGAACAAAGTTTGGACCCTCGTCCCTAGACCGAGAAACAAAAACATAATAGGGACGAGGTGGGTCTATAGAAACAAGCTTGATGAAAGTGGCCGCGTATCAAGGAACAAAGCAAGGCTTGTGGCTCAAGGCTATAGGCAAGAGGAAGGGATCGATTATGATGAGACCTTCGCTCCTGTCGCTAGAATTGAAGCCATTCGCCTCCTCATCGCCTACGCCGCCCACAAGGGGTTCAAGCTCTTTCAAATGGATGTCAAGACAACCTTTCTCAATGGCAAACTTAAAGAAGAAGTGTACGTCGCTCAACCTCCAGGATTTGAGGACGCTGATCACCCTGATCATGTGTATTTCTTGGACAAGGCACTCTATGGACTCAAGCAAGCCCCTCGTGCATGGTACGATAGGTTTGCGTCCTTTCTCTTGTCCAACGGGTACACACGAGGTAACATCGATAAAACACTATTCTTAAAGAAAGTCCTTAAAGATGTTTTGATTGTCCAAGTCTATGTCGATGACATAGTCTTTGGAAGCACTAACATGAGACTTGTAGAGGAATTCAAGAACTTGATGAGTAGTGAGTTTGAGATGTCCCTCATAGGAGAACTCAACTTCTTCTTGGGACTCCAAATCACCCAGCTCAAAGATGGGACGCGCATTTACCAACAAAAATACATCCGTGAAATGCTCGAGAAGTATGGAATGAACTCTTCAAAATCCATTGATACTCCCATCTCCCCCAACACTCGCCTTTATGCTGATGAAGAAGGCAAGAGTGTAGATCAAAAGCTTTATAGAGGAATGATAGGGTCCTTGCTATACCTAACGGCAAGTCGTCCCGACATCATGTTCGCTGTGTGCTTGTGTGCTCGTTTCCAAGCAAATCCAAAGGAGTCCCACATGCAAGAGGTCAAGAGAATGTTCAGATACCTCAAGGGACGAGATGACCTATGCCTATGGTATCCCAGAAGAACGTCCCTAAACCTGGTAGCGTACTCTGACGCAGATTACGCTGGCCACATGGTGGATAGGAAGAGCACATCCGGCATGGCACAATTCCTTGGCTCATGCCTTGTATCTTGGGGATCCAAAAAGCAAAACTCCGTGGCACTCTCAACCGCGGAAGCTGAGTACGTTGTTGCTGCTTCGTGCTGTTCACAAGTCCTATGGATCAAGTACCAACTTGAAGACTATGGTACGTTCCTCAACACAGTCCCTATCTTATGTGATAACACCAGTGCTATAAGTATTGCCAAAAATCCTGTTCATCATTCTAGGACGAAGCATATTCATATAAGACATCACTTTCTTCGTGATAATGTTGAACTTGGATTAATTAAGGTAGATCATGTTAGGACTGAGGACCAAGTGGCCGATATTTTTACAAAAGCACTTGATAGATGTCCCCTCGAGCACCTCCGGTTGCTCTTGGGGATGATAACTTTCAAATGATCAAGTCCCGTTCTATTATTCCCTCCATGATTGGCTATGTTTTGTTGACAACTCGTTTTAAAGTAATGTATTTATTTAAAGCCATCTTTAAAGGACGCTAGTCTAAGACATATGTTTTGCTCGTGTTTTTGAACGGTATTCAATTCGCTTTTCATCTCAAGAGTATCCCTGATCAATCTACCCTCATTATAAGCCGAAATGATGGGAACTCTAAGCTTACCTAAGCCGAGAATCTCGCAAACGCGTCCTATGAGCGTTCTTTGTTTTATCTTTACGGGACGTACTTGCTTGATTTTCAAAAATGGTTCTAAGTGATCAAAGGGATGCATGTTAAGAGCTGAGAGTTGTCCGTACAGAGTTCTAAGTTCAGAGGTTGAGATCAGTGTTTGGGACGCCGTGGTTCCGTTCAGTGTAGTGAAGTGTTGTGTGTTGAAAGGACGCCAGGTCAGAGTCCTTTGCAGTTGTGAGAAGTTTGAATGTTTGAAAATGGGAAGGTGAACCGTCTTAGAGAAGATTCAGCGCAGATCTCGGGATATGTGCAACGGGTGCAAAACAGCTGTGTTTCTTAGCAAAGAAGGAAGCCACGTGCGGGATTGCGGATGGAGGAAGTCATGTGATAATACCCTTTTATCCTTGACCGTTCCAATTCGTCTTCTTCCTATAAATATGCCCCTGTTTCCTTCTGAAAAACCTTCCTTGCTCCCCTGCCATTTACACCAAATTAGCATCCTCTCAGATCTCGCAAAATCTTCAAATCTCTCTTCCCGAAATCAACTTCCCAACCCTAATCTTCTTCTATAAAACCATCTTCTCAAATGGCCAACACCAGAGCTACCAAAAACTCTTCACCCTCGTCGGCGGCGAAAAACCCTAGCTCCTCGAGATCTCCTCCGGTGAAAGGCCGGTCATTAATGGAATCGAGAGGCAGACCTTCCGGCCGCCAAGAACCCCCTCGCCACCATTCTTCTTCTCAATCCACCCAGCGCCGCCACTCCAACACCCCTCCCCAGCCCCTTCGCTCCCAACCTCCACAACAAAAACAACAACCCCCTCGCTCTCAATCCAAACCCAGTCAAAAGCGGTTTTCATTTCTGGAGAAGCCCTTCAAACCCGAGCCTGAGCCAGATAATGTCGCAAAAGCCTCTGTTTACAGTGGCTCCATTGGACGGCTTCCTTCCCAGCCCAAGCGCCGTCCTCCTCTTGACCCACTTATAGAGGACTGGCTAGAAAAAGAGCCCAGGACGCTCGCCAATATCTGCCTACGGGCGTCCGCTCATGACCACCCTCAAAAGATCCAACGCCTCCTCCACTACTTCATGGTTACATATGTCAAGCCCCGCCTCGAAGAAACAAACCATACCAACCCACCCTTTATGGGGCCAGGTATCATCTCCGATACTTTTGGTGCGACGGTCGACGAGCTTGCCAAACTCCTCCCCGACATCATGGAGTTCTTGGTGGCTCCTGCTGGCTCCGTCCCATCACAGAAACAGAAACGACCCTCCTCCTCATCCCCTTCCAAATCACAAGCCAAAGGGCCTCCCTCCTCCTCCCAATTCACCCCGGTCCCTTCCTCCCCGCCTCCCGCCCCTAAAAGACGCTTGAAGACGTCTGCTGAGCTCAAGGGCGTGACCGAGCAACAAATGGCCGCTATCCGCCTCTCGGAGCTGGAAATAGAGAGAGAGGAGAAGGCCAGGCAAGAGCAGGCTGAAAAGGACGCCATTGCTGCGGCGATCCAGCAAAGCTTGCAGGACGTCCCTCGCCTTCCTCCTCCACCACCAAGGATAGAGGACGTCACTCCTGCTCCTGCGGCTTCTTCAGATCCGCTCTAGGCGGAGATCTAGGCGGACTTAGCAAAGCCCATGCCAACTGCTCACAAGGCGACTCCTCCCGTACAGGTCCCGGGCAAGGACGTTGTACCAAAAGTGATTACTCTTGAGGACTCTCCTGCCAAGAAGCCGCCTCCTCCCCCTGCTCCGCTCAAAGTGAAGCCCATATCCATGGCTCTGCCAAGCTCCTCATCTGCCCCCACAAAGGCCAAGATAAGAACTCCCTCTCCCTCTCCTCCCAGAGCTTCAACTCCTCCTCCTCCTCCGCCTGCTCAGACCGTCGAGGAAACTGCTAAAGTCCAAGGGACGCCTCCTTCGACCGTCCCTACAGAGTCCTTGGCACGGACTCCAGCGGTGGACGCGCCTCCTACAGAACTGGCGTCCGCTACTGAGGACACGGAAATGGTCGAGTCCCATGAGCAAGGGGACGAGGCCTCAGACGAAGAGGACGCTCCTCACCAGGATGAGGATCCTGAGGACGAGGAGGGAGACGGCGATGAGGAAGATGCCGGCGATGAAGTGATTGTGAGCAACGGCAGCAAACAGAAAAGATTGAAGAAGATTCTGTCGCCGCTCCTCTTTACCGCCCAATTCTTGGAAGAAAACCAGCGCCACGAGTTTTTGGAACTGCTTGAGTTCCAGGGTTGGACGCACCTTGGTGCTGAGGCCACGGAAGTCGACCCCGAACAGGTTCTCCGCTTTTACTCAAAGTTTGAAATATCCGAAGTAAAAGGGAAGCCTCAAGGGACGTTCGAAATTGATGGGGAGAAGTACTCAATTGTTGAGGGTACCGTCCGCAACATGCTAGGCCTGCGTCCTTCTCCTCCAGACGCTCTCCATGACCCGCCCAACAAAAATTTCGGTCGGTTCTCCCAGGAAGAAATCTTCAACCGAATTTTCAACGGGAGACAGCCAGTCGCCAAGGACAGGGTCGCTCACTGCTTATCCAAGACGGGCGTCCTTGCGCATCACTTCATTGTGCGCATGGTCGTCCCCCGCCAAGAAAAGAAGTCGATAGTCCAGATCACTGACAGTATCTTGCTGGACGCCTTCTTATAACGCAAGCCAATCAATTTGCCGCGGGTAATCTTGGAGCATATGGGCAAGTGCACAGGTGGCAGGCACTCTCTTCCCTTCCCCGGCCTCGTCAAGCAGATCATGAAGCAGCAAGGCCTCTACGTCCCCAAAGCAGAACAGACCTTCAGGATTCATTGGGACGTCAGGCAAATCACACTTCCTCCGGTTGGCAAATTGAGGTGTGATGAGCCGCTCCCATCGGTGAAGAGGCAGCTGGCCAAGGAGAAAAAGGAAGCCGAGCGCAAAGCTAAGGCTGCTGCTGCGGCCCAAAGAGCTCAAGGTGATCCAGAGGCTGAGAACTTACAAGTAGTTGGGACGCCGGTAGAGGACGCTGCTGATGAAGAGGACGAGCTCGATGGTATGAGCGTCCCTGATGAGGCCGAGAAGCACTCTACGAAGTATCTGATGGGCATGATGATCGAGAACCAGTATATGATGATTGATCTAATTCAGCAGGTTCACGACACCCTCCACACCCACACAGAACTTCTTGAGCGCAACAACGAGCTCCTTGCACAGAACAACCATCTTCAGGAGCAACACCTCAAGGCCCTTGGCAATCGTCCCCGAAAATGATCATCCCCCCCTCTTCCAACCCCTGAAACAATTTATCTTTTCTTTGATTTTGCTAAGACAATGGGACGCTGTCCCCGTTTTGAACAATATGTTTGCATGTCTGTAATGATCGTACTTCTATTGCTTTATGAATGCCGTTCATTACATTTGTGATTTATTTTGTCTAAGCGTTCCTTTCCGTAGTTATGACTTTGTGCTTGCATGCTTTTCAACTTGTTCTCCTTTTCGATGATGCCAAAAGGGGGAAGTATAGTTTTGCAGAGATGCGATTGTCTTTAAGTTATCATAGAAAGCATGTGTTTAGGGGGAATTTCGGCCAAGTCCAGAGGACGATAGTAGAAAATAAAAGAGAACGCACTTAAAAGAATGTGTTGCATGCCAACCTAAGCTGAAAAGAAAATCTAGTGTAGTCTCTCATGCTAAAAGCTTTACTTCTGTGCGTATTATCTGAAAGAGTTTGTCATCATCAAAAAGGGGGAAATTGTTGGGACGATATTAAGGACGCCAGTCATTAATATCTTAACCAATAATGATCGTCCCTTGTTTTGATAATGACAAACTCAAATGTATTTAACAAGTTGTCCAAGAGTTGATCTCAGGAAGGTCCAGTAGGACGCACATGAGCGAAAAGGACAACAAGTGAACGGTAGTCCCTAAGCTGTAGGGACGCACGTCATCAGAACTTCCAAAGCTGAACGAAATTGGCCAAGTTCCCGCGCAGATAGGACGGCGTCCTCATCAAGAAGGGACGCGCGCCAAAATACGGACGAAGTTCAAATTCAAATCAAGGCCGCCCCAACATGATTACATCACGTTCGGCCGTAGTCCTCAAAAGGAAGCTTCCCTTGTCTGGGCACGTGTAGACAACTCCAAAGATGTCGCTTTCCCAGCGATGGTCCCCTATCCACGCGGAGGCTTCCCAAGCGTCAACAGAGTTGACTTCCTCAAGATGCTCATCGCACCGTTGATGGAAGATCAAGGATCCTGCCAAGCATCAGAGGACGCTAGAGGACAAGAACCACTTCCGCTATAAATACCCCCCAAGGGGTATGCATAGCGGTGTGGACTTTGAAGACTTTCTCTCAAGCTCTCCCGAAGCATTCAAGAACACGAACGAAGATCAAGAAGATCAAGTGAGCTTGAAGCAAGAGAAAGAAAGTCCAACCACATCAAATCCAAAACAAACCACAAAATAGTTAGAGTTGTAGTTTGTCTCTCACAACGAACCGTGAGAGACGTGAGTGATAGCTTCCTTATAACTAAGAGAGTTAGGTTACTTTGTTAGGTGGAAGAAGTGTTACTAGTGAGGCTAAGGACGGACACTTAGCTCAGTGAAGTGTAACGACTCGCCTAAGTTGTAAGGACTCTCTCTTAATAAGATAAGGACGGCTATTGAAAATCCTTCAAGCGGAGGTAGAGGTTTACCCATAAGACTAGTTGGTCTTAGTGGGGTTCCTCTATAAATACTCGTGTCCATTATCTCATTGCGTTTCCTGTTAAGTCTAATTTCCGCTGCACCTAAGGACGCCCTTAACCCAGTTAAGGACGCCTTTACTAACAGACTTACGATCCAACACTCTTACTTAAGGCCTCGAGCTCCTCCCGAACTGCCTTAAATTTATGAAACACGTTCCCAAAGTCCCTCTTTTTCCAATCCTTAAGCAGCTCCATACAATTCGACAACTTCTCCTGCACGCCTTTACCCGACACACTAGGACACGTCCATGCATTTTCCACCATCTCTTTACAACCCTCATGCTGCGCCCAGAGGGCTTCGAACCTAACCGGGTGCCTTCCCCTACGCTCCTCTCCTTCACCCTCCTCACACCGGATGAACTCAAGCAAAATCGGAACGTGATCCGACCCTTGACGTTCCAAATGACGGACCATGGCATCCGGGAACCGAGCCTTCCAACTCTCATTAGCAAACCCGAAGTCAATACACTATTGAATATAATCATCCCAGTTCTACCATTGTCCTATGTGAACCTATAGCCCGAAAAAGTAATCTCTTCAAGCTCACACTCCTCCAAGGTTTCACGAAAAGAAATCAATGCCGCCCAATCCGAATCATTACCACCTTCCTTATCCTCGCGGGCCAGAAATTGATTAAAATCCCCCATACACACCCACCCTTCATGATCATCCTTATTGAGCCGCTTGAGAAGAGCTAACGTATGAGCTTTCTCCTCCTTCGAGGCCACCCATAGCATCCAGTAAACCTCCACCCCTCCTCCTCACCAACCTTAACAAAGCCATCAATATGATGCTGAGTATAAGAGGAAACCGACAACTCCACTTCATCACTCCAAAGCAAATCTAAACCTCTTGACTTCCCAATTGGACTAACCACAAAACAGCCTTTGAACCCAAGTTTCTCCTTAACTTCCTCCATTCTTTTATTACCACATCGAGTCTCCCTCAGAAACACCACCTTCAGGGCCTCCCTCCTCACTAAATTAGTGAGTCGACCAACTGCACGGGCCGTCCCCAATCATCCCCGCCAGTTGAAGCTCAAAGAACTCATAATGATCGGCAAGAGAGACCCTCGACCTCTCTCGCCGCTTTATCGCATTGACGTTTCCTATTTTCATCACCTTGGTCAATCATCACTACATCAATTATAGCATAACTCTTCCTTTTCACACCTGAATTAGCACACGTACCCTCCCCTTTCTTATTTTCTCTTGCCATTTTCTTCCAGGATTTCCTCCCTTTTTTCTTACCATGCACCTCCTTCCTCCCTGTGTTATAATCGATCAACTGTTTTCCTTTAGACATCCGCCCTTCCACCACACTCTCCTCACTATCTCCCTTGGAAGAACTAACCCTCCCACCAAACCCTTCATCACTCAAAGCACATTGTTGTAACCTAACTTCCACATCAATTACCTCAGGCCCCTCCTCCTTCCTCCCGTCACCCCCAACTTCCTTAGATAAAGCATTCGGGTTCGCCTCTATCCTGCCCTCCAACTTAGTACTCCCTTCCCCCTCTTTGTTGTCCTCCTCCCTGTCCACTTCCTCCTGCAGCATGTTGAGCAAAGACCTCCGAGCCTCCTTATTCCTTCCAACACCTTCCCTTCCTTGTTGGACCAACTCCATCTTCGAGAGACCATGAAGAACCGCCCTTTCCTAATCTTTTTTAAAATCTGAACGTGACATGTGAAGTTTGACAGGTGAAGCACGCAACCAATCCCCATACTCCCCCTGACGCTCCTTTCCTTCGACATCCTCACAATCCAATTCGACGTGCCCTACTCTCCCACAACAATAACAGAAATTAGGAAGCTTTTCATACTTAACATGCACCCACAGCCGCTTCCCTCCAATCTTCATCAGTATACCTCTCCGTAAGGGTTTCTTGATATCCACCAACACCCTCACCCTCAAGTACATTGCACAAACCAACAACTCTGAGTCATCCAAAGTCTCTAGGCCTGAGAAAGCCTTCCAAATTACCCCAGCTGTACTCATCGTCATGGCATCCAACGAAAGATCGTACACCCTAAAGTCTCTAGGCCTGATTCGGGCTATTTTGTATAGGTTTACTCTTGTATTTTAGGGCTTTATTGAGTGTGTTTAGGTTAGAGTTTGTGCAAATTGTAATATCTAGGCCGAAGACACAAGAATTCAAGAATCAAGAGTTTTAAGGCGTTTTGAGCTGTCTACGCGACAGCACTTTCTTGAAAAGGCTATATCTGGAGCTACGGTGGTCGGATTGAGCTGATTCCGATGCCACTGGAAAGCTAACTTCAAGGGCTTCAATTCATCTTTACACCAAAGTCAGATTCCAAGCCGAAGATGGTCAAAACAGCCTCCCAAGTGACACCAGAGGTTCTGTCGAGATTCCGCGACCGCGGACTAACCCACCACGACCGCGGTGGCTGCCGAGATGAACTATTCTATTCTGTCGTGATAGCGCGGGCGCGGTGATGGCGACGCGATCGCGGTGATGCCGGATCCGAAGCGGGCCGAAATCTTTCTATCTTGTTTGCTTATCTATCTTTTGCCTTTTTCCTTATCTATCTCGTGGAGCTTGTTCCTTGGGCTATAAGGAGGAGTCTGCCCTAGGTTTTAGGTATCCTTTATCCATTATTATTTTCCAATTCTTAGCTTAGTTTAGTTATGGAGAGCTAGTCTCCTTGGGTTTGTTCAAGGGAGAAGCTCTGATGTATGAACTCATAAGATTTTGGTAATTGATTTCTATCCTTTGGTTGATATTGATTCTCTTGTGCTTCATCCCATGATCTCTGTGTGATTATATGAGCCTGATCAACTTGTTTAATTATCTTAGATATATTGTTTGAATTAGGATTGGTTGTTGTCTATGCATCTTTCCTATTCTCGAAACAACTCTATTCTAGGACCGTGAACTAGTTTAGGAAAGAGTATTCAATGGTTTAATTGTGCATGAGACTCGTAGCTTGATTGCATGATTTGATTTCCTAATATCCTTATTCTCTATGCTAGCTAATTCTAGGTTAAGCGTCCTTGCCTAGGGTTATAGAATTGCTTGGACCGTGGACTTGCGATTGTTAATGATCAGGATAGGAATTAACCATAGGTGTGAATGAAATCAATGGATGAATCTACGATCGAGTAATTATTTCATGAGTGGATCTTTTGAATGAACCTGCCTCTTATCTATTTACTTATATGTTTGTTCTTTGTTTTCTAGGTTAGTTTAGTTTAGATTCTTCTCTTCAATCCCCCTTATCTTTGGTTGATAATTATATTCATACTAGAAGCCATAGTTCTCTTGGGTTCGACCCCTTACTTACTTGCTATACTAGTTTGTTTGTTTGGGTTATTTATCTTTGATCTTGGTACGACGACTTTAGCCGAGTCATTGATCCACACCTGGCTCCTTCAATGCCAACAACGCCTTATCGAACGACCATGGACCATCCCTCATCACCCTCTCCTTCTCCAACACATCAGCAAATTGGAGTAAAAACATGTTAGGTCTCAACTCACGAAACACAAAGCCCTTCTTTAGTTTCCATGCACCCCGCATGGTTGTCTTCAGCGCATATGAATTGAAGGGGCGGTTTGTGAGCAAAGTCCCAACTAGGGTTAAAGAACTCTTCCTCCGATCCCCATCCGATTGATCAAGAACTCCTTCAAACTCCCTTTCTTCATCTGCAGTCAAGAGTAGGTCTCGATTCTTTCCCGATCCCGCCATTCGAAACCTGGACAACCGATCAAAGTGCACAAACCAATATGGTGACTCCCGCACGAGACGGCAGGAACCCTAGCTCCCACGGCCACCACCGGAAAGAAGCAAAACAACGTGGAGAAATGGGAAAACCGCAAATCGCCGTGATCGCTCTCAAACGCTCTAGGGTTTTTCTAGAGGTTCTTGTTTTTGGCTTTGCTTTCTTTTTGCAGGATTTGTATTTTAACGATCATGACTTTTTGATATAGTGCATATTATAAACCGGGTCTTCTTAGCCAAGACTCTTCTAAAGAACCCTTGGAGTTCGAATTGAGTCATAAATCTTATGTTGATCTAGATTTCATTCTTTACTTCGTTTTGTGGGTGAGATCAATTGACTGAGATCAATTGACTTGTTCTAGATTTTTCATTCTATACTTCGTTTTGTGGGTGAAATCAATTGACTTGTTCGATAGATGAAGACGTTTTTGGATTACATGTCATAAAAAGAACTTAGAGAAGACTGTCAAAGCAACCCGATAATGTTAATTCAATTCACTAGAGAATCATTAAAATCCCATGGACATCTCTTTTTGCACTTGACCCTTTAGAGTTTAGCTGTGTTATTTAATATATAATCCACAAATTTAACTCTTCCGTTACATGCACACATCACTTATGACTTACCATTATTCTCAAACACCTCGATCAAAAACCAAAAAAAAACTTTCATACATCATCCATTACAAGCGAGTGTTTTGTTTACCATTCAGAGTTCCTGTTTCTTGTTACCGCCCCCAGCAGAATCAATCTGGGCCGTGGAATCCACGCCTTCAATCCCAACGACCCGTGGGCCCTTGATCTTCTCAGGAGCCAGCTTCTTCATCTGCACAGTCAGCACTCCGTCCTCCAGCCTGGCACTCAAGCTGTCCACGTCGACATTCTCGGGAAGACGGAAACTCCTCCAGAACTTGCCGGACGATCTCTCCACACGATGCCAATGGTCTCCGTCCTCCTCCTTCTCCTTCCTTCTCTCGCCGGTGATCCTCAGCACCCTGTCCTTCTCCACTTCGATCTTCAGATGCTCCTTCCTCATCCCTGGCACGTCGACGGAGATGACGTGGCCTTCTGGCGTCTCTTTCCAGTCCACCCTGGCCGGAGACGCCAAAACGGCGTCGTCTAATCTGGACACCGGCATTTCCTCTAAGATCCGGAAAGGATCCGCCATTGCTAACGCCGGTCAAACGTCGTCGAGGATCGTCTGCGGCCGCGGATTGAGAAACGGAAGCAGAGATCCGGCAGCGCTCGTCGCCGCCAAGAGGACGAGGAAGGCTGTGACGATGGAGAATTTAGTTGCGGACACCATTTTCGGAATTTCTTGTGTCTCTGTTTTTCAGCGATCTTCGATTTCACTTCTATGATGGAGCTCTTGAGTTCAGAAGGATGATATTTATAGTGGAAGGATGAGAGTAAAATTGGTGAATTTCTGGACATTGGTAGAGAATTCGAGTTGCCGAGGGAAATCAGGAGAAAGTGGAAGGACGTTCCAGAGGTTTCATTTGAATTTCGCTCTAATAATAAACTGTGGGCTTCAAAAGGCCCAACATAAATGGGCCGAATTGGGCCGTTCAGTTATGTATTTCTTCTCCTTCCTGCAACTACCAATGTTAAAACCCTAGCTTTGAATCAAAGTGTTCTCTCTTTGTGTGGCTGCTGCTAGAGTTTTAGGCGAAAGCTCCATCGTCAACGAGGTCTCGTCTTTCTCTTTTACCTCTTCTCTATCGTAGCTGCGATTCGTACTCTGGAACTTGTTGCATTAGCCGGTTTGAGTTTTCCGTTGCAATTTTTAACAAGTTTGATTGTATTAGGTTTTCAGCGATGGATACGCAGATAAAGCACGCACTCGTGGTGAAGGTGATGGGGAGAACAGGATCCAGGGGCCAGGTTACGCAGGTGAGGGTGAAGTTTTTGGACGACCAGAACCGATTCATCATGAGGAACGTCAAGGGACCGGTTAGAGAAGGCGACATTCTCACCCTTCTCGAGTCCGAGCGAGAAGCCAGGAGACTTCGTTGATGGAATTCTGTCTCAAGCTCTCTGCTTTTTTTTGTTTCAGCTAAGTTGTGGTACTTAACAATGGCGTTTTTGAGTTCTGAGTTCTGTTGATTAGTATCATCTGGATTGCACTTTGGATTGCGCTGGGATGTTTAAGTTGTAGCTGAATCCTACTATCATTGTTTTGCACTGTGTTCTTCCAAGCTCTCTTTATCACAGCAACTGCATTCAAATTGGAAAAAATTAACCACACTATTCAAAACTACTGCTATCTAGTTTTACGTTTACATGCAACGCTTGATTTGCTTACAAGATGGCTGATCTGTATATCATTCTTCATTCCAAGTCCTTAAATGCCTGCTTGTTAGTAGTTTTTTGTGTGGATTTTTGAGCATCCGTAGGATGTTTTAGAGGTATTTTAGGCGTTCTCTCATGGAAACGGAACTACACAAATAAGGACTGTGTATCAACGAAATTATTAGTGACAACTGACAAGTATTCGGACCATTGCTTGAATCAGTGTGCTCAGAAAATGTTGAGTCTAGCATAGCATAGCATAGCATAGACTTGTGTTGGTTATGAAAAGAGCAGTCACTTTCAGGAGGTTATGAAAAGAGCAGTCACTTTGAGGTTATGAAAAGAGCAGTCAATTTCAGGATTATTGTATGAGTGAATTGTGTGTTATGTGACTTATGTCTATGACTGACATTGAAAATTTATGGGTATTTGTTTTGAATGCGGGGCAATGCATTGTTAGATGTACGTGTAACATGTTTCGTTGAAAATAAGGCCCAGGTTTAGTCCATTTTAGTGTTACGACAGTATCAAATTTGAGTGTCCTCTACCTTAATCATTCACCCTTTGACTTTTTGTGAAATTTCGGTAAGTCGAGAATTTGCTGACATATCGGTGTAACCGTTGAAATCCATCTTTCAATTCACATAATTTAAGTCAATAGGTAGAGTTTCTATGTGGGAAGAATCAAACTCTCCAACGCATCCATCTTTCAACCCACAAAATTTAAGTCAATAGGTAGAATTTCTACGTGGGAAGAATCAAGCTCTCCAACTCTTTTGTTATGAACCCCAACCCAATGATTTGGACATGCATTCCGTTAAACGCAAATCGCATCGTTGGGTAACTTCCCTGTAAGAATAATTTTACTGCTCCAAATAACTTCAATTCTCTAATTTGAATCATGGGTGGAGACAAAGGATTGCAAATAGAACTGCTCCAAAGAACTTCAATTCTCTAATTTGAATCATGGGAGGAGACAAAGGATTGCAAATAGAATAACTATTTTTTTCTCATCGGAATTTAACCACACCATTTGTGTTTTTTGTGTTATAGCAACAATAACATTTACCCAGGTAGTCCCGCTGATGTAGGATCTGGGGGGTCAAGATGGGGTATTCCAGACCTGGACACTCAAAATCACCCACCAGCTCCAAACACAAGGTAGGAGTCTCAAATTAAAACCGAAAATGAAGTCAAAGTAAAAAAACAGAACCTGGCTTTAATTGATATAGCATATAACTTTCAAAACAGAACCTCAAGTATATATGAGTAAACTTTGGGGGCCTGGCTTTAATTGATATAGCATATAACTTTCAAAACAGAACCTCAAGTATAGGTGCACGTCTCCTTTGTTGCTATACCTGACATCAGATAAAGGTAGACAGTAATTGTAGTGGAATCAATAATGTCAACAAACCCTTACCAAAAAAAAAAAATAATAATGTCCACAAACATCATCTAATAATTGAAGCCTAATGTTATTATACTGTAAGTTTGTATTGTAATACGTCATTTGTTCCTTGTTGAAATGCCGAGGTGAAAGCCAAATTCCAAACAGATTTGGTAAATGGGTGTGCCTACTTTACGACAGGGGTCGCAATTCTCACACCAGAAATACCAAACCCCCTGGAAAAAACCGTTGCTCAACTTGAACCGCCGGTGGTTGCTGTGTGATTGGTGCTCCCCGCTCGCTCAAAATGCGCGTGCAATTTCGCACCACACGCCTGTTCTGCTGACTCCCATTCCCCATTGTTAGCTGTTACCTCATTGTCACCATTATTCAGTTTCAGTAGTCAGCACCAGCTACAAATCCGCCGAACCACTTTTTTTTTCTTTTGAAGAATCTTTCTTACGTCATCCAAACTTATTGTAAACATTGACATTCTCAACTGGTTAATCAATCTAGACATATGATAATTTATCATTATCCGATTCAACTTGATCGATAAAATTAGTGAATGAACTCGTTCTGAGATCGCACACAAAATGATTGAATCAGAATGCGATCAAACTTCTCTTACTTAATGATATTTGTCATTTAACGTATTTTAACACACTTTCTTCCGAAATTATCATCGCTCATAAAAAATAATTATATTAGAAGAGAAAAGATCCTCATAAGATTAGGATTATTTTAGAAAAATTATATAACTCCTAATTTTAGAATCGATAACATTTTCTAATTATTTTATAAATTTAAGCTATTGAACAGAATCTTATCTATGCTTTTCTTATGGATTACTCCATAAATTTAAATCGTCACATGTCATGTAGTCCCTAATCCCTATATACGGAGTATCTTTTTTTTTTTATCAGACCCTAAATATCTTTATCAGAAGATTGATAAAGAGATAGAGAAAAAAACCTTATCGGTTTTTTAGCGGGGGAGTGGCGTCAGGCCGTATTTCCGATCCGAAACGCGCCGCGCATCGTGCACTCGCGAGTCAGCTTTCGCCCCAAGCCATCTCAATCCACCCCATCCCTCTTCAAATACCGATTCAGCAATTTTCACTTCTTCACGCATTCCTCCAATCTCACTCCCCCCACTAGAATTGCACCGATTCGCCATGGCGACCCCGAAAGATTTCGACGGCGATTCCGCGGCGGCGATGATGAGAGATCTCCGGAGCGTGTACGCCGCCGGTAGGACTCGTAGCTACGACTGGAGAGCCGGTCAATTGAAGGCTATCTGCAGGATGATGGACGAGCGCGAGCAGGAGATTGTTCAGGCTCTTCGATTGGACCTCAACAAGCCTGAGTTTGAGTCCGTCCTTTATGAGGTGGTGGACTCATTCTGAACTCTCTCTTTCTTCTCGAGCAATCTGTTTGTGGTTTGACTGTTGATTGCTTACTCAATTGGCGAATGAATAAGGCGGAGTCTGCTGTTGACTTGTTGTTTTGGCGTTTGTCTTATACGGAGGGTTTGATTTTTGATTGCATTTTCTGTGAATGATCTCTGTGTGTGTTTTTTTTTATTCTTTACTTCTTTTATGCAAATGTGAAGTTCGCTTGGTTTATTTCATTTTCAGAGCGCATTCAATGCTTTCGTTCGGTTGGTAGAGGAGCAGATTGATTCATACTATGGGAGTTCTCCATCTATTATTTATGACTCTGTTTGGGATAAATTGTGCCGGTAGGCTTTTTGCATAGTAAATTTAGATGTATACTTCATTCAAGTTATTTGACTGATGAATCCAAAAGATTAATTCTAGAATGGATCATTGAAAGGGATAGAGATTGATGGAGGCACTTGGCGTATGGATTTCAGGAAAATTGAATGCTTTTTTTTTTTTTGTTACTTATGTGGACCCTAAGAAGATCAATTTTGCTGTCTAGAGTACGATCACTGTCTTAGGCTGCTTCCTATATTTCATATGTGGGAAACGGACTGTGCAATTGAGTTATTAATTGCTTAGCAAACTTGTTTTATTATTTTTTTTTTGATCGAAACAAACTTGTTTTATTTAGTACCAATGAAAATCTGTAGTAGTTTTCAAAATTCCATTTTCTGCTATATCTATGAAAAGGATACATGTTTGCCCAGGGAGATTCGTGCTCTTTGAGGTTTTTTGTGTGACTCTTTGGCTCCACTGGAACTTTAAACCAGGTGTTTTGTATGTTACCCTTTGATTCTATAGAATTTTTTTAAACCAAGCTGGTAGTGGAAAGACTACAATAAGTCACCAATTTTGTATGTTAAGGGGTTTTCTTTCTCTATAAAAATCTCCATAGGCACACCGCCACTCATCATTTTACGAATAAATATAAAATGTACTTGTTCATGCTAGTATGATCACTGGATGTGTTGCGAACCCTACTCTGAGAAAATCTATTCAGTATTAGTTACAAATGTTCTTGCATGATGAGGATTTTTTTATCATCACAACTAAAAGGGTAAGACCCTTGAGATGAAATTTATTAAGGAAACAGTTCTATGTCTAAATTGATAAGTAGGCTTCTAAAAAGATATCTGTAGTATCAATCCTCGTCCTAGTTGATATTATATATATATATATATATATATATATATATAATTTTTAGCAATGAACTGATTGGGTGCTGCTGCTCCAGCATGTCTTTGTTTTGCAATGGTGTATGTTAATGAACTAATATACCTGACAAATGCAATGAAAGTATAGTGCAGCAGAACTCTTTTTCATCATCCAAACTGTATTAACTGTTCCTATTGATAAAGTATTTGGATTTGGTTCTGTTGAACATTTTTTTTCTGTACCTTTTGCTGTCTAAATTTGGTTGATAATTGGGTAGATTGTTAATATATATGTCAATAAGACATCAGTATATTTTTTCATGGCCTTGTGATTGTCACTATTATAGAGGATGTGTCCCTCTCTATCACGTCTTTCCCTCTTTTGATGGTGCATTTCACAATCACTTATTTTCCATACTTGTTCACCTATTCAGATCATGCTCGTAAAGAATAACTGCAAAAAGGCGCTAAAGGAATTGAAACATTGGATGACACCTGAGAAGGTACACCCTGTGATAATACCTTACTCGGGGATTAATGTATGCATATCATCTTCAGTCACTCCTAATTGATCATCCATTAACCATAAGGAATTTTCTTCTTTTTTTTTTTTTGCAGGCTAAAACTACATTAACCTCATTCCCATCATCAGCAGAAATTGTACCTGAACCCTTGGGTGTTGTGCTGGTTATCTCTGCTTGGAATTATCCAATATGTAAGTAAAAGGCTTGTTTTGCACATACTTGCTACAAACATCCATCATTGACCGGTTATCCAATCTCTTGTGTTGGTTATCTCTGTCTGGTTTTACACCTTATTGTTTTCCTCCTAAATAGGCCCCTGACCTTGTTGTTGTGCTATGAAGATTCTAAATTTGTAATTTTCATTGAATAGAAACATTATTGATTTTGATTAAGGTTACTAAACTCTTAATTTTAGCAACTAGCCTTTTAATATGTGGTGATATTCTTACTATATGCTCTTAAGTTAATTTCGTTGGATTAGGACTCATTTTCAATTGTTTATATAATATGGAGTATGATGATTTGTCTTATCTTTCTCTCCCTACTGTATTTAGTGTAACTTTTAAACAAAAAAGAATCCATTTGCTACCTCCTTGGTGCCGTACGATAAGGATTTTTTACATATGATCGGCCTTCTTGATTACATGTGAACTTTTGTTTCAGTGTTGACCCTTGATCCTGTTATTGGAGCTGTAGCAGCCGGTAATGCTGTAGTCATAAAGCCATCTGAGGTTGCTCCTGCAACTTCTTCATTGCTTGCAAAGTATGTACAGGAATACATGGATAATTATGCAGTTAGAGTTGTTGAAGGGGCTGTTCCGGAAACCGCTGTGCTGCTGGACCAACGCTGGGACAAAATTTTTTACACTGGTATGGTATCTTACTACTATCTTTAGTGTACCCTTTACACAGTACTGAGCCAAATCCCCTCAAGAATTAAATTGTACTACTACAGTACTAGCTCGAGTGCTGCTTACAAGCCAAATATAAGGATACAACAAAGGCCCTTTAGTCTATCTTGTCTATGTTCTTTGCTTCTTCCTATCCTTCTCTGTACATATTTGAGCTTATTCAATGTCTTATATCATTCTCTGACAAGTTTAATGTTTGGTTTATCAATTCTTGAAGCGTACTATGTGGATTGCATTATTAAGTGATTACTTGTCTTCTATTCTAAGATGTGGAAACTACGCCTGGGAGTTATCACTTAATCGTGCACCAAAATTGCAAATTAAATCTTCAAGAACTTAAAAGGAATATTCTTAGGGTGCATCAGAAGTGTAAAACTTATGAGGTGTTAGTTTGGAAAGTCTGCTAAATGGAAGTTTCATTGTTGAGTGAGCGTCCTGAACAATAAATTACAAATATGCCGAGCAATGGTTTTATAGTGTGAATATTAGTTGACAACTTGACATTAACCTTGTGATTGCTGATGAAATGTCAGGTAATGGACGAGTAGGACGAATAGTGATGGCTGCAGCTTCCAAATATCTTACACCTGTTGCTTTGGAGCTTGGAGGCAAATGTCCAGTTATAGTCGATTCCGATGTAGATTTGAAAGTAAAGACCTACTTGACCTACTTGTTCGCTGCGTTTTTTCACCGCATGTCCTTATCATAGTGCATCTTCATGTAGTATTTATGTTGATTTAATGGTATTGCTGGTGCTCATCACATGATTTTCATTTACCTGAAGGTTGCTGTTAAAAGAATTAGTGTGGGGAAGTGGGGATGCAACAATGGACAAGCCTGTATTGCTGCTGATTACATAATCACTACCAAGGAATTTGCTCCAAAGCTGGTAATTTGTTATATTCTACATGATAAATGTGGTGATGTAGCAAAGCACATGCCTTAACTCCTGCTTGAATAGGTTATCAATTATCATTGCCAAGGACTTTGTTTCAAATCTGATACATAATGCAAATTAGCTAATAAATGGAAAATGAATGCGTTAAAAACACTGTTTTGAATATAACTTACTATTGCAGGTGGATGCTTTGAAACAATGCCTGGAGAAATTTTATGGGGCAGAACCATTGTTATCAGATGACATGGCCCGCATTGTAAACTCGAGCCACTTTGATCGGCTGGCAAAACTATTGGATGATGACAAAGCTTCTGGGAAAATTGTTCTTGGAGGTCAAATGGACAAAAGTCAGCTGTAAGAATATGTGGTTTTAATTTCCTTTCAGTCTATTCTCTTGGAAAGCCAGCGTTAATTATACAAATCACTCATGTGTGGCAGAAAAATTGCTCCAACTATATTGTTGGATGTCCCTGGAGATGCTCTCATTATGAACGAGGAGATATTTGGTCCATTACTTCCAATTATCACGGTACAATCGAGATGACTTTCTAATAGCCCTATCAACCCCTGCATTTTAATACATGGTTTTCTATAAGACAAATATTGTGGTTCTGACTTCACAATCTTTTCTCTGGCTTTTGACTGTGAACTAATGAACTAATTTCTCCAACTTTTTGCTAGTTTAAGAATGTAGCACTTCTCGTAATGAAATTTTTATCTGGAAAATTGGCTTCTTTTTCATTTGAATATGTTCTGTTATGCTATATTCATAAAGATTGTGGAATTCACTTGCCTAAACCCTAAGACTATTTAATAAGGATATTGTTTAGGCGAGTGGTTAGTTGTTTGAAACATCATCGATTCACCACCATGTATTAAAGTTATAAACTCTTAACATTGTTCGAGTGGTTATAGGTTGAGAGGATAGAAGAAAGCTTTGACTTGATAAATTCAAAACCCAAGCCACTTGCTGCATACCTATTTTCAAACAACAAAAAGCTCAAGGATGAATTCGTCGTCAAGGTCTCTGCTGGGGGCATCTGCATCAATGATATTGCTATACATGTAAGTGTCTGATCCAACTTTTCAAGTTGGATAAATTTACAGTATACACTTCCGAATTTAGCACCCAAGAGTCCTCCATCCTTCAAAGCCTTGACTTGATAAATATGTAGTCTTAGAAATCCATTTCTACTTCCTCTGATGGTGATGATAGTAATGGAAACTTCAAACTCTCTTCTTTCTTTTTCTTTTTTGCCAGCTTGTGATTCCTGGCTTGCCATTTGGCGGTGTTGGGGAGAGCGGGATGGACGCATACCACGGGAAATTCTCATTTGACACTTTCAGCCACAAAAAGGCGGTTCTCTACAGAGGCTTCATGGGCGATGCAGCAGTAAGGTACCCGCCATACACTCTAGGAAAGTTCAGAATTTTGAAAGCTCTAGTGAGCGGCAGCATTTGGGCAATCATTAAAGCTCTGTTTGGATTGTCTGAGAAAACATCTGACAAACCAAAGACGTCTTAGACCTCCACAAACTCTGCATCCACAAGGTAAACCCCTGGAAAACATTGGCAGCATTCCAGCAATGGTTTTTCAGTTCTCACTTCTCAAGCGTGCTTATTGCTTAGTACCCCACAGTGTGTATATACTCTTCTTGCTGCACATTCATATTCCTATTGCTTGGTTTTGTTTTGAGAATATTTGTTGTCTTGAAACACACCGGTCACATATATTACATGATCACAAAGGAAAATTGCAGCGTTGTGCTGCCTTTTTAGATTGAAAACCACCATCTGGTTTCATATACAGTTCTCACATCTGCCTACCAATCCTAGCCCAAGAAGTCACAAAGTTCATCTTTTACAAAAAAGTGATCACTCATCTGTACTGCTGTACACTAACCTAATTACTCAAAATATTCAAGATTTTGGACCTTTGAAAATCAGTCAAACTTTTAGGAAACTCCACATGGAACTTGACCTTCAAATCACCTCTATGGGATGGATCTTTCTTCTTAGGCATCCCTTGGCCTTGAATTACTCTCTCAAAACCAGGCTCTATGATATCATCAATGACCAGGATCATTTCGCGGTCTCCTATCAAGGGTATGCTCAACTTGCACCCGGTAATGGCGTCCACCAAAGGTAGTCCTATCTCAACCTCCAAGTCTTCCTCGTTTTGGTCTTGTCGCTTGAATTTGTCGTGTTCTTTCTCTACCACGACAAGGGCGACGTCTCCTGACTTGTTTCCATTTTCCTTGTCTTTCCCTCCGGGAAAAGCTATTGTGGTTCCTTTTGTCCATCCTGGTTTCACGTTCACCG
The DNA here is from genome assembly GCA_963924305.1 of Polygonum maritimum. Classification (NCBI taxonomy): domain Eukaryota; kingdom Viridiplantae; phylum Streptophyta; class Magnoliopsida; order Caryophyllales; family Polygonaceae; genus Polygonum; species Polygonum maritimum. Next base: position 20,823,851 of record OZ002736.1, on the reverse strand, counting down.
TTAACAACTCTTCCTCTAAGCTCATTGACCTAAAAGAGATGGAGCCTTTTTTAGGAGAAGAACCAAAAAACATGATGCTATTTCATATAAGAAAAACGTAGCAGTTACTAGTACTTACTACCCCTAGTTAAATTCACTGGGTTTATCAAAACAAAAGTTTTTCTGGGATTATTGTATCATGGGAAGCAAACAAACTCTTGGGAAACATCAAAATGGCTTTGAATAATTCAAAGAACAGAAACAAACCCGGTAGACGTGACAACTGCTCTGACAACCTTAATCTGCTTAACACATCCAAAGCAGAGCTCATCAAGGGTGCACTCGATCATCTGCTCCATCTGCAGAGGCTTCATAAGCCCACTCGACGTGGAGCAAAACATGGGCTGCTGGCCTCTGCTTGCGCTTCTCTGCATCCTGGGCGACTTGGTACATGAATCACTCCTCTTCATGTCCTTGAACGACATCGTCTTACTTCGTGTGAGCTCGCTCTTGCGGCTGAAGTTCCGGGTCAGCTTGACCGGGGAGACGGGCTCTGACCCATATGAGGCTTTTCGGGTAGTCGATGAGGCCCGGATGAGGACAGGCCTCGGGCTTGGAGGGTCCGGCCGAGTGGGTAACGCCTTTGGTGCAATCTGCTTCCTTTTGTAGTGGACACAAGATAGGATGATGTGCTTGAAACAACTCATTCTTGTGTCAGGTGGGTTTATGTGCTTAGATTTTAGCTTCAACTCACCATAGATTTCTTCTTGATGAAGAATGGCCTGAAGTTTTAATTAGGTGGACTTTGGTTAATATAATTGGTCTTCGCCTTTTGTTCTTAGTGGTTATGGAGTGCATATCACGACTTTGTCATGCTCCAAGTTGTAATATGTCTACATATGTGATATAGACTGTAGATGAATTAATCACGTTATGAAGGTATATGCGGCATTCTATGAAGATATTACTCCAATGTAAATATCGATTAAGATAAGAATAGTCATACTTATACGAGGTTACATAATCTCCCATTAATAGTACATAATCCTGACCCAAAAAATGTACGGCAAAGCCACATAATCATGGTTACAATATTCGTCCCTCTTGATAATCATTTTGCAAATATATTCTTAATTTGTAAAAATGCCCAAAAATGTTGTACAAATCCCTAAAAAATACTCGTATTAAAAGAATGTCCAAAATGACTAATTTTTGTCAAATAAATGAAAAAAATGAACTCTAAAAAAAAAGAGAATTGGGTGGGGGGACTAATTTGGTGACAATATATGGGAATGGGGCTCAAGGTGGAATTAATGGGGGAATGGGGCTCGGATGGTGACAGGGTGGGCATTAAAACCCCCCACTCCTCTCCTCCTTTCTCTCTCCCTCTCCCTCTCTCTCTCCCTCTCCATATTTCCCATCTCTCTCTCCCTAATTGCTCTTCCACCCTCTCTTCTCCTCTCTTCCTATTTCCTCTCCCCCTCCCTCGAGGTGGCCGACGAGGCCGACGGGTGGATGAAGAGACCGACGGGGCGGCCGACAAGGGCGACGGGGTTGACGGGGCGGCCGAAGAAGGCGACGGTGCGGCTAATGAGGGCGACGATGCGGCCGACGAGGGCGACGGGGGCGGCCGACGAGGGCGACGGGGCGGCCGACGAGGTGGCGGACAAGGTATTTTTCTCTTTAAAAGCTCTAAATCTAGGTTTTTTTTAGATTTTCTAGATCTAGGGTTTTTGAAAGTTCTAGATCTAGATCTACGTTTTGTTTCGTTGATGTTTTTAGATTTGGATATAGATCTAGAATTTTTTTATAGATCTAGATCTAGATCTAAAAACGGTGACAAGTTTCTAGATCTAGATCTAAAAAACGGTGACAAGTTTCTAGATCTAGATCTAAAAACGGTGACAGAAACCCTAGAGTTTAGATCTAGGGTTTTCTGGTTTTGTCACCAAGTTTTGCGGTGACAAACCAGATACCCCTCTTTTGCGGTGACAAGATCTGCACTTGATATAGAGGTTTCTGGTTGTCACCAAGTTTGTGTGTGATCTAGGGTTTTCTGTATGCGGTGACAAACCAGAAACCCCTCCTTTGCGGTGACAAGATCTGCACTTGATATAGGGGTTTCTGGTTGTCACCAAGTTTGTGTTTGACTATGGTTTTCTGTATGCGGTGACAAACCAGAAACCCCTCTTTTTGTGGTGACAAGATCTGCACTTGATATAGGGGTTTCTGGTTGTCACCAAGTTTGTGTGTGATCTAGGGTTTTCTGTACGCGGTGACATGTTGAATGCAATTCAGTTTTTATGCGGTGACATGTTGAACGCATATAGGTTCTCTGTTTGGTCTAACATTGTGTGCTGGTGACAGCTTTGATTGCTAGGTGATGATAAGTTTTTATATATTACTTTTAATTATAGCATATTAGCTCAAATGGTAGAGCAACGTGCCTAGCGTACGATAACGTGGGTTCGAATCCCACATAGGCTTACTAATTATTTTTGATGACAAGTTTAAGTGCAATTTGGGGGTGGTTCTAGGTAAGGTGACAAGTTTTTGTACGTTGTAAACGCGATATTAGTTTGAGAGGTGACAAGTTGTAAACGCGATGACAAGGTTTTGTATGGGGGGTTTGTACGTGGTGACAAGGTTTTGTATGGGGGAGGGGACTTTTCTGTACGCGGTGACAAGGTTTTGTTTGGTGGTGACAGGTTTGGGTGTCATGACGCCATGTTCTGGGATGTTTTTGTAGTTGTCACCAAAAAAGTCCATTTACCTCATTATTTCCCCGCGCCGTCCATTCTCCACATTGTTGTCACCATCCGAGCCCCATTACCCAAAATCCTCATGATAAAAAAGTTTTATGAAAGTTTTGAGAAATTTGTCGAAAGCCACCTGTATGATAGGTCATATTTCGCTAAACCACCCGGATGTTTGGATATTATTTTGGACCACCTGTATAATGGTCTCCGTTAACAAAAAACCACCCCAAGTGAGATTCCGTTAAAAAACCGTTAAACGCGCGTGACCATGTAGCATTTTAATATTTTTTTTTGTCTTTTACACATTTTAACACTTAAAAAATACCAAAAAACCAAAAAAAAATTTGAAAAATTTATTTTCGACTATTCCGTTTAAATTATTAATTTTCTTTTTCTTTTTTTCATTTTTTATCTTTAAAATTTTGAAAACTCTATTTTCACCAAAAAAAGAATAAAACTCTTTTCACTAAAAAAAATAAAACCCAAAACACCCAACACCATGACCGGCACCGACCTCCTCGCCCCGGCCTGCGACGACGACGAAGATTTTGAAATCACGTGGTTCTAGCTAGGAATCGTACTACCAATCGATGCAATCGTCCTTTGAATCACTAATCAAACAAAACTAAGATCAAGTTTATTAGCTCGGACATATGGGAGTACTACAAAGCATAAACTGGCCCAACTTGAAAATGTATATGGATAAAAAGATTTTGTAGATCGATAACAAGATTTTAGGAACATTCAATCCATTTTGGGTGTATTCTCCATCGTCATCACCTCTACCGCTCAATGGTACGAAATGATTTGGTGAAACTTTCTTGGTTTCTTACCTGTCACCATTTTGTAAAATCTTGTCATCAATCACAGGAGATCCATAATCATCATCATCAAGGATTTCGTCTAAAGTCCTCTCATCCTTAATTGGTGCAGGCTAACTTATAGGCGGTATACTTGGCCAAGTTTTCATCTCTTTTGGAGACTCAAACTTAGAAGATTTCCTATGATACTTCAAAATCATATAGAGCTCTATTGGCCATGTCCCTTCTTTGATACTTCAAAATCATCATCATCCTTAATTTCAAATGGTGGAAAGTTTACATTAACAGAAGACACAAAGTTCAACTTCATAATGTAACTCCCACCATTATGGTATAACTTCTTTGCTAGTTCATTCATTAGAGAGTCTAATTTTACACTTTCAGGTACGACAAGTGTCATTGTCTTCTTTTCATCAAAAAAAATTGTCATTGTCGTCTTATCTCCTTTGTATAACCATCTATCTCCCAACGTCTTACCATCGAGAATGACCATGAGCAAGTAGCTGGTTCGATCTGAAAAAACGAGAAAAATCAATGTTTTTTTTATAAGAACGAAAACATGTATGAATGGCAGTATTTTACCGAAGAAGGGTGGCAACATTTGGATTGTGAATGACAGGATTTTGGATGGGGGTGACAACATAAATCTTACCCATATCGTAAACTCAACCAATCTTTGAAATCCCTAGCTTTGTGATAAACCCTAACTCCAAAAATCATATATATTTATAAAAACAACGATAATCACGCATATATATTTCACAATATTATTGGATGAGAATCTTAACCATATCTTACTTTTCCAAAAATCATTTCTTAGTTTGTAATTTCTTTTTTGTTTTTGTGTTTTTCAGTTTTGTATTTAGAAACAAGTTTCATAATTTATGGTAGGGTTAGGGCGATTGTAGGGTTAGGGCGATCGTCAGGCGTTGGGGGGTGTTTGCAGGCGGTCAGAGGTGTAGGTCCGGCGTCGGGCGCTCGTAAGGCCGTTCGTCGGGGCTGTTCGGGCGGTTGTTTGGGCGTTCGTAGGGTGTTGTTGTGTTGGTGTGTTGTTGTGCGTGTTCGGTAGGGGGCCCGTTTGCTGTTTGCTGTTGCGTTGTTGTGTTCGTCGGGGCTGTTCGGTTGTTTGGGCGGTCGTTGGGCTGTTTGTTTGTGTTGTGTTGTTGGTCGATCGTTTTCTATTGTCATAGCTGTTTGCTGTTGCCGGTTTCGATCGGCATTCGTTTGTCCTGTAGTACCGGCAGTGATTTGTTGTTGGGTATGTCCTGTAGTGTGTGTGATCGATTTTGGTGTTCCCTACAACAGGCCTTTTCTTGTCTTCACGTGTTAAGCGGCATTGTTTTGTTCTCTCCTTGTTAGCTAGTTGTCATGTAGTGGGTGTTTAATTTTCCGTGCTTTATTGGCTTTTGTGTTGCTGTGGTGTAATTGTGAGAGTTGTTGGTTTCCATGGCTAGTAGTGATTTCATCCGTATTTTGTGTCCACTGAAAGGCTTTGATGGGTGTAACAGTGGAGGGAGCAGAGGGCTTTCCAAGAATTATTTTATTGCCCACTTGCGAACGCATCATTTTAATTCGGCAGATGTGGGGGCTTCTCACAAGGCGCGGATCGCAAGTTTTTTTGATCCTTTTTTCTGTCTTGGACTCCGCGCTTCATCGGGCTGGTATTTGGCTATGTGGTGAGTGTTTGTGCACTCATACGTTTAGTAAGAATTGTAAGCATTCTGATGGTTATGTGGTTTGTGCACCCTGCTTTGAGGATGTTGCGGTTTGCGGTATTTCCAAGCCATCTAGGCCTGTTATGTTGGTTTCTGATAGTGTGGTTGGTCAGGTTGATAGCGCTTCTTTTGTTCCCTCTCAGTTGTCATGTCCTGGAGATGCTCCTGTTTGCTTTGACGTTCACCTCCTTAATCGTGTCTTTTCAAGAAAGTTGCGCACTGTAAAGTGCATCCCCCCTAAGTTGAGACTTGGTTTTGCTAGAGTTTTTCTTAAAGCTCTTGATAAGGTCCTAGGGAGCCCGAGTGACGTCTCTGCGTGGGTGCGGCTCCTTATTTTGCCTAGCTGCATTTTGACTGTTTTTGTTCCTTCCAATAGGGTTCAACGGCTGTCGGGAGAGCGGGAGTGATGTCCGTTTGATTGTATTTCTCGCGCCATTCTTAGATGGAGGGATCCTGGTGATAGACTTGAATTGGTTCTTGATCGACTATCGGATGTGGTGCCTCCCACTAGGGGTGTGGAGAAATCAAGAAGCCCTGATGAAGTTAACCTTTTCCAATGTAAGCGTAAACTTGGCGACGGACACTTCACTACTGCTATTAAATTCCTTACGTCTTCTGGAGTTGCCCCATTTAATCCTGACACTCTCCGTGAATTGGAGGATAAACACCCCTACACCCCCTCCCCGGTTTTGCCTTCTTCTCCTTTGGGTGAGGACGCTCTCTTTGTCAACAAATATGTGGTGCTAGCTAGGATTCACAGCTTCCCTAAAGGGACTTCATGTGGCCGCGATGAGCTTAGGGCTCAACATTTTGTTGATGTTCTAGGCGGGGGTGCTTCTGCGGCGGTTGATGATTTGTTAGGTTCCATCACCGGGGTTGTTAACTTGTTCTTGCGGGGTCAGTGCCCAAGCCAGTTAGGTGAGTTCCTTGCTAGTGCCCCCTTGACTGCCTTGGTCAAGGCAGGTGGTGGTGTGCGTCCTATTGTCATTGGCACTGTGTGGAGGAGGCTTGTTTTCAAGATTGCTTCATCTGTGGTTGGCCCTTTTGTGAACAGTTATTTGCAGGACTTTCAATTCGGAGTGGGTGTTACTGGGGGTTGTGAGACCGTTCTACACTCTATGATACGTCTTGTTGAGTCTAAAGGCATGGAGACTGGGCTTTCTATGCTTTTAGTGGACTTCAAGAACGCTTTCAACCTTGTTGATAGGAGTGTCCTGCTTCAGGAGACTAGGATGAGGTGTCCATCTATTGCCTCTTGGGTTGAGTTTTGTTATTCCCAACCTGCTAGGCTCTACTATGGAGACTCCATCCTTTGGTCATGTCAGGGGGTACAACAAGGTGATCCTTTGGGGCCTTTGTTGTTCGCTCTTGCTCTATATCCTCTGGTTCAGTCCATTAATCGTGCGTGTTGTCTCACCCTTCAAGCTTGGTATCTTGATGATGGCACCATTGTTGGAGATACCCTTATGGTGGCCAAAGCTCTTGATATTATTAGGTGTGATGGGCCTCCTCGTGGGTTGTTCATGAATGTTGAGAAAACTAAGCTTTTCTGGCCTGTGGAGGATCCTCGAAGTCTGGTGGAGGGTGTTTTTCCGTCGAACATCTCTCACCCTCGTAGTGGTGTCAAACTTCTTGGGGGATCGGTCATCTTGGATGTGGATTTCAGTCGGGACTTGGCCTTGAAGAGAGTTTCTAAATCCATTGCTTTAAAGGAGGCGGTCAATCGGCTTAATGACCTCCAATGTGAGCTCCTTCTTCTTCGTAATTGTGTTGGGGTTGCAAAGTTGTCCTATGCTTTGAGAACTTGTTCTCTTGTGTCTTTCAAGGATGCCCAAGTTCAATTCGACCATGCTTTGCGCCTCTCCTTGGAGAAGGTTGTCACTGCATCAGGGGCGGGTTTTGGAGATTGGCAATGGCGTTTGGCCACTCTCCCCATCAAAGAGGGTGGTCTTGGCATTTTTGCTGCCGGGGATGTTATCCGTTATACTTTTCTTGCTTCTCGGCTTCAGACGCGCACCCTGTAGGCCAATATTCTATTGAATACGGGTATAGTTTCTCCTGGCTCCTCCTTTCAACATGCTCTTGATGATTTCAATACATTTTGCAACGTCGATGCTTTCTCTTTCACCACTGTCTCTCCTGCCTCCCAAATGATGAAAACCCTGGCAAGGTTTTACTTTGGTGTTATTGAGAAGAGTCTCGTCGATAGACACAGGTTGGGCTTGAGAGAGATAGTTGTTCTTAGCAGTGTTCGTGCTCCTCATGCATAAGATTATTTGTTCACTGTCCCAATTGATGGCTTGGGACAGCGGATGAACCATCGTCAGTTTCGTTCTGTTTTGAGCTACAGACTTATGATTCCTTTGTTTGCTGATGGTAGTGTTTGCCCAAGTTGTAACGCCCCCAGGATGGACAAATGGGGTGATCATGTTGTTCACTGTTCTAGTGAGGTGGAGTCAAGTTCCGACATAATTTGGTGCGTGATATCCTGGTTGACATTTGCTCCAAGGTTGGGATCGCGGTGCGGAAAGAGGCCCCGATGGGTTTCCTCTTGGAGAATGGGCAGGATCTTAGGCCCGTAGACTTATTACTCTTTAATTGGCATCAGGGTAAGGATGCTTGTATGGATGTGACCGGTGTCTCCCCCTTTGGTGGTGGAGGTGCGAGTGCTTAGGCGCCTGGGGTGGCCTTGCATAATGCCGTGAAGAGGAAAAGAAAGAAGTATGTGTCCAAATGTGAGGAGAATGGATACAAGTTTATCCCTTTTGCTTTCTCTACTTTTGGAGAATTCGACAAGGAGGCCTTGGACTTACTTTCACGTATTAAGTCCCTATCTATTAGTCACTCTAATAATGTCAGGAGTGGAGCTTTTGTTTTTTCATAGGTTGAGCTTTTGCATTCAGAAAGGTGCGGGGGATCAACTTGTTTCGAGGCTCCCATCCAACTTCATGTAATTTTGTATATTCTAATTAAGGTATTGGTAAAATTTATGGTTGAATATTTTTAACACAATTATAATATTTTTTTAAATAAATTTGTAATAAAAAAATATAAAATAATGACTTTATTGCAATAACGTGTAAAATAACATGATAGTTTGAAGGACATTTTACAAACTTTTTTTAATTGAGGGAGACATACTTGCAAATTCGTCTTATTGATATTGGTTTACTTGGGTGGGCTGATTTGGTCGTCGGTCTTGCATCAGTTTGCAAATCTAAAATTTCAAAGTGCCCGTCTTTGTTAACTCTTTAATATCATCAATAATCACATAAGAGTACAACTACAACTAAAACACATATGTTTGTTATATAATAAAGATTTAGAAGAAGATTATTGAAACTTTACTTAAGAACTTTTACTTAAGAAAACCACTTTAGAATGATAATGACATTAGAAGAGAGGGAGAAAGAGTAAGCACCTTATAGGTTGTATTCTTACTCTTTGTTGGTGCAAGTTTTACAATGGGTGATGCCTCTATTTATAGGACAAAGTTAGGCAAGAGTAACCACCAAAGTCAAGATTAGGAGGTGAATAATTCACACCTTTCTACCTAGGGTAATTAGTCATACACATGTGTTTCTTATGCATCTTCTAGATGATCATAAATGTGTTCATAACACATAGCTCAATGTGTATTCATAACACCCCCCCTTGAATATTCACCTTCGTTCTTGCTTTGAGACATAAATGTATATTGCCTCGTTGAACCTATTATACGCTTTGATGCTGCCTCATTAAAAACCTTGCCAGGAAAAACCCAGTGGGATAAAAACCTAGTCGAAGGGAAAAAGAGTGCAATGCGTATGATGCTCCCCCTGACTTCAACGTAGCTCTCGGAGCTTACACATTCCAATCCTGTGCACTAGTTCTCCAAATTTCTTAGGAATCAAAGACTTCGTGAACAGGTCGGCCAAGTTGTCATTCGACCGAATTTGTTGGATATCTGCTTCACCGATTTCTTCGAGATCTTGAGTAGAAAAGAATTTGGGAGATATGTGCTTTGTGCGGTCTCCTCTGATGTAGCCTTTCTTCATTTGAGCAACACATGTTGAGTTGTCTTCATATAGTATCGTTGGATTGTCAGTGATCGGCTTCATTCCACTTTTCTTTTGGATGAATTGAATAATTGATCGTAGAGACACGCATTCTCTTCCAGCTTCATACAAAGCAATTAATTCTGCTTGATTTGATGATGTGGCAGTTATAGTCTGCTTTGTTGATCTCCATGAAATGGTTGTGCCTCCATATGTAAATACATAGCCATTTTGAGATTTGGCTTTGTGTGGGTTGGACAAATATCCTGCATCTGCATATCCGACTAAAGTTGCATTGCTTTGGTTGCGGTAGAACAACCCCAAATCATGTGTTCCTCGGAGGTAGCGAAATACATGTTTGATCCCATTCCAATGCCTCCTTGTAGGAGCAGTGTTGTACCTGGATAACAAGTTTACTGCAAAAGCAATATCTGGTCTTGTATTGTTAGTCAAGTACATTAGGGCACCGATTGCACTTACATATGGAATATCAGGTCCTAGAACCTCTTCGTCCTCTTCTCGAAGGCGAAATTGATCCTTTTCAATATTGAGGGAACGAACTTCCATGGGAGAAGTCAAGGGATGAGCTTTGTCCATATAAAATCTTTTTAAAACTTTCTCAGTATAGTTGGACTGATGGATAAATATTCCATCCTTTAGATGCTCAATTTCTAAGCCAAGACAAAGCTTTGTTTTCCCCAAATCTTTCATCTCAAACTCTTTCATCAAGTATTTCGCAGTATCCTCCACCTCATTGGGAGTTCCAACTATGTTTAAATCATCAACATAGACTGCGATAATAGCAAATCCCTCATTGGACCTTTTGATAAAAACACATGGGCAAATAAGTTTGTTTTTATATCCTCTTTTCATAAGGTATTCACTTAGACGTTTATACCACATTCGTCCTGATTGTTTAAGCCCATACAACGACCTTTTCAATTTTATTGAGAACATTTCTCGAGGTCCGTTGTTTTCAGCCTTAGGCAATTTTAGTCCTTTTGGGACTTTCATATATATGTCTGTATCTAGTGACCCATATAAGTATGCGGTCACGACATCCATAAGGCGCATTTGCAGTTTTTCAAATACTGTCATGCCAATTAGGAATCTCAGTGTAGTTGCATCGACTACAGGTGAGTATGTCTCATCATAATCAATTCCTTGAATTTGAGAGAAACCTTGGGCTACTAGCCTTGCCTTATATCTAACGATTTCATTTTTCTCATTTCGTTTTCGTACAAACACCCATTTGAAGCCAACTGGCCTTACATTCTTTGGTGTACGAACAACAGGTCCAAAGACCTCTCGCTTTTCAAGCGATTGTAATTCTGTTTGAATGGCATCTCTCCATTTTGGCCAATCCTTTCTTTGACGACATTCGTCCACGGATTTTGGCTCAAAATCATCATCTTCAGTCACAATATCAATAGCCACTGAGTAGGCAAATATATCATCGGTAATGATATCCTTTCTATTCCATTGTATGCCTGTGCATACATAATTTATTGATACCTCAAGATTATCAATATTCTCATTATCATTGAGTGTATCAACTTCTCTTAGGATATTTTCATTTTCCATCTCATTGCCTTGGTCATTATTCTCATGACTCAGTTTGGCTTCTTTTGTCATACCCTTTTGGTTCTTTGCAGGTTTCCTTGGTTTCAAGTCTTTTGAACCTGGAGGCCTACCACGTTTTCGACATGTTGTAGACTCATTTGCAATAGACGTATTAGGTTGTCCAATGGGTATATCAATCCTAGCAGGAGCATTCGCTATAGGAATATGTGACTTTGTTACCTTCTTTGTATCAGTGAATGCATCAGGTAACTGATTTACAACATTTTGCAAATGTATGATCCGTTGAACTTCTTGTTCACACATTTTTGTTTTCGGATCAAGATGAGATAATGATATTGCATTCCATGTAATCTCTTTTACATGTGGGTCCATCTTTTTCTTATCTCCCCCTAAGTTTGGGAATGTATTTTCATCAGAGTGACAATCAGCAAATCTTGTTGTGAATAAGTCACCCGTTGTTGGTTCGAGATATCAAATGATTGAGGGAGATTCGAAACCAACAAAGATTCCCATTCTCCTTTGTGGACCCATCTTTGTACGTTGTGGCGGAGCAATGGGTACATAAACTGCACATCCAAATATATTTAGATGTCAGATATTTGGCTCCTTTCCAGATACTAATTGCATTGGAGAATGCTCATTGCTTGCACTAGGCCTCAATCGAATCAAAGCTGGAGCTTGTAATATAGCATGTCCTCATGCAGATGATGGCAACTTTGAGTTCATCAACAATGGTCTAGCGATTAATTGTAATCGCTTTATTAATGATTCAGCAAGACCATTTTGTGTGTGAACATGAGGCACTGGATGCTCTATATCAATCCTTATTGACATGCAATAATCATTGAAGGTTTGGGATGTAAATTCTCCGGCATTATCAAGTCGGATTTTCTTGATTGCATAATCCGGGAATTGAGCTCTCAGCCTTATTATTTGAGCAAGAAGTTTGGCAAAGGCTGCATTCTTGGTCGACAGTAAACTTACATGTGACCAACGTGTAGATGCATCAATTAGGACCATACAATATCGAAATGGTCCACATGGTGGAGCAATTGGTCCGCATATATCTCCTTGTATCCTTTCTAGGAGTGTAGGATTTTCACTTGCAATTTTATTCTTAGAAGGCCTAATAATTAGCTTTCCAAGTGAGCATGCAGTGCAATGGAGATCACTGGACGGGAGAACCTTAACGTTCTTCAATGGATGTCCAAGTGAGTTCTTTATGATTTTGTGCATCATTATTGATCTTGGGTAACCCAAGCGATCATGCCACAATGTGTATGCAGTTCGGTCAATTGACCCTTTAATAGATGTCGCATTGGCCTCAAACGGACAAATATACGTATAATATAGTCCGGAGGCTTGCGTAGGCATCTTCTCAAGAATCTGTCTATGACCAGATTCATATTTTATGATGCACAGATATTCATTTCCATTTTCATTTAAGGTTTCCATGTGAAACCCATTGTGACGCACATCTTTAAAACTCAGTAAATTTCTTCGTGATTTATTTGAGTAGAGTGCTTCATTTATTATTAACTTTGTTCCTCTTGGGAGTAGAACAAGTGCTCTTCTAGAGCCTTCGATCAGTTTCGACACACCAGATATTGTATTGACATTTCCCTCAAGAGGTCTTAATTTTGTGAAGAATTCTTTGTTTCTCAAGATGCATGGTGTGTGTTGTTGCACTATCTAGAAGACATTGCTCCTTCCCATCGAGTTTCACATTAGATGATTCCATGTTTTCTATGGAAATAAAGAGAAACATCAATGCATTAATAATAAAGATGCATATTGATTACTAACGATAATCATATTGCATAAAGTCTATTACATAAGATATTAGAAATGATAATTAAGACATCATACGACATGCAAAAATAAAAGACATGACAAATAACATGTAAGTAGTAAAGATAATTAGGATTTAGGGGCTAGTAATTTTGCTTAAACCCCTAAGGCAAATTCATCATTATTGTCAAGATTGAGAAAATCATTGACATCTAGACTGGTCACGGGAGATTTATTCACATCTCCATTTTCGATGTAGTTGGTCTCGATAGCCTTTTCTTTATTCTTATCAGCTTGGTACAGCTTCACAAGATGCGGAGCTGTACGGCATACCTTTGACCAGTGATCAGTCATGCCACATCTATAGCATATAGATTTGGGCTTTTGGGAGGATCCTGATGGACCCGTCTGGACATTTTGCTTGCCATTCCCCTTGTAGCCATTGTTCACGCAGTCATAAGGTTTGTTGTAACTTTGACCACGACCACGAATAAAGCTATTACGGCCACGACCGCAACCACGTCCGCGGTTACGTCCACGACCATTATGGAATCGTGATTGTTGCCCACGTTGATGGGTATTTCCATCATAAAACGCCTTTTCAATAGCATTTGCTTCTGGGACTATTGTTGAGCCAGTAGGCCTGAGGTTGTGGTTTTTCATCAATAGCTCATTATTCTTTTCAGCAACCAGCAACACTTTCAACACGTCAGAATACCTCTCAAAACCTCTTTCTCTATACTGTTGTTGTAACAACACATTAGAGGCATGCATTGTGGAGAAAGTTTTCTCCAACATTTCTTGCTGGGTAACCATCTGCCCACATAGTCTCAATTAAGAGGTGATTCTATGAATAACACTATTGTATTTAGTGATAGACTTGAAGTCTTGGAACCTTATATTGTTCCATTCATGGCGTGCTTGTGGGTACAAGATTTCATTTTGATGGTCATAATGCTCATTCAAGCTTTTCCACAATTCAGCTGGGTCATCCACAAACATGTATTCAGTCTTTAGACTCTCATGAATGTGGTGACGTAGGATCACAATGGCCTTTGCCTTCTCTTGCGGGGTGGTATTATTTTCCGCCTCAATTATTCTTTCAAGGCCATTTGCCTTTAGGCTAGTCAAAGCATCAACCCTCCATTCGAGGTATTTTTGGCCCGATAAGTCAAGGATTTCAAACTCTCTTTTTGTGATGCTTGTCATTTTAGTTACTACAAAGAAATTATAAATTAACAAAGAAAACAATTAGGAATGCATATGTAACTCATAAACATATATGGTATGATGAGATTAAACAATTTAGTCATGGTTTATGTCATTATTATGTTAACATATATGTAAGTGTGTAATCAGTATGTGTGTAACATATGAATGATAACTATATATAAAGAATGCTTATAAGATATAAATGACAAGAATTAAAGGAGTAAATAAATGATAAGGGTTAAGCAAGTAAACAAATAGAATAAGCATCAAAGCGGTAAATAAATAATGCATGCATGAGATATATAAGAAAGATGCGAAAGTATACTGAAAAATAAAATTAGCGGGAACAGTTATAAATCCGGTTTCCTTTTAATCCTTTTATCCTCATCCATCCATTTTCACTTTTACCACTTCCACCTTATCTCCTCCATCTCGTCTTCCTCCTCTCCATTTTCCATTTTCATGTCCATGGCCGACGACGACATTTTGCGTCGTATTAAGGCCGGTAATGATCGGTTTTTAACCGAGCTTTTCATTTGTCTTATTCTTATTGTGGTTATCTATATTGCACTCATAATCATTTGGGTAAGAAATTTCTCACAATCCACTTGGTGAAATCAAACATTTCCGAAAGAGGATTCGAGTACAAACACCAAATAAGGTAAGTAAATCTTATATTTTGTTTGTATCTTAGTAGATCTAAATAAACATGCTTCCATATTTAGTTTATAGCATTTTAGATCTAGAATTTTGAAAATAAGTTTCTGATGTAGAAGATCCTAAATTAGGCGACTACAGAGCATACTCCTCAAAACGATTTTATAAACTCTTTACATGAATTTAGTTAAGAAGAAGTAAATTCGTAGAATTAAAGAGGTAGAAGTGATTAATTATAATAAGTAAGAATTTACTAAATATTTTCCTTAGTAAAACTCATGAACTTATAAATCTTAAATCAAGATTATATATGTGTATATATAAGTTACTAACAAGATTAGGAAATTTTTAGACCTTTAGTTTAGTGAAAGAAATTCTTTAGCAAAGCTACGTAGAACACAAATAAATTTAAACCATAATCCAATATACAAAAGTTTATATATACATAGTTCCATTATATAGAATAAAACAAAGTAATTTATTCTAATGAAAGCTATGTTTTTGAGAGTTACGTTTTAAGTACACATGTATATATAATTAAGGAAAGATCAGTTGGTAATTAGAACTCGTGCTGATAACGTGTTATATAATAAAGATTTAGAAGAAGATTATTGAAACTTTACTTAAGAACTTTTACTTAAGAAAGCCACTTTAGAATGATAATGACATTAGAAGAGAGGGAGAAAGAGTAAGCACCTTATAGGTTGTATTCTTACTCTTTGTTGGTGCAAGTTTTACAATAGGTGATGCCTCTATTTATAGGTCGAAGTTAGGCAAGAGTAACCACCAAAGTCAAGATTAGGAGGTGAATAATTCACACCTTTCTACCTAAGGTAATTAGTCATACACATGTGTTTCTTATGCATATTCTAAATGATCATAAATGTGTTCATACCACGTAGCTCAATGTGTATTCAAAGCAATGTTCCTTTATTTAAATTAAATCGTATTATTCCACAAAATTTGATGAGCGAGCAAATTGATCGAATCGTGTTACACCGAATTCGGTTAGTAACCGGATCGTCATTTTTCGGGTATTTGAGTTGTGAGCAAGTGCGATGGAAGAATTGGCGCCATATTTCATGAAACCGCCGCTCTGAGAAAAGAAAAAATCCCCAAAACCCCAACTGAGAGGAAAGTAAGGTGCGGAACCCTAATCGGCCATGGCGGAATCCATCTCTCCCATGGACGTCGACGAATTCGACAGAAGAACTTCTGACCTTTCCCTCAACTCCAACAAAGGCAAAGGCGTCGTCGCCGGTGGCCCTTCTCCGGACACCAAGGCCACGCCGTGGGTGGAGAAGTATCGGCCGCAGTCCCTCGCCGACGTCGCCGCTCATCGTGACATTGTTGACACCAGTACTCGATTCCTTCTCTCTACATCCCTAATTCTCATCATTTTTTGAGTAATTAGTTTCAATTGGAAGCCAAAATTAGGGTTTTCGTTTGTCCTCTCTCTCTCTCTCACTCACTTTCTGACTGGCTGTTTGCTATCGATTGCTCTTGCACATCAGTCGACAGGCTTACGAGCGAGAACAAGCTTCCGCATTTGCTTCTGTACGGGCCACCGGGAACTGGCAAGACGTCGACGATTTTGGCTGTTGCGCGGAAATTGTACGGAAACCAGTTCCAGAATATGATTCTGGAGCTGAATGCTTCTGATGATCGTGGTATCGATGTTGTTAGGCAGCAGATTCAGGATTTTGCCAGTACTCAGAGCTTCTCGTTTGGGTGCACTCTCTTGCTCTTACTGTCGTGTTTGGTCTTTTAGTTTAGCATGACTGAATTAGTGAATTTTGGATACAGAGTCCGGAGCTCGTTTGTTGACAGATATAAATGATTAAGCTTGTTTTATGGAAAGATTGCACTGTGTAGGCTCTTGTTATAGAGAAGCTATTTTCCAATTAAGTTGCCTCATAGTTTTGTTGACACTTTCATCTTCTAAGACTGGCTGTGCTTTTCACGCTACAGTGCCAAGGTACATGTGAAGTTAGTTTTGCTGGATGAGGCTGATGCCATGACCAAGGATGCACAGTTTGCTTTACGTCGAGGTGTGTCCGTTTTTCTTTCTCTTCTTCTTGTTATTTGAATTTTCCTTGTTGCTGTTGTTGTTTCTAATGTGTGATTTTTATTCTGAATGTAGTGATCGAAAAATACACCAAAAACACTCGGTTTGCACTTATTTGTAACCATGTTAATAAGGTTATTCCAGCACTACAGTCAAGATGCACGAGATTCCGTTTCGCTCCTCTTGATACAGTCCATGTTAAGGAACGGCTCAAACATGTTATAGAATCTGAAAAGTAAGCTCTCAGTTTAAGTGATATTTTTCTCATGTGTTGATGTTACATGGATTATGGAATGTAATCTATTTTCATATCATGATAAATAGTGCTACCTTTTTGTGTACTATCTCCTGAGCAATAATACTGAAATTAATAGAACACATCAATAGCTTAAATGCTCCCTTTATAAACGAGAATGCTTTCAAAAAAATTATAATTAAGGAAAGTCATAGGCTCCATGGATGGAGCAAAAAATGGAAACTTTTCTAGGGGAGTGAACAGTACCCCTGCAGCATTCAGGGATGGATGCGTGACAACTTAGAAAATGCTGCTTACTTTTTTTCCACTTTCCTAGTGAGCTCACTCTTGTTGGTGATTTCAGTTTGTATGAATCATCACCCATAAGAGAATTATCTTCTCTGCATGAACCATGTTTTAGCATCTCCATTTCTGAGATTCATTAATTGCCGAGTAGTTCTTCTTATGTAGCTCTTTTGACAAGTTGGTCCTTTGTTCTAGACTTGTTGTAACAGATGCTGGAATGGATGCTGTTGTACGGCTTAGCAATGGGGACATGAGAAAGGCATTGAACATTTTGCAGGTGGATTTCTATTGTTTTTGTTACTTTGAAAGTTGAAGAATATCCCCATACCTTATTCCATTTTTCAATGTGTCACATATGTACACATGCTCTTCCACGCTTACAAAACCACAATTCTATAGAGTATAGGCTCGGTTCTAGGTCACAGTAGATTTTACTTTTACATTTAACTCATGGCTGTTTTCAATGAAACTAGAGAATTTCTCTCTCTCATGAAAGACTAATTCTTATCTTCAATACTGTGTAATGTCAAGTTCCTAACCTGATCTTAGTAATTCCGGTTTTGATTGACATTATTGCTTGGTGTAAACCCCATTGTGTATTTTCTCTTACAATGTAAGGTTGAATTTGAATTTAATTTCACTGTTTTGAAATATGCAGTCAACCCATATGGCATCACAGCAAATAACAGAAGAAGCAGTTTACCTCTGCACTGGAAATCCATTTCCGAAGGATATTGAACAAATATCTTACTGGCTTCTCAATGAACCATTTGCCACTAGTTTTAGCCGTATCCTATGTGTTAAATGAATCTCTCTTATTAGTACTGTCTTTGTCGCTTGCTTGTTGCACACTTAACTTCTTGCAGAAATTTCTGCAATGAAAATGCAAAAAGGCTTGGCCTTGGTGGATATCACAAGGGAGGTGACAATGTGAGTCTCTTACATACATTAATCAGCCATTCTCCCCCTTGTCTGATTATAGATTCTATATAATATTATATCTTGAAATAGGTTTGTTTTCAAGATCAAGATGCCAGCAGATATTCGGGCAAAGCTAGTTAATGATTTGGCTGACATTGAGTAAGCTTTCTTACTCAAATTTTTTCTAAAGATCTAGTGCATGGATTTTCAATATGGCTGTTTAAGTTATTTTTGTAATTGTCTGTTACAGATACAGACTTACTTTCGGGTGCAATGACAAACTGCAACTTGGATCTCTTATTGCGACTTTCACAAGTGCCCGATCAGCCTTAGTCGCTGCTGCAAAGTAGATGTCAATACTACAATGTTTGCTTCTCACCTCCTAGCTCCATGACTTCTCATAATCTGGTTGATTGATGGCATGCTGTCTTTTTGTTTTAGATGATATGAAGTATTTGGCCTATATTAGTTTCATGTAAATGTTGGAAATTGCACGTATTTGGACTTGTCCCCATCTAAATGTACTCTACAATCGATGTATTTGACTTTTAGCTCATTGGGTATCTGGGTTGAAGCTGCTGTAGGCGTTACTTCACGTTCGGCATGTAGCATTTATTTCAACCTTCGACGCCTTCATTGCTTTTTAGGGTCTATTTCCAAGTCACAATGACACATAAGCCAAGTCATTGGACACATTAGGGGCTCTTAACATTCAAAACTTAAAAAAAGTGTCATTTTTTTTGTTGATTTTCATATAATTTTTATTTTTATACATCAGATAACCAATGGCCATTTTTTAGAATTAATAGGCTATTTTGAAATCATTATAGCCATATTTTTTATTATTAATTTTTCACATTAGATAAATAAATGGATTCTCTTAATATTAATGGGCTTTTTTTTAACATTCATGAGCCTATTTTAATTTTAATTAAGTAATTTTCAATGTGGGGGCTTCGGTATTTTGAAGGCCTATGACGACGCACTCTTGCCCCATCATATTAGTCGGGCTTGTCATCAAATGAGTGAGGTTTTTCTCGAGATGGTAAAACGAGGCTAGTATTCATAATAACCACTTAATGAGATGATTTGATTATTATGATTGGTTTCGTGTCTCAGGATATTGATAAAACTTTCTCTTGCTTAATGAGACATTTCTTCTCCGTTAGCTAGAGTTGCTTCAATACTTTATGGGGATTGACCTTCAGCGTCGTTCTGATTTCTTGGTTCTCTTGCAACAGAAGTATATACATGATCTCTTAGATCACACCAAGATGTCTGATGCCAAACCCATATCTTGATTAACCAACACCTTGTCTAATACTTTTTGGTGATCCATTAGCAAATTTGGCATTTTATGTGCCAGGATCACTCGTACTGAAATTTCTTATGTTGTCAACCTTATATGTTAGTTCTTACATAGTCCAATCGAGACTCATTTGATGCTTGTGAAATGTTTTTGTGGTATCTTAAGACCATATGTATTGGTGAATCCGGTGAAATCCATGAAACCCAAAAAAATACTCACTTTTTGCCTTTCTCTCTCTTCCACATCATCTTTTACTCATTTCATTCTATTTCATGAAACTCACTCAATTATCAATGAAACCCATGAAATCCACTTTTCTACTTTTCTCATTTCTCAACAACCATTTATTTATCTATATACAATTACAACTATATCCTTCATTTATTAATTATAAATATTTCTTTAGCTAATTAAACAAATTACATTTTGGTTAATTTTATTATATTTTTGAGTTTTGAATTTGTAAAAATATGTTTTAAATTTCAAAAAACAAATTAAAATTTTCCAATAACGTGGTTTCCAATAATCATAATCTTCTTTGTCATCAAAATTGAATTAGTTATTAGTTATAGTGTAATTTATTAGATAAAAAAATAAAGTGAATCAATATACAAAATTGGTATCTATGGGTAGATAAAAAAAAAATTATTAGCTATAGTGTAATTTATTTTATTATTAATAATTTAAAATTAGTTAAAATAACCAAATACTAATCCAAGTTTAATTAGCTAAAAGGAGTGCCACTTGACACACTCCAATTGGACCAACAAATACTCACTTTTTGAATGAAACCCAAATTTGGGGTTTCATCCGCCGAAACCCAAACCACAAATTTCACACATTTTCCTTTTTTCTTTATGTAAAAATTACATGAAACCCATGTGAAACTTTGGTGAAACCCACCGATACACATGCTCTAAGGGCACATCACCCATGGTCTCATCTTGTGGCCTACTTCTGAGAACAATTTGGTGACTTTTTCTAATTGGGATGGGCTTTTGATAGTGAGAACAACACGGGTTTGCCATTTATTATGCTGACAGTCTTATGTGGGTAATTAAATGAGCAGAATGATACGACACTAGTACAGTATTAGGGTTTTGTTAATTAATTGTTATTTTCTTTTATTGTCTCGTTAAGGTTTAGTATAAATACCGCATTGTAACTCTTTTATCATTAACAAGAAAATAGAATCTATTATATATATATTTGAAACCACTAAGGATTAAAGTCTCCTCATCGCGCCACGTTAGCTTTTTCCACATGGCGTCCATATATTACGCCACCTCAGGTTTTGCCACATGTCACGTTTTCATTAAGCCATGTCACATTTTCATTAAGCCATATCATATCATTTTTCCACTTCATATGCCACGTAATATTTTTTTCTTGCTTTATCATTTACATGTCATTTAACTAAAATTACAAAATAATGAATAATTTAACCCTAAATTGCTTTAAAAAACATGCGTCTTAATAATTTTGGATTCTTTTGATATTTGTTTGTGCTTTCATTCTTCATTTTCATCTTCCCATGTTGTTACTGCCAATTATGGTTGCATTTCAATGATCGATTTGTAGTTTTCATAATCAAACTGTTGAAAGCTAAACATAGAACTGAGGTCTGGCACATTCATCATCAACCCGACACACTAGCTATCGTGGATAGAGATAGAACTCCTTCACCATCAACTCCTCAACCGAATCCGCTACAACATATACAACCCTAATTCCTTCGATTTTTCGGTATGACTCGAGCGATTTTTACTATTTCTCAGTACTTAAATACTGATCGATCGATGATCGGCGTAATCATAGATTTCTCATTAACAAATTTGTTCAGATTGAATTTGCTATATCTTTAACTTCAAAAAGATTGCAAACTGTTTAGCAAAATTATGTAGATTTATTCGATCAAAAAAAAGGCCGATGCTATGGGCACACGGAAAAATACCTCCGTGCACAGGAAAATTGGCTCTCCATGAAGAGCCACGCTTCATGAAGCGCGGGACTGACTCTCCATGAAGAGTCGCGCTTCATGAGGTGCGAGAGTGCCGGGTACCCGTTCGGCCGTTCCAGTGGATCTTGAAGATCGTTTGTATTGCCCCGCCAATCCACCTTTCCCCTCTTCTTCCAAACATTATCTCGATCTCATGGCGCCTTCACCTTCGAAAATCTCTAACCAGTCAGATTCATTCGCTCTCTTTCCAATTTCGGTTTTTGATTTCGATTTCTAGGTTTTCAGATTTGTCTCAGTTTTGCGGAATTGTGATTTTTCGTTTTTCGAATGTGAAAGGAAAGGTGCAAAGGCGTCGTAGAGGAGGAGACGACAACTACTGCTCGGAATCCTTCTCATACTCCCCTTCGCTCTACCATCTCACCGTCATCTTCGATAGCATCATCTGGATTTCCAGGTAATTACGTATACTCTTTCCTTCTCTCCATTTCAGATTTGATTCCGATCGAAATATTGTTCCTCCATGAATTAGTGTTAGAGCTTGCACAATTATTTAACAACGACTTTATGGATTTATCTTTTTTAATTTTTTTCAGGTGGTGATGAAGATTGGATGAACAATTTCTTAAAGAGAGAACCAAGATACCCTGTCAAGAAAGGCAAAGCAGGTTTAAAATCCAAAACAATACATGATGTGAATAATTGAAGGTAAAATCCACTTTTTTCAAATTATGCTGAGCTGATGCAATTGAATTCATTCCTTTTGCTAGCTGGTTTTTAATCTAATGGTAGTCTTAGTCATCTCAATCTTGATGATTGGTAGTTTCTACTGACATATTTGTTTGTCATGCCGTACTGATGCATCTGTTGTGTACCAATCAGTTTGAATTCCCCGTGTTAGTACTTAGTAGTAAACAATTTGTGATTGACAAACTTATAAACAACAATTTTAAGTAATTTGGTCGGCTCTGTTTTGTTGTTGAATCATTAATCTGCTGCTGCTCCAAGAGTTAAGTTTTATTGATTATAAGTTTTATTTAGCCTACTAGCTTAAATGGGAAAGCATTGTGTTATACACATCGATGTGGGTTCGACTCCCGCGTAGGCTACATAATGTAATCAAAGATTTCTCTCAATGAGAGTTCTTAATGTATTACTTCTGGAAGTAACGCTCTAGGTACAACTTCTGCTGAAAACAAGTCTAGTTCCTCCATGTAAGGCTGTAACAGATGACAGTGCATCAAAAAGTCTGCTCATTTGAGTGTGTAATTGAGAACTACCAGTTGTCATTCTTATAATACCTCTCGTCACAAGCAACAATCTTAAGAAGTTGATCCATGTCTTTTGATATCAACTTTTGAACACCTTGTGAGGGAAGACGGCATCCTTGAGATGAGTTATGCCGTGCCAGTCATATTACAAGCATTATGTAGCTTAATTTGAAATATACAATCAGTTGTACTTTATAGCTACTTTATAGCTTCCAAGTGTCCTACTATTGTTCTTTTTGAGTTTAATTTATATTCTAGTTACACTAGTTTAAATGCTTGACTTGCAAGAAAGTGTAATTGTTGCGCAGATCAGAAGTTTACAAGCCAGGTTCATGATATAGTTGGACATATTAATGAAAGATTTGGAACTCTGACTGCTGTTCCCATACATCACCTGGTGTGTTTGACTTAATGAGCTCTTGCTTGTATAAAGTCCTGTAGTGTGTGCTTATAGTAACTTCACATACTTGAGAAATTTACAAGCATCAGCAATATGTTTCAATTTACTTCTCTGTAGCATTGTGCAGTCCTTGTCAGGATAAGCTGCAAAATCCGCAATCATTTCTCATTTATACATGTTTTGTGTGACCATAAATGATAGTCATGGTCTGACAAAAAAAAAATGATAGTCATGGAATCAGTATCCATCCTTGATATTGAAAGAAAAGCAAGAATGTCACATTCATTTTCCCTTCACTTGAAGAAGGTTTTATGTATTTCGCAGGACATCTTTGGACTTCCATGCATTGTGTGCTCTGTATGCTGTGACAGGTAACAACTGGTTTTAACATTTGGGATTGAACTCTCTGTTACTTCTGCAAGCCTTATATTTATCTTCCGTCCACATTTCTGTGTGCAAGATGGTTACATGATCCAAATCAACATATGACAGTGATCATTGCCTACTAAATAAAATGCCAGGAAATGTTTTAAAATGTTACAAAATCTAATCTTTCTTTACTATATTAACGGGGTGAACCATTGTAAATTTACCTTAGCTGTCCTATCATATGAAGCAGTAACCAGGTGGTATCCTTCCTTTGGCTCAAATTTCACTTGTGAAATAAGTCTTGAATGTGCTGGTATGGTGTATATGCATTTTCTGATTCCATCACTCACAAAGGGATACGGTTGAGGATAAGGAGCTTAACAAGAGCTCTCCCATTCCGCACAGAACCTGATTCAATAGCTTTCATTACCAACAATCTGAGGATGTAATTTTCGTTAACAAAGAAAGTAATTTCACAGGCATCCAATCATTCGACGAGTCAACAGCCAGCTATCCACTAACCTACTGGTTATGCTTTGGTTCACTTTCTTCAAGAATGGAGAATCAAGACATAGGTATCCTACAATTCCTGTCGATCACCTAAATTTAGACAGTTGTAAGATTGGGTATGTAATCTCTAGAAAAGCCTCATTTGAGGCTAAAAGGAGAGTCTAGTGGTGGAGAATGGAATCAATGGTGGAGAATCTAGTTGGAATATTGTAACTACATGTACAAATTTTGCTCTCTTTTCCTTTTTCATGGTATGCTCTTACATTTACTAACTAAGGATGATTTTTTTTTTTTTTGATCTGCAAGGATGATTGATTGATTCTCTAAAACAGGACACTCTTGAATGCGTACAAACCCAAGTATTCGTTCAGAATCTAGATATACCGATAAAGCATATACAAATAGTATGTAGGAGGATGCACCAATTAGGAATACTAAGCACAAAGATCGTGTAAACAAATTCATAGCTCCCTCAAGAAAATAGCTAAACTGTTCCCCGTCTTTTAATGAAAACTTCACACTAGTTCCATCCTCTATTTTTAAGAAAAATAAGAGATAATTGTATGGATTTCCCTACAAAGAAATAAAAGACAATAGCCCAAAGAAAAAAGAAGACTTGTTTAGGGATGTGGAATTCTGGCAAAAAAGGTTGAAGGTCAATCTATCTAGTACATTATTCCCTCTTTCTTACTATTTTTGTCTACATTTAATGTGTTAAGCAACAGCTTTATGGAGTTTCTGCATATATGATAACATTTCTTAGGGTGCACATTTTGCAATGTATGGTTGGCGATTGTCCCTAAAAAAGTGACAAGCTTACTTCTTTCTTTGACAAGCATAGCAGAACTAGCTGCTGTCAAGTGCCCAAAGATCGGATTGTGATCAACCTATCATACGGGTAAAGTTCCTTCGTGCTACCCAAAACTCCTCCCCCATTCTATATATGTAAATGCCTTTATAATTCAAAAGAAGAAAAAAACCAGTAAAGTGATTATTTTTTCCAGTGAAAAAAGAAAATCAGGATCTAGGCAACTCTACCAAACACTTCCACGTTCACTAATAAAAACACTACATATCAAGAGCTGAACACTGTCTATTTTTGGAGCATGAATAGAGTAACAGATCTTTGGAATTGAAATTCAGGATCTAGGCAACTCTACCAAACACTTCCAAGTTCTCCTTTAGAATTGAAAAGGGAATTATATTATATTCATATGCCTTCACAATCACATCCCACTGCCATCTCTCTCTGTCTCTAATCTCTCTGTCTCAACAGAACATCATAAGAAGCATTTTACCTGACATAAACCCTAAACTAGTGGTTGATTTGTAAGCAAATTCCCACCTTCTTGCGTTTTCCAGTGACCTTGAATTCACTTCTATCAGACTTGCCAACATTGAAATCCACAGACGAGACTCCAGCCTGAAGAGCAACATGTGCAGGTGCTAGTCCAATTACACATAAGCTTCCTTCAAAGAAACACCGAAGCATAACCATCAAATTTAACTCCCTTTTATCCATTGAAACCGAGAGCAGTAAAAAATTAGGCATAGTTAAACTCGAGGATCGGGAAAAATATACCCATTGGCGTGTCGATAAATGTACTGATCGTGCCCTGGCTTAATGATTCCTGACTCGGATGCCAGCATATACACAAAATCATTCCAAAGATTAACAAACTCTGGCCACAGCAAATCAATCATTCCCAAGTGATATCAGACTTACTCTTAACTCAGACGGCGTTTTCCTTTTGAGCTTCATAGCGCCTCCTCCGCAGAGATGAGCCGGATCGGTAGCCAGTGAGCCCGGGGTAGCAACTTTGGCCATACGAGACAATTACCAGAAAATCCACAGCCACTGAAGCCTGAAACAGAAAGGAAGGTAACTCAATAGCATCAGTTCGGAGAAAGAGAAAGAAATCCGATTAATTGAAATCGCCGACGGAAATTAGGGAGACTGGAACACCAAATTTCAGAGGCTTACCTGATAAAATCGCGATAAGATTTAGAGACCCAACAAAGTCAATAGCAAATCTTCTGCAAATGCTTTCCAATAACCGCGTGAGGCTGGAGAAATGGATTTGCCCTAAATCGGGAACTTAGGGAATCAATTGCGCGTTCTTGTGCGATTCTTTATGTGGGTTGGCATAAGTGTGGGATTGAGAGATGGAGGAGAAAGAGCGGATGAAGATACGGGGAGCGGAAGTGAAATTTTGGGAGTGAAAGTGATATTGGAAGCAGAAGAGGGGGAGGGGGGAATTTTCAATTTTTGGGGTTTGAAGTTGAACAATTTTCATTTCCCTCCTTTGCTTCCGTTTAGCGGGGTTTTTATACATGTGATAACTTAGGTATATACTCCGTACTATTTTATGTGATAACTTAGATATATACTATTTTATTTTAGGGTTTATGGTTTTAATATATATTATTTTATTTTCAAGTAATAAGTTAAATGATATTAAAGTTTAGAGTTTAATATATAGTATTTTATTTTTGGATAAAATATGGAGTAAGATAAATAGAATAAATATTAGACTATTTTCTAGTATGTCATAAGATGACTAGAGTAAATATAAAAGTAATTTTTTGGTCATTTGGTATTAAAGTTTTCGGAATTCAGCTACTTATTTTCCCCGAACACTCCGTTCGGTTGGAAAATTCAACCCTAGCTATCATATTTCATTCGTTACGTTCTCGTTTAAAGTTCCTTCACAATTAACCTAATGCACTATTCCACAAAAACGTTACCAATTGTTATGAAATTTCTAGATGATACGAGTCTTGAAGATATGATGAGCTATGAAGAGATAATAACGCAATAATAACACCATCGAATTGGTTTGGTGTTTATACAATAACAAAAACTATTAATCATTCATTGAATCCTACAATAATCATACTAGCAGTAGCTACTCCCCGCTACCTCCGACACCACTACCCTCGCCGGTCTCGTATCTGGAATCCCTGAACGGCCTGCTCAAAGGAGGAGGCAACGGCGGATCATCATCTCCTAAAATGCGCAGTATGTCCTCAAGGTACGGTCGAACACCATGGTCACGAGGCATCCCTGCTAAAGCATCAGCCGCGTATCCAATCAACTGTTGATGTTGCTGCACAAGATAAGAAAAATGTTAAATGTCAAAAATACAAAAATGCAATGTAAAACTTAGATGGAGTTGCACACTTAAGAGAGACGTACTATGGTAGTACGTTACCAGTATGCCCTCAAGAAACAATGGCGTGGTTCTCATCGACCTTAGAGCGACCCTCCTCGGTCTTCTCCTCATAAGGTTTGAGCCGCTGCTAATTGGCGACGACGGGCAGATGGAGGCCGGTCGCAGGAGTCCGCTAGAGAGGATCATAGAGGAGGGTGCGAGATAAGATTTAGGGCCGACACTCTTCCTCTCTTCCCTTGATGTTCTATACATTTACGTGTTACAAAAATAATTTATTTTTAAAAAAAAATTCAGTGGGGGCTACAGCACCCCCTGGGCATGTTGTAGTTCCGCCATTGTGTGTAACGTGGTCAGATCCTCGGAAATCCATAGTTGCCAGTCCCGTCAGGCCGCTGCGTTGTGTGATCCCCCACCAAGAATCGGCATCAACAATCTTATATTGCTCGATGTCATCCCACTTCAGTGGCCGTGAGTATGCCCTCAGAATCTTACGTCACTACAGACTCGAATTAACAAATAAATCATTAATGCTATTTTTCTTGGACAATTATATTGAACAAAAAACAATTATCCGTAGGGGCAGACAAGCCTATGTCTTGGTACGTCTCAGTCTCTACACCATCATGGGCAGGCTCGTCACGACGTAGCTCCGAAATAGAAGTATGTACATCTACTCTCATCCTAGCTCTCTTCTTCGCAGAAATAGCCTATGCTCGAGCCGACTGAAGAATACCTCGTGCCTTTGTGTTTCTCGTCCTCTTCTTCTTGGGCAGAGGAGGTGTAGTCATGATGGGAGTCAAAAGTTCTCGGCTCAAACTCTGATATGCCTATTTAAGATTTTCATTAATTATCTATTTTTAGCTTGAGAGTTTTCATTGCATTTTTAGAATCGGTTCTTTTCTTCAAGATTTTAATCCTCTATTTAACGTGTTTTCAATTTAGCTTTTTAATTTTAAATTCAAACTTAAAACTTCTAAACTTAATATTCATGCTCAAGTTTTATATTTTAAAGGTATAACTTTAGTGTTGGAATTTATTTTACATTTTGAGTCCTAAACTTTATCATTCTAATACCAATCGTAATTTTTTTTTATTAATATCAAGATAAAATTCACAATTACGTACACATATCCCGACATGATAACAGTAAGATTACTCTTAATATGTGTCTATTAATATTAATATATATACACTACCCTATAATCTATAACTAAGATACTAACAAAAATTAAATAATAACATATCATGAATACTAAAGTATGAAACAATTTATGAATAATCATATATATAATAAGATATTAATATTATTAAAATATTAAATACATGCCAACATGCTTGTCTCATTCTAGTTGTCCTCACTCACATCGGGTTGAGCCGAACCACCTCCACTAGCAGGCTCTACACGAGCATCGCCACTGCCATCCTGTACGAAAGCGGGATGACTCTCGATATCACCACCATGTGCTTCAACCCTAGTGATGGTCTCATCCGCTGCCCAATGAAAGTGGTCTTAATCTGGTAAATATAAATGACGTTTTAACAATGACGGAAACTAAACATCATCAAACAATCGTCTCATTCTGATAAATCATATGCTATTAAGTTTTAGTAGGCTGGAATGGTTGCTAAGGTTTGGATTCTCGTCTCAGACAAGCAATGTTTTCTCACTGGAAGAGGGTCCTGGTGCTCTTTTCAAGGCACTGGCTGTTTTTTCTTTGAGGAATATCAACCTTACAAAGGTATGTTCTTGTCTTTGTAGAGATTTAACGCAAGCAAATAACTGCTAAACATATCAATTCTTGAGAATATTGCATAGCAAGATGGACAGCTTTTTGTTCTACACTAGCCTGGCCTATATAGAGAAGGGTCAATTTTAAACTGGTTTCAAGCTCTACGTTAGCAAAATTGTTTCTTTTTATCCTCATCAGTTGTCTTCACTCTCAAATACTGTAGCATATTTTCTAGAGTTATTTAAATTGATTAAAGAAAACTGGGTAGAGGAGGAAATTTCTCTTATTTAGTAACTGGATGAGTTTGATTATTGGTTCAAATCTGTTGAAGTGACTTGGGTATAACGCTTTATACCGCAAGCAATTGGATCTTCATAAATGAACATGGCTTTATGACTTTTCACTTTTTCAGCATATCTTGTTAAATATGAAGATTCAGTAGGATGTTTGCCTAAAATTTATAATGCTAAGGTAAAATCATCTCTTCAGCTCATATATATCAAGCTGAATAAGCCTGCACCATCCTAAAATACCTTAAGCAAAATGATGCTAAGATGCGTCTACAAGTCAAGAAATGTGAAGAATATGCCAAACCCAATTAAGCCTAAGCCAATCTCTGCATAACATGACGATAACGTAATTGATATAATATGTGCAAAATTCAAGAATGGATTGATTTATGTGTTGCAACTTGCAAGGGATATTATTGCTCTCATGAAACACAGATTCCTCGATCAAAAATCTTTTTTGAGCATATGGCGCACTTGCAAATTTTCATTAGCACAATTTACACTTCATTACAGAGAAAAGTATAAGAGCACTATAGTGTAGCTTGAACACACCTATATGTGAGCAACACGACAAGCTGTAACATTAAGCTACCCATTACAGCTGTAACATTCATTTCAGAAATTTAGCTTCAAACTACGCTTGCAAAGAATCAAATTCAAACCTCATCAAAGTGACCCAAATTAAGCAAATTCCAATTAGGTTTCTTTCGATTCAAATTTCAATCAAGTAATGTAAATTCAGCAAATTAGGTTTCGAGGGATGGTACCGGGAGCTTTGTCGCTTTCACCGCCGGCGACCTCACGACCACCGCGCGTCCGAGCCATACACGAGCAGGGATTTTCGGCCACTGCTGAAGGACGAAATTGGAGAAGACGAAGGCTTGAACTGGGACTGGCGAAGTTGGAGAAGACGATGGAAGACGAAGGACGAAGGAACTGGGACTGGCGAATTTGGCGAAGGCGAGGCGTGAACTCTGGCGCTTCATGAAGCGTGGGTGTTGGCCTCGGATATCCGAAAAGGTTGACGCATCAAGAAGCGTCACTCGTAATAAAGCGGGGACTCCACGCTTCGTGAATCGCACGAAGAGTGAGGTTTGCTGTGCGCGGAGGATTTTTTCCGCCTGCTTATAGAGTTGCCGAAAAAAAATTACAAAGATTTTTCAATAGAAATCCATGGAAGATGCGTACGTAGATAGAAATCAAGGATCTTTCTGCAACTGCCAAGTGATTTAAAAATTGTAGAGATTTATTATATTAATTAATTAATTAATTAACGTAGAACTACCTAGATACGGATCGGGGTACTAAGTAATTTGAAACAAAATGTTTGTCCCCTTGCTTTGTTCAGTTTGATATCTTTTTTTTTTTTTTTGAGCAAAGTTTGCTCAAAAAAAGTTTGATATCTTTGTTTTTTTGAGCAACAAGTTTGATATCTTTCACTTTCACTTCTCAGTCTCATTATATTATATACTTACATGTTAAATTAGAGGTTGTATAAATTTTATTTTTGAAATTTTCGGTAATAATTGTACGTAGACCTATCAAAAGCTGACCCGACCAGTAAATCCGACCCGACCCGACCCGAAAATTTTGGGTTTCAACCTGAAAATTTGAACCCAAAATCCAGTTCGAACCCGGTAAACCCGAAAATTTCTGGGTTAGGAACGGGTCAAATCCGCTGGGTCAAGAAATCTATAAGGCGGAAAACTTATTTAGAATACACTTTAATATAACGAAATGACAGATTGACGGATAATTGTGCACCCAAAGGTTTTAATTATATTACAATATATAAAACTTATGTTAGAAAATTTTGATATATTTATTATTTAAATATTTAAAAATAATATTTTGTTATAATATTTTATTATATAAATAATATTTTATTTAAATTTTGGTAAAAAAATTGATACAGTTGACCCGTTGGGTTGATCCGACCCGAAAACCCGAAGCGACCCGACACAGTTTGACCCGTAACCCGCTTGACCCGAACCCAAACTCAACCCGAACCCGGAGCAACCCGACCCGAACCCTCCCGACCCGACCCGATTGACAGGTCCGACTATACGTTATCATTTTTTTAGTTAAATGATAGACCGTTTTTAACAATATAAAGCTTGATTGTAGGATTATATATTAATCAAAATCGTTATTAACTTTTAGTTTTTTTATAGAATTAGAGCCTAAACATACGGAAGTAACAACTAGATTACAAATGCTAATTGCCTCAGAATAAATCAAATCTTAATTTATCTATGGAAAAGGCAATTGTAGGGTTAATTCCGTAATTTTGTTTGAATAATTTAAGGATAGTTATTGTTATTTTCTTAAAAGAAAATTCCATATCTTTTTATATATTTTTTGGAGTATAAAGATCAATATTTTTTTCTTTGTTTTTTTTTTTTTGGTCGAAGGAGAGGCGGCACTTTCCGGGCCCTCAAGGGGCGTTTTATTAAAATAAAGAAGGGGCTAAGTAGTCAGCAAGCGGGGGATAGCCCGACCCTTACATCATTGTGCAAAAGTAATAAAATCCCCTCAGACGGGACACTCAATACATGGACACCTAAAGGAAAAGAAAAGGCACTAGACGCGAGGCTATCCGCAACGGAATTTGCCTCTCGATACACATGACAGAACTGGATGGACCAGTCCCTACTAATGAAGCCTTGGCACGAGGATACCAGGCTAAATTAAGATTTTCTTCTAAATTGCCTCTCGATACACACCATACACAACATTATAGCCAGATGACACCGAATAATTCCCATCAGGAGAGTAGCTCCAACAAACTTTGTCTTCGGTACCAACAGCCTCGTCCATGATCGCCACAGCAGTAAGCTTAAGGATCACATTAACAGGCAGAAATGGCGCCAGTAACTCCCAGTTCCAGCCAATATCAGCAGCCCAATAGTAGCTAACCGTGTGATTGCTTTGTTCCACCGTGATACTAGCATGAGCAACCGACATCAGATGAGTCTCCAAGAGCCAATTGTCGGTCCAAAACATGATGGTCTCACCGATCCTAATGAGCCACTTGTTACCCTTGTTCAAGACATCCCGGAAGCCCGCACGAACACCCTTCCAAACATCTGAGCACGCACTCGAGTTCCCAAGAGCACGATCCACATACTTCTCTCTTAGCACCGAGATCCATAGATCACCATCTTCCATAAGGAAACGCCAGCCAAGCGTAGCAACCAAATCCAAGTTCATCTCTCTCGTGGATTTGATGCCAAGCCCACCAATCTGTTTAGGTCGCGTCACCACCTCCCAAGCGACTTTATGCATACGGCGTTTATCCGGAGTACTGCCCCATATGAAGGCCCTGTAAATCTTATCAATCTTCTTCCACATACTCTTAGGGAGGAGAACCGTAGACATAGAATAAACCGGTATAGATGTCATAACCGATTTCCACAAAGTCACTGATCCTCGTCTCTCGTCGGATCAGTTCCCCCTGCTGTTGTCGCTCTACCCAAAGGTGAGGGTTAATAGGGACCGAAGACCGTTTCGCTTTGAGGCGGCGTGGCTTACGCACTCGGGATTTAAAGAGAAGCTTCGGGAGAGCTGGCGTGAGGACGTGGATACGCCGCAGGCTCTGAATGTTTTGAAGCAGGACCTCCTTGTTTAGAACAGAGAAGTCTTTGGGAACATCCATTGGAGAAAGAAAAGTCTTTTTGATAGTCTTGAGAAGGTGCAGGGCAGTTTGGCTTTGGGTACGTCTCCGGGGTTGGTTGAAAGAGAGATTCAACTGCAAAAAGAAATTGAAAACGTCTTGGAACAAGAAGAGTTACTTTGGCATCAAAAATCCCGCAAATTGTGGTTGTGTGATGGAGATAGGAATACGGCTTTTTTCCATACTTCAACCATCATTCGTAGAGGTCATAATCGGATCGACTGTCTCAAAGATGATTCGGGGGTGTGGATTGATAACAGAGCTGCTCTTGAGAATATGGCTACTGATTTTTATAGGAGTCTCTACAAGGGTGATCGTGTTGATTTGAATGCGTTCCCTACCATTGACAACAGTTTCCCGAGTCTTGATCAAGGCTGTTATGATAGTCTTATCCTGCCTGTCACTGAGGAGGAGATTTGGAGATTGATAAACAGCATGGGCTCGTTAAAGTCGCCTTGCAAGGACGGATTCCAGCCTGGGTTTTTCAAAAATTGTTGAAGCACGGTTAAGAGATCGGTTATTCAGTTTGTTCAGGACTTTTTCCTAAGTCGTCGGCTTCCGGAAGGCAGTAATGATAGCTTGATTGTGTTGATTGCTAAAGTTGCGAAGCCGGAGATGATTAGTCAGTTTTGGCCTATAAGTCTTTGCAATGTCCTTTATAAAGTGATCAAGAAAGTCTTGGCTAATAGGCTGAAACCTCTAATGCAGGATTTAATTGGCCCGACTAAGGGGAGTTTTGTGTCGGGTCGGTTGATTACGGATAACATTGTTGTCGCTCAGGAGGTCGTTCACTTAATGAGGCGGAAGAAGGGGAAAATGGGATGGATGATATTGAAGCTCGATCTTGAAAAGGCGTATGATCGGTTAAGTTGGGATTTTGTGGAACAATCCTTAGTTTCCGCTGGCTGTCCGAGTGCTTGGATCGAATGGGTTATGGCTTGTGTTACTACCCCCGTATGCAGGTTCTTTGGAACGGTGAGATGGCCACTCAATTTGAGGCTTCGCGCGGGGTTCGACAAGGGGACCCTATCTCGCCCTATCTCTTCTTGCTTTGTATTGAGCAGCTTAGCCATTTAATTATGAGCGTGGTAGATGGAGGAGCGTGGAGACCGATCAAACTAACCAAGGATGGTTCGAAGCTCTCTCATATCTTCTTTGCGGATGACATCTTGTTATTTGTGGAGGCTACAGTCAGCCAAATCCGGACGATCAAGAGCGTTCTTGACGCGTTCTGTGCGGCTTCGGGACACAAGATTAGTGCTAGCAAGTCAAAGATTTTTGTGTCGGGCAATGTGTCAAGCAGAAGTAAAAGAGAGTTGAAGGAAGCGTGTGGGTTTGCTATCACGGACGATTTGGGAACTTACCTTGGAATGCCCATCTTGCGCAAACCCATAAACAAACACATCTTTGGGTATTTACTTGATAAATTCAATTCCAAATTGACGGGTTGGCGGTCTCGTAATATCAGTTTTGCCGGCCGGGTGACTTTGATGAAATCGGTTATGACATCTATACCGGTTTATTCTATGTCTACAGTTCTCCTCCCTAAGAGTATGTGGAAGAAGATCGATAAGATTAACAGGGCCTTCATATGGGGCAGTACTCCGGATAAACGCCGTATGCATAAAGTCGCCTGGGAGGTGGTGACGCGACCTTAACAGATTGGTGGGCTTGGCATGAAATCCATGAGAGAGATGAACTTGGCTTTGGTTGCTAAGCTTGGCTGGCGTTTCCTTATGGAAGATGGTGATCTATGGATCTCGGTGCTAAGAGAGAAGTATGTGGATCGTGCTCTTGGGAACTCGAGTGCGTGCTCAGATGTTTGGAAGGGTGTTCGTGTGGGCTTCTGGGATGTCTTGAACAAGGGTAACAAGTGGCTCATTAGGATCGGTGAGACCATCATGTTTTGGACCGACAATTGGCTCTTGGAGACTCCTCTGATGTCGGTTGCTCATGCTAGTATCACGGTGGAACAAAGCAATCACACGGTTAGCTACTATTGGGCTGTTGATATTGGCTGGAACTGGGAGTTACTGGCACCACTTCTGCCTGTTATTGTGATCCTTAAGCTTGCTGCTGTGGCGATCATGGACGAGGTTGTTGGTACCGAAGACGAAGTTTGTTGGAGCTACTCTCCTGATGGGAATTATTCGGTGTCATCTGGCTATAAAGATCAATATTATTTGGTGTGAGGATGAGGGATTGATGGCAAGTATAATGAAGTTCAGAAGTATAGGATGGAGATAATCTATACTATATATTAAAGTCGGAGAATTTCGAGCCTCCATGTTAATTCTGGCCCCACTTCATTAACAATTTTATATGTTTTATTCTTCTTATTTATCTAATCTTTAATTTTGTTTTATTTTCTTATTGATCTAATATATAACTTTGAAAGCATAATATTTGTCTTTAAAATTTCCTTAATTATCTAATCTTTAATTTTATCCTTTTTCAATTCATCTAATATCTATCTTTAAAGCAATATGATCTATCTTTAAAATCTTCCTCTATAAAAGATACATATTAATTAACTTATCTTTTCAATTACCTTTTTAATCTATTTATGTACGAAATAATTTTAAAAATTTGAATTAAAAGATAAATTTAAAATGGAAGCCCCTTTTTCTAAATAAATTATATTTTTTTCTTTGATACTAAACCAATTTATATTTATTAAATTGTAATTATATATTATCATGTTCCTATTAACTCAGATTTTATCTCTCATAATTAAACAATTAAAAAAATCATGTTATTTTAACTAATCTAATTACATGCTTTATTATCAATTCATGTAAAAGATATTATTTGAAATATGATAAAATATTCTATCCCTTTTAATATATTAGTTATATTTTTAATCTCTTTATGTAAAAAGTAATTTAAAAAATTGAATTTAAAATAATTTATAAATAGAATCCCTCTTTTATAATCAAATTATTATTCCTATCTTTAATACTAAATAAGTTTATATTTACTATATTTTACGTAACTTATATATTATCATTTTCATAATAACTTAGCTTATATCTTTCATAATAAAATAACTGTTGATTAATACTTTAATTTAGTTCAATATATAGAGTCATTAGAATCATGTTGGACTCATTTTATATTTCTAAATTTTGATATTATATTTTAATATTTTAAAATTAAATAACAATTCATAGTACTTATATCTCATACTAATAGATTATAGTATTAAATAAAAAATAATATCAAACCAACATAATCAATTAAAACATCTCAGTTTATATTATATTGACTTATAATGTCTCAAAATTGTGATAATAGGGATAATGATATATAGTAACCATTAGTCACAAATTTTGAAGGATGAAAAAGTAAGTACATTTTTATTTACATAAATGGTTCTATAATTAGAATATGTTTTATATTTTTATAATCTAATACGTGATACACATGGTACTACAAATCTGAAAAAGAATCTTTTCGTTTAGAAAAAAATAACATTTTCACATATTATAATTTTCATTATATGTTTTTACTTATTAATATCTTATTTATAATTAAAATTAATTTTACAATATGAAACGTGAGTCATTATCGTGCATGACACGACGGGTACACCTATTTTACCCTAATCTTCTTTTCCTTTCTACGTCTCCCTTCCTACGCCTCCTCCTTCTATCAATCTTTTGCCTCGTCTCTTCTTCCAATCTCTCGTTCCTCTGCTCCTCTTCATTCAATTACCATTGTTACGTAATTATCTTGGGGTACAAGCAAACCACTTGTAACAATTGGTGCTTTGGAACTCTTCATGACTGTCAGTGTTTCCGGACTGCTTACTCTCCGGGATCTCCTCCAATCTCTTATGTATGTCAAGATCCATGCTCAATTCTATCGGATTTCTTGTGAAGTATTGCAGCAAGTGTTCTCTAGCGTGGGAATTATAGAAGACATCATACAGTTTGATGCTAATACGGGATTCCATTCCAGAATCCACTTTCAAAATCCGGCTTCAGCCTTCGCGGCGTTCGATCGCTTCAATGGACGAAATATCTATGATAGATGTTGTCAGCTAGAGTTGTTCTTTGATGACCGCATTGACGACGTATCTAGCAAGATTGAGGAGCAGGCCCATAACTCGAGTGAACCCGCTCCCGCGGCACAGGCGCCCACAACCCCCACCACCGAGATTCATGACCAAAGCAAAGTTGTGAACCCAAGTGAAGATATCAAAAACGTTGTTTAGAAGTCGTGCAAAGAAACAACGTGTCGGCCAATTTCGATCGTTACACCTCTGAATTGTCTACGGATCAAACCTTGAAAGACATGGCTGCTGGTTTCCATTCTTCGAGTATATCGTTCCAAAAAATGGGTGAGGATTTCCAACCGTCATTGATTGTTGCAAGTAGTCTTTTGATCCAATCAAGCGTCGAAACCCAGGAATTGGGTGTGACTGGCTCTACCAAAGAAATAACAAATATAGGGGCTGCACCCGTTGAGCAAGCTTATGTTAGGCTGATGTTGCAGAAAACGATGTCTAAGTGTTTTCAGATCAAGGTTCTACAACTTGGGTTTTATGATGCCATAATTGAGTTTTTGAAACGTAATGGGGATGATACGGGAGTGGATAGATTGCTTTTCATCTTTGATCTTGGTGGCCGGCGGCATCCAACTTTTGCAGCATTGTGTTATGGAGGATTAAATTTTTTTTTTTTTTTTTTGATAAGGTAAAAATTAGGCTCCCACCTACGGGGGATAACCTAGAGCATCCTTTCGGATGAGAACCTTAAGTTCTTGGTGGTTCGCGATGTGGTCAATAGGGAGATCGTGGCCCAGTTTTGCTATTTTATCAGCCACGCCATTGAGAGCCCTATTCACATGCTTGAACTTGACTGACTCGAACCCTTGGAGAAAGGCCCAGATGTCCGAGATCAGTAGGTCAATTTGCCAAGGGCATTTTCTCGTACCCTTAGCAGCTTCGATGACCGTCAAGTTGTCACCTTCAATTTCAATATTTGTATACCCTAGTTGTTTGGCTTTCCTAACTCCATCTCGAAGCCCGAGCGCTTCAACAATCAAAATCGAATTATTACCGTACTTTTTAGCCCCCATACAGATCACATCTGCCATGTGGTTTCTAAGAACAAATCCGGCTGAGGTTGATTCGTCATTCAATTTTGACCCATCAAAGTTAAGTTTGATGAATCCATTTTCTGGTTTTTTCCATGATGCATTATGTTTCTTTTGCTTTTGCTTTTTTTGCTGCCACTCCTCATCCTCCTCATTTTCTGTATATCTCCTTGATCGCTTCCAACTACTGATTTGTGCTCAAATGTATCGGGGTAAGTTTGCGATTTCGTTGTTTGGGTCTTGTTGGAACACCTTTAAGTTCCTTTGGTGCCATAAGCACCACCAGATTACAGCAAGCTCTGTGAATATGTCTGCACCGACTAGATGGTGTATTTCTGTTATCATATTTCTTGGTGATTTGTCTGTAGTATCATAGTTCATTATCGCATCCGCTATTGTTGGGTTAATTTGTCGCATAATGCATTGTGTATGTGGGCACTCTATGAATAAATGGGCGATATCTTCAGTGGATCCATTACACAATATGCAATGTTGGGGAACTGCTACTTGTTTTGCTTGTAATCTATTCTTAGTTGGTAGGCCATTCTTGTCAATTTTCCATAGAAAGTTCTTAACTTTTGGAAATGTGTCTAGTTTCCAAATCTAACTATTCTGGCTCGGGTTCAAATTATCTGTTCTTGCTACTAGGTTAACAGCTGAAGCTGTCGAAAACCAACCGTTTTTACTTGGGGCCCAATAAAGACGATCACGCAAAGGGTTTTGTGGGATTTGAATTGCTGTGATTTTATCAACTACATTTCGAGGGAGTAGTTGGGTGAGTTCTTCATAGTTCCACTCCTTGTCGTTAGTTATAAGGCTACTCACTTTCATTTCCTCATCTATGTTGTCTGGGTGTAATGCATGATTCTTCAGTGGCTCATTTAAAGCCCATTTGTCCGTCCAGAAGTTGATTGTACTTCTGTCTCCCACTTGCCAAATTAGACCTTCTATAAATTCAGGTCGTAGTTTCATTAGTTGTGACCATTGCCATGATGTGTTTGCTTGTTTTTTATACGTGAGAATGAAGTTTTCCTTCAAATATTTTTTAGTGACCATCCTTACCCATATGTTGTTCGGTTCTGCGATTATTTTCCAAAGTAGCTTCATTTGTAGAGCTTTGTTTGTATGTTCTGATTTCCTTATTCCCAAACCTCCAAATTTCTTTTGTTTGCAAACTCTATCCCATCCAATTAGGGGTTTATGGTTTATGTCCTTATTCCATAGAAAGCATCGATTTATTTGGTCTAGTTCATTGTGAATGCTAGTGGGTAGCATAAAGCTTTGCATAACGTAATTCGGTTTTGCGGTTAAATTCGAGCGGATCAAGGTAGCGCGAATTGAGAGAGGCCGTTGGCTTTCCATTTGGTCAATTGTTTCTTTGTGTTCCCTACAACATCCCTAAATGTTTCTTTACTAACTTTACCATTGATCATAGGGCAACCTAGGTATTTGTCGAGGTCCGACATTTGTGTAATACCTAATGTTTGTTGGACTCTTGTTCTCCCTTGATTGTTTACAGATTTTGAGGGGTGAAAAGTAGACTTGTGATAGTTTACTTTTTGACCTGAGATAGCACAATATTCTTCGATTATTTGCTTGACCTGCTCACAAGAGCTTTGGTTCGCTTTGCTAAAGATGATAATATCATCCGCGAATGCGAGGAACGGGATTGAGGTGCCTCCGTGAGCAAGAGTGAAACCGATTGGGGCTCGTGGTCTGTTACTAGTTTGTTGGAGTTTTCTTGCGAGGATTTCCATTCCAAGGATGAATAGGTAGGGTGAAAGGGGGTCTCCTTGTCTGAGTCCACGAGCAGGTAGAAATGGTTCGGTTGGCCCGTTATTGACAAGGACTGAAAAAGATACAGTTTGAATACACTCCTTTACCCAGTTGAGAAAGGTGTTACAGAACCCAAATTTTTCCATTACCTTGTTGTGAAACTTCCAGTCAACTCGATCATACGCTTTCTCCATGTCTAGTTTGATGGCTAGCCATCCGTCTTTTCCTTTTCTACCTCTAAAGGAGTGGAGGATCTCATGTGCGATGAGGACATTGTCTTGAATTGCTCGGTTAGGGACGAAAGCACCTTGCAGTGGATGTATAAGCTTTTCCATAACTCGTTTTAATCTTTCAGTTATGATTTTCGCAATGGTTTTATAAATGGTAGAGCATAAGCTTATGGGTCGAAAGTGGTTGGTTGATTCTGGGTTGTCTCTTTTTGGGAGTAGTGTGATAAACGTGCGGTTTATTTGTTTCAGTATTTTCCCTGAATGGAAGAAACTTTTCACCGCTTTGATAACAGTGGGTCCTACAATGTCCCAGTATTTTTTGTAAAAACTGGATGACATCCCATCAGGACCTGGAGATTTGTCTGATCCTATCTGCAACACGGTTCGATGTATTTCTTCATTGGTTACAGGTCTGATGAGTTCTTCATTGTCTGCATCAGATACTTCACAACCTACAAGGGTTAGATAATTCTGTAATAGTGTTTCGTTAATTTGTTCGGACTTATATCGTAGCATGAAATCCTTGCGAATCTCATTTCTAATGTTCTCCTCCCCTTTTATCTGAGTTCCAGAATTTGTTCTAATTTCTTTGATAAGCTTTCGGTTCCTCCTACCGTTGGCTATCTTATGAAAGTATCCGGTGTTTGCGTCATTCAACTTAATATGTTTATCTTTAGCTCTTTGTTTCCAATAGATCTTGTGGAACCTGAGAATTTTATCTTTTTTCTCTATTAATCGGAGTTGTTTCTGGATGAGGTTAGGAGTCGGGGTCGTTTGTATACAGTTTTGGATGCTGGTTAATTCTTGTTCGACGGTTTTGAGTTGTTCAAAAGTATTACCAAAGGTGCGCTTGTTCCATTTCTTCGCATGTGCTTTTAGTAGTTGAGTTTTCTTTACTAGTTGAAACATATTAGACCCCTGAAATTGAACTCTCCATGCTTGTTTAACCACATTACGAAAATCCTTTCGCTGCATCCACATTCTTTCAAATTTGAAGGGGAGCGCTTTTTGGGTTTGTTCATTTGTTAGCTCAGTCATAATTTGGCAGTGATCTGACGAAGAGAATGCATAGTTTCGAGTATAAATGTTGGGGAACCATTGTAGGATGTTGTTGCTAATAAGTGTCCTATCCAGTTTTTCATATGTGTTTTCAATTTCGGTCTTATTTTTCCTCCACGTGAAAATATTTCCCAGAATCGGAGTTTCAAATAATTCACACTCATTTTTGAACTTAAGGAGTCGTTCGAATCTACTAGGATTAGGGGGGTTGCCGCCCCTTTTTTCATTCGAATCTTGTATTTCATTTAAATCGCCCATTACAATTGTTGGAAGGTTTATCCGTTTAATTATTTCGGTTAACTGATTCCATTATATATCTTTGTCCACTTCATGGGGCGGGGAATAGGTGAAGCAAATTATCATTACATAATTAGTAGCTAGGTTTTTGCACTTTAAGATGACGAATCTGGCTTCATGGATCAGGACTTCTATTTGTTCATTTATTAGTTGATGGGCTTTCCACATAACACATAATCCGCCAGCTCTTCCCGACGCAGGGGACCATACGAAGTTGTCAAATCCGGCTTCTTTCCATGTGTTTTCCTCGGGTTCTTTATCGGTTTTAGTTTCCATTATTGCAATTATGTTGATACGTTCAATCTTACAGAATGCGTCTACCTCCACCCAGAAGGATTTACGACCCATTCCACGACAATTCCAACTACTAATCCTCATAAAGAATAATGTTTGTGTTGTGATTCAAGGGTTCTATACACCCACTGACTTTGGGCATCATGGTTTTGTCACGAGACTCATTTCCAAGAAGGGAATTTTTCATCTTGATTTGTCTTCGTATATTTGTTAATAAAGCTACAACAAATTTAATGATACCATTATCCTTCCAGTCATGGAGTTCCTTTCTTTGATTATACCACAAATTATATAGGATACAATTTTGACTCCTAATATAAGATACATCTATGTCTATTCCTTTCACCTCAGATGGTTCATTTAGGTAGAGAATCCTTTTGATTTTCCTTTTTTCTTTTTCTTTGTCTTTCAAAGTTCCATATGGATCCACAACGCTATTACCCATGGGTTTTGCAACTAAAGTCAACCAGAAATTGTATTTTTCAGCGCCACTACTTTTGGTTTCCACAACCATAGAGGGTTCAGGGTCATTTTGTTCATCACGTTTTTCATAAGACATTTGTTCAATGGCATGTCGTTCAAAATAGGATTTCCTCAAATGCAATTGGTCATAAATTGCATGGGTTATACTCATGTTATTATAATAATATACTTCCAACCTATCTAACCA
The DNA here is from genome assembly GCA_963924305.1 of Polygonum maritimum. NCBI lineage: Eukaryota > Viridiplantae > Streptophyta > Magnoliopsida > Caryophyllales > Polygonaceae > Polygonum > Polygonum maritimum. The sequence continues at coordinate 20,781,649 of OZ002736.1, read as the reverse complement.
CGTTAAAATTGTACCAAGCATGAAGGTAACCCCCAACTCCTGATTTGATCTTACAATTTTCCATAGGAACACATAATAATTTCTAGCATTATTATTCATCAAATTGCAAAAAGTTTGACTATAAAGGAATACATGAACATTTATCATGTTTGCACCATCGCCAGCTCCCTTATTCTTCTTCATTTGGTCCTTCATTTTGCAGTTGCTCCAGGAAGATTCACTAATCACAATTTGCCACATGATCATTAGTAAACAATCTTTATAGCTTGAAATTCTAGAACTAATATTATGAGGTGAACTCTCACCAACATTTTTCCAAGGTACCAAGTTCATTATTATTAATAAAAGGACACTCCTCGACCACGAGGCTGTGCCATTAGGGAGAAACCCAAATGCAAGCATGATCAAATATTGTTTCCAGTTTCTAGTACCGAACATAAGGAGAGCTGAAACCATTCGAGAAAGCACTATGTTTATATGTTCTTTATTCCAATTTAATAGTGCAGATTGTAAGATAACAAAATTAGTTTGTTTCCTCTGATTTTGCAGACCTACTTGGTTACATCCATCAAGATACAAGCAATCATTCAAAGCATCATATTTGCACACACAGTTGATCAATAGAAAATCATCTAAGATGTTGTCATTTATACACTCATGCTTCTTATACTTGGGAGATCTTACCATCTCCAAGAGCAGAACAATATCATCCATTAGACACACAGCAAAGTTAAGGGTGTCATCAAGCATGTCAAACTTCAGTTTTTCTTTCGCTTCATGCTTTTTAGGTTCAAGAGATCCATCATTTTTCTTATAGTTCTTATTAATCTCAATCCCACTATTGACGGTTTTCTCAACCATAGTGGGTATGGGGTCGGATTTTCCACACGAATCCTCAAAAGGATATTGTTCATATGAGAGTTGTTCTTTAGTAAATTGTTCAGCAGAATTCTTTCCAAGACACACAATAAAGCTCATCAACACCTGGCGGGTCAAATTATGGCCAAAATCCAAGCACACGTTCGATTCATTAGGGTAAAATTTCTGAAAGTACCCAAAACTAGCATGGATGTACCTCTTTTTCGGCTCTGTTGTGCACCTTGAGGACGCCTTGAATGTTGTTGGTGAGGGCTTTCGGCCCTTGGGGTTACCTCCGCCATCAACGCCCTTCAAATAGCCAGCAACGAAGAAGAAACGTTCCTTAGCCGCTCCCCCTCGCCCTTTGCTCTTCCCCTTTCGTAAGCTACTAGCATAGTCTTTGGTGAGATGTAAATTCACCAGAGCAACCGATGTCTTCAATTTGTTGGCTTTCTCACGCCGGATTTCATTCTTCTTGCCAAAATTTACCCCAGATCTACAGGTTGATATGGAGTATTTCCCTTTCTTTGGTTGATAGGTATGAGTACACAGCCTAGGGTTTTCGAATTTGGGCAAATTGCTACCCAGATCTAGTTCAAGATTGTTCAAAAAGAGGATTTTTGTGGGAAATTGGTACAAGGAAGCACAAATTAGGGCAAAGCTTCGAAAGAAACCATGGAATTTGGGGCGGGGTTCTTTTGCCATCGAAGACAGAGAGAAAGGGGCAGGGGGTCGACTCCTACTTCTTTTAGAGATTTACTGTTTTAGGACTTGCACAAGTTGATTGTCAACCGGGGGAATTGATACGACACTACTATCTTATGTTATCTTAACAACACTTAAAATTCTCCCCCTCTTGTAACATTAATGCCTTCTTTCTAATTGTTTTTTGTTTTTGTTTTGGATGAAGTATCTCTACAACACTTTTCTACCAAAAAAAGTATCTCTACAACACTAAAGTTCTCTCTCTTTGCCATATAAATGCTTGTTTTCTATTATTTTTATTATTATTAGTTTTTGTCTCCTATATTTATTTTTACAACACATATTCCTGACTTTCTTATCCAATAAATACCCTTTTTTAATTATTTTTGTGTTTAAACTTTTAAGGGTACTTGGACAATAATCATTTTATATTTATTTGGTTTTATGCTTTTTAGAGTGATTGCACATTAGTCATATACTAGTTATAACCCGGGCCTTGCCCGGGGCCTCTTCGAATAAATTTTTTAATATATATTAATTAACATATGATACAAACATTAAAAATCAAATACATAATTTATTTAAATCCGATAAGCATTATGAGAACTGCAACATCTTCGATAGGTTAATTCATTAGTTTTGCGATATTAATCTTATATAGAGCAAACTCAAATTGGATGGTATTACCCTAGTTAATGACCCAAATACCCAATGCTTGTTCAAAAATTCTTTAAAATAAAAATTGTAATGTATTAATTTACATGTGACCTATAAATACTACTATTACTTAGTGTCATATATATATAACTTTAAAACTGCATATGTAAAATTATTTAAATAATAACTTTTGCTCATCGTCAAGCTGGTTCATAATGTTGAGGTCAAATAGAAATATAAAATAGTCGACTCTCTTCACCATTGGTCATCATAAACTTGCAAGACAAGTATAATGACGTGGCCTAACTAACTTATAAAATTAACGATGTGAACGTATACTCAATCTCAAACCAAACTGACTGACCCAGAGCCAACTAAACTAAACTAAACTTGCAATGATTGTATCCAATTGACATATAATTTTAAACAATCCAAACTTATACTCAATCCGAATTCAAATGAACAACATACCGAGCTGACCTTATTAATGAATATACTCACCATATATAATATCCCGAACATATATTCAATCCAAACTCCAAATGATCCACCCATCAAATTGACCTCGATCATCAATTTATTTATTTTCCATATATAACAACTCAAATTTGTACTCAATCCGAACTCAAAATGACCAACCTACCGAACCTACCATGCTAATAATTTTATATTCTCCATATGTAATAGCCCCAACTTGTAATATATCCAAACTCAAAATGACCAACGTAAAAACTGACCCATAAATGTTTATTCTCCACATATAACAACCTAAACTTATACTCAATCCGAACTCAAGTGACCAACATATAGAACCAATCCTATCAATTAGTTTACTCTCCATAGATAACGGTACAAACTTGTATCCAATTCGACCACAAAATGAATGATCAACTGAATCGACCCCGTTAATAGGTTTAGTATCCATAGATAATATACCAGCCTTGTACTTAATCTGAAATCAAAATGACCGACTCCTCAAACTGACTTAACTAGTAGTTTCATTCTTAATACATTCATATTTTTTTTATAAAATTGTCAATTATAAAATCATCTCCATATATATTCGATATTTTAAATTATTATGATAAATGTGCATATTTATGATTAAGAAATGATGAAACATTTTGTGTAATTAAATATATGTCAAAAATATTAATTCAATATGTAATAACGTGTATAAATTTAATATATTTAAACATTTTGTAGGATTATCAAGATAAAAATATGATAAAATAATGTAATAAATTAGACTAAATAATTGATTTTTAGAACCCGAAACCTATTGAAGTGAACAAAATATAACACCAAAAGATGAATAGAGAAAAATAATATAAGACTGCAACAAATTATTAAATCTAGTAGATGGATCAAGTCGGGTCGAGTCATGTCATATTATTATCTTGGTATTAGATTACATAAAAGATTGTATGTAATTAGAAAAAGTGATAAATTATTTATGCATAGGAAAAGTTATTTAAAGAATTCGTACATAAAAATAAGGTAGGCAGGATATAAACAACTTAATGATAAAATTGTTCTTAACTATTTCAAATTTAGAAATCTATATTTAATTTAATAGCAAAACTGCCCTTAACTGATTTCCATATAATAAATAAATAAATTACCTTGAGCAACAGAGGAAATAGTAACAACCCAAACAATATTGTTGATTGTGATCAACTACCAGCGAGCACCTTTAAATTAGATATCACGTAGTTTAACAACCAAATCTTATATCGGTTGCAAGTATTGTTAATTGTAATATAGTAAATATATAAATGGATTGAACATCATCATAGTAAATCACTTAATTAAAAAAAGGATAAGCGGTTTATAAATTCTTATTGACGAAACTGCCCTTAAGTGCTTCAAGTTTAGAAGTATACTAGCAGATGACCCGCACCTTCTACGGGGGTGTTATTTATTTATTTATTTATTACTTTGTGTATGAATTTACTATAACAATTAAAAATATTATCATATGCATACTTTGTTTTAAAATGGCGCTTATTTTTTATATTATAAAATGACATAATTCCTGTATATCAGCATATATATAAATAAACTTTATTTATGTATTTACTTTTTATATATGCATAAACATATGTTTAAATAATTGAAGAAGAATGAACTAAGATAAGATGTATTATCACATTTTATTAACGATTGATACAAATCTTTTGGCATTTAAATTAAATTACGTACACTAACTTATATAATAAAATCAATAAGTTTATATAAAATTGGGATTAATACATTATAATATTAAATATATAGATATTATTTAATAAGTTAAATAGAAAACCAGACTATCTCGTATATATGTTATTGTTTTATGAAAAAATAATTAAATAATAAATATATAAAAATGTGAACGAATTATTATCTTAATTAAGAAATCTATATTTTTTTTTCTAAAGTGTAATCAATATGCAATATTAGTGATATATATGTTAAATATAACATATACTTTTTAATTGATATTTTAATATGATATGATAGTAAAAATGTATTAATATATTATTTTAATATAATGAATATTTGTCTTAGATATAATGGTAGAATTTGCTATCATTGATAATTTAAAAAAATACCATAATAAAATTACGAAAAAAATAATTAATCTAATATGATATTGAATTAAATGGGTAAAATATTTTGATTATGATTTATAGATTGTGACGAAAAAAATAATTTTTTAAATAAAAGGTTTATGATAGATCTATATATTAACTAAATGTGTATAATGATAAGATAGAGATTTATATATTTGGATAGGATTATTAATTAAACAACACAAACTCTAATATAGAACCAATATTTTAATTAAGTATCTATAAGATTATGATAAAATCAAGATTCAATAAGATAGATTTTTAAAAAAGAGGGTGATGTGGCGCAATATGGTGACAGAATTTGCTTCCGCTTTAGTATATAGTAATAGATATTGATTAACTTATATTTTAAATTATTTCCGAACATGCACATTAGTTTGTTTTTTTTTAAAAAAGTTAATTGTGTATGTCCAAGATTGAAAAAATAATTATGATTTTGGCTATACTTGTAGAGGAGGAGTCGATGACAATGAATGAAAGTCGGCTAATTCTCAAGTGTATTTAAATTACAAACTATTTTTAAAATGTATTTAAATTAGAAAGTATATTTAGGTAAAATGAAGTTGTTCTATTAATTTGTGAAATATAGAGTATTGATCAACAAGTGAGATAGTTAAATAATTGAAAATTTTAATGGTTCCTCATGTAAGTCAAAATAAGAGTACAGTTATTCACTTTATCACCCACGAATGGTTATATCAAGTTATGAAAAAACATTGACTTGATTCCATACTAACTTCCTAACCCTTATTTGCTTTGATGTTATATATTTACTATTCAAAAGAGAAAGAGAATATATTAGCTTCTATAGTCATTTAACTATCGAAACATTACATTATGTAAAAATTATAGCTTAAATAATTATGCATATTGTATACTCAATGTATATTCAATTAAAATATAACAATTTCATAGGCTAAAAAATAATAAAAATAAGAATGCCATTTTTTGTTCATTCTAAAACTAAGATAAATAAGGATGAAATTATGGACCAAAGTGTTTATTAATTATATTTCATAACATCCTAAAAAACAATGACAAACAAATTTGTCCGTCCATCGGACGGGCCAAACTTTCTAATAGTATTAAGGTTTTGTTAATTAGTTCCTATTTTCCTTTATTGTCTCGTTAGGGTTTATTATAAATACTACATTGTAACCCTTTTATCATTAATTAACAAGAAAATAGAATTTACCCTAATCTTCCTTTCCTCTCTACGTCTCTCTTCCTACGCCTCCTCCTATCAATCTTCTGCCTCGTCTCTTCTTCCTATTTCTCGTTCCTCTACTCCGGCCTCTTCATTCAATTACCATTGTTACGTAATTATCTTGGGGTACAAGCAAACTACTTGTAACAGTTGATAGTTGATACGCCTCCGGTCGAGACGAGACAGAGACCGACTCAGGAGAGGCGTCTTCCAATTAGATTTCGGGATTAATTTGTTTTATTCTTGTTTATTTAATTTAATTATTGTAATTTTGGACAAGAATTTTACTCTCTTCTCAGGTTTTCTTTCAGGTTCTATTCCCTGAGTCGTATTTTTATTGAACCCATAGGGCATATCTATATAAACCTAAGCAAAAGTTGAGATTTATCCTGTCTCTCCCTCTCTCACCTCCTTCCTCTTCTGCGTCTCTCATCCCCCTTCTACCGGTTACAGTGTGCAATTTGTTTACTTGTGGAACAAGCTAGAGATAGCTCGTAACATAGAATGTTGTTTCAAAGTCTAGATCTGAACCTGAGTACAAAGTCATTGCTTCTGTTGCTACTGAGTTGATCTAGATTTTCCAAATTGGTCACGAGCTCAATGCTATTGTCATTCATCCGTATATTCTACTCCGCAATAATCTTAGTGTACGTCATATGCACTAATCATGTCTTCACAACAATTTCAAACACATAATCTTAGTGTACGTCATATGACAAATAAGTGAATTGAGTATAAGGATGACATGTAGCCAAAAGATAATTTCTTTAGTGTATAGATACAAGATATAAATTTGTATCCTGCACTTGTGAATAAGACCTATCTTATCAAGTTGATAACTTTGATACCAAGACCAATTTCTCTGTTAGTGCTGAATAAATAAATAAAATTAACTTCTCTATGTTATCTTCTGCAGTTACAAACTTCTCTTCTATATGTATTCAGTTTGATTATTTTCAAACCAAAGGATGAATGATCATCTTCATTAGTTGGTGCTTCTACCTTTGTTTGCACTTCTTTCATAGTGTGTCAATCGTCCTCACTGAGTCTGTGTATCATGTAGTATTTTGTGGTTTCGTTTGTGCAAGGACAGTTGAATAAGTACAACAAAATCCGTTCCTGGTATATAAGCGCAAAAATTCCATGGATATATGAAAATAAATCGGTATTATCCTATGCCCATAATTAATTAACCAAGTGAAACAAAATCCATTCCATGTAACTACATTCTATTCTTAGGGTATTCCCATTGACATTAAATAGGACATTCCAACACAACTAACCAAAAGTAAAACAGACCCAAATACACAATCAAAGACATTTGACATGCAATAATCCTAGATGCACATGTGCACATGCGTGATTCAGGCTATTTTGTATAGGATAACTCTTGTATTTTGAGATGATTTAGAGAGTGTTTAGGTTAGTTTTGAGCGTTATTGTAATATGAAGACCGAAGACATAAGTTATGAAGAATCAAGAGTTAAAGAGCTTAAAGACGAAGATTCGCCACTGCATGGATATCGCGGTCGCGTTGTCTGTGGAGCGGTCGCGGTAGAAGCCGACTCAGACTTGACCAATTGAAGACCGCCGCGGGCGCGGTGGTGGTGCCGCGGTCGCGGTGCGACCGACTTTCACGCGGACGAGATTTCACCGTTTCTATCTTGTTTCCTTTCTTATCTTTCGGTTTCCTATCTTGTTTAGTCCGAAAAGGTTGATCCTTGAGGCTATATAAGGGGAACCTTTCTAGGTTTTTAGAATATACAACATACTTGTCAATCAATTGTTCTTTCAATAAAGATTAGAGTTTTCTTTGTAATGGAGAACTAACTCTTCTCTTGAGTTTATTCGATCAAGGAAGCTTTATTATGAAGTTGTGAAATTCTGGTAATCTCTTTATCCCTAGGTCTTTATTGATACTCTTGTGCTTCATCCCATGATCTATGTTTGATTTTATGAGCCTGATCAACTTGTTTGATTGACTTAGATCTATTGTTTGATTTAGGATTGGTTTTTGTCTATGCATCTTTCTTATTTCTCGAAACAACTCTATTCTAGGACCGTGGACTAGTTTAGGGAAGAGTATTCAATGGTTAAATTGTGCATGAGACTCGTAGCTTGATTGCATGATTTGATTTCCTATTATCCCTGTACTCTATGCTAATTCTAGGTTAAGCGTCCTTGCCTAGGGTTATAGAATTGCTTGGACCGTGGACTTGCGATTGCTAATGATTGGGATTGGAATTGACTTAGGCATATAAAGAGGTGGATGAATTCATGATCAACGGATTAATAAAGTGGAATTGATTGGATAAACTCTACTTGATAACCTTTGATTGAAACCGACTTTCAAACCCCCCTTTGTTTATTTGCATGAAAACCATAAAATCTGAATAGAAACTGATTCCTTTGGGTTCGACCCCTTGCTTGCCTACTATACTCTTGTTTGCATGTTTGGGATTTATTTTTGATAAGGGAACAACGACTTTGCCCGAGTCAAATTTTGGCGCCGTTGCCGGGGAATCCTTTTTCTTGTTATGATTGTGTGCGTTTTCGTGCTCTGCGCTCAAACCGCGCCCGCGGCCCCCTCGGCGCGCCCGCGGTTCGTGCGCAAAACCATCCCTCGGGTTCCGACCTAACACATGGTCCGTACCCGGTCTACTAATACTTCCCCTGTTTGTTTTCATCCAGAAATTGACAGGACTCTTCGGAAGATAAGGAGTGCCCCCAGAGTGTCTACTTCCTACAATCTTCTTAAATCTCTTTCTCTCTCTGATTCTGAACCAGAAGGCGCCATGGCGGAACAAACTATTCGCCAACTCACAGCGCCTGATCTCCAGCAACAGCATCTCGCTGTTCAATTCCCCGAACTCGGGGAGGGTGTGAAGTTCGAACTGAAGTCTGGCCTCATCCACCACTTGCCCAAATTTCACGGGTTGAGCGGTGAGGACCCGAACAAGCATCTCACTGAATTCGACGCGGTGTGCGTGAGTATGAAGCCCACTGACGTAACGGAGGATCAAATCAAGCTCCGGGCTTTTCCCTTCTCTCTTGAAGACACCGCCAAGGACTGGCTCCTTTATTTGGTGCCAGGATCTATCACTACTTGGGCGGACATGAAGAAGGCGTTTCTTGAAAAGTACTTCCCCACTTCCAAACAAACATCTATTAAGAAGCACCTCAGCAGTTTGGAGCAAGGGGAAGACGAGAACCTCTATGACTATTATGAGCGCTACAAGAGGCTCATCGCGAGTTGTCCCTACCATAGCTACCAGGCCAAGGATCTTATTTGCTACATCATTGAGGGACTCTGCGACAATGACAAGAGGCTCGTAAATGCATCTTGTGGGGGTAGTTACGAGAACTTGACCCCCGCTGCAGCTTTTCAGAAAGTTGAGATCTTGGCAGAACAAGCCCGCAATCAGAGGTCCAGGACCAATGTGAGGTCCGTTAATGTGGTGAATGAGTCCCTGAATGCTGAAGTAAGGGAGCTCAAGGATCTTATGAAGCAGCTGCTCACGAAGAAGACGACCCAGCAAGTCAACGCTTGCGGTCTTTGTTATGATGCGAGCCACCACACAGATCAGTGCCCTACTATTCAAGAGACCGAGGAGTCGGTCAATGCTATTGGCAATTATGGTGCACCCCGGCCCCGGAATGATCCTTACTCTATCACCTACAATCCGGGGTGGGCGAATCATCCTAATCTAAGGTGGAGCAATCAGTAGCAGCAAGACCCACCACAATAGCAGCAGCAGTACGCTCCTCAGGGCCAGCAACAACAGTTTCGGTCCAATAACTATGCCCCGAGAGCACCTGCTCCGTCTCAGAATGATGCTATTACCGCCCTCTTGAAGGAGAACCAAGAGACGCGAGCTGTTGTAAAAAATCTTGAGACTCAGCTGAGCCAACTCGCCACTATGATCAATAGGCTCGAGTCTAAGGATTCCGGGAAACTCTCTTCTCAACCGCTCAATCACAAGGAGAATGTGAGTGCCATGAATTTGAGGAGCGGTAGAGTATTGGCGAGTCGGGAATCACCCCCTGGTGATGATCCACGACCGCGTTCCCTTGGCTGCGACCGCGCCGGGGCGGCAGAGCATGAAGACCAAGTCTCTGTTTGAATTCCGCGCCCGCGCTCTCCCCTCCGCGCCTGCGAAATTCCAACAGAGGACTCGGACCACGAGAGGCGTAACGAGCCGCGACCGCGGAGTCCGGACCGCGCCCGCGGTAAGGAGGCCGAGCGGAACTTCGAGGCTTTACTCGATTATGCTTTCAAGAATTATTCGCCTCCACGCCCGAGCTCTCCTAGACGGAACCGCGCCCCAGCAGCAGAGGAGGACGATAGCTATGTGGCTCAACCTCTTCCACCATTGAATTCTTTCAAGCCCTCTCCTCCATTTCCCGATGCTCTCAAGGACACAAGGAAGCCGGCACATGACAAGGAACTCTTTGAGACCTTCGCCAATTGTCGGGTAAATGTTCCTCTCCTCAATCTCATCCAAAGTGTCCCTCGTTTTGCTAAGTTTATGAAAGAGCTATGCACCATAAAAAGAAAGAATAGGACTAGTCCTAAGATTGAAAAGGTAGCTCTAGTTGAAAAGACGCAGGATAGCAAAATTGAGACTTGTAATTCCCTACTCCAAAAGCAATTACCTAAAAAATGCTCAGACCCAGGAAGATTCACCGTCCCTGTCACTATTGGAGAAACTAAAATTGAGCGTGCTATGCTAGATTTAGGTGCCTCCATTAATGTCCTTCCAGCTTGCATGTATGATAGGTTAGGCCTTGGTCCTTTAAAGGAATCCGATATTGTTATTGAATTGGCTGACCACTCTAATGTGCGCCCGAAAGGGTTAGTTGAGGTTGTTCTAGTGCAGGTGCGGGGTTTGATCTTTCCTGCAGATTTTTATGTGATGGAGATAGGCGAAGGGCGGTACGACCCGGTTCTCTTACTAGGTCGCCCATTCATGAAAACCGCCAATACGGTCATTGACGTTGCCAATGGATCTCTTTCCATATCTCATGGTGGCAACGAGGTCCGAATTGATGTTGATGAGGACCCATATTGATCGTATCCACGTCGAGCCAACGACGTTAAATAAAAGCGCTGCTTGGGAGGAAACCCAAGGATTAGATAGATTGTTTTTCCATTCCTAGCTTAGGATTTGCTTGTGTTTTTAGCTAACATGCAGGTACTAGGTCCGAAAGGACACTCCTGGCGTGAAACCGCGCCCGCGCCGCCTTGGCCGCGCCCGCGGTGGATCGTCAGCGCGCCCCGACGAACAGGTACTAGCCCGTGTTCACGGCAACCATACTGCGTCTCGGTTTTAGCTCGTTTTTATTTTTGGAAAAAAAAAGAGAAAAGAAAAAAGAAAAAAAGACAAAAAGAGGACTTCTTGGTCCCATTCTACCTCTATATTTTCCATCCATCTATATCCATTCTATCCATCTTCTATCTTTCCATCTTCGATTTCTTCTTTCCATTCATCTTTGTACTTTCCATTCTTTGGCTATGTGTAAAGCCTAAGTATGGGGGAGCTTTGTTTCCCCGGGATTGCATTTCCACGGCTCGAGTTCAAGTATTCATCCATCTCTCGAGAGACGAGCCAAAATACGACGGTTGCATACACATTCCTTTGCTCGAGACGAAGTCGCGACTATGCTCCTGCTCTTATCCCGCGCCCGAGCTACATCAGCCGCGCCCGTGCTACATCAGCCGCGCCCGCGGTGATCATCCGACGCTTACTTCGCTCTCTGCATCAATTCCGAGCCCGCGGTGAGCCAGCCGATTGGAACTACAAAGTTTTTTGTTCTACCACCTTTGAAGAGTTCTTCCATTCCACTACTCTTCAATCGATTGTGAGTCTTCTGATATACCTTTCTCCTTGCTTTTATCCTTTCTCTTTGCTTCATTGAGGACAATGAAGGATTTAAGTATGGGGGAAGGAGTACTCGCATTCGCTTATCCTAGTTAGCTTAGTTAGAGATTTGCTTCAGATTTTGGATTTTCTTCTTTTCACGGAGCACTTGCACCATACTTTTTGCATAATAAAGAAAGAAAGAAAAGAAAAAGATAGAAAGAGCCATAAAAAAAAAGTGAAAAAGACATATAAATCTTGGGATGAGTCGAAAACCCGAAAGGGCGGCTCAGGTAGTAAGCAGGTAACCCGGACCAGCATTAGGCTGGGGTAATATGAGGTTCATGAGTGTTGTGAGTATTTGTGAGCACACCTATTGAAAAATGAAAAGAGCGGTTAGGTGAAAACCCGAAAGGGCGCCTAAGCAGAATTGAGTGGTAAAAATTCGAGTGTTTAGGATCATTCTTGCTTGGGGACTTTGGGGCTTACATTGTTAGATTTGGGTAGATCCTAGGTTGCTCTCTTTCATGTTTTTAGAGCTTGAGTGTTATATCATGTGGTGAGGTGTGTGTTTGAGCTTCATTGTTTTATGCTCATGATTTCTCTATATCTTTGGGTTCGGGTTGTGAGCTGAGTGTTTTTATCTTCCCTTGTATTTCCTGAGATCTGAGATGTGGTACCTTGATATATTTGTTTTGAGCTTACTCGAGGACGAGCAAGATCTAAGTATGGGGGAATTTGATTCAGGCTATTTTGTATAGGATAACTCTTGTATTTTGAGATGATTTAGAGAGTGTTTAGGTTAGTTTTGAGCGTTATTGTAATATGAAGACCGAAGACACAAGTTATGAAGAATCAAGAGTTAAAGAGCTTAAAGACGAAGATTCGCCACTGCATGGATATCGCGGTCGCGCTGTCTGTGGCGCGGTCGCGGTAGAAGCCGACTCAGACTTGACCAATTGAAGACCGCCGCGGGCGCGGTGGTGGTGCCGCGGTCGCGGTGCGACCGACTTTCACGCGGACGAGATTTCACCGTTTCTATCTTGTTTCCTTTCTTATCTTTCGGTTTCCTATCTTGTTTAGTCCGAAAAGGTTGATCCTTGAGGCTATATAAGGGGAACCTTTCTAGGTTTTTAGAATATACAACATACTTGTCAATCAATTGTTCTTTCAATAAAGATTAGAGTTTTCTTTGTAATGGAGAACTAACTCTTCTCTTGAGTTTATTCGATCAAGGAAGCTTTATTATGAAGTTGTGAAATTCTGGTAATCTCTTTATCCCTAGGTCTTTATTGATACTCTTGTGCTTCATCCCATGATCTATGTTTGATTTTATGAGCCTGATCAACTTGTTTGATTGACTTAGATCTATTGTTTGATTTAGGATTGGTTGTTGTCTATGCATCTTTCCTATTTCTCGAAACAACTCTATTCTAGGACCGTGGACTAGTTTAGGGAAGAGTATTCAATGGTTAAATTGTGCATGAGACTCGTAGCTTGATTGCATGATTTGATTTCCTATTATCCCTGTACTCTATGCTAATTCTAGGTTAAGCGTCCTTGCCTAGGGTTATAGAATTGCTTGGACCGTGGACTTGTGATTGCTAATGATTGGGATTGGAATTGACTTAGGCATATAAAGAGGTGGATGAATTCATGATCAACGGATTAATAAAGTGGAATTGATTGGATAAACTCTACTTGATAACCTTTGATTGAAACCGACTTTCAAACCCCCCTTTGTTTATTTGCATGAAAACCATAAAATCTGAATAGAAACTGATTCCTTTGGGTTCGACCCCTTGCTTGCCTACTATACTCTTGTTTGCATGTTTGAGATTTATTTTTGATAAGGGAACAACGACTTTGCTCGAGTCAATGCGCTTATTGTTTAACATCTCACTATCGGTTTCTTTTACAAATTAAACAACCTCTGATTAGGATGAGTTTTAACCAGTCTCCTTGTGCAAAAGTCTTGTAATGTAAGCACTAACTGTTGATTCCTTTTCGACTATATATATACACATATATATATATATTTGGGTTCAAGTGATACAATAAGTTAGGGTGATACACTATGGACAAATCTGAACGTTGGATTAAAACAAAATCAACAACCACGATTAAAACTGTGGATCGCAGATTTAGCGACATCAGCATTCAGCTCAAGAACTTCCCAATCATCCTCCGTCAGTGGCTCAATCGTAACGAAACTAGCCCTAGCACATTTGGATGAGCTCGAACAAAGAAAAGGGAGCGATCCAAAAGTCTAATGCAATCATGCATAAAATACTCGAAGATTCAAATCCCGATTCCTCTTCCGATTTTAGCCGCAATTTGATTTCTTTAATCTCGATTCCTCTCCAAATTCAGAGAGAAAATCTAGTTGGTTTTTATATAATAAAAACTCATTTTCATGATTTGCGTTTCCATTCATTGTTTTCATTTTCTTCTTGTCTGCACTCAATTCACTATTTGCGTACACGGAGTAGGCTTCGCTCTACTACTGTCTTCTTCTTTCTTTTCGGTTTGTAGTTTTTATGATTTGAATCTTCGTTTTTTTCACTATGTGAAGTGAAGAATCTGACAAAGCCCTAGAATTGTTATGAGTACTTTATTTACTTTGATTATAGAAAGAGAAATTTACTGCCATAGATACCTAATCGGCTCATCTTCTTACTCGCTTTATATTTGTGGTGCCTTGTAGATATTTAGCTTTTCCTTTTATAATCATGTATATATGTTTTATCATGCATATGACGTGTTTTATCATGCATCTAGGTAACATAATTTTAGTTCCTATAATGCCGGGATTTGTGTATTCATAGATACAACTAATAAAACATCATGCATGTAGAGTATTAAAATCATGCATATGACGTTTTATATCATGCATATAGGTAACTAACTTCAGTTTCTATAATTCCGGGATTTGTGTATTCATATACACAACTAATAAAACATCATGCATATAACATTTATAATCATGCATATAGCGTATTACAATCATGCATATGACATGTTATATCATGCATATAGGTAACTAACTTCAGTTCCTATAATTCCGGGATTTGTGTATTCATATATACAACTAATAAAACATCATGTATATACCATTTATGATCATTGCATATAATGTATTAAAAATCATGCATATGAAGTGTTATATCGTGCATATATGTAACTAACTTCAATTCCTATAATTCCAAGATTTGTATATTCATGTAACTAACAAAAACATCATGCATATCTATATATATATATATATATGTATAAAATTTAGGTGGTGTCCCCATTAAATGCTCAATTTAGTCTTCTTTGCAATCTTCCCTATTTAATCAACACTATGCAATCATAATCAAACAAACCACAATAGCATGGTGGTAAACTCTTCCTCTAATTACCCAATGGTTTGGGGTTCAAACCTCTCTAGCAAGATTTTTGTGTTGTTTGCATATTTTCTAAATGTGTATTTTTTTAAACGTAAATCACAAAATATGTGAATACCATAAATCATAAAATATGTGTATTTTTTAAACTTAAATCACAAAATATATTTATACCCTAAATAAAAAAATATTTGTATTCTTTATCACAAAATATGTATATACCCTAAATCATAAAATATGTGTCTTTTTTGATAAACGTGTTCTGTGAGTATTTGTTGTATTATGTGTATATATGAATATTTTCTTAACCTGTATTTCTCTAACGTAAATCACAAAATATGTGAATACCATAAATCATAAAATATGTGTGTTTTTTAAACGAAAATCACAAAATGTATATATATCCTAAAATCTAAATCATAAAATATGGGTATTTTTTTCCCTTAAACTTCTATAGTTTTCATGTATATAAAAATATTTTGAATAGCCAACAATATTATTTAATTTTAATCTTTCATATGCTTTCTATAGTTTTCAATATCTTTCATATGTACATAATTGCATTTAGATGCAAATTAATAATGAGTGCCTCTCTCGCATGTGAACTATATTTTCAATTAATTTATTTCTTATGGAATGCTTATTTATTTTTTACTTAATATAATCTATTATATTTTACATTATCATGCCTTGATCCATTTTTCACATTCATGCAATTTTTCAATTAAAGTTCATTAATAAAGTTTTAAAATAGTTTTTAAACCCGTACGTAGCACGGGTCATGAATTCTAGTAACATTTATAATCGGTCGAATACATGTACATCATCCTGAATTTATAACTTTTTTTCAACCAGACCCCTCAACCAAAAAAATATTCTATTAAACCCCACAACTTACTAATTTTGTTCGATTAGGCCCTCATCACGTGCATGTGCCATGTGGAACTGACATGGTGATGACGTGGTGATGACATGAAGCTGATGTGGCGGTGGTGTGGCGCTGACGTGACGTTGTTGAAAAAATTATATTATTATTTTATATATAATTTTTTTATCCAACTCTTTATACGAAAGACGCAATAAAAGCTTTAACTCACGCGATAATGTTTTTATCATATATTTTACTATTAAAATAGAAATATCTTTCAATATCAAATAATATTACTTAATTAAAATATTATTTTATAATATTGTCACTCACACTACATTGGCGTTAACTTTTTTTACCGAACAGAGTTAGGATTACTCTTACATGATTCATTAGTAGAGCTGTCACAACTTAATCGAACCTACTAAGCTGATCTGAACTGATCGGAAAATTTTATGGTTGAATCCCAAAAATTTGAACCGAAACCCCCAAAATGAACTCAATCCGTTTTAACCTGAACCCGAATGGATTGAAATCCGAAACCCGTTCGGTTGACCGATATAGTATATTTAAAGAATGTCTATAATTTATTTTTAAATAATAATATATTTTATTATTAAATAAATAAATAAAAGTATTGTTTTTATTATTTAATTAAAATATCGCTTTAACAATATTTCAGTCACACAAGATCGGCGTGTATCACATGCACTAGGTCACGTCAGCAATAGGGGTTCAATCGAACAAAATTAGTGACATGGAATAAGTACATAGACACAATTTTCTTGACTTTCTGAATTTAATCGAACAAAATTAGTGACATGGAATAAATACATAGACACCATTTTCTTGACTTTCTGAATTTTACAGAGCACTTTATGAATCTTAAGAATTTTCTTAAGAATTTCTACGTAAATACCATGAACATGAAATAGAAATACATAGACATGGAATAAATATATGAACTCAAAATAGGAAAATAGTGAACTCCAAAAATGTTTATGATTTTGTGTTATTATGTTATTATATATAGTAATCTGATCCATAACATATGATATTAAGAAATTTTGTTATTACATATATTAATACGTTCCATAATAAAAAAAATGATTTTGTTCATATATTTCCTCATATCGTTTGCATATTTATGTATTTTGTTCACGTTTTTAGTTTATAGATTAATAACTTTTTCACCAGAATCAATCTCAATTAAATACGAATCATTCCTTAATTATTTAAAGCTGTGCAAAGTAATTGATTTGATTAAAATATCCCACATTTAAAGTAAGTATCTAGTAAAATTAATACTATAGTACATAGTCGTCACTTGATACCAGACTTTGTTTTAATTGTTACATGCCAAAGCAGTTTTTGGAAATGAAAACTGTGGTCTAGCTTGTAGTCCCTTGCTGTTAGGACAACGCTATATAAGGGTCATTGTGCTCCCATAAGAAACCCACACAACATAAGAAAGAACAACAAAAGAAAGGGAGAAATTTTTTTTTTTTATGGGTCCAAGATTGTTCTTCCTCTTCATCATCCAAATAATGATGTTTTTCACGCCGCTCGACACAAATAATATGAAACGTTTAGGTGAAGATCACCATGAATTCGAATTCGGAGAAAGTAGCACCAACAACGATAGTGTTCCGATGGACCTGAATCTCCTGCTGCTCGAAAAGGATCCAGAAGAAGAAGAGGTAGAAAAAAAATCTCATCTTGACTTGAACTTAGGTAATATATCTTAAATATTTTGGTAAAGGGAAAAAAAATGGAAAACTTAGGTAATATATCTTTGAAGTGTATATATAAGTTCAACGGCGGAGCTAGGGAAGGGCAAAGGAGGTGATCAACCCTTATTTCTCTCGGAGAACCATAAATGGTATTGGGAAAGCGGTTTTTCCGGCTACAGATTATACATTTATTATTAAATCAGGATACAGATAAAACGGTGTCTGACACCTTTTTCTGTAAATCTTTGACTCTGTCGTTGTAAAAGACTAAAAGGCATGATATGCTTACTTATGCAAGTATCCGAATTTGTATAATTACATGCATATGAATTTAGGGTTAAAAAAGTACGCAATCGATTTCTTTTTCCCCTTCCTTTCTCAAATTATCGATCTTCTTATTTTGATTCACGTGCAGATCGACAATGTTGGGTCAAGGATGGCCGATGAAGAAAATGTGATCGCGTCGGACAAGGATTCCGGCGACAATGCCAAAGAAGAGATGAGCCTGGAGTTGAGCTTAAACCGCGACGACTTATTTTCGTCGTCTCCAAACAATGAGAAACCATGTTTAACCGCGATTAGTAGCGGATTAATAAACACATGCAAAGAGGATGGTGTGAGAGTAATTAGTGATGCAAAGACAACAGCTGTAAAAATGGAGGAAGAGATGGAAGACAGCCCAGTAGTAGTGATGGGGTGCAAGCGTTGTTACCTTTATTTTTTGGCGTTCGAGAGTAGGCCAGTGTGTCCATGGTGTAACAATCGAGACTTGATCGACGGTTCGAAACTCAGAGCCAAATGAGAGTTGCGTTTTCTGTTTAGTGGGCCCTCATTTGCCACATGATTGTGGTGCTAAATTACAGCATTTATATCTAGTTTTTATTAATTGCTCTAGTTTAGCTAGTAGTAAATGGCTAGCAATGAATTCAATAAAGTTTCTTTTATTTTCCCTTGTAATGATGATCGATCTATGTATGCGCCTCTTTATAAGAATATACTAGCAATCTTGCCTCCCGTCCGCTGGACGGGTGAAAGCGCAGCAGAAAAATATTAGAAATTCTTGGTACATGACATTCATATCCCATCCCATAGACAGACCAAAACGTAAAGAAATATATGAATTTTCTTTTTAGTATTTCTTTATAATATTTTTAAAACTTTAATGTTTATATTAAAAAGATAAAAATATGAATTTAATAAATCCGATTATAAGTCTTAGTCTTACGTACAATTTTAAGTGTATGAAAAGTTTTAAAAAATTGATTAACTAAAGTCAATTTTTTAAAATTCTTATAATCATGCTTAAAAAACTTTATTTCATATTAATTCTACTTTAAATGTCATTATGTCCTATTTACTATTATAATTTTTATAAACTTTGTTTAGGATCAAAATATTCAAAATCTCGATCATTATAATTGTGTTAAAATATAAATATCTTAAAAAACAATTCCACTCAATTTCATTCACTTGTCTCATTTCGAAAGCCCGTCCGATGTAAAATTCAAGAAAACATATTGTATGAAAAAGTTGTTAAACCGGTTTTTCATCAAGGAAACTTACATTAATTAACCACTATATACTAACCAACTATGATCTATTAGAGTCACCTTTTAATTAGCAACATTAATTTTCACATGACAGCAAAAAAAAAATCTAAGAGTGGGAATCTTCTACTATATTTGATAGCTAACGACCATTTCACAGTTCCATTTCTCTCCCTTGATAGAAAAAGCAAACAAAAAAACCCAAGCAATAACGAAAAGAGCAATCAAAGAATGATTTAATGGGCGCTTGTCGCATCAGCTCACTGGTTGAGCACTCATGGTAGTACCATGAGGTCTTGGGTTCGAGACTCCAGGGCGGCGGTTTGCCCTATTTCTTTTAGAGCTGGTTAGTAACTAGTTCTCATCCCTTGTGGATGCTCTAAGCGAGCCCAAGTAGTACTTGCGGCGACCCTAATCCTTACCTTATCCAAAAAAAAAAAAAAAGAATGATTTAATGGGGCAATGCAAGGTGGGTGACTCGGGCAAAGTCGTTGTTCCCTTATCAAAAATAAATCCCAAACATGCAAACAAAAGTATAGTAGGCAAGCAAGGGGTCGAACCCAAAGGAATCAGTTTTTATTCAGATTTTAGTGGTTTTCATGCAAGTAATCAAAAAGGGGGTTTTGAAGGTTGGTTTCAATCAAAGTTATCAAGCAGAGTTTATCCAATCAATTCCACTTTATTAATCCGTTGATCATGAATTCATCCACCTCTTTATATGCTTCGGTCAATTCCAATCCCAATCATTAGAAATCGGAAGTCCACGGTCCAAGCAATTCTATAACCCTAGGCAAGGACGCTTAACCTAGAATTAGCATAGAGCACATGGATAATAGGAAATCAAATCATGCAATCAAGCTACGAGTCTCATGCACAACTTAACCATTGAATACTCTTCCCTAAACTAGTCCACGGTCCTAGAATAGAGTTGTTTCGAGAATAGGAAAGATGCATAGACAACAACCAATCCTAATTCAAACAATAGATCTAAGTCAATCAAACAAGTTGATCAGGCTCATAAAATCAAACATAGATCATGGGATGAAGCACAATAGTATCAATAAAGACCTAAGGATAAAGAGGTTACCAGAATTTGACAACTTCATAATAAAGCTTCCTTGATTGAATAAACTCCAAAGGAGAGTTAGTTCTCCATTACAAAAAAAACTCTAATCTTTATTGAATTACAATTGATTGACAAGTATTGGATATCCTAAAAACCTAGAGAGGTTCCCCTTATATAGCCCTAAGGATCAACCTTTTCGGACTAAACAAGATAGGAAACCGGAAGATAAGAAAGGAAACAAGATAGAAACGCCAAGATTTCGTCCGTTCCAAGGTTGGCTACCACCGCGACCGCGGCACCAGAACCGCGCCCGCGGCGGCCTTCAAATGGTCAAATCCGGGTCAGCTTCTACCGCGACCGCGCCACAGACAGCGCGACCGCGGCCTTCATGGTCTTGGTTGGCTCGCTCCTTCACGCCACCGCGCCCGCGTCATAGACAACGCGACCGCGATATCCATGCAGTGGCGAATCTTCGTCTTTAAACTCTTTAACTCTTGATTCTTCATACTTCGTGTCTTCGGTCTCGATATTACAATAACGCTCAAAACTAACTTAAACACTCTCAATATACCTCTAAAATACAAGAGTTAACCTATACAAAATAAGCCGAATCAAATTCCCCCATACTTAGATCTTGCTCGTCCTCGAGTAAGCTCAAGACAAATATAACAAGGTAGCACATCTAAGATCTCAGGAAATACAAGGGAAGACAAAAACACTCAACTCACAACCCGAACCCAAAGATAGAGAAATCATGAGCATAAACAATAAAGCTCAAACACACACCTCACAATAAGATATAACACTCAAGCTCTAAAAACATGAAAGAGCAACCTAGGATCTACCCAAATCTATAATGTAAGCCCCAAAGTCCCCAAGCAAGAATGATCCTAAACACTCAATTTTACCGCTCAATTCTGCTTAGGCGCCCTTTCGGGTTTTCACCTAACCGCTCTTTTCATTTTTCAATAAAGTGTGCTTACCAAAACTCACATCTCTCATAAACTTCATATTACCCCAGCCTAATGCTGGTCCGGGTTACCTGCTTATTACCTGAGCCGCCCTTTCGGGTTTTCGAGTCATCCCAGGATTTAATATGCCTTTTTTTTCAATTTTTATGGCTTTTTCTATCTTTTTCTTTTTCTTTCTTTCTTTATTATGCAAAAAGTATGGTGCAAGTGCTCCATGAAAAAAAGAAAATCAAAAATCTGAAGCAAATCACTAACTAAGCTAATCTACGATAAGCGAATGTGAGTACTCCTTCCCCCATACTTAAATCCTTCATTGTCCTCAATGAAGCAAAGAGAAAGGATAGAAGTAAGGAAGAAGGTAATCAGAAGACTCACAATCGATTGAAGAAAGGTGGAATGGAAGAACTCTTCAAAGGTGGTAGAATAAAGAAGCTTTGTAATTCCAATCGGTAGCCAAACCGCGGGCGCGGCAAGGGGCGCGGGCGCGGAATTGATGCAGAGAGGGAAGTCGTGCACAGGTGGTCACCGCGGGCGCGGCTGATGAAGCGCGGGCACGGTTCTTGTGCAGAGACAATATCTTGACTTCGTCTCGAAAAGTGTGATGTGTAAGCAACCTTCGTAACTTGGCTCGTCTTCTTGGAAGATGGATCAATACTCGAACTCGAGCCGTGGAGATGCAACCCTGGGGAAATAAAGCTCCCCCATACTTAGACTTTACACATAGCCAAAGAATGGAAAGTACAAAGATGGATGAAAAGAAGAAATAGAATGTGAAAAGATAGAAGATGGATAGAATGGATATAGATGGATGAAAAATATAGAGGTAGAATGGGACCATAAAGTCCTCTTTTTGTTTTTTGTTTTTTTCTTCTTTTTTTTCATATTTTTTTTTTTTACAAAAAACGAGCTAAAACCGAGACGCAGTATGGTTGCCGCGAACACGGGCTAGTACCTGTTCGTCGGGGCGCGCTGACGATCCACCGCGGGCGCGGCCAAGGCGGCGCGGGCGCGGTTTCACGCCAGGCGTGTCCTTTCGGACCTAGTACCTGCATGTTAGCTAAAAAAAACACAAGCAAATCCTAAGCTAGGAATGGAAAACAATCTAACTTATCCTTGGGTTGCCTCCCAAGCAGCGCTTTTGTTTAACGTCGTTGGCTCGACGTGGATACGATCAATATGGGTCCTCATCAACATCAATTCGGACCGTGTTGCCACCATGAGATATGGAAAGAGATCCATTGGCAACGTCAATGACCGTGTTGGCAGTTTTCATGGATGGACGACCAAGTAAGAGAACCGGATCGTACCGCCCTTCGCCTATCTCCATCACATAAAAATCTGTAGGAAAGATCAAACCCCGCACCTGCACTAGAACATCCTCAACTAACCCTTTCGGGCGCACATTAGAGTGGTCGGCCAACTCAATAACAATATCAGATTCCTTTAAAGGACCAAGGCCTAACTTATCATACATGCAAGCTGGAAGAACATTAATGGAGGCACCTAAATCTAGCATAGCTCGCTCAATTTTAGTTTCTCCAATAGTGACAGGGACGGTGAATCTTCCTGGGTCTGAGCATTTTTTAGGTAATTGCTTTTGGAGTAGGGAATTACAAGTCTCAATTTTGCTATCCTGCGTTTTTTCAACTAGAGCTACCTTTTCAATCCTAGGACTAGTCTTATTCTTTCTTTTTATGGTGCATAGCTCTTTCATAAACTTAGCAAAACGAGGGACACTTTGGATGAGATTAAGAAGAGGAACATTTACCCGACAATTGGCGAAGGTCTCGAAGAGTTCCTTGTCATGTGCCGGCTTCCTTGTGTCCTTGAGAGCATCGGGGAATGGAGGAGAGGGCTTGAAAGAATCCAATGGTGGAAGAGGTTGAGCCACATAGCCATCGTCCTCTTCTGCTGCTGGAGCTCGGTTCCGTCTAGGAGAGCTTGGGCGAGGAGGCGAGTAATTCTTGAAAGCATAGTCGAGTAAAGCCTCGAAATTTCTCTCGGCCTCCTTACCGCGGGCGCGGTCCGGACTCCTCGGGCGCGGGTCGCTACACCTCTCGTGGTCCATAGGCTCTGGTGGAATTTCGCGGGCGCGGAGGGGAGAGCGCGGGCGCGGAATTCCCACAGAAGCTTGGCCTTCTTGTGCTGTCGCCCCGGCGCGGTCGCGGCCAGGGGAACGCGGGCGCGGTTCGTCACCAGTGGGTGATCCACGACTTGCTAGTGTTCTACCGCTCCTCAAATTCATGGCGCTCACATTCTCCTTGTGATTGAGCGGTTGAGAGGGAAGTTTCCCGGAATCCTTAGACTCGAGCCTATTGATCATAGTGGCAAGTTGGCTCAGCTGAGTCTCAAGATTCTTTACAGCAGCTCTCGTCTCTTGGTTCTCCTTCAAGAGGGCAGTAATAGCATCATTCTGAGACGGAGCAGGCGCTCTCGAGGCATAGTTGTTGGACCGGAATTGTTGTTGCTGGCCCTGAGGAACATACTGCTGCTGCTGTTGTGGTGGATCTTGCTGCTGCTGGTTGTTCCACCTTATATGAGGATGGTTCGCCCACCCCGGATTGTAGGTGTTAGAATAAGGATCATTCCGGGCCGGGGCGCACCATAGTTGCCAATAGCGTTGACCGACTCCTCGGTCTCTTGAATAGTAGGGCACTGATCTGTGTGGTGGCTCGAATCATAGCAAAAACCGCAAGCGTTGTTCCCTTATCAAAAATAAATCCCAAACATGCAAACAAAAGTATAGTAGGCAAGCAAGGGGTCGAACCCAAAGGAATCAGTTTTTATTCAGATTTTAGTGGTTTTCATGCAAGTAATCAAAAAGGGGGTTTTGAAGGTTGGTTTCAATCAAAGTTATCAAGCAGAGTTTATCCAATCAATTCCACTTTATTAATCCGTTGATCATGAATTCATCCACCTCTTTATATGCTTAGGTCAATTCAATCCCAATCATTAGAAATCGCAAGTCCACGGTCCAAGCAATTCTATAACCCTAGGCAAGGACGCTTAACCTAGAATTAGCATAGAGCACAGGGATAATAGGAAATCAAATCATGCAATCAAGCTACGAGTCTCATGCACAACTTAACCATTGAATACTCTTCCCTAAACTAGTCCACGGTCCTAGAATAGAGTTGTTTCGAGAATAGAAAAGATGCATAGACAACAACCAATCCTAATTCAAACGATAGATCTAAGTCAATCAAACAAGTTGATCAGGCTCATAAAATCAAACATAGATCATGGGATGAAGCACAATAGTATCAATAAAGACCTAAAGATAAAGAGGTTACTAGAATTTCACAACTTCATAATAAAGCTTCCTTGATTGAATAAACTCCAAAGGAGAGTTAGTTCTCCATTACAAAGAAAACTCTAATCTTTATTGAATTACAATTGATTGACAAGTATTGGATATCCTAAAAACCTAGAGAGGTTCCCCTTATATAGCCCCAAGGATCAACCTTTTCGGACTAAACAAGATAGGAAACCGAAAGATAAGAAAGGAAACAAGATAGAAACGCCAAGATTTCGTCCGTTCCAAGGTCGGCTACCACCGCGACCGCGGCACCAGAACCGCGCCCGCGGCGGCCTTCAAATGGTCAAATCCGGGTCAGCTTCTACCGCGACCGCGCCACAGACAGCGCGACCGCGGCCTTCATGGTATTGGTTGGCTCGCTCCTTCACGCCACCGCGCCCGCGTCATAGACAACGCGACCGCGATATCCATGCAGTGGCGAATCTTCGTCTTTAAGCTCTTTAACTCTTGATTCTTCATACTTCGTGTCTTCGGTCTCGATATTACAATAACGCTCAAAACTAACCTAAACACTCTCAATATACCTCTAAAATACAAGAGTTAACCTATACAAAATAAGCCGAATCAGTGGGCCATTCCATTTGCCAAAGAATTACACATAAATCAACAAAATAGTTTGGAACTGTACAGTTGACTTTACGTACTTCAGTCCACTCTTGGTTGCCAAAGAATTACACATAAGTCAAAATAGGAGGGTCATTCCATTTTCATTGTCCTCTCTCTATTAGTTGGCACACGGCTAGGAGTACCCACAACTATATCAACTCACAATAGAACTATACGTACTTCAGTCCACTCTTGTTAACCTTCTTAGCATCAGCTTGAATTGCCAGACCTCGTGGGGAAAGGGTCCTTGCAAATAATGTTGATCTTGACCAATCAAAAAGTGAGACTTGTTTTCTAAGAATCCGTCTAAGGTGCTCCTGCAGTTGATGAGCGTGTATATATATAAGAATTCCAGTAAACTTACAACCATTTTTAAAATTTTTTTGAAGTACTTCCAGCATCAAGCAACTTCAGAAAATACTCTGTCAAAACTATTTAAATCAACAAACAAAGAAGACGCAATAAGACAAAAGTTATTTAGAATTGTAAAGTACCTATCTCTGTTTCACAGATGACAACCCTGAGATTAGCTGATGTTCTAGTTATTGTAGCTCTTTCATGTTCGAGCCATCCAGATGCTTACCAAATATATGCCTACAGTCTACTGAAACTCAGTATATAATTAGACAAAAAGTTTGTCATTATAAACTGAATAAATATGCAACAGCGGGTCATTATACATTTGCTTCATCTGTAAAAAAAACTGAGGCTTCGACAGACTCAGATTACCTTGAGAGGATGGGGCTCATGAAAATACGCAAGTTTAGTCATGTCGTCGACCGTAGCAGGAGAAGCTTCCGCGTCATTTGGATAGACTTCAATGTACGGGTGACAGAGCTGGCTAAGGCACATCAGAATGTTACAAGGGTGGTTTGGAAAATCAAAGAAAAAAATTAATCAGCTAATCTTACTCTTGTGTACCATAGTTTATGGCTTTCAGATAAGAACCTGTTTAACAGGTTTAACAATGGCTAGAAGGCTTGATCATTTAACATGGAGGTTTGGAAAATCAAAGCAAGTGCAACTGCAATAGCAATTGCAGGCGCCCCGCGAACCGCCATCTCCTTTATTGCATACCTGAAACAAAGACCATCCTTTTAAATTCATCATTAAAGATTTAATCAGCCATGATCAACCTCATTAGACGTTAACCAATTCTATAAGCAACTTCAAATATGATACTTCAAGAGTTCACTCCCTGATTAAAAAAAACTATTAAATATGGCCACATAATCACATTCATATACACATAGCAAAGTTAGAGAAATGATACATAAACCTTCAATTTCACGATTACATACACCAACAATAAAACGTGAGTACTATTTAGCAGAAGACAAATTAGAGCTCTATTTAGATCACTACATGCAAAGCATATCAATAATAATCTCTTGTTAAGTTTCTTACAGATTGTGATCACCTTCGTATGTAACAATGAGCATTGAAGGGTCTTCTGGACATCTCTCGACGTGCTTTCTTGCAGGGCAACCCCTCATGCTGCTGCACTTATAGTAACCCCTGCAAATTCATCACGCCAAAATAACAAATCACTGAAAAAGTTGCACAATATAGCTACCATGATATCAGTTTCAGAATTAATGAACTTGTCAACCTGAGCTCAGACTAAATGGCAACCAGTAGCAATTCAGCAACATGCAAGCTGTCGTCGTAAAAAGTAAAGACAATCTGTTCTGTTGTTTATAAGGTTTCACGTATTAATAGAATGTTGTTGACCTGCTGAAGGAAATTGTAGTTGGTATAAGAAGGTGATAGGATAACCACAATCCATTAAAGTTGTTGATGTTATCCCTTACAATTGTCTTGTATATAGGAATTAGCAAATACCACCATTTTAGAATCAATCACAACGTTTCCTTTTAAGCCAAAGAAAATTTCCCACTATATCCACCAAGAATTTATTCCGGCCAAAAATGTCACCACAGAGTTGGCAAAGGCCAGGAATCTCAGTTCAAAGGGACAACAATGCACCAAAAACTCTATGGAACTATCAAACTCAAGCTACAAATCAAAGATCAAGTATAATAGCATCAGATTAAGATAAAAACTAAGAAATTACCTTGGGTAAGGTGAGCCCTTAATCGGCTTCTGTCCATACTTTCTCCATGAATACTCATCCGGTGGGATATCCGCAACCTTGTTACTTATAGCAGGCACCTTAATCGATCTCTTGACTCTATGTTTCCTGCACCAATAGAAGATAAACACTTCACTAAGCTGCAAGATATACAATCCAATCAAACAACAAAGGTTAAAATAAACCCAAGTAGTCAAGTATTTTCCATTTTAAAACATCATCAAAGAACAGGGGTTGACACAACAGAAACATGTGCCCGGAAGATCAAATACCTTAAATTCTTTGCTTTTCAACTCTTCTATAGCCTTTTGAGCAACATCATTTGACTGAAATGCCACAAAGGCAGAGCCTCCGGTGTTCTTATCTTTTATTAATTTAACCTGCAAAAGATTTTGAAGGCTTAGATAGAGAAAAACAGGGAAATGAATCGGTGATAGAAAAGGGAGAATTTATAGATCTAACCTCACAAATTTCACCGATTGGTTCACAAAGATCTCTAAGGTCCTCTTGTGACACATCTCTTGGGAGCCCACCAATGAACAATTCAGAGCCGTATTCAGCATTCAGACTGCAATTTTTTGAAGCTCATAATTTCAGTTGAGTATCAGCTATGAGGCTTAAAAGCATCATTAAAGAAGTATACCTCTTCATCCATCCTTTTCCAGGCTTTAGACATGTCAAGCACTGATCTGAAACGATCCACAAAAGCCAATCAAAAAAACTGTAAAAGAACTCAGTACTTGAATTGCAGAAAAATCAAGAATTAACAAATTGAGTGGGCTTGGGAACGCCACCTTCCTCACCGCCATCTTTTCGAAGGTCTGATGAATCCTGAAAAAACATAAGAAGAAACAGGGAAAGCTCCAGTCATTCAGAAAAGAACAAACATCTCAACATTCACAATGGATCTAAGCAGAATGTCACCTCTTCAACCACCAGAGAGCATGTGTCATCAGGCAGTTCATGTTCAAGCACATAGCTAACAATGGCCTGAGAACATATCATCAGAAAAAATGAAGAGATATCAAACACAGTTAGAAAAAAGGAGTTCTTGTGGTAATATAGGGTGCCAAAAAAGTTCAATTTGAGGACAAAAAAACGAACAGATTGATGAGCACAATAAAGTTAGTAGCATTGAAAAATGTGTATATATGAGATACAGAATTGTAAGTAAAGGGTAGAATTGAAAAAGGAAACAAGAAGTTCCATATTGAATCTACCATACCTCAAAACAGAAATTTCCACTTGCGCCAGCTTCATTTGTGGTTTGACATTCTCTGGCCCATGTGTCAAAGATACCTATAATTCAGTATAGATGCTAATGGCTCATGATCAAAAAAGAATGGATGCTAATGGCAATCAGTGGAAAAAGAGGGAAGATGAGAGATGGACAAACTAATGATTCTTGAATAGGCACAATCAAATTACAACACATAAATGCCCAATGTTCTTTCCATCCATGACCAAAACAACAAAAATATAGAGTCTATAAACCCTTCATTATTCAGCAAGAATTGTTGATTAAAAGGATTTAAGAAATCAACCAAAACCATTGGTAACCAATTGGACAGTATCGTTTTATTCAAAGTTGTATAGCTAATCAATCTTAACCAATTGAGGCAAAGTTACTTAAAAATCAAAAATTGCTAATGACAGCCAGTGTTCGTATGAGTTGAAAGAAAAAAAACACTAAGTAGCAAATCGACTTCACTAAAGAGACATTCACTTCAAGTATAGAAAATATTACACCAACCATGCGTACCTGATCAAGCTTATAATATCCATTTGTGGCAGTAATAGACTTCTCTTGTCCATCGACTATAACTTTAGCACCATCCATACCAGCCCCTTCCATGAGATGCTCAAACACATCTTCCCACTCCTCTTCTCCAACAGCAGTTCCTGCACAAATCCCACTCAAATCTCTCAACAACCAATCAGACAACACATACATATTGCATACATGGGCTATGGGTCTTCAAATGGGCATTACCTTAGTCCCCCATGGAATCTGATGGGGCTACAGAGCCTGGCGTAGATCTCCATCTGGCTCATTCTCTCAGGCATTTCGCCGAGCAGCTTGCGTGCAAGGAAACTATAGTTATAAGGCAGCTTCGTCTCCCACACGAAATCCGCTGACGAAGCTCCCCAGAAGACCCTGTTCAGCCTCGCCAAGAGGCAGATCTCCGGCGGCTCCAGCCGAGCCATGATCAGGGCCACACAGATTTTCCGGCGCTCCCTCTCGAGCACTTCCAACACGCTAGATTTACAGCTGTTACGGCTTCCAACGACGCAAACCTGAGGGAGTTCAAACGCCGAATTGCTCCCGAGGGGCGGCGCCGGTGTGGAAGGCGGCAAACCCGACGAATTATGGGGCTTGTCCGCCATTGTTGAAGATTGAAGGATCAATCGATCGCTTAGATGGGAGATTGATTGATGAAACCCTAGTGCGACGGATGAGGAGTTTGAAATAAAGAGATGTGACAATCCTTAGGAAGGTTTATGTGGGGGTTTCTCGTATAGGATAGTGTAAAATTGGAGGGGGAAGGTCAAGAGTTCCAAGAGGGGTTATGAAAGATGGACGTATTAAGCGGGGGTGGGAAATTTGAACTGGCGTACACAATAACTGGATGGGAGTATAGAAGGTGATCCTTGCCAGCAGGAGAGTAAATAGGGGGGCTAATTGAAAGCAGCTCCATGTATTTGACCTCTTTTGGGGACAATTTTAAGAGTAGTATAGATGAATTGTGTTTCGAATTTGATCGTTTTTTACTACTCCCTCCCATTCTTATTATTGAGTGTCGTTTAAGTCTTTCTTTTTTATTCAATTTAAGTGCCATTTCAAATTTGTACAAATTATTTATATAATTTCCCAAGAAAATTAAATAAAGTTGAGATCCTTCACATTCTCTCCATGAGATTTAGTCTCTTTTTAAATATCTTTATACAAACAATAAATTTACATAACTATCACACTTTTCCAAAATAATTAATGAATTTAAATGAATAGTAATTTTTTTAATAAGTGCGTAAATTTCTTAAATGACACCTAATATATATGAATGGGAAATATATTAGTATTTGTGAATTTGGAGATTTTTAACTCTAAGAGATGATGTACCCCATTCTCTAAAATGGGGATAGAGGAAACAACATGAGGTGTCTTCTCCATATTTTGGGAATTCTCCACATCCATTTTTATAATATGTTTATAAAATTAAATATTAAAAGCAAAATAATAAATGTGAGATTGTTCAAAATGAGAAAACTCTTAATTGCAGTTAAAGTATATGTATATTTTTTTTGAAGAATATGACTTTTGATTCTTCATATTAATATAAATTATGAAGAATTTGTTGGAATGCTCTTAGTACTTACTACTAGTAACTCATTTGCTAGAAGTACATTTTCAATATTGATGATAAAAAAAATCATTGAGATAGGGTAGAAAAAAACTTAGAAAGGCATAAATCTGCGCATAAGGCATGATATTAATAACTTCAAGGAGAAAAAAAAACTTGTATATTTTGAATTGTTGATATGAGGTATTCTACCAAAAACATAGTTATAAATTTGTTCAAGGGAATTGTGATACACCAATTAATATAGATGGAAAGCATGTTCATCAAAGTGCTATAATTGCTATAGTAGTGAAGGTAAGCATTAAGTGTTGTGCCATAGTTATTATTTAAAGAATATTCATTAAGACATTATATGCAAACATTAAATGTTGTTCCATAACGTTTTTTTCTTTAAAAAAAAAAACTAAAGTAGGCATCTATATAAAAGTGGTAATTGGAAAAAAAAAAATTGAACGATTGAAAAAAGAAGTATGATTGCACCAGCCGGGAATCGAACCCGGGTCTGTACCGTGGAAGGGTACTATTCTACCACTAGACCACTGGTGCTTTGATGTCTTGATTTTATAAAATTGTAATCAACATTAAAGATGCAAAAATCTTGTTCTCCTGTGTATCCTTCCAACATGTTTAATTTTGTACAATTTTGAGTTTAACTATTTGTCATTTTTCAAGTTGTCATCGTGGTTACCGAATTTTTAAGCAAATCAATTATGTAATTATAGAGGAAAACTAGACATATACGTCCGACGTTGTCCGGGCTGATAGTTTAACATTGATTTGTATGTTTATATGGATAGTATTTTATTAATGATGATAAAAGAGGTCGTTTGAATGCAATTCAATGAAAAACACTACAATCAAAATGAAATGTTTTTATTGGATTGCGACTACACTTGTCAAAACTTAACTCGACCCGGCAATTAGGGGTGTCCAAACCCGGTTAACCGTGATTTCGGTTAACCATAATTTCGGCTAACTAAAATCACAAACCTTAACCGAACCATTAATCTCGGTTAACCAGTTTTTCGCTTCGGTTTTATCGGTTAACCAATAACCATTTATGTGATTTAGATTATCATAATATACACGAAAGATAAATAAAATTATCGAATATGATTAAACAATACTCCCTATAATCTAATTAGATTATACGGAGTATTGTTTAACATATAAATATATAGAAGATGTCGAATAACCAAATGATACTTAAACCTATTACTGTATGTATTTCATTCGAACAATATATTTAATAAATAATTTAAAGGGCTTATGTAGACACGTACAATGACATATTTGATAAGTAAATAATTGAAATTACAAGCCACAATAAAACTATACAAACAAGAGAACTCAAAATTGCTCAATAGAACAACATCATCATTTGAAAAATGAATAGTTTAAAGTAAATCAAACTTAAATATTAATATAAAATTAAAATTTTAAATTTTCGGTTAACCGTTATTACAAAAATCATAAATCGAAACCGAACCGAAAACCGTTAATATACTCGGTTCGGTTAACCAAACCAAAAATTTAAATAATGTCCGTTCGGTTAACCAAAGAATGTGCCGGTTTTTCGGTTTATTGGTTCGTTTTTTCGGTTTCGGTTTTTTATTGACACCCCTACCGGCAATCCAACCCATCAAAAAATTTATGGGTTGAAACCTGATTTGAATTTTAAGGGTCAAAGTGTGACTCGACCTGTTCGACCTAATTACTAATGTGTTGAAACCCGAGAGACATTAGACTGATTCGAAATATTGTTTAACATATAAATATATAGAAGATGTCGATTAATATAATTTATTTTTATTATTAAAATATAAAATTTAATTTTATATCATTAAAAATAATATATAATTTTAATAATTTTTAAAAAGGTTTGAAAATTTAATTTTCTCGACCCATTAGGTTGACCCGACTAAACCCAAAACGACTGAATCTGTAAATCTAGAAACCCAAAATATGGAAATAGTTTGATAACAATAAAAGACACGCAACCCTAGAAGGAAACTTGAACCGCAAGCAAAGACAGGAATTCGCTCGCGCGCGCGTTCGCTGAGACAGGTCGGCGCCGACCTAGACTTGGTCGGCCGCGACCCTCCAGGGGGTCGGCTCCGACCTTCCATAGAACAACTCTCCAATCGAACTATCCACTTTGTCTTCTTAGGCTCTTCCATCCTTAAGTGAAGACACTTGAGTGCAATGGAAGTCCCTTTGATGATTTTCTTAGCTCGACTTCTCGTTATTGGACCTTGGATTGGAGCCGTCATCAACTCTTCAACATCTTGTGGATCTTCATCACCTTGTTTGCTATCATTCTCCTCCACTAAATGTTGAACCGTCCTCGGTTCAATGTCGGAGTCGTCATCGGGTATGAATGGAGACAAATCCGAAACATTGAACACTGGATGAACGCCATACTCATCGGGCAGCTCCAACTCATAAGTATTCGGTCCAAGATTCTTGATCACTCGGAATGGTCCATCTCCCCTTTGCTTGAGCTTGTTGTTTCGAGCATGAGGGAAACGTTCCTTTCTTAAGTGCACCCATACAAGATCGCCTTCTTCAAAGATCATCTCTTTTCTTCCATGATCCGCAAGCGCCTTGTATCTCTCGGCCTTGAGCTCCAAATTCCTCCTTGTTTCCTCGTGGATGCGCCGAATGTACTCTACACAGTCTAACGCACCCTCGTGCGGCTCGACCTTGTACGGCAGGGGCGCCGTATCACTAGCCGTCTTGGGATTCAACCCATACACCACCTCAAATGGCGTCTTCGTAGTGGCGGAATGGATTGACCTGCTGTAAGCAAACTCCACAAAAGGCAAAACTTCTTCCCACATTTTAAGGTTAGTCTTAACCATAGTACGAAGAAGAGCTCCAAGAGTTCGATTTGTTACCTCGGTTTGTCCATCCGTTTGAGGGTGACATGATGTGGAGAAGAGCAACTTCGTACCTATCTTATGCCAAAGACACTTCCAAAAATAGCTAAGAAACTTTGCATCATGACAATGGTAAGAGGGATACCATGTAGACGAACAGCTTCTTTAAAGAACAAGTTAGCAATCATAGAAGCATCATCGGTAGTATGACATGGTATGAAATGTGCCATCTTTGAAAATCGGTCAACCACTACAAAAATACTATCACTACCCCTTCTAGTCCTAGGCAAACCCACAATGAAATCCATAGAGATATCCTTCCAAGGTACACTAGGAATAGAGAGAGGTTGATATAAGCCAAAGGGATTAAGTCTAGATTTAGCTTTATGGCAAACAACACAACTATTAACAAATTTTTTCACAAAACGTGACATATTAGGCCAATAGTAGTGTTCTTTAAGTCCCTCTAAAGTTTTCTCTAAACCCCTATGCCCTCGACTTTCATGAACTTCTCTATTAAGCAACCTACGAATGCAAGACAATGGTATGCACAATTTCCCTTTCTTAAACAAATAGTCATCGTCTACAAAGAAAGCATTCATAGGACCCTTAGTCATGCAATGATTATAAATGTCACCAAAGCAAGGATCACTAGCATAAAGCTCCTTAATCAAAGCAAAACCAAGGATTTTTGCATCAAGAGAAGATAGAAGTACATACCTTCTAGATAGGGCGTCGGCGATGATGTTGTCCTTGCCCTTCTTGTACTTCACCACATATGGGAAAGTCTCCATGAACTCCACACATCGTGCATGTCTCCTATTGAGCCGAGCTTGGCTCTTCAAGTACTTGAGAGCTTCGTGGTCCGAGTGTATAACAAACTCCTTAGGCCAATGATAATGTTGCCATGTCTTCAAGCACCGAATCAAGGCATACAATTCTTTGTCATAAGTGGGATAGTTCAGCTCCGCACCACTTAGCTTCTCACTAAAATATGCCACGGGTTTGCCACCTTGAGTTAGAACACCTCCGATCCCATGGCCCGATACGTCAACCTCCAATTCAAATGTCTTTGGAAAATCGGGAAGATGAAGAAGAGGGGCGTTGGTGAGGCTCTCTTTCAAGCTGTGGAAAGCATACTCGTGGGCATCACTCCATGTGAACGAAGCATTCTTCTTGGTCAACTCATGCAACGTGGCTGCTATGATGCTGAATCCTCTCACAAAACGTCGATAGAACCCGGCTAATCCTAAGAATGAACGCACCATTGTTGGAGTAGTCGGCTGGGGCCATTCCTTGATTGCTTTCACCTTTGTCTCATCCACTTGTAGTCCTCTCCTGGAAAGCACAAAACCAAGTAAAAGAGTAGACTCTGAGCAAAAAGAATATTTTTTTAAAGTTAACATACAAGTGCTCAACTCGTAAACACTCAAACACAGCCCTCAAATGTCCTACATGCTCATCTAGAGATCTACTAAACACTAAAATATCATCAAAGTAGACAACAACAAATTTCCCTAAGTATTTTCTCAAAACATGGTTCATTAGCCTCATGAATGTACTAGGAGCATTAGAAAGATCAAAAGGCATAACTAACCATTCATAAAGTCCATACTTAGTTTTAAAAGCTGTTTTCCATTCATCCCCCTCTTTCATACGAATTTGATGATACCCACTTCTTAAATCAATTTTTGAAAAGAAACAAGCACCATACAATTCGTGAAGCATATCATCTAAACGAGGAATGGGATGACGATATTTTACCGTTATTTGGTTGATGGCTCGGCAGTCCATGCACACCCGCCAAGTTCGATCCTTCTTGGACACCAAGATGACGGGCACGGCACAAGGGCTAATTAATTCTCGCACATAGCCTTTATCCATGAGCTCTTGCACCTGCCTTTGAAGCTCCTTTGTCTCTTCAGGACTTGCTCTATATGCCGCTCGGTTAGGTAACGAAGCTCCCGGGACAAAGTCAATTGGGTGCTCAATTCCCGTGATTGGTTGTAATCCTTTGGGGAGTTCTTCGGGCATGATATCCTTGTATTCCTTTAGGACGTCTTGCACGCACTTAGGAACCTCCTCGAGGTGTTGCTCAAGTGTGCAAACCTCCTTATGAAGCAACACGTAACAATGCCGGATTGCTGAGTGGTCGTGGCCGACCCTTTGTTGGTCAAGGCCGACCCTATGGGGGTCGTGGACCACCTGGTGGTGGTCAGTGCCGACCTTCTCCAGAGGGTGATTTTTTTCGGCATGGTCGCGGCCGACCTGGTGGGGTCGTTTGCGACCTTCTCCAGGAAGATGGTTTTTCTGTGCATGGTCAGCACCGACCTGGTGGGGGTCGTTCGCGACCTTCTCCAGAACCTTCATATTCGTTGCCGTGCTAAGTGTGAGTGATCGGTGCTCCCCTTTGCCTTATGGTCCCGGTTTCTTTTGGGCCATTGCCGCCTTAGGACCTCCCGACAACTTCTCTCGGCGCTCCTCCACTAAACCATCGTCTTTCTCCCTATTTTTGGCGGCCCGTCTCACCTCATCAATGGCTCGCGCTTGATTCCGGCTTACTTGATCCTGTAAAACTTCATGGGGAGATAGGGGTAGAAGAGTGAATCTCCTCCCAAGATGGTTAAAAGCATAGGTATTAAGGTAGCCATCATATATCACCTTTTTATCAAACAACCAAGGTCTACCTAATAGAATATGAGTGCATTCCATTTGAGAAACATCACATGTAATTACGTCTTTATAAGAACCAATGGTAATATGCACATCACATATATGTATGAGTAATGAGTTGAGAAACACCTGAATTAATTCCATTTAATCCATATTGAATTGTTCGCAATTTAGTAGGAAGTTGGAAGTCATGTACTACCCTAACATTAATCAAATTGCAACTACTACCGCTATCAATAATCATGTTGATGCATTGATTGCATACCGTACACCCCGTATGGAAGATGGTTTCACGCTGGTCGGTTCTAGGAGCTTCTTGTAGAGTGAGTACGTCTTTTTGATTGACATAAGCATAGGCTTGTTCCATTTCGGGTTGGACGAATTCCTCCTCATATGACTCGCTATGATTTTGCTCCTCCTCCACTTGAGTTGGCACTACCTCCTCCTCGGCATCCTCATCATCGGTGACATAGCCTTGAGTGGTGTAGTACACAGCTTTGGAGTTGGTGCAATCACGAGCGATGTGGCCTCTTCCTTGGCACTTGAAACACTTCACCTCACTTGGGCGTTGGCTTTGAGAGTTGCCAACAGTCGGTTTCCTAGACACATTTGCCTCATTTTTGGTTGAGTTTGTGGCTCCCCGAGGCTGGAAAGAAGGATTAGAAGAAAAAGTTTTGGGATTGGAACTAGGATTAGGTGTGTGCCTTTTTGAGGGTTCGAACCGCATGCTTGTTTCTTCTTCCTTTGAAGCTGATTGTAGAAGAGTTGTGCCGCATTCACTAGCCTTGTTGGATCCTCAATTTGTAGGCACTCCACGCCATCTCTCACTTCTTGATTCAATCCGACCAAAAGCTGAGTTTTAAGGGATTGTTGAGTGTGATGAATCCCCGCCTTAAAACTCACATTTTCAATCTCATTGAAAAACTGATGGGCGTCTGAAGTCCTTGCTTGCACATGGCCATGCGCAACCTCATTTGCTCGATATGTTGCTCGGGCACATATCTCTTCTTCATCAAGTACTTGAGTTGATTCCAAGTCTGTATTCTTGGCCATCCTCTTCTTTGGCGTTCCTCTTTTTGGCGGTACCACCAAGCTCTAGCGAAACCCCTTAGATGAAGGGACACCACCTCCACCTTTTCCGTCTCATTGTAGCCAAGATGCTCAAGCACGTGGTGGGTGTCTTGCTCCCACTCCAAGTACTTCTCCGGATCAAGTTCACCGTCGAAGTGCTCTACTTTGATCTTGACATCACGCCTCGGTGTTTGTGGGAGTGCGCCTTGGTGATTGTTGTTGTGGATGGCATTCTCTCCCACAAAACAAGGTAGCGGCATGTCTTCGAGTCTCTCTACTTCTCCATAGAAATTGCTTCCCATAACACCTTGGAGCGACGTGTTAGGCACATAGGTCGTTTGCCAAGTGGTGGGCAAATCGTCCCATGAGCCTCCCTCGGGGCGCATGTTGGTTGGTTTGTAGGTCGCCTTGGAGTTGTATTGACCCTTCATGGAGCCGATCCACTTGTTTGCGAAGGCTATATCTGGAGTTACGGATGTCAGACTGAGGTGATTCCGGTGCCATTGGAAAGCTAACTGCAAGGGCTTCAATTCATGTTTGTACACCGAAGTCAGATTCCAAGCCGAAGAGGGTCAAAATAGCCTCCGAAGTGACGCTAGTGGTTTTGTCCCGATACCGCGACCGCGGCATGGCCGGCACGACCGCGGTGGCTGCTGAAAGACAAAGTTCTTCTCTGTCGTAAAAGCGCGGGCGCGGTGATGGCGGTGCGACCGCGGTGATGCCGGATCCGAAGCGGGCCGAAATCTTTCTATCTTGTTTCCTTTTCTATCTTTTGTCTCATTCCTTATCTATCTCGGGGAGCTTGTTCCTTGGGCTATATAAGGAGGAGCCAGCCTTAGGTTTTTAGTATCTTCTACCTCTTTTTCATTCAATTAATTCTTTAGCTTAGTGTAGTTATGGAGAGCTAGTCTCCTTGGGTTTGTTCAAGGGAGAAGCTCTGATGTATGAACTCGTGAGGTTTTGGTAATTGATTTTTATTCTTTGGTTAATATCTCTTCTCTTTGTGCTTAATTCCATGAGCTTTGCATGATCCTTTAAGCCTGACCAACATGTTGAATTATCATTGTTCTATAGTCTGAATTGATTTGTTTCATTGTCTGTGTGAGCATCTCTTTTCTAAAAGACAACTTGATTCTAGGACCGTGGACTAGGATTAAGAGAGAGAATTGATTGTTTTATCTTACAATTGACTCGTAGCTTGATTGTTTGATATTACATCCTGCATATCCTTGTTCTCTATGCTAATTCTAGGTTAAGCGTCTTTCCCTAGGGTTATAGAATTGCTTGGACCGTGGACTTGCGATTGTTTATGATTAGGATAGGAATTAACCATAGGTGTGAATGAAATCAATGGATGAATCTATGATCGAGTGATTATTTCATGAGTGGATCTTTTGAATGAACATGCCTCTTATCTATTTACTTATTTGTTTGTTCTTTGTTTTCTAGGTTAGTTTAGTTTAGATTCTTCTCTTCAATCCCTTTATCTTTAGTTGATAATTATATTCATATTAGAAGCCGTAGTTCTCTTGGGTTTGATCCCTTACTTGCATGATATACTAGTTTGTTTGTTTGGGTTATTTATCTTTGATCTTGGCACGACGACTTTAGCCGAGTCAAATTTTGGCGCTGTTGCCGGGGAGCTTAGGTTTCTTTCTAGTATTAGTATTTTTTTATTGACTATTGTGTGGACCTATCTTACGGTCCACACCATTGCTACTAATTATTTCCCAAGTGTTGTCGTTGGTTTCAGGAGACAGGATGGGTGTTGAGTACCCTGCGCTAGCTAAAGGGGTGAACTTTGTGGTGAAGTCTAGTTTGATTAATCATCTACCTCAGTTCTGTGGGCGACCTGACGAGAATGCATATAGACATCTTATGGAGTTCCACTATGTTTGTTTGAGCATGAAGCCTATTGAGGTTACTGAGGATCAAATCAAGATGCGAGCTTTTCTGTTTTTTCTGACCGGATCAGCTAAGGAATGGTATTTCTCCATATTAAACAATCCTCATTCTCAGCAGATCACAACATGGAGTCAGTTGAGGGTGGCATTCTTGGACAAGTACTTCCACATCTCAGTAAGGGCAGTTATTAAGAAGAACATCACCAATCTTCAACAACATGATGGGGAGAGCCTCTACGATTACCTTGATCGCTACAAAAGGCTTGTTGCTAGCTATCCAGACCATGGGTTCACAGATAACGATCTTATTGAGTACATCATGTTTGGCATGTGCTATGAGCACAGTAGATTAGTTAACGCTTCATGTGGAGGCTCCTACCTAGACAAACCTCCCAATGAAGTCTTTAAAATAGTGGAAAACTTTGCTGAGGATCATAGAAGCCAGACGCCTCCCTGCCCTGACAAGCCATCGTTTGAAGACATTTTCTCCAAGAAATTGGAAGAGATGAATGAGGCATTCGAGAGGAAATCCCAAGACATAATCTTTGCATTCGAGAGAAAAATCAAGGATCTTACTGAGGAAATCAACCACTCTCCTCCGGCACTGGTGAATGTAAGTGCTATTACATCGAGAAGTGGAAGAGAGCCTGTTCCAGAAAGTTTTGCTCCGGAGGACGAACCGCGACCGCGGCCCACTCCTCGCGCCCGCGAAAATCCTCCAAAGAGTTATGACGAGTTGCCTATTGATGAGCCGCGCCCGCGGTGCACTGGCTGCGACCGCGAAAATCATACAGAACATAACTTCAACTCTATGGAGCGGGACCGCGACCGCGCCCGCGGTTACGGAGATCTCGGAAATTCCGAGAATGTTGATGAGCCGCGCCCGCGGTTTTGCTATAGAACCGGTCGATGATTATGTTCGGCCTTACTTCCCTCCTCTCAGCTCGTACAAGCCGGTTCCTCCCTTTCCAGAGGCACTCAGAGACCCTACTTGGGATGAAAAGACGGATGATCATCGGTATGTTATGACGGAGGAGGAGTATTTCCTTCAGTTTGACGACTCCTGGAGTGATAACGACGAGCCTGATGACTCGACGAAGGAGCCAGACGATGTGATGGAGATATCCCTTCCACTTGAGGAGAAGTCTATGTCTCCTACTGTGGAGCACTCTGTTGTAAGTACTCATGATCCCTGTATCCTTCCTTTTGCTTCCCTATTTTCCAATGATATCTGTTTGCCTGCTTTGTCTGAAAAGAGTCATGAGCATGATAAATTACCTAATGAACTCTCCAACTCTAAGGGTAATAGTCCTGACATTAAAATCATAACTTTTGAAGAACTAGCTCATCCTCTCAATTGGTCCCAACCTAAACAATCTGCCCCTAACTTCTCTAGCTATTTTGATAAATTGAAACGGTGCATGACTGCTATATTATTTATTTTCAATTCATCATTGTACTATATTTGTCTGCATATAAGTTGTTCACAAGGATTTGATAGGATGCTTCGAGCTTTGACGATGTATGAGCCTAGATGAGCTAAAGAACGTCGAGCTAATGACGTTAAACAAAAGCGCTGCTTGGGAGGCAACCCAAGGATTAGATAGACTGTTTTCCATTCTTATCTTAGGTTATTTTCGCTTTATTCGGACTAATGTGCAGGTACTAGGTCCGAAAGGACGTTTCTGGTGCAAATCCGCGGTCGTGGCAACCACACCGCGCTCGTGGCCAAGCCCAGAACCCTCGGTGTACAGGTACTAGACCTCCGCAGTCACGGTCCTCACGCCGTGCCCGCGGAGGCCCTTTGGTTCGGAAAAAAAGAAAGAAAGAAAGATATTACCGCGCCCGCGGTGAGGCTGGGGTCTGGCAAAAAAAGCGAAAAAAAAAAAAAACTTTCGGGCATCTATATCTATATCTTCCATCTATCTATATCCATTCTTATCCATCTTCTATCTTTCCACCTTCTATTTCTTTTCTTTTCACCCACCTTTGTAATTCCATTCTTTTGGCTATGTGTAAAGCCTAAGTATAGGGGAGCTTTGTTCCCCCGAGAATTCTCTTCTCCACGGCTCGAGTTCAAGTAATTGTCCATCTTCCAAGAGACGAGCCAAGATACGAAGGTTGTTTAAACATCACATAGTTCGAGACAAAGTCAAGAACTCGTCCTTGCACGAGTACCGCGCCCGCGGTGGTACGCCAGCCCAAGACTTCTGCTCTCTGTCATGATTCCGCGCCCGCGCCACTCTCAACGCGCCTGCGGTTTGCCTCCAGAATGGTATTCCAAAGCTTTTCGTCCATGCTTCAACACCTTTGAAGAGTTCTTCCATTCCACCTCTCTTCATCGTTTGTGAGTCTTCTGATATGTCTTTCTTCCTTGCTTCTATCCTTTCTCTTATCTTCATTGAGGACAATGAAGGATTTAAGTATGGGGGAAGGAGTACTCGCATTCGCTTATCCTAGTTAGTATAGTTAGAGATTTGCTTCAGATTTTTGATTTT
Source organism: Polygonum maritimum (assembly GCA_963924305.1). Lineage (NCBI taxonomy): Eukaryota > Viridiplantae > Streptophyta > Magnoliopsida > Caryophyllales > Polygonaceae > Polygonum > Polygonum maritimum. The sequence continues at coordinate 20,739,762 of OZ002736.1, read as the reverse complement.
CTTCTTTTCATGGAGCACTTGCACCATACTTTTTGCATAATAAAGAAAGAAAGAAAAGAAAAAGATAGAAAGAGCCATAAAAATTGAAAAAAGGCATATGAAATCCTGGGATGAGTCGAAAACCTGAAAGGGCGGCTCAGGTAATAAGCAGGTAACCCGGACCAGCATTAGGCTGGGGTAATATGAGGTTCATGAGAGTTGTGAGTATTTGTGAGCACACCCTTGAAAAAAATGAAAAGAGCGGTTAGGTGAAAACCCGAAAGGGTGCCTAAGCAGAATTGAGCGGAAAAATATGAGTGTTTTAGGATCATTCTTGCTTGGGGACTTTGAGGCTTACATGCTAGATTTGGGTAGATCCTAGGTTGCTCTCTTTCATGTTTTTAGAGCTTGAGTGATATATCATGTTGTGAGGTGTGTGTTTGAGCTTCATTGTTCTATGCTCATGATTTCTCTATTGATTTTGGGTTCGGGTTGTGAGCTGAGTGTTTTTATCTTCCCTTGTATTTCCTGAGATCTTAGATATGCTTTCTTGTTGTATTTGTTTGAGCTTACTCGAGGACAAGCAAGATCTAAGTATAGGGGAATTTGATTCAGGCTATTTTGTATAGGTTAACTCTTGTATTTTAGGGCTATATTGAAATTGTTTAGGTTAGAGTTTGTGCTAATTGTAATAGGCTTAAAACATACGTAGACACGTCAACTTATCCATTTTAGTCAGTTAGACACCTCATCTTTAAAACGTAAACATTGAACACCCGAACTTTCTAAAAGCTACCTATTGAACACCTGTTGGCTGACGTGGCACTGTGCGTGTAATAGACGCGCTGGAGGGCGAGTGATGAAGCTGACGTGGCATTGACGTGGAAAATAAAAAAAAAGAATATATATTATTAAAAATAAAATATTTTTAATAATAAAATTCTTTTAATAATAAAATTCTTTTTTCTATTTTTATTTTATTTTACTTTTTCTTAAGCAAGCCCCACCCGACCCAACACGGAAATTTCTGGGTTTCAACCCGAAAATTCAAACCCGACCGGTTGACCCGAATCTAAACGGGTTGAATTTTATTATTATTATAATAAAATATTATTTTAATAATTGTGAAAAGTTCGATACTCTTGACCTGTGAGCCATTACGACCCGAACCCGACTCAACTCGAACCCAAAATAACCCGACCCGACAACGCTCCCGTCCGGAGATTTTTATTTCTTTGTCTGCAATTTGTCAACTCGAACCCGAAATAACTCTGTCTGCAATATGTATGTGTACCTTGATATTTTTATTTCTTTTTATATTTTATTTTTTTCTTAAGCAAACCCCGACCCGACAACGCCCCCGTTGACCCGAGTCTGAACAGGTTGAAACCCGAAACCTAGTGGTTTCACCTAATTTGTTAGAAATTATAATATATTTTATTATTAACTAATAAATTTAGTAATAAAATAATAAAAGTATAGTATTAAATAATAAACATAATAATAAAATAATAATTTTTTATTATTAAATAATAAACTTAGTAATAAAATAATAATATTTTATTATTAAATAATAGACTTAGTAATAAAATAATATTATTTGTTATTAAATAATAAAATTTATTATTAAATAAAATAAAAAAATAATAGAATTTTTGTATTATATAATAAATAAAATAATAGAATTTTTGTATTACATAATAAATAAAATAATTAAATTTAATTATTAAATTTATTATTTAAATAAAATATTATTTTGGAAATTTATTTAAATAAAATTTATTAGTTAAATATTATTTAAATAAAATATTATTCTATTATTAATAATATGACGTGGCGCCATGTGTAAATGATGTGGCGCCATGTTCAAGTGACGTGGCGCGCGTGTAGTGCACAGCATCACAGTGTCAGCCAACAGGTGTTCAATAATAGCTTTTAGAAAGTTCGGGTGTTCAATGTTTACGTTTTAAAGGTGAGGTGTCTAACTGCCTAAAATGGACAAGTTGAGGTGTCTATATATGTTTTAAGCCAATTTTAATGTCTAGGCCGAAGACACAAGAAGTTAAGAATCAAGAGCTACGGATGTCAGATTGAGCTGATTCCGGTGCCATTGGAAAGCTAACTTCAAGGGCTTCAATACATATTTTTACACCGAAGTCAGATTCCAAGCCGAAGAGGGTCAAAACAGCCTCCGAAGTAACACTAGTGGTTCTGTCCCGATACCGCGGCCTGGCCGGCGCGACCGCGGTGGCTGCTGAAAGACAAAGTTCTTCTCTCTCGTAAAAGCGTGGGTGAGGTAATGGTTGCGCGACCGCGGTGATGCCGAATCCGAAGCGGGCCGAAATCTTTCTATCTTGTTTCCTTTTCTATCTTTTGCCTCTTTCCTTATCTATCTCGGGGAGCTTGTTCCTTGGGCTATATAAGGAGGATCCAGCCTTAGGTTTTTAGTATCTTCTACCTCTTTTTCATTCAATTAATTCTTTAGCTTAGTTTAGTTATGGAGAGCAAGTCTCCTTGGTTTTGTTCAAGGGAGAAGCTATGATGTATGAACTCGTGAGGTTTTGGTAATTGATTTCTATCCTTTGGTTAATATCTCTTCTCTTTGTGCTTAATTCCATGAGCTTTGCATGATCCTTTAAGCCTGGCCAACTTGTTGAATTATCATTGTTCTATAGTCTGAATTGATTTGTTTCATTGTCTGTGTGAGCATCTCTTTTCTAGAAGACAACTTGATTCTAGGACCGTGGACTAGGATTAAGAGAGAGAATTGATTGTTTTATCTTACAATTGACTCGTAGCTTGATTGTTTGATATTATATCCTGCATATCCTTTTTCTCTATGCTAATTCTAGGTTAAGCGTCCTTGCCTAGGGTTATAGAATTGCTTGGACCGTGGACTTGCGATTGTTTATGATCAGGATAGGAATTAACCATAGGTGTTAATGAAATCAATGGATGAATCTATGATCGAGTGATTATTTCATGAGTGGATCTTTTGAATGAACATGCCTCTTATCTATTTACTTATTTGTTTGTTCTTCATTTTCTAGGTTAGTTTAGTTTAGATTCTTCTCTTCAATCCCCTTATCTTTAAATGATAATTATATTCATACTAGGTGTCGTAGTTCTCTTGGGTTTGACCCCTTACTTGCATGATATACTAGTTTGTTTGTTTGGGTTATTTATCTTTGATCTTGGCACGACAACTTTAGCCGAGTCAAAGCTAGGATTGCTCACACCTTCATACCCGTCCACCAAGTTCTTGCCTTTGTTTGATGCTATCGGTGTAGAAAAAGGCTGTAAAGGCAAAGAAGTCATAGGCACACAAACTGAACTAGAAACCAAAGGAATTGACGAAGAGTTTAGAGAGACATCACCCGACTTCAATTGGAGAATGGGGTTGGTTTGGCCCGCCAACCCATTCGTTGGTTCCTTAGACGCACTCGTACCCGTCAATGTCCGTAGAGTAGCTTGTACTCCCATCATCATGTCGGTCAATGTGGACATTTGGTCATTCATCTCACCAATCCGTGAATTGATGGATTCAAATTCCGGTTTGGTTGCCTCCAAAGTTACCGCCGTAATTCGTGGGTACCTCAGCGTTAATGCGTCTTCCACAATTCTAGCAATGTGGCTAGACGAGATCTTGCCCCCGCCCGAATCCGCGTTGGACTTCTTAGTCTCTTCACTATCCGACATCCTGAAGTAGCAAACAACACCGAACAAGTAAAGTATTGAACGAGTTCTAGAGCTACACCTTATCAAGTCAAAACTTGTTCTTGCTCAATCACAATTGAGAATTTAGTTCAATTAGGTAACTAAGCAAGCTTTCAACTAAAGGTGGGAAAAGCAAAGAGATTTCAAGTAAGACAATTGAAAGGCAATTAAACACAATGCAATTGTTCACAAGAGAATCGAATTCCTTCAAAGTGAGTATGATATTATGATATGCAACTACAAGCCTAAACAAAGGAATCAAAGTGCAACAATGTAATGGATTTTTTTTTTTAATGCGCTCTACTAGTAGGGTAGATCCCCTTCGATTTTTTTTTTTTGATTTTATACACAAGTTACTAACTTGTGTTGAAGTAATGCAAGAATGATGCAACTACAATTGTTCGGCTACTAGCCTTAATAAAAAGTGATTTATTCTACCAATGAAACTACTAGGAGCTTAGAAATAAGAACAAGACATGATGCAAATTTCAACCTTCGTAGCCATCAAGTAACACATAATTATGCAAGACATAATCAACTTCTACTATGTTGAACTTTCTAAAGCAAACAATATGCAAGCAATTGGTTTAATTTGACTTAAATCCAATCAATCAAACAAGAATCTCTAAGGTTGGTTTAATCCTATTTGGTAGGTTGCCTAGGGTTTCAAAATTTTCGAACAAGGATGCACTAAGGGACACGGATGGGCTAGGTAACTCAAAACAACGCAATGGCTTACGTCGCAAGGTAGGGCACGCAGGTCGTGTTTATGGTGTTCCCTATACGAACAAAATCAAAACCATAGGGCAAACTAGTGGAGGATTGAACCAAAATCACAATTGCGAAATAAGAACGAGAATTATAAGACTTAACTCGATATAACTCAAGGTCGGATGACTCGTGATACCACTTGATCTATGACAAAGGGGGTCCTTGACGTCACGCAATCACGAACGGAAACGGATCTAGACCTTGCACCAAGTATAAGCCAAGCGAACTTCTCGAACCGAAACACAATCAACAATCTTCACGAAACAATACTTGATCAAACCAAAACCAAACTTGCATAAATCAATCCAAGACTCAAAGTCGTAGGTCACAAAGTGGCGCAGGAAGAGAACTCTGTTCTCTTCTCAAAATACGCTGAAAACAAATAAAAGGAAAAACTCAAGTATTTATTCTATCCTAGAAAAAGAAACCATAAATTATTATCATAAGATATAAATAATATCTCACAATAATAATTGCAAATCTAGAAACCAAAAATATGGAAATAGTTTGATAACAATAAAAGACACGCAACCCTAGAAGGAAACTTGAACCGCAAGCAAAGGCAGGAATTCGCTCGCGCGCGCGTTCACTGAGACAGGTCGGCGCCAACTTGGACTTGGTCGGCCGCGACCCTCCAGGGGGTCGGCCGCGACCCTCCAGGGGGTCGGCCGCGACCCTCCAGGGGGTCGGCCGCGACCCTCCAGGGGGTCGGCCGCGACCCTATGGGGGTCGGCTCCGACCTTCCACAGAACAACTCTCCAATCGAACTATCCACTTCCTCTTCTTAGGCTCTTCCATCCTTAAGTGAAGATACTTGAGTGCAATGGAAGTCCCTTTGATGATCTTCTTAGCTCGACTTCGTGTTATTAGACCTTGGATTGGAGCCGTCATCAACTCTTCAACATCTTGTGGATCTTCATCACCTTATTTGCTATCAGGTTTAATAGAACATTTTTTGGTAGGAAAGTCTGGTTAAAAAAAAGTTACAAGTTCAGGAGATCGTACATGTATTCGGCCATTTATAAGCATGCATATAGCGTCTTAAAATCATGCATATGACGTGTTATATCATGCATATAGATAACTAACTTGTTTTTATTAAAATCATGCATATGACCCCCCTATAGCACTATAATACTTGTCTACTCTGTAGCACTATAATACTTGTTTTATTTGAACTTACCCGTATATATATATATATATAGGTTTTGGTTCAAGTAAAGACTACTCTTATCATCTTATGGTAAGGGCTACTCCTTGTGATAAGGAGTAATCTAATCCATTAGATTTACCCCCTTACTATGTAATGGACGGTCCAGATTTTTTAAAAAAAAAATCAGGAAAAAGTTTTTTTTTTATGAAACGGTATCATGTTCTTTTCTGAAAAATACTGTTAGAACATTTAAGTACGACAGTTCAAATTTTTACACTAAAGAGTTCAAATTAATATACTAACAGTTCAATTTCTAAATACTACAAAATTAATATACTAACAGTTCAATTTTTAAATACTACGAGTTCAATATTCAATATTATATGGGTTCAATTTTTTTTAACTATTAGTTCAAGTATTTATTCTATGAGTTCACCTTTTATATCGTTTGAGTTCATTTTTTACATAATTCAATTTTCATAAAAATAAATTTATTTTAGTTTAATATTTATTAATTCAAAAATATTTTTTCCTAAAAAATAACAACTAAAATACATAAATAAAAACTAAAAAAATTTAAAATTTAGATATACAAAAAATATCTTTCTTCACAAAAACAATGATTATAACCCTGAAATGTGGTAGTTCAATTTTTACAACAAAAGTGTTCAATTTATTATGTCAAAAGTTCAACTTTTATTTTTTTTTTTTGCAAAATGGTAAACTTTTTATAGCAAAGAAGGAACAGAGTTTTTAGAGGAAAAACCTCAAACACAAAACCAAACTCAAAAAACACACAAACCTAATAATAGCTCGAAACGTCCGGCAAGGATTCAAATGGAAGGTCCACATGCATGAAACACTCACTTCCATCCAAATCACGATGCCAAAATGAGGACCAAACCACTAATCAAGATCATCACAAGTTCACCTATGCAAACTTGCTTAAAAGTTAGTGAGAGGGGAGCTATTCTTAACAACCAAACTACCCACACTCAAAACAACACCCAGCTCAAAACGAGCAAGAAACCAAGGAAAAGAGCTACAACTCCGAACACCCTGCAAGGGCCACAAGAGACCTCAAGATGATGCCTCAACACAAGAGAACTCCCATGGCCTCGATGCATAAACGAAGGTCTAACCTGCCAATGCCTCCTCATGCTTAGCCAAGCCAACACATTCAGCAAGAGGCAGAGAAAGGGAGAAGAGCTCAAAAACTAAGCAACAAACCAACCCATCCCAGCTCACCTAAGAAACCACTCAACTAAAGTCTCAGCCTATTCCTCAAAGCAGTGCCTCTTCTTCCATCAACTTTGAGCTTGACAATGATTCTAAGTTTACACTCTTCCACAATTCTGCTTATAACACTATTAGCACAAGGCTGCACTTGCTTAAAGATAACATCATTCCGAGCTATCCAAGTGAAGTATAGGATCCCTAAAACTGCCAGCAGCTTTGTCAAATACACACTAGAGCTTTTCCTGTTACAAAGCTTGAACCAATTCCACCAGCCCTTAACACAATCAAATCTCACAAAGATGCCACACCAATTCAGAACGTTATCAGCAACTTAGCTAACAAACCTGCACTTGAACCAAAGGTGGGTCTCATTCTCAACATCTTCATTACACAAGCAACAAAGATTATTATCCAATATACCAAACTGAAACAACTTAGCAGCAGTTGGCAGTTTGTTTAAAGTAGTCAGCCAGGCGTGGAAACTCCATCTTTTAGCTTGAATTCCCTTCCAGATTAAGACATTCCACTCTTTGACACTAGTTTTATGCCTAAGCAGATCATAAACTTCTGTACTGTTAAACTTCCCTCTCTTGTCAACAATTCTCATAGGAATGAACTCACCATTTCTCTGGATATCATCATGAAGGTTCAACTTCTCAATGATCTGATCTCTAATCTTCAATAAAAATCTCCACAGCCAGGAATCACTAGAAGAACCCCTTGCCTGCCAAAAATTTGATCTTTTTAGCAGATTTCTACTGACCCAGTTTGTCCAGAGATTTCTCCTTTGAAGAATCACATCAAAAGCCAGCTTAAAGAGCATAGTCTTATTCCAAGAGAGCAGCTCTTTGAAATTAAGACCTCCTTCCTCAACAAGCCTACAAACATTAATCCAAGCAACCAAACATCTTTTCCCTTCAACAGAACCAGACCACAAAAAAGCTCTACAAAAAGAGACAATTTTATTGATGACTTTCTTTGGGAGCACCATAATCTGCATCCAAAAGGAGATGATCCCTTCTATGACTACTTTGATCACTTGGCTTCTACCAACATAAGAAAGCTTTGCCAGATTCTGTCTCTGTAAGACTGACAAGATTTTGTTCAACAGAGGGAAGTGCTCACCCACTTTCAATCTCCTAGAATGAAGGGGAATGCCTAAGTACCAGATAGGGAACTAACCATGAGCAATACCAAGGATCCTGTCATAATCAGCTTTAACATCAGCTCTCAACCCTCCAAAGAAAACCTTACTTTTGGAAGCATTTGCTGACGAACCAGAAACCTTACCAAAATCCAAGAGACAATTCTTGATCAAATGAAGAGTTCACACATTAGGCTTGCAGAAAATGAGCAAGTCATCTGCAAATGCTATATTAGTAAGCTGCAATTGCTTACATTTTGGATGATAAGAGAATCCTTTTTCTCTACTTGTCAAGTAAAGCCTCCTATTCAGCATTTCCATAACTAACATAGACAGAAAAGGAGAAAGAGGATCTCCTTGCCTCAATCCTTTTTCCCCTTTAAAGAAACCTCTTGGTTCTCCATTTATAATCACTGAATACCAAGGTGTACTAACACACTGCATTATCCAGTTTACCATTTGCACAGGAAAACCAAAGAACACTAGAGCTTCCTCTAAAAACTTCCATCTCACACTGTCATAAGCCTTCTGAATGTCCACTTGGATCATACACTTAGGGGAAGCACCCTTTCTTTCATACCCTTTCACCAACTCATGAGCAACTGCAACATTATGAGCAATGCTTCTTCCAGGCACAAAAGCACCTTGACTACAAGCCATAATATCATCCAATAAAGGCTTGATCCTAGCTACAAGCACCTTGGAGATGACTTTCAGGACAGTATTACAACAAGAAATGGGTCTAAACTCCTTGACAAGGAAGGGTTTATCCACCTTAGGAATAAGGCTAATAAACGTTGTGTTAAACTGTCTAAGAAGCCTTCCATTTCTAAAGAATTCATGCACAGCAGCCACCACATTGGCCTTAACCAGACACCAGCTATGCTTGAAGACATGGCTTCCAAAACCATCTGGACCCGGGCTCTTATTATTGCCAATGTCAAAAAAAGCACTCTTAATTTCAATTTCATAAGGGATATTTACCAATCTCTCTAAGTTTCTCTCATTCACCCTCGTACCATTAATTCCTTGAAAACTAATAGGATCAAAAGCAACCTCTCTTCCTAGCAGGTTTGTATAAAACTGCACAACTTCACTCTATCAATGCCAGGTCTATCTTAATGAGATTACCATCATTGTCTTTCAGCAAAAAAATGCTATTACTAGCCCTTCTACACTTTATACGGCTATAGAACATAGGAGAAGTCTCTTCACCTAATTTAATCCAATCCATCTTACTTCTCTGAGCAAGGAAGCTATTCAACTGCTCCATTTTCTGGTTGAGATCCATCTTTGCATCCCTCACAGCTTTATGCTTATCTCTGTCAAACATATCTCTCTGTAACTGAGAGTGAGCATCAGTCAACTTCTGGAGGCAACTCTCAGCTTGCTCTTCAAGGCTAGTCTTTTTCCCTTTTTGCCATTGCTTCAAACAACCTTTAACTCTTTGAAGTTTAGACATAAGTTGGAATTGAGCAGTACCACCACAGTCAGCACTCCAAACACCAGCAACAATCTGATCATAATCTGGTTCCGCAGTCCAATAGTTTCTAAATCTAAAGGGGGTCCTTTTAACCACAGAAGAAGGATTAATAGTGACAATCCCCGGAGAGTGATTAGACAATTCAGAATCAGCAAAGAAGACAGTACACAATGGAAATTCCCTATTCCAACAATCATGTACTAGAAGTTCAATTACATGTACTAGAAGTTCAATTTTGTAATTTGTACGGGTTCAATTTTTTGTACGATAAGTTCAATTTTTTCTTAGTGTTAGTTCAATATTTATTACTATAAGTTCAATTTTTATATTATTTGATTTTTCCAAAAATGAAAATAAATCAAAATTATTTTAAAAGATTAAAAAAAATTCATTTTTTGAAAAATAAAAAAAATAAAATAATATGGATCATCCGTTACAAAATTTAAAATTTAAAAATTTAAAATTTAAAAAAATTGATTATTTTATTCTCTCTCTTTCTATATATATATGTGTGTGTTGAACATGTAATATCCTGAGAGTAAGAGCAACCCTTCTTCCTCGTACACTTAATCCATCCTATAATAATTAACTAGTTTAACCCCCGTACCATGTAAGGGTAATGCGATTATAAACCCAATTTAATTAGATATTGTAATGATCACGTTAAAAGTATAGGATCATATATATGTATCTTCGTATTATGATTAGTGTTTTTATCAATAGTAAATCAACTCATAATATAAATAAGTTAGATTTGTTCAAAATTACTTTACGATAAATATCATGTTTTATTAAATAATAATATTTATCTAAAAATTACAACTAATTCTTGGTAAGAGATAATTCATAACTAGTACAAACCCCGTACCATGTACGGGTAATGTAAATATAAAATTGAATTAACCGATTTGAGATCGAATTTTGATACGAATACGCTTTTAACTCGGGAACTTATAATCCAAATCCGATAGACCAAAGTTCGAACATATTGACCTATATATGTACTTTTATTCATATAATTTTAATTCTAAAATAGTTCTATTCAAATTATCAATTTTATATTATTAATAAATATACTATTGACACATGTGAATTTTTTTCACTATTCTTCAAGATTCAATAATAACAAAAATGGAGGAGTTTTGGGGCTGTGATTTTCCCTCTCCCTTCATTCCGTTCTCTGAGGGCGATTTCAGAGCGAGCTCGTTAACACTTTTCGTGGTGCTCACGTCTAGTTGATCTTGCTGTGATTTTGCTTCCGATCTCTTTCGGCAATTGATACGATGGGTAAAGCGAGGGGGAAAGCATCTGTAGCCTCTGGAAAAGGTGCTTTGAATGGATCTTCGTCGAGTTCTGTTGTGGTGGAAGGGAAAACCCTAGGTTTAGGGAATGGAGCAGATCATGCCAATAGCTCTGACTCGCAGGTAGTTCCTGCATCTGTAGAGTCTACTGGAGCTGATCGTGATGCAATTAAGGCTATTCCTGGAGATCGGACGATTATTGAGACTGGAACTGAAGATCGAGCTCAGGAAAAGCTGTCTGTGGTAAAGAAATCGTTTTTGGAAGCTTTGACTGGAATTAAGGACTCTATGATGAAGAATAAACTTGAATTCATTCCTGATCTAAATAAATCGGTCTATAAGTTTGATCCTTCTGAAATTGCTAATGAATCCAAGGAATGGAAATCGGTCTTAATTGGTGGTGTTATTAGAGATAATATTTCCTTTAGTAATTTCCAGAATTTTATGAAATCTTGCTGGAAAGTTGAAATGCCTGAACTCTTTTTGAAGCGAAATGGAATTTGGATTATCAAATTTGCTTCAATTGAGGATTGAGATTGGGTTTTGAATGAGGGACCATGGTTTGTTGGTGGATCTAAGCCTCTGGTGCTTAAGATTTGGTCATCTGGTATGCCTATGCATTGGTCGGTGTTTGAGGAAGTTCCTGCTTGGGTGATACTACCAGATATTGATCCCATCTTCCTATCTCACCACATGCTAAGCATTATAGGGAGCATAATTGGTAAACCTGTGTGTATGGACTCTTTTACAGCTTCTAGGAGGAGGATCTCTTATGCTAGGTTATTGATTTTGGTCTCTGTCAAGGATTCTACCAGAACAGAAGTCGTTCTTGAGGGACAAGAAGGGAAGAGATACTCTCAGAAAATTGAATTCGAATAGTTGCCTTGGGCGTGTCAACATTGCAATGTTTTTGGCCATCAGTCTAGGTTCTTTGAGACTCATAAAGATAAGGAGAAGCAGCTAGAAGGGAAAAATCAGAGGAAGCCTGTGAAAGCTTGGGTGAAAAAGGATAAATCTATTCTTGATGAGGGCCCTAGCAATAACAGGATTGAGAAAGGAGAGAAAGCTCCTGCTGTACAACCTAGTAAAGCTGCTAAGGATGTGGTAATTGATGCTCTAGGGGCTAATCCAAGTGCTAATTCTGTAAGAGGAACTAAGGTACAAGATGCTCCTTCTTTTGATGCTTTGATCCCAGCTAGAGAGGACTTTTGTACTGAAAAAGGTAAAGGGATTGAGGTTGTCTCTGAGGAAGAGGAAGATTCAGTGGGAGAATGGATAGAATCTTCAAGGAGGAAGCATAGATCTCATTCTCCTCCTGCTTATGGGTTGAGAATTAGGAATAAAAAGAAAGATACTCCCCTGAGAATTGTTCCTCTGAAGGCTAACTCTAAAGGAAAGACATGCAAGGGTCCTAGCAGCCCTTCTGGCCTACCTAATGGTTGAGTTCAAAGTGGGATTTTGGAATCTTAGGGGCTGCAATAAGGCTCCTAAGATTAGCCTAGCAAACAGATTTGCTAGGAGAAATAATATTTCTATTATGGCTGTTTTGGAATCAAAAATAGATATGAATAATGAAAACTGGGTGGCTAATAGGTTGTTAAGGAATTGGAGATATGTTACAAATAGTTCTGAGGAGCATAAGGGCAGGATTTGGCTTGCTTGGAAGGAAGATATTCTGGAGCTTGATATTTTGGAATGTTGTAGACAATTCATCCATTGTAGAGTCAGAAGCAAGGATGGCCAGGTTCAATTTTTCTTAACTTCAGTCTATGCTTTTAATTCTGTAAGTGGTAGGAGGGATGCTTGGGCTAATTTGAATAGAATTAAAGGCCAGATTTCTGATGCGTGGTTGGTTGTTGGGGATTTTAACTGCATTCTTGATCACTCTGAGAAGCTCTCTTTTAGAGGAAATGATTTTTGCTCTACTGATGAGCTAGCTGAGCTTTGTGATCATTTGGAGGTGTGTGACATTCCTTATTCTGGGGCTAGATATACCTGGAGTAATATGCAAGAAGGTGTTCATAGAATAGCCTGCAAGCTTGATAGGGCTCTAAGTAATGATTGCTGGAATAGGAATTTCCCTCTGTGCACAGTCTTTTTTGCTGATCCTGAATTATCTGATCATTCTCCTGGAATTGTTTCTATTAATTCTTCTTCTGTGGTCAAAAGAATTCCTTTTAGATTTAGGAATTATTGGACTACAGAACCAGATTATGATCAAATAGTCAAGAGTGCTTGGAGTGTTGGTTGTGGTGGAACTGCTCAATTTCAGCTTGTATCTAAGCTTCAGAAAGTTAAAAATTGCTTGAAACAATGGCAAAAAGGGAAGAAGGTGAGTCTTGAGGTGCAAGTTGAGAGTTGTCTCCAGAAGTTGGCTGAGGCTCACACTCAGTTACAGGGAGATATGTTTGATCGGGATAAGCAAAGAGCTATTAGGGATGCTAAGGATGAGCTCAATCAGAAAATGGATCAACTGAATAGCTTTCTTGCTCAGAGAAGTAAAATGGATTGAATCAAACTAGGTGAAGAGACCTCTCCTATGTTTTATAATGGTATTAAAAGCAGGAGGGCAAGCAATAGCATTTTTGTGCTAAAGGATAGTGATGGCAATCTCATTGATGATAGGACTGGCATTGAGAGTGAGGTGGTGCAGTTCTATACTAACTTGCTAGGCAAAGAGATGACTCTTGATCCTATTAGTTTTCAGGGAATTAATGGCAGAAGAGTGAATGAGAGGAATCTGGGGAGATTGGAAGATATCCCTACAGAATTTGAAATCAAGAGAGCAGTTTTTGACATTGGCAACAACAAGAGTCCGGGTCCAGATGGGGTTGGAAGTCAATTTTTCAAACACAGCTGGAGTGTGGTTAAAGGTAATGTGGTGGCTGCAGTGCAGGAAATTTTTAGAAATGGGAGACTCCTTAGACAGTTTAACACAACCTTCATTAGTCTTATTCCTAAGGTTGACAAACCCTTCCTTGTTAAGGAGTTTAGACCTATCTCTTGCTGCAATACTGTCCTTAAGGTCATTTCTAAGGTTCTGGTGGCTAGGATCAGGCCTTTATTAAATGATATTGTAGCTTGTAGTCAGGGGGCTTTTGTGCTTGGAAGGAGTATTGCCCATAATGTTGTTGTTGCTCATGAGTTGGTGAAAGGGTATGAAAGAAAGGGTACCTCCCCTAGATGCACGATTCAAGTTGACATCCAGAAAGCTTATGACAGTGTCAGATGGAAATTCCTTGAAGATGCTCTTGTTTATTTTGGTTTTCCTGTGAAAATGATTAACTGGATTATGCAGTGTGTGAGTACACCTTGGTATTCAGTGATTGTAAATGGAGAACCTAGAGGGTTCTTTAAAGGGGAAAAAGGTTTGAGACAAGGAGATCCTCTTTCTCCTTTTCTGTTTGTGTTAGTTATGGAGATGCTGGATAGAAGGCTTTACTGGACAAGCAGAGAGAGAGGGTTCTCTTGCCATCCAAAATGCAAGCAGCTGCAGTTGACTAATATAGCCTTTGCTGATGACTTGCTCATTTTTTGTAAGCCTAATGAGAGGACCCTTCTCTTGATTAAGAACTGCCTGTTGGAGTTTGGTAAGATGTCTGGGTTGTTAGCTAATGCTTCTAAAAGCAAGGTTTTCTTTGGAGGATTAAGAGCAGACACTAAAGCTGAGTATGAGAGATTGCTTGGCATAGCTCCAGGCCAGTTCCCTATCCGTTATCTAGGCATTCCTCTTCATTCTAGAAGATTGAAAGTAGGAGAATACTTTCCTCTTCTGAATAAAATTCTGTCTGTGCTTTAGAGACAAAATTTGGCTAAGCTTTCTTATGTTGGTAGGAGCCAAGTGATCAAAGCTGTTATAGAAGGAATAATTTCCTTTTGGATGCAGATTATGGTGCTTCCTAAGAAAGTTATTAATAAAATTGTCTCTTATAGTAGAGCCTTTCTGTGGTCTGGTTCTATTGAAGGTAAGAGATGCTTGGTTGCTTGGATAAATGTTTGTAGGCCTACTGAGGAGGGAGGTTTGAATTTCAAGGAACTGCTCTATTGGAACAAGACTTTGCTGTTCAAGTTGGCTTTTGATGTGATTCTGCATAGAAGAAATCTTTGGACTGAATGGGTGAATAAGAATCTGTTAAAGAGGTCTAGTTTTTGGCAAGCTAGAAGCTCTTCAAGTGATTCTTGGCTGTGGAGATTTCTTTTGAAGATTAAAGATCAGATTATTGAAAAACTGAACATCCAAGGTGAGATTCAGAGAGATGCAGAATATATTCCTACTAGAATTGTTGATAAAAGAGGGAAGCTCAACAGTATAGAGATTTATGATTTCCTCAGACATAAATCTTGTGTCAAGGAGTGGAATATCCTAATCTGGAATGGGATTCATGCCAAGCGATGGAGCTTTCACGCCTGGCTGGTCACTTTGAACAAGTTACCAACAGCTGCAAAGTTGTTCCAATTGGGTTTTTTGGATAGTAATCTTTGCTGTTTGTGCAATTATGATACTGAGAATGAAAGCCATCTTTGGTTCAATTGTAGATTTGTTTGCCAAGTTGCAGATAATGCTCTTAGATGGTGTGGCATCTCAGTGAGATTTGACTGTGTAAAGGACTGGTGGAATTGGTTCAAGCTTAGCACTAGGAAAAATTCTAGTGTTTATCAGACTAAACTGCTGGCAGTCTTGGGGATCATTTACTTCACTTGGATGGCTCGAAATGAAGTCATTTTCAAGCAGGCTCAGCCTTGTGCTAACAGTGTTATTAAGAGGACTGTGGAGGAGTGCAAGATGAGAGTCATTATCAAACTGAAAATTGATGGCAGAAGAGGCTTGGCTTTGAGAAATAGGTTGAATCTTTAGTTGAGCGCTTTTGGTGAGCAGGGCAGGGTTGGTTTTGTTGCTTAGTTTTGAGTTTCTGCTCCCTCACTCTGCCTATTGCTGAATGTGTTGGCTTGGCCAAGCATGAGGAGGCATTGGCAGGTGTGACCTTTGTCTATGCATCGAGGCCATGAGTATCCTCTTGTGTTGTGGCCTCATTTTGAGGCTGCTTGTGGCCCTTGCAGGGTGCTCGGAGTAGTGACTCTTTGTCTTTGTTTTTTGCTCGTCTTGAGCTGGGCTTTCTTTGGAGAGTGGGTAGTTTGTTTGTTAAGGACAGCTCCTCTCACTCTAACTTTTGAGCAAGTTTGCATAGGTGAACTTGTGATGATCTTGCTTAGAGGTTTGGTCCTCATTTTGGCTTAGTGATTCGAATGGAAGAGAGTGCAATGTGCATTTGGACCTTCCATTCTGAATTCTTGCTAGACGTTCGAGCTGTTCATAGGTGTTTTGTGTATTTTGTGTTTGTTTTTGTTTGTTGGAGTGTTCTCCTCTAAACTTTGTTCCTCTCTTGCTAATAAATTTTACCACTTTGCAAAAAAAAATAATAACAAAAATGTATACTAATTAATAAGAACTTTTTTAAAAGAATATAAAAGAAAATCACTTGAATTTCCTTATTCGTATAAGGATATATAACTGAGTAAGATATTAAGTATACATAAGGAAATTGGATAAGATATGGAGAAGATACATAAGTTATTTTTTGAAAACCGATGCAAAAAATAAAATCATTATTTTATTCAGGATTAATGACGTGGCGCAAATTTTAACAAAGACTTGGGTTCCGCTTTATACTGTATTATAGTAGATTTTAGGGATAATTCATAATTTTCAGCAATTTTTACGGGATAAGATTATATGAGATTCTAATTACCTAATTTATGTAGAGGGGGTCCAGCTGATTTTTTTTTTATCAACTCATACATATTTATCTTTCTATTGTGATTAGTGTTTTTTTATATATACAAGAGCCCGGTTAATTATTTTAGTAAAAATATGACACGTGGCATAATTTTTTGCAAAGACTTTGTCTCCTCTTTATACTATAGACACTATATAAAGAGAGTGTATAGATATCTTTCCATACAGAGGAAAGAAGATCCCATCAACAATGAAAATCCTACCACTACTTAAGTTTATAGTTTGATACACAGGGTAAGATGGCAAGCAACAGTTATACAAAGTGTGCAGTTCCAAATCAGATTAGAAGCCATTGTTGATTTCTGTACATTGAATAATAACTCACTCAACAACGTCATACAAGCAAAGGAGCTCTCTTAGCTTCAAGATTCCAGCATTTGAGTACCTTAGTGGAAAGAGAGACGAATTGGTTGCTAACATCCGAATACCCTATACATACAATGAACCCATTTGTTTCCATGTTTCACTTACAGGTGTACAACCCTCTTTTTTTGTTTGCCAACCTGCAAATGGAAACTCTTGCAACAACTAGTATCTGTCCTAAAAAAATAAATACAAAATTGGCCTCTTCAATTCATGACAACTACTTACAGAGAACAAACTGGCCCGATACGAAATGTGTTAGCTGCAACGGGCGTTTACCCCACCGAATCTTCTATCCCGCTAACGGGCCGTCTGTTGGACCAACTAATCTCTATTTCAAGTTTTTTGGAGCCTTCTTTCTGGCTGTAGCTGTGGCTAAGGCCGTGGCCATGGCTATGGTTGTCATTGTTAAGAATGAACAAGCCACTATAGACTCCTTCACTGACCACTTTGTCTATTTGGATGTGGACTCTTCCTAGAGTCGTCTGGAGATGATAATTACAATTTTATAAGAAACTGGGAGAACTATATAGAGCAAATCATAACTTTCTACAATAAAGTTTCGGGTAGAAGAATGTAGTCTATAATATGAATGTCCGATAGAATGACACATCTTTAACCACATTGCACATGCATTACGTGGTGATATAACATACTATTATAAATAAGGGTCAAAGAAATAGGATTGAATTGAAAAACCATTACCTTGCCAAATGTGCTCTTGCTTTTGCATACAATTTCGATTTTCTGTCCTTTTGGTGCCACATCAAGATCCCATGTGAAAGCCTCTTCCCATTCAGGATTGATGTTCTGATATATAACCTGAAAGATTGTGAGCTATATATTCAGACTTTTTTTATATATTAGCCTTGTATAGAAAACTTGCACATTAACAAGCAAACAAATTCTTCAAGTGCAGGTTCAAATACAAAATATATTTGTAGGTAGGCTTAGCATTGAAAAAAAAAAAGGCTGTTAAGTTTCTGGTTATCTTGACACATTTACTATTCACCCATTCTACCAACCTCCTACACTAATATTCTAATTGGATGAAGGGAACTAATTTTCACAATATTACCCAGAAAGAAAAATTAATTTAACAGAAAAAGCATCCAAGAATGAAGTGGGCACCAAAATTAAAAGTTTTTTTTTTGGCATATAATAGAAGAACTCAATATTCCAACATACAAAAATTTCAACCCAACAAATCCTCAATAACCAGGATTCTTAGAGTTGAACAAGGTGCGTCCATGTTGTATGTGAATGTTAATTTCATGACAGACACAAAGTAGGATCATTGCCAGTCAAATCTGCATGCTGGATGCAAATACAAAAAAAAAAAGAGAGAGAAGAGAAGAGAGAAAAGCAGAACTTACCTTAGTTTGCCTTGGTGGGCCATTTCCTACAGTCAATCGACAAAAAGCATTTGTGTTAGACACAGACTGCTTAAGGTTAGTTCCTCGGTGAACTGTAACAGTCAAACAACCAGGTAGGGAATGCAATAAGCTGTCTGCTCTCTCATGGAAACTTGGTGGACAAGTTTTCATCAGCAACTGCAGGACTGGGATGGCTTCAGCTGCCACCACTGCTTGTGATTTTGCAATATCTATGGGCATCATTGACCATGACTGCTTTAGTAAGCACATTGTATCCAACACTGAATCTTGGGCAGCTTCACTTCCAGACTTGAGTGCTCCTACCAAATGAGGAATGCACAAGGTTGCAGCTTCAGAGGCGTGAAGCTTAGGGAAATTGTTGAAGATAACATGTATGGCTTTCAAGACCTCCTCGTTTATGGTACTTGAAGACCACAACTCTCTCTCTAAAGCAGCTGCGTAGCACATCATTCATGTTTGACCAGTAGCAAGCATCACAAAATTGGATAAGTCCATTGTAGATATAAAGCCAGAGTGGACTAAATTAAAATTAAGCTAGTAATACTATATATAAATCAGTTATCATAATTGACAGCATTAGAAAGCCTAGTAGAATACAGAAATGGTGACTATCAGAATGTTGATGCTTACCTGTTAGAGATCTAATAAGATCATTGGACACATATTCTTGTAGAGTGTGATTTGAGAATAAGAATCTGGTGAGCAGGGCAGCCTGGATAGAAATATCCAAATTCGGAGATAGTAACTGCTCCTGAATAACGAGAATACCACCTGCTTCTGCAACAGCTCGTCTATTTGTTCGACTATTCATGACAAAGTTCTGCAAAGCGCATATTGCCACCATTTTCATTTCTGTTGTAGGCTGCTCTTCGAGCAAACTTACAAGAGCACGGCATGCGGAGACAGAATCTGCAGATCTAGCTAGTCCTTCATTCTGAGAAAGGTCACCCAAAGTTAAAGCTGCAAGAAGCCTGCCAGACTGGGATCTGGTTTGTGGATCTAATAGATACTGTGATATAGGAGCTATTGCATATCTTGAGGCCTTCATTTCTCTCACTCTTGCATTATTGAATATGGCTTCAAGTAATCTTCCAGCTGCATCTTCACACTGATGAGATCGTAGCAGGTTTATCAAAGCGTCTATTGCATGAGCCTCAGCCATCAACTCAACGCTGCGAGCATCACTTCTTTCTTGGATAATCAGAGCATTGAGAGCTGCCTTTGCAGTACTCTCATTTGATGAATGTAACATCTTCACAAGGACTACCAAGGGCACTTCAAAGAAATAATCTTCACTGGCACTTAAAACAGTGGAGAGAATCAATGCAGCTGATTCCCATAATGACTGAGGCGGCTGAGGGTCATCTTGCAATATAACTTTGGAGAGTTCAAAAATCCCCCCGGCATCAGCAACTGCCTTCGGCCAACTTACTGAAATTTTTTCCAGTGCTCTGATTGCTGATTCCTGTACATTGAGTATACCAATTCCAGCAAGCTGTACAAGAGGAACAATAGCATTTTTTGTTGTAATATCTTGCTGAAATTGCTGCTGGGATAGAAGATGAGATAAAAGCTCTGTACTCAACTGTTGGATTGCTTGTGAAGGTGCTTCTAAAAATAAAATCAGGGGCTCAACAATTTGGCTGGGACTGAGTTCCAAAGTTTCTAAGTTTTGTGGCTTCTCTAAAATATTAACAAGTGCTTGAAGGGCACTGTGTTGTCCCCACATACTAATGTCAGAACGTAGTAGAATTGTGAAAAGAGGTTCTACTAATCTTGGGGCAGCTTCACTCCTAGCGATTGCACCACTGTTGGTTAAGATGCGAAACAACTCAGAAATCGTTGAGCACAGTGAGCTGGGTGCAGTATGCAGAAGTGCTAGACAATTATCAATTACGCCTGCTTTTACCATATCCAGCTTTCGAGGAGTCCGGTCTTTTCCTAATTTTATTAGAGCACAAATGCTGGCCTCAGTGATTCGATGATTAGATTTAGAAATCAAGCCAACTAGCAGGTCGACCAGATCAAATGCTGACGCACGCTCCGCTTGTTGTTCATCATCCAACAATCTCTCAAAGGCACATACACCAGACTCGATGACTGAATCAGAACGAGACTCAATCAGGTGTATAAGTGGATTTATGAAATCAGCGGCTAGTGGTAATGATCTGATTTTTGGATTACCAAACATGACAAAACAAAGCTGTGCGGCTTTCATCTTTAGCTCTAGGGTGGATGCAGAAGATAAAATCTTGTGTAGAGTCTCCAGTGGATTACCTTCAACGTCAGCCAACAAAGTACCTTTCAAACTGTTTCCAGCAGTCAGCATAAGCAAGGCATTAAGGGCAGCCTCTACCTCACTGTCTGAGGCAGCTTTAAGCATGTCAACTAGAGGCGGGATGGCCTGGTTTGCCAATTCAGAGTCCCTAATATAATCCGCATCAAAGAGTTCATGAAGTGCCTGAGCTGAAGGTTGTCTAGCATTTCTTGACCCCAAGCGCAGAACAGCTATCAATTGCTTTAGTGAATTAGGTGCAGCTTCATGCCTAACAAGATCAGGATTGCTGAATAATATCCTCAGTAGCTCAGCAATTGACGCTTCTGTTGACTCTTGAGGGCTTAATGATAAATACTTTGGAAGAGCTTCCAAAGCTCCTGCTTCAGCCATCATGAGTTTATTAGCATCACAATCGTGTGCAATTCGGATAAGTAGGTTAACTGCAGCTGGAGGTGCATTAGGTCTATCCGGCATTGGTCTTAAGAGATCAACCAACAAAGGGATAGCTTTTCGAGCAATTAAACCAAGTCTTACATCATCCATCTCAAAAAGCCGCTCCAAAACAACCAGATCAGGATTTCTTAGCAGAGAGAACTCTTCATACAAGGCTGTAAGGTTTGGCATGTCTGATTCTACACAGCCAATTAATGCTATTAGGCCAGAAATTGCACCAGAGTTTGCAACCGTCATGAGTATTGCCTTGCTTCCGTTACAGACAAGACTAGCCATTGCTTGTGCAGCAAAGAATCTATCAATCATTTCATCAGACTTCAATACAAGTCCTAGTAATGAAATCACTCTCATAGATGCTGGAGTTGCAACAACATTAGCATCTTGGAATAGTATTGCCAAAAGCATGGCGGTAATCCATGCACCCTCAGCATCTTTAAATTCTGCCTGTCAATAGAACATTCACTTACTGTCAAGAAAGTATCTAATTGTGAGAAAACATCATTTCAATAAATGCACACTATGGGGCCTAGATGATTTATCTGCAAGTACAAAGCAGAAAAGGAAAACAAATTCCAGGACCAAGATGAAACCTCTCAATCAAGGCTAAGGTTTTGCCAGCTTAAAAGAGCCAAAAAAATCAAGGCATTATCCACCTAGTAACTACAAGTGTCTCTACTTCACAGATAACTAAACTATAATCCTAATGCTGATTTGTTTTTGTCAGATCAACAATTAAAACCTCCCATCAAGTTAATCTTATCAATCAAAAATCAGTTTATCCAAACAGTAAATGTCCAGTGGTATAAGAGCATCCATACTCAACACCCACATTGACCATGAGTCAAAGAGGAGGAAAATAAGAAGAATGCAAGAATCTTCAACACTCATTAAAATAGCACAGCGTTCGACATATTACAGAAAAAAGTAATATAACAGTAGTAAACAGATCAAACAATACCTGCACATTAGAGGTATGATTTCTAAGCTTCTCAGAAAGCGCCTCCACTCCACCAGCCTCCATCACAATGCGTTTATTTTCCGCATTAGAGGAAGAGATAAGTGATAGCAACCACAAGGAAACAGTACCTCCTAAAACAGTGGCTGGATCAGGGATCTCAATTTCATCATCTTCGTGAAAAGATGCTCTTACAGCCTTAGGAGTTCTGACTTCAATTTCTATAGAACAACACTTGGAATTTTGCTTTATCATGTCCAATAAAGCATTTATGAGGGGCTTTAGATATCCTGACTTGTCAACTAAAAGAAGTGCATGCTCTCTGTTCTCTTTAACAGCGCAAATGAGTAATGCAGCAGCTCCAACTCTGATTTCCAAATTAGAAGGTTGCAGTACTCTATCAGCAAGTATGTCAATTGTTTTTGTTCTGGCAATCAACATGCCAGCAAGCACCACTGGTTGGTCTACACAAAGCCTAGAAAGGATTTCTATAGCCTTGTCCTGCAAAGTCGGAGCTCCTTCGGCAAGGCAATTTACAATAGGTTCTAAACTTGTTGCAGCCTCATTGAAGATTGTACATGAAGGATATGCAGCACTTCTGCACTGCTTTGACCTTGACAAAGCAGCAATCACTCCTAAAACCTCTCCAGCACCAGCCTCGTCCATCTCCACAGATCTCAATGAATCAAGCAGTGCGTGAACAAAAATACGAAATTGATTTCCTTTGAGCACGTCTCCCACTTGATAATGCTTTAGTAACTGGCGCAGGGCACGAGATGCATTTTTTTTGCCTTCTGGACTACCTTCACATAATACTCTTGTCAAAGCTGATACAACATCTTCTTCAAGTGCAACAGCAGCAATCTCTGGATTGGAAAGTAGATTTGCTAGTGCAGCAACAGCTGCTTCAGCTGCATGCATGAAAGAAGTTTTAGCCAGTTTGATTAGAGGCTTGACTTCTCCTGATTCTGCAACAAAAAACATCTTTCCAGAACTCCTTTGCCTGGTATGCTTGGACAAAGCACCTAAGGCTCGAGCTGAATTTGTTGCCACAACTTGAGTCTTGCTGGCCAGAAGCTTAATGCAAGGTTGAACAATCTCATCAGTTGCAAGACTGCTACAGATATCTTGTCTAGCATTGAAAAGATCAGCTAACACTGATGCAGTAGACTCTTGACTTTCTTCACTTGAAGCGTGAAGAACCTTGACAAGTGACTTTAAAGCTGTGTTTGCTGTAGCTCCTTTCTGCACAAGATCGCGGTGAGATGCCATGATAAGTAAATGACCTAAGACTTTAATTATGTGAACTTTTGAAACTGGTATTTCACCTAAGAGCATTGCTAATAACTGATTAATAATCGTGGAATCAGCAGTCCGGACAAGCTTTTGAAGTGCTTTAGCAGACACTTCTTGCCCTTTTGGTCCCCCACTTCTAAGAAGCCACAGCAATGCTGGAATAGCATCTGCACTTTCAACACATGCACATATGTCTTCACTATGACAGCACAAATTCCATAAAACATGCGCAGCATCCTCCCTTGCTTTCTGCGACCCTGCCTCTAACAATTGCACTAGTGGAGGAATCCCCCCAGCAGCTGTAACTGCCCACTTGCTTTCATCAACTTCATCCAACAAAAGTGCCAAAAGCTGGATGGCGAGTTCTTGATGCTGCTCACTGGACAGCCCCAAGAATGAAATCAGCAATTGGATACCTTCTCTCTTTTTCAAGGCCGCCCAAAGGCTCACTCCATCACTGCACAAACTGGTCAGAGAAGCTACCAAATGCTCTTGAACGTCAGCAGAAGCCATAGTTAACAATCCAACTATTATCTTCTTTGCTTCAGCATACTTGAGCCATCTTGAAAGATGACTGTTCCCATATAGACTTGCCAAGGCTTCAAGAACCCGGTCTTGAACCAGTCTGCTTGCCTGAGGCTTTAGCAACATAACTAGTATATCTTCTATCTGTTTTATATCAAATGGTTCCTCCTCAAACCTAGATATCTGCTCAAAGACCATCAGACTGTAGGCTAGTGTGCCAATTATATCAGAAACCGGATTAGCAGTTCGAGGAGAGCGTGCAAGTTCTCCAAGATATAAGATTAAAGAAGGCATCCCTCCACACATACTGGCCAAAGCTCGAGTCGCATGACCTTGAAGAGCCTGGCCATGTTCCCCTTGCATACACTCTTTAGATGGAGCTACCACAGCACCAACAAGAATTGGAATACCACCTGCATCGACAATGTTTTTCTTAGCTTCAGTCGAATATGAAGAAAGGGCCTCTAGAGCATCAGCTGCACTTGCACGGACAGATACGTTATTTTCTTGACCTAAAAGATCCAGTAAAATTTTAACAGTTCCAGAATTTAGCACTTTCAGAATACCATCCTCACACGCTGGTATAATGCGAGCCAAAAGAGAAGCAGCATTTGATCGAGAAGATGCATTGTCAGATGAAAGGAGTCCCACAATAATATCAACTCCCCCATCAGCAAGTGTTTTTCTCCAATATCCATCCTTATCACCACAAAGATTTTTCAATGCCCCAGCCACATAACCTTCCACCACTTTATCTTGCTTACCCTTTAAACTTAATTGCTTCCACAAGGCAGGCACAACACCCTCTGTCACAAATATTTGGACTCCTACATGATCATCACCTAAACCACCGTTCGAGACCTCATAAATTGCTTCAGCAGAAGCCCTCCTCACCTCATTCGAATCTGATTTCAAAAGTGACAGTAGAGGAGGTACACATCCACCTAGAAGCACCTTCAATCTCAAATCTTCTTTTTTACTCAGAATGCTTAGGATTGCAGCGACATTAACTTTCGCTATGGGAGTACCTCCCCTGAGTATAGATATGAATAATGGCATTGCTCTACTATGAGATCCAATAAGCACCCTTGATTCTTTTCTGGATTTTGCAATTCCAAGCAACCTAGCTGTAATAAGTTCCTTCTCTTGTGGTGAAGATGTGTTACCAAGAAGCTTCTCAATAAGTTGAGCAACAGCAGCCATTGTATCTTCAGAATCTTCCATGTCTTTTGCTCCAGTGTGTTCCCTGAGAAAAAAAAAGGCCAAGTTTCAGTCAACAAACCATTAATCACGCACGAAGGTAGGAATCAAACAGGAATGATCTCATATTAGAAGGATTAACCAAAGGCTTTTTTTTGTAAAACTACCACTCTATTATGAAACTAGAAAAAGGTCTGCTCCTGTAGCAAACCTTTTTTACCCCCCTTTCTTGGAGAGGATGGGTTCCATATGCTTTTTCTTTTACTACATTTCAGTAAAGTGGTAAGGAACTACAACTTATGGAGGATTCAATTTAGCTGAGAATAACAGAAAGCTGTCGTAATTTTGGCACATAAGAAGGGTTAAGCAGAAACAACCTTGGCCAAGAAGCTGGCGCATTGAGCTCTCCTGGTCGAGATGAGGGGGCCTCTTGCATTTGCTCAGCGCTGTGAATCCGATGATTCTCGGACACCTACCAAATGGAATCAATAAAATTCACTTACCTCAACTGACCCTATATTGACCACAGGATAAAAAAAAAGTTGTTGATCCAAAAGAATCACCAAGCTAATCCATCACATGCAGTTACTAAGACTTGTGTAGAAATTCTAACTCCAATGTAGGCATTTAAGCATCTTTTATCTCATAGAACAATACAAGATAGCTCCACCGACATTGAAGATAAGATTTGCACGTCAAGCTCCAATCAAGCAAATTTGAAACGAACACATGCGTGGGAGGCAAAAAGAAAAGTAGAAGTAGCTATCAACATGAGGAGGGAAGCCTGTACTACCTCACCTAATGCAGAAGATCAAGACACAGTACAATCTCCCCTTCCTCTGGTCCCGGTAAGAGCTTCACAAACCAATCTCATTCACATCGAGATGAATTTTCTCCACACCTCCAACGAAGACGCTTCCAAAATCATTGAGCACTAGAGCAAAAGCGCAATACTGCAACAACAAGGAACGGAATCAAACAACACGTAGACGCAATAATTGGCAAAAATGAGATCTCTGGGACAGATTCGAGCGAACACGAGGAGAATAGGTGAAATCGCAACGCCAGAGATTTTCGAGGGAAATGCAGATCATGAATCAATTGCAATGGAACGGAGAGAGGAATCAGATCAAGAGTGAATCGAAATGAAACTAGGGCCCGAGAGTGAGAAAGGGAGAGAGAGGTCACCTCGTTTTCGGAATGGAAAATTGGGAGCGAATGGGAGATTTGGAATCCCCGTCGAAACGGCCAATGGAGGCTCAGGCTGATGGAATTTGACAGTAGTTTTCGGTTTGGGAGGGGAAGGCAGCTAAACGAGAATTGAGAGGTCCATTAATGGAGAGAGAGAGAGAGAGAGAGAGAGAGAGAGAGAGAGAGAGAGAGAGAGACGGGGCCCTTTATCGTTTGCTTTCTCCACGGGAGAGATAGTGTAACTTCTCTCTCCCTCCTCCTCCCTCTTAATTTTGGATTTTCTCTTTTTGTTTTTTTGTTTTTTTGCCCTAAAACCATATTTTCCCTAATTTTTTATTGTTTCTTTTTATGCTACAGGCCTACAACGTGGTTTAGCTTTCTTTACTCTACTCCCTCCGTTTCACAATAAGTGTCGTTTTAGCTCTCAACACAGTTTTTAAGAAAAACAATCATTCACTTCAAAACATACACTTTTTCTTAATCTTACCACTCATTACATTTTTTTGGCCAATGAATGAACAACTTTAGTCAACAAATACACATTCCAATAAAAATTATCATTATTACCCCTAATAAATCTTTTTGAAAACCTAAAACGACACATATTATGAAACAAATTTTAAGTGCTAAAACGACACTTATTGTGAAACGGAGGGAGTAATAAAGTGCATTCTAATGGTATCGGTAATGGTGATGGTAATTTTGATACATGGCATGAAAACTTGGAAAGAAAGTGAAAACCCATGGTAAAAAAGGGAAGAAACACATGCCCTTTCATGTAATGTACGGACGATATGAGTTGCTTCCGACCTTTGTTAATTGTTCGTGTAACATTAAGAAGCCTCTCTTTCATGTTTGGAGGTATGTGTGTTAAGCCTCTCTTTCATGTTTAGAGGTAAGAGTATTAAGTTTTTTTTTAAAGTTAAATTGTGGATGTTTGTAACGAACATCTTCTTTACTCTCCGAAACATTCACAAACTCTCTTTATTCACATATTTTGATAAGTTAACCACATAACCAACAACTTGTACAATCAACCAAATCGATCATAATAGTTGATTTAGTATGGCAAGTTTCATTCAACCACGTACTTTGAATATCTTTGATCAGTGGTGAGATTGTCAATTGTTTCGGTCTCTCAGTCTATCAGGTATATCTGATATATCTAATTTTTTAATATATTACCATAAAAAGAAAAAAAAATTATGTTGATGTTCATCACTTAACTAAAAAATAACCTCAATTTTCCAAACCTCTAGTATATTTCTATCCGGTTTTTCCTTTTGATTTACTCCCTACTCGTTAGATGGGTGAAACATAGGATCTTTTTTTTTTGGGTGAGGGTGAAACATAGGATCTATTTGCATGACAATACATTATATTGTGTGATTCAAATAAACCCTTAGCTTAGCAATAATATATGATATGATGAGAATTGAGACTATGTAAAGGATGAAATGAAAATATAGGACATATTAACCTTTTATAATCGAAATTTTTTAACCTATATCTTAAACTATAAAAGCAAACTTTCGACAAAAAAAAAACTATAAAAGCAAACCAATACATTCTAATGAAATATTTAGGATCTTATTAACCTATATATATTCCAATAATATACTTGAGATTAAAAAAGTATTTTATACTACTATATATATGGCCCTAACTCTTAAGAAGAACCCTTATGTTGGAGTGAGTGAGTGAGTGAGTGACCATAACTCTTTAATTAATTATACTGACATTGACATTTCATAATAACAACTTTGCTCTTATTGAAAGTGAATGACAATGATACAGGTATACCCACATTTAATCAAAGTTACCAAATTATTCACAAGATGTACGTATTGACTATTGACTGCAGTAAACTTTCTACGCAACCAAGACAATTACATTTTCCATGTGTGTAAATTAAACCTAGCTTTCTGCGTTCAACCGCCATTATGATATTTTACCCGTATAGAAAAAGACACATGAATGAATGAGATTATTGTCGATCCGTTGGATGCAACATGGGCAGGTAGATCGATCCCATGCATGCATTATCTCTTTCCACATTTTTTGTGCCCAAAATTTACCACAATCGATCTCACCTACTTCTGCTACCCAAATTAAATTGAAGATATGATCAACAAAGTTTCATAGAAATGCAACGAGAAATATTAATATTCGAAAATTTTAACTTCATTTCAATCACAAAGATTTGTAGCATAGTTATTATAGTGTGAATATATAAATAATTGATCCCGACATATGCATCAAGTCATTTTCAGGCTTTCTAGGGGCGCAATGTGCCAATTTGACATAGTCATTATATGGATCGGATTGCATTTTAAATCAATTTTTGATGGAGATTATTGTCCACATGCTATATATATTATTCATGTTAAGTTTTTGGACGTTGCTTGTTTTTTTATATATTGAATCCGTAACTCGGTATTAAAAATCATTAAGTTAGAAGAACATATCTCATGGATGTCAGTTTTGACAATATTAATAAATTGAGATGAGAGAAGAAAAGGACAATTAGTACGTTGTCTACATAATTAATTGAATCATCATCAGTATTAATTAACTAATTAATGATATAACATGGTAGATCTGGTCAGTGACGAAGTCAAAGTGTGAGCTTCAATTGTGGATCTGGGTCACCGATTGATACGTTTTAATTGTAATGTCCATTGTGCATGTCAGAAATGGTACTTAGTTCGTGAATAAAATTCTGTGAAAAATATAATAAACTTGATTGAGTACCTAACTAACCGTACCCTATATAATCTAATGATTTTTCTTTTGTAACCAGCCTCTAATTCAAATGTAACTATATAAAGAGATCACCAGCTTCTTACCCTACCACTATATACGGAAGAGATCACCAACTTTTTGGTTTTGAGCATCATGGAAAAAGTTGCAACACCAAAAAAATTTACTTGTGCTGTTTATTTCATAAAGGAAGATGTAACTATATATTATATTAATTTATATAGTGCTTGCTTTGAGCCCATAAAGCGTAACCTGAGCTTATCAATTTAGCTTGAAACGACTCCTAATGATCAAATGCCATTGATTTTCGAGTTAGAATAGCTTAATTATATTATACACTCCGTACACCACACACAAAAAGAAAAATGTGTTAAAAAGATGATGTAAAGGAGCTTAACTATCTCTTAGTTAGTACTTTTTAACTAAAATGTTTAACTAAAATGTTTTTTTCCCCTGTTGAAAAAAGTACTTTCTTCATGAAAGTATAGCAAAGAAAACTAACTAATTTCAAGATGATGTAAACATTTTAGTTAGTTTTGTTAAAATAAACTTTTTTCAACAGGGGAAAAAAACAAAGGAAACATTGTCATTATGGCACAGCAAACTTTCTTCATGGCTGACGCTTTTGTGGAGCCCATGAGGGGTGCTCAAATGGAAGCAATATAATGTGTTAGAAAACACTGTAGTACTCGGTAGTAGATACTTTCACAATACATATACGTAGGATTTTTGAGTGGGCTCTTTGAAGATTCGGGCCTATGGAAAGAGGCTAAAAATGATGTAACGTACTTGGTGATTTATTACGTTTACTAGTGGTTTCCTTGTAGACTCGTAGCAGTAGTTTCTTTTGTAAATGAGATTCGTCAAAGAGGTGATGTCCTATTGTCCTGATAACGAAACATGTCTGTGTTTTTTTTGCCCTCACTCGTCAAATTAATTGTTAAAAGAAAGACGAGAGAGCTGAAAATTAAATGTGCCTTCAATGATGCATATATTCATCGTGCGATTCGTGCATGTGGTGGACTAACTCTTGATTGGCTTTTCTTGGGTTGCATAGTACATTGAAACCTAGTCCACCACACATTATCATCATTATCAAATAACCGTGGACATGATAGCCTTCTATTGTTTTTTGGTCGAAGGAGATGCGGCACTCTCCGGCTTGCGAGGGAGCGTTTTATTAATACGAAAATAAATTAACGAAGGTTAAGTAGTCATCAAAGCGGGGGATAGCCCGACCCCTTACATCATCTAAAAGCAATAAAGAAACCCCCTCAGGCGGGGCACTCAAAACATGTAAACCTAACGGAAAGTCAAACGCACTAGACACGAGACGGTCCGCAACGGAATTCGCCTCTCGATACACATGACGGAATTGGATGGACCAATCCCTACGAATAAAGCCTAGACACTTATGGATTAAGCTACTAAGCGGGTGACTTTGCTTCACCCCGGAATTTAGGAATTGTATAGCCAATTGAGAGTCAGATTCGAGTAAAACCTTCCGGTATCCCAAATTCCAAGCTAACCTCAATCCATTATACATCCCCCAAAGTTCCGCCATTGGAACCGAACAAGCTCCAATGTTGTGAACAAAACCCCCGATCCACTTACCATACTCGTCGCGAAGAACTCCACCACTCGCTGCCCTCCCGTCTTTAACCGCTCCGTCCGAGTTGATTTTTATCCATCCTTCTCCTGGAGAACTCCAGCTAACCAGCACCTCCTCCTTGTTTCCTTTCCTACGGTTCTCGATTTGAGCCATAGCTTTGGTAGCCTCGTGCGCCTACTGCCCAACGAAGGTAGACCTCACAAGAGTCGTAGCCTCTCCGGCCTCTAAACATCATATCGTTTCTCCACTTCCAAGTCCACCAAATTCCCATCGTAAACACTTCCAACCAGTCCAAACTCCCTAGCTTCTCCTTACAGACAATGTTGTGGTGAAACCAAATTGCAAAATTGTCCTGAAAAAACGAGGGATAAATATCAGTGACCGACATCTCAATCCACATGGGTCTCACCATATTACAATCCCGGAATAGATGCTCAAGTGATTCCTCCACTCCACAGCCATAAACACAACCACCATTGTTGGTTAGGTGTTGACGCCGTCTTTCTTGGTTTGAGAGGACTCCGCCCACACAAGCCAGCTGTTAGTACACAAAATATGTCAGTGTACAGGTCTCGACTCCTTCTTCAATGATCTTCAATGCTCTTCCGCTCTACAAGCCTCTCTCCCTTCAATGACCTGCAAAACAATGGACCAAGGGGCGAGCGACCCCTAATCCACCTCCGATGCTTAAGTCAGTAAGGGCAATGTCGAATCAAGGCGTCAGGCAGAGCGATAGCTTAGAACTTAACTTACCAGGCACATGCATGCATGTGTATTTATAGAGGAGAGGGACGAGAGGCGCGCGTCCCTAGGTGGGTCGGCCCATAGGGTAGGGTTTCGCGATATCTTGCTCCCCAAGTCAACCAAATATCTTATCTCAGGCGAAGATAAGATTCTCCTCCATAAATAATATCCTAACTAGAGTAACTACCCTAATAAAGGATAAAGCATAATAAATATGGATAGCAAAATAAATAAGATAGAGAATTAAATGCTAACTAATTGATAGGGAATTTTGCCCGCCCACAATGCCCCCCTCCGGGACCCATATACTCGTACACCCTGTGCTATCCCGGGTATAGGGACCGGAGCTTAAGCGGTGAGTGGCCATGCAGATTAGGGTGCTCTTATTCGTATATTCATATATTCGTACATTCGTACAATCGTGTATGCGTATATTCGTATATTCGTATATTCGTACATCGTATTCTTCAAATACGGGATCCGTGCAACTCCTACGTATTCGTATCGTAGGGCCTTCACGGGGTGTTTTCCTTGGCCAAGTTATTCCGTTAGCGCGCTGCATAACGTTGGTATTTTTTTTGTGCAAGACTCAATCTAATGCAAAACAATGCAAATTTCAATTAAAAATTCAAATATGAAATGTCATGAACTAAGGACAAACTAAAAAATGAAAACCTAAAGGGGGGGCCTCATCAAAACCGCGTGGGAAAAAGAGTACCGCCCCCATTACATGAAATCCTAAGCCTCGGCTGACTTATCTAGGGTTGCGCAGGGCCTCAAGTCGCCGGATTCTCGCCTGCGCCCGCGGGAGGTGGGCCGCGCCCGCGGCCGTCCTCACCGTGCTCGCGGCGGTCGGAGTCGCGCTCGCGACGATCCAGGCGGTGCCCTTGGTCGGCGCCGGTGACTATGTCTACTCGCCCGAGCCCTTTGTCGCCATCTGCGATCCTCTCATTGGGCCGGACTCCTTTCGCGCATAGCCTCGCCTGAAGTTGGTTAGCCCACACCCGCACGATTGCGCCTTTATCCATGAATTGGACCATTTGATGCAGGGATGAAGGTACCGCTCCCATGCCATGGATCCAAGGTCGCCCGAGTATCAAGTTGTACGGCCCTGGGACGTCGACGACTACGAACTCGGTGTGATGCTCCTTTCCGGCGAGATTTACTCGAGCCTTTAGGACTCCAAGTGGAAAAGTGGGGTATCCACCGAGTCCGGAAAGCTGCATATTGACCTCTTCAAGGTCCCTCTTGGATTTTTCGAGTGATTTGAGCGTGTCGTAGTACATTACGTCGACCGAGCTGCCGGAATCCACTAAGGCGCGGTGGATCTTGACCTCTCCGAGCTCTACCGTCAGGACAAGCGGGTTGTTATGCGGGTGCTGGACAGTCGCCAAGTCTTCGTCGCGAAAGACAAGTCCCGGTCCGCGTGGTCCAAGTGAGGGGCGCGGCTCGGCATGCTGGACGCGCATCACCTCTAGCTCGTGGCACTCCCTGCGAAACCGACTTCGCGACTCCGTATCATCTTCTTTGTAGAGAGCCGTAATAGTCTGGACCACCTCGATCTGCTTAGCACTCGTTCCCTCGTCATCCGAGGTCTTAACATATTGCTTGAGGTGTCCTTTCTTTACTAGCTCCTCGAGGTATTCTTTGAGGGGCTCACAATCCTCGGTCATATGCCCCCGAGCTCGGTGGTACATGCACCACTTACGCCCGTGCTGGTTGTCCTCCGCATCCCCCTTTGGCGAGTACTTGAACCATTCAAGTTCCGGATCCGGGTCAAGATACGGTAGATCGGAATATTGAATGTAGTGAATACGCCCTGGTCTACCCTTTTTCGCTTCCCGGTATTCGG